>OX375884.1:63146261-63791617 GCA_947359465.1 Metellina segmentata
AACGCATGATTGTCAGAGAAAAACCAAGTGAACAATAAATCTAGATAGGTGACTTAGGAAAGTTTAGAAATGTAACCATGTCAAATGTTTGAAAATTAAATGTATATATATATATATATATATATATATATATATATATATATATATATATATATATATATATATATATATATATATATATATATATATATATATATATATATATATATATATATATATATATATATATATATATATATATATATATATATATATATATATATATAAATATATATATATATATATATATATATATATATATAATCGTTTATTTCAATTTATTTAATAAAATTAATTTACTTTATTTTGTAATTTATTAACATTATCCTATATATCATAAATTTACTCAGAATCAGATTTCTATAATTTCTCTCATCTCTTACCATAGCTTCTCCCATCATTCACCGCTTGTCAAGATAATCAGAAGCTCCATCTGATATAACTAACTTCCATAAGTAGTTATTTTCAATTAGAGAGAGAGAGATAATGTAGTAATCCTCCAAGTGGTTTCGATGAGACTTCTCACCCATAAAGACCTGACAAATTTTGCTGATGATGAGAAATCACGTCATCAATATATTGATAATTTGTTTACGATGACGATATCAAGATCTGGTCAGCTTTCTTCTAATGACAAGGTATCGAGTCCATCAAAATCTGGTTGGTCTTTCTAATGACGAGATATCTCTTCATCAAGATTAGAAAATCTAACTATTGTCGGTATAACCACCAAGTTTAATAATTTTAGTAAAACGGATAGACTAACGTCCATCAAGATCTGGTTGGTCTTTCTAATGATCTCGTCATCAAGATTAGCAAATCTAACTATTGTAGATACAATCAACATAAGGTTTAATAATTTAAATAAAACGGATAGACTAATGCAGTGTTGATTAGAATTTTATTACATTCTACAAATTTTTCTTTGCCGTTTTCTTATACTTTACTTACATAGTTTTTACCCTAATTCTTTCCGGTCTGGTGGTTAGGGTGTTAACCCCTAGATCGGAAGATTCCTGGTTCGAATCCGGGTCAGGGCATAGATATTTGTAAGCGTATGGTGTAGAGGCGGCTGGTGCACCTTAAATCTGCCTTGGCCTAAAGTCCTCACGCTGGCTTGGTGTGGAAATTTGGAGAGTGGGGTGCCAGCTGAGGTGTTGCTTCGTCATCTGACGGTGGTTCAAAAAACGTGGTGTTGTCCTCGGATCTTTCCCTTAGAGTATTGACCTTCGTCAATATCCCGTTGTGTTGCTCTAGTACGACGTTAATAAAAATTATCTTACCTTACCCCAATACTTCAAATAAAAATGGTGTTTGCCAAACATTTATTTAATTTCAAGTGCATTTTGAATTATTTAATGCATTATGTGCAGTAGGAAATGCTGACCCTACTCTGAATATCGTCATACTACTTACATGCTCTTTGATTAATAAATATATCTACAGCATACTCAGGCTTCCGGTGAGGCTGAAACTCCTTTGCGAAATCTTTACGAGTGAATGATAAGCTCCTTTTGATATGATTGTCAGACAAATCCCACCATTGATGTTGACATCGATTTTTCAACACAATCACAGAGACAGAGTCTAAAATTTAATAATCCTTTCGTTTCCATTTTCTTGGTTTGCTGCCCTTTTTGTTGTATCCAACTTACGTAAGACAAATTTCGCTGCTTCTCATTTTCTAAAGTGTGTAAAAGTTGAAAAAAAATTACGACGAGCTAGATGAAGCGCCTAAGCTCTAGTCACTTTGATTTTAAAATGTAATATTTATCTCAAAGTAAATAATAAAAAAAAAAATTTTCTTTTGTCGATGAAATCTAAAGCTAAATAAGTTAATACAGGATCCAAGTTTTGGAATGATGAAAGCTACTAGTAGGAATTTTAAATCTCTGCGAACACCCATTTAAATATATATGGGATTTATGAACACTTACAAAAAATGACAAGTTAAGCGAATTGAGTATACATGTAAATCGAAGATTGGAAAAATTCATCAAGACACACACAGAAAGTAAAAATTTTACGATCATCCATTTGAGTTTTGCTTACCTATAATATATTTCTCTTCCATCTGAAAATGTAACTCAAGTATTGTTGTGTATAATATCATGTTTCAATGTATAACAGGTTCCAAGAATTTTAGCATTTTATTACGTTTTAGAGGTAAGACGTCAAATGCTTTTCGTAACTCTCCTAGTCATGACTCAGGTAGCCCAGTTGCAAAAGTCGTGGCTAAGCAACCGGAGGGTTGCTATTTCGAAACTCCATCCAACCCAATACCGTCGTGTACGTGGGGGCTAGTGCATGTTAAATCTGTCGTGGCCTCAAATGCTCTTTTATTGGTGTGGTGTGCAATTTTGGTGAGAAGACCACCAGCTCAGGTATAGACCTCGTCATCTGACCGTAGTTCAAAATTACGAGGAGCTTTCCCTTGAGGATTGATCCCGGACCGTCACCAATAGACCAATATGTTGCTACAGTGTGACGTAAAGTCAGCTACCTGCCTAAACAAGCATCATACGCTTCCATTCAAGTGAATGCTTAAGATAAGGAAAACGTAATTCCATTCAGACGAATGCACTAAATTAGAATTCATGAAAAGCAATTCCTGAAATTCAGCTCACGGGGAGAGTCTCGAGTTATTGATGTTACCGATTCGATAGACTGTATGAATGAAATTATCAAGTACATTGTTTACATTTTATTTACTTAGTACAAGGTAGGGTACATAGGTGGCTGTATTTACGTCGCACTGGAGCCTCACAACTTGCTATTTTTATGTAGTTCAAACTGAGAACGATTGTATTACAGCTGGAAAACAACATAGCAGCTGATATTTGGGAAACTAAAGATGAAAATCGCAACTTAAACTATAAACGCGAAATCGCACTTGAAGTTGTTATGACGTGCGAGGAATAGCAACATTTGCCTTATTTTTTGCTCACACTTTTATGCTTTTCATGAAGAAACAGAAAAGGAATGCTGTCTCTACACAGGAAGACTGAAATAAAAAAATTATTATTTTTTATAGAAATATTCCTTTAAAAACTTGGAGCCGTTTCTTGGATCTTGCTTTTTGCGACTCTTCTAATCTAGATCAGGACCACGGAAGCTCAGTTGGTACAGTAGAGGATTAGAATCGGGAGGGTTGTGAGTTCGGCACTCGATCCAACCGCAGACCGTCATGTTCATATTAAATCTGGCAGGGTCTCAAGTGTCCTCACGTTGGTGTGGATAGTTGGAGTGAGGTGCCTATTTAAGTGTTGACCTCGTCATCGAACTGTGGTTCAAACTTACGTGTTGCACTTCGGGATTGATCCCGGGTCGTAGCCAATATCTCGTTGAGCTGCTACAGTGTATCGTAAATTCAACTACCTACCTTCAATTAGTTATGTGCGAGTTGAAGGAGGCGCAGGTTCGATTACTGTAAGATTGGTTTCCTACCAGGGTCCAGGGTGCCTTCCTTTCTTCTTTATCAGTAAAAGATTCCTTGTATCGGTATATCCATTACTTGATATTGTTTGTCTTATCTTGACACAGCTTGGCAAAATATTGCCCATGCGCCATAAAAACTCAATCAGTCGTCTATTACATAGTTATAGCAATAGCTATATATATATATATATATATATATATATAGCCCCTTTAAGATTTTTTTAAGGCGAAAAAACCATATCTAGACAGTCTGAGACAAACAAAGAACAGACAACGAACAAATCAATGAACATAGACACACATCGAAAATTTTACTGACATTGAAGTGAGAAATACACCTAGGGAGGAATCGAACCTCTGGCACCAACAACTCGCATGTTGCTGCATAGACGCGAAATATAAGTAGTCTCTGCACTCCTATTGAAAAGCCTACCTCTCTATCATGTGAATAGGGTCGCATGATCAAACGGTTGCGATTATGACTCTACTTTTATACCTCCTCTATAGGTTACCAGCGCAGCGAGCGATTTAACAATTTTTTTTAGACATCTAAGTGTTCAAAATCAGTATATGATATCCTTACAAGGTACAAAATTCGATGCTAATTTACTTTTTGCTATTCTGCAGAGGCTCCGCTTAGAGACTTGCCATGGGGTTTTTCATTGCGACTTTAAAAGCTTTAATAAGATCTGAATTTTCATTTAGGTTTTTTTAAGGATCCTTAAAATTCCTTAATATTTACAAAACCATTGTGCGTTTTATTTTACCTGCATTCAAAAAGGTTAATGACACTCGTCCAAGGTCAAGTGTCACTAATAATTTAGAGCATTATGTTTAGAGATTAGCTAAAAATTGATGCTTTTAAAACTGGGTCGTAACGACCGAAACCTAAGACTCATTAAAGTTTCTTCACCCGTGATCTCACGGGTAGCTATCTGATGTAGCCTTAAAAACATAAAAGTAGCCTTGGAAAGTCCTTAAAACGTTCTTAATTTCTCTTTGGCTTGAAGAAAACTTGACACTGCTGTCATTGTTTTATCATATAGAACACCACTCCACTATGAATCGTAGTTGCTGGTATTGTTTTATTAATTAAATTTGGCTTTTTTTACATAATAATTATTTTTTAGTGAATAGCAATCAAAGTTAAAATAAAAAAAGGCTTCTTCTCCGTTGCTATATAGTAAAAATGTCTGTAACGTTCGGCAGTTTGTTTGCTACCTCTATGCGTACAGGAGGCCCCATTTAAACTCATCTTCTGAACTGCTTAAGCTAGTTGAAAGTAGACTTATTCAAAGGAAAAATGCTTCCTGCTATGTCTAAACTTGGTTCATGGAATGACTCCTGTCGCACCAATCTAGAGAGTACGAGAAACTGGTTAGAAACGCAATGACAAATATCATCAGCGAAAGAGGCCAATTGTTGGTTGTGTCATTGTATGGACAGTTGAATGGACATGCATGCTTCATATCTTCAAGACATACCTATTATGCAAGTCGCATACCGAAACGACTAGCGGCTCAAAACGGGACTATCGTGTTGTCATTTCTCATTTTAAATCAATCAGTCTCGAAAGTATTGAACCGTTACGTGATTCGTTGACAACATAGCTGCAAGATCATTGCATTGACTACATACTTTAGAGATCGTTCATTGCAATACATCATTACTGCAATCAAAATCCAAAAGTATTTTGTCAAACATAGATAATATGGAGTGTTATGCAAAAAATGAAATTAATCAATTGCCATTAAGATCGCTAAGCATTTAAAATCGCTGTTTGTAGAAAGGCAATTTTAGGTTGCTTTCTATTAATATTTTTGATAAATTTGGAATTGTTCGTTGAAATGTACTATATAGTATTTAAAAGTTGACTCATATATCAAATTCATTTGTAAAGTTTAAAGAAATTTGCAGCAGCAAGAACATAGCCTGTATTCGATTCAAGCGAATGCTATTATATCTGTAGTTGATTCAGAGCGTATCCCATTCTAACGCATTTTGAGAGGCAGGGAACACGTATCCAAACAGCTTCAATGAAAAGGATGACATGTTATGACAGCAAAGACTGGTATATTTGCATTTGTTTCAAAGTTTTTTTATGTTAAACGCAATTTGAGACGTACAGAATATTATGTTACCAAAACGTTCTGCTCTCAGAAAAAAAATCAAACACTTTGACACCGTGAAGTTTAGCCATTAAATGATAAATACCTGTATAAAAATAATCTCGGCTCTAAAATTCTGTATTCAATTTAACCTCCCTTTTCAATGTATAGAAACAGAAATACAAATACAAAAACTGACTGAATAAAAGTCAACAGAGCTGAGGTTCAAATTTAAAAACCGCTCCATTTAGTTCTCACTTCGAATTATATATATTTATTCGGAATTGTGGGACGTCGTGTTCTGAATCCTTTCACATTCATTCACTCAAAGTCTTACGAGAGTGTACATTTCAGAGCAGAAATATATTTGGGCTTAGATTTCTAATACAAATCCATTAATACATAAAATACTAAAATAAGTACGATTCCGATTTTGTTTAAAACTATACAATGTACCACTAAAGTGTAATGAAATCTTTTTAACGCTTATGTTTGCTAGAGGTTATACAAGAAACAAAATTCACATAAAAGTATTTTGATGTTCATAATGTAGTGTTGTTTCATAATTTTATCAATCAGTTATCAACTAGGAAACTTATATTTAATCAGTAACTGCTAAAAATCTTAATTTTTAAGTTTTTTGATAACTTCCAAATATGTGAGTCTCGTTGCTCAAACTCCTTTATTGTAAACAAATTTTCGAATTCTTAAATATTTCTAATTTCTCACAGTGTAACATATATGTTTTAAGCACCCAACTGTTGGTTTCGAAAGAGACCAATAGATGGCGCCTGGGAGGTTCCTCCTCCAATGCGCAGTTAAGTTGCGCAGATGTATTTTTCAAGGGAGCCCCGGATGTACGAAAAGTGAAAGGTGATGTGACTTTTTGATGTGAAAAAGACGCGATCCGACTCAGTCGCGGCCTTCATGTATATAGAGTCAATGATTGCTGTTAATAAATCGCAGTAATTACGACCAGGCAGTCCTGTCGATTTATTTAATCCACCACCCACACACATATTCGTAAGTTGCCCGGCGCTCGAGTTGAATAATGCTGGAAAAGGTTCCTTCAGCCCAGCCGAGCATTTACATTGGCGCCCAACCAGTGGCCGGATTGATGAATTGACGGAAATGGTGCCTGGAAATCGCTGGTAGTGTTCCGCAGAAGCAACACTTTACAGTCTGGAGATCGCGGCAAATCGGGAAAAGCGTTCGCTTGGATTTGCCTACACGTGGAATTGACGGGAAGCGGTCGCTTGGAGTCGTCGCACGTGGAAAGAGAGCCATTCTACAGGAAAGTGATAATCCGGAACATCGTCTTTCTTGGACCCAGATAAGAAATTTGATTGATTTTTCAAATTGTCTAACTTTGTGAATTTAGTGTGATTCAAGTTTCGATTTAACTTTAACTTGTATAACTTTATAAAGTTAGTGTGTTTCAAGTTTCGATTTAACTTCAACTTGAAAATTTATCGATTTAGAGTGATTCAAGTTTCGATTTAACTTCAGCTTGAAGGAATTTATCGATTTAGTGTGATTCAAGTTTTGATTTAACTTCAACTTGCATAAATTGGTAATTAGAAGTGCTGCATCGCATATGAATCGGAATTGGTTTTGAATTATATGAGTTAAAATTGCTTCATGATATATGAGAGACTAGGGAGTAAGATTTATAGTGTTAATATTTTTGTGTTCTCTCTTTAATTAGAAATGCTGCATCGCATAGGAATCTCAATTATTGTGTTTCAAGTTTCGATTTAACTTCAGCTTGAAAAACTTTATCGATTTAGTGTGATTCAAGTTTCGATTTAACTTCAGCTTGAAAATTTATCGATTTAGTGTGATTCAAGTTTCGATTTAACTTCAACTTGCATAAATTGGTAGTTAGAAATGCTGCATCGCATATGAATCGGAATTCGTTTTGAATTATTTGAGTTAAAATTGCTTCATGATATATGAGAGACTAGGGAGTAAGATTTATAGTGTTAATATTTTTGTGTTCTCTCTTTAATTAGAAATGCTGCATCGCATATGAATCTCAATTATTTTGAATTATATGAGTTATAATGGTTACATGATATATGAGGCTAAGGTATAAGATTTAGTGCATATGTATTGTGTGTTCTATCTTTTTAGGGTATAAGATTTAGTGCTAGTATTGTGTGTTCTCTTTTAGAGTATAGGATTTATTGCATATACTTTTGTCGTTCATATATATTGTATGAAATCTAGTACTTTCATTTAGTCATTTAAAAATCTATTTTCAAAATTCATTGTAAGAGGAACCTCTAATTGGTTAAAAGCTGGTTTTGAAAACAAAAATGACATTTTTGGCAAAAGGTAGACGGGAGGATCTTAGGATCCTAGCAGAGGAACTAGGGGAGGTCTTAAGAGAAAATCTAAAAATCTTTGAGCTAAAGGATATTATTGTCAATTCAGAGCATTATGAAGAAACATTCGCAAAAGAACTCCTGAAAACAATCATTGAGAACAGAGAATCTGAAAGGGAAAGAACTTTTGAACTGGAGAAATCCGAAAAGGAAAGAACTTTTGAACTGGAGAAATCCGAAAAGAAAAGAGCTTTTGAACTGGAGAAAGCCGAAAAGAAAAGAACTTTTGAACTGGAGAAATCCGAAAAGGAAAGAACTCTTGAACTGGAGAAAGCCGAAAGGGAAAGAACTTTTGAACTGGAGAAAGCCGAAAAGAAAAGAGCTTTTGAACTGGAGAAAGCCGAAAAGGAAAGAGTTTTTGAACTCGAAAAGCTAAAGATGCAACTTGAAGCTCAGTCTATGAATTTGACCACAGAAACTGGGCTCAAAGGGGACTGGTTTTTCGGCGATAGTCCTCGCCACAAATACCCATTTGCAGAACAAATGAAATCTGTGTCATTTAAGAAATTCGGAAACGAGATTAAAATTAATTCGTGCTCACTTCGAGAGGTGGAAGGCCTTGCCCTTACGTCAACTCAGCGTGAAACGATGAACTGTCTCCTTAACGAGTATGAAAGGTCTTTTCATCCAGGGGGAGAGGCTACCCCTTTCATTGAACACCGGATAGACACTATGGACCATCCACCTGTTGCAGTACCTCCGTACAGAGTTTCCCCAGTAAAGAAAAGTATAATGAAAAACGAGATAGAGAGAATGTTGGAAGAAGGCATAATTGAGGACTGCGAGTCACCATATGCGGCTCCTGTGGTTCTGATCCCAAAACCAAATGGAACCTACAGATTTTGCGTTGATTATCGCAAACTGAATGCCATTACGAAGACTGATACCTATCCTCTTCCACTCATTGACGACTTGCTCCACGAAGCAAAGCGTACATCCTACATGTCAACGATTGACTTGCGAGCGGGTTACCATCAAGTTAACGTGGCAGTTACAGACCGTGACAAGACTGCTTTCACCTGTCCATTTGGCTCTTACCGTTTTATCAGGATGCCTTTCGGGCTGAAAAACGCACCAGCAACCTTCCAAAGACAAGACCAGAGAAAAGCCTGTGCGGATAAGGGAAGAAGTTCAGGACCGAGCTTTTCTCCGGGCGATTCTGTTTGGGTGACACTCCACCCTGTTAGTAATGCCAAAAAGAAACGAACAAGCAAGTTCATGCCTCGGAGGGACGGTCCCTATGTCATTCTCACTCAGCGATCACCTACTACTTATCAAATTGCCAATCCAGACTCTCCTGAAGTCTCAATGGGAGTTTATCACTCATCGGCTTTAAGACCTTGCCTTGATTCCGATGCTCGGCCTTTGACGCCCTTACGAAAGCGTGGGCGTCCAAAGCGAAAGCGTGGGCGTCTAAAGCGAAAGCATGCTGGTTCCTTGCCGGGACGTCGGCGAAACCAGAGGGGGAGTATGTAACATATATGTTTTAAGCACCCAACTGTTGGTTTCGAAAGAGACCAATAGATGGCGCCTGGGAGGTTCCTCCTCCAATGCGCAGTTAAGTTGCGCAGATGTATTTTTCAAGGGAGCCCCGGATGTACGAAAAGTGAAAGGTGATGTGACTTTTTGATGTGAAAAAGACGCGATCCGACTCAGTCGCGGCCTTCATGTATATAGAGTCAATGATTGCTGTTAATAAATCGCAGTAATTACGACCAGGCAGTCCTGTCGATTTATTTAATCCACCACCCACACACATATTCGTAAGTTGCCCGGCGCTCGAGTTGAATAATGCTGGAAAAGGTTCCTTCAGCCCAGCCGAGCACTTACAACAGGAAATAATGGAAATAAATATCTTCAGGAAATAATATAAAGAGATAAATGCACTTGGAAAAGTAGGCTGAATTTAATTATTAGCTTATACTGATCTTATAACCTTATCAATTCAATGTTACTTTACAACTCCATGATGCATGACGTAATGGTTAATAAGGTATGCGATTTAGTTTATTCTTGCACTGAAAAAGTAACGAAATGCAAAATAACTTGATATTTTAATATTCTTTATGTACATTCCTAAATGTTATACCTTCTATATGCTCAGTAACTTCTAATCTAGCAAATGAAACACATGCGCTGTTTTTATTTATTCGTTTTTAAGTTGTATTTACTTATTTTTTCAAACTTTGGAAAACTTTTCTCCGAATAATTAAATTTTATCATATATTTTAAACGAGAAATTGAAACATAGAGAGATGTGACTACGGTTTTCTTTTATAAAGTTATTCTATAAATACTCGTTTGAAATTATTAATACTCCATACAGCGTACCATTATATATAATGGTTAACAAAAAATATATAAGTATTCACGAAGCTATATAAGGATTTAAAACTTTGTGACTTAAATCTTTCAGCTGCAGTTTTGGCGACCTTTTTTGGCGAAATAAATGCTACCCTAGAAATCGCGTGTGAAATAATGTCCCATGGAACTCAATTACATACTACTTTTTCATTTTGAAACCCTATGGAAAATAATTAATCTAAAATTTCGATCTCTCACTAATGTTTCAGTCTAATTAATAGCAAGAAAGTACTTATTTTAATTGAATTTTGTTTGGCAAAGTGCCTCTATAAAAAATTATTATTTTTACGCGTATGATTCTCGCTGTAAAATTAGGGATAAATCCAATATCTCTACATGTTTCAACGCTTTTTTTCTGTTTGGAATTAAGTTTGTACCAAAAAGGGCTAAAAAAATAACCACCTTAACATGCATTCTGAATACCCTTCTCAATATACACAGGGAGCATCGAAATCTCATGTACCAATTATTACAATGGAAGAGAATATAATATATTAAATTAACAGTGTTCAACTGGATCTAAGTTCGCATCCGATGGATGTTCGCTGTCATTCGGTATCTATGTTACCGCTAAAGCTCGAAAGCGGTTAATGTGCACATTACATAGCCAATCTGCAGATTAACTTATTTGCTCCGTTAATGTGCGGAATCGAGAGTTTTCGGTATTTAAACTAAGCAATGAGCGGGAAAATCTACATAAAGCCGTACGTTCGGTATACCTAACCCTCGTGTAATCAAAATGGATCGTAGAAACCAGCCAAAATCAAAATTATAAAGTAGCACTTTACGAATAACATAAAGAGGGCATAATTATTAAAGTTTACTGCTTTTTAGAAAGTAATCAAATAAGTCTGCGTTCACTACCTGCAAAATAAACAAAACTTCAATTTACAATGATTGATATTGGTATTTTTAATAAACGTCGTACTGTAGCAACAAAACTTACAATGATTAATAAAGTTTAAAATTTTTTAATTTCCTTTTTTGTTTTAGAGAACGTTTAAGGACATTCATTTTCTGTTCCGTGTAGGGATTAACAATTATTTTTTTGTCCGTGAGGACAGTTTATCGAGATTTTACTCTATACCAGGGATTTCCAACCGGTGGTACGCGGCAACGTTTCAGGTGGTACGCAAGGATGATACGAGCTACCCGAATATTCTACGAAGTTGGTTCGATTTTTTAGTATGTACAACCACGTTATAGGAAAAATGGGTTTATATGAAATCAATTTTGTGATTAACGTTTCTATTACATTGTAATAAATGACGCTAACAGTAGCACATTATTTAAAGAGAAACTTTGTTGCTGATTATCCATTTCTATTTAATGGCTATCTCGGCGAAATTAAGTTGATATTTCTCCCTGTCAAATATTTTTTCGAAGAATTCCTTTATCTTTATATGTATGAAATACGCACGAGATAATTATTTGTTTTTAGACCTGTGAGTAACAAATAAAACTGTAATTTTCAATAATCGTTTTATTTTTTCCTTTATTAAAACATCATTAATGCGAAATACAAGTGCATTAATCATGAAATAAGAAGCTTTCTTAATATTTTAATTAAAATAAAACAAGCCATTGGGCACTTTTCTGACATTAGATATATGTTTCTAAAAAAATATAGGACTGGTGGTACGTCAAAAATTTCAAGTGGTACGGAGTTACTAAAAGGTTGGGAACCCCTGCTCTGTACCATAGAACTAATTACACCTTCAAAACATGGATTTCAGAATTCAACACGTCAATTTAACAACTCGCTATCAATTAATATTTTTAAAGCTAAGATCAATGCATTAAAATAACTAAAAGGTTGGTAGTTGAATTAACGTCCCACTGGAGTAACACAATGGGCAATTGGCGGTGTTCCGGGATCAATCTCGAAGAGAAAGATCTAAAGACAACACATCGTAATTTTAAACTACGGTCATGTGATGAGGTTAACACCTGAGCTGATACCTCACTCTTCAAACCCCCGCATTACTCTGACATGAGGACATTTCATGCCACGACAGAATTAACGTGCAGCAGACCCCACATACCCGACTATCTTTAGTTGCTTCAAGTTTCGAACTCCCAACTCTTCGGTTGTTAATCCGTTACTCTTAAAACCGGTCTATTTCTGCCTTATAATAATAAAAAATGTCGGTAGTTGAATTAACGTCACACTAGACAATCACAACGGGCTATTGGTGACTGTCCGGAATGACCCTGAATTGAAATATTCGAGGACAACACCGCGAAATTATAAACCTTGGTCAGATGACGAGGTCAACACCTGATCTGACACCCCACTCTCCAAACATCCACACTGCACCAACGTGAGGGCATTTGAAGTCATGACAGAATTACCACTAAAATATCGTTTACACCAGTGGCATGGTATAGATCTGTGTACTGTGGATGTTATCCCCTTTTAAGTGACCGCTCGTATTGGTCACCATTTACGAGGTGTCAGCGACTGACTTTCTAGAGGGTTCCTCCTTTTGTTCGGGGTACCCTACCCTGCCAACCGTGTGGTGTGAACGCTTTGGGGGAAAGACAGAAGATCGCTCCGGTGGTATCTATCTCACGCCAAACGATACGCCGCACAATACTATGAAAGGAAAGCGTCAGTCGTAAATGCCACCCAAGGCTCTATTGCTTAAGTTACTTAATTAGGGAAGGGGGATCGGACATGCAAGTGAAAGAGCCGTTTTGTGAGACGATTGAAAAAATCGAATCGCCGCAGCGTAAAGGTTAACATGCACCAAACCCCACTTATATGACACATTAGTTGGTACGAGTTTCGAACTCGCAACCCTGTGATTGATAATCAGCTTCTCTTAAGAACCGGGCTACCGCTGGCTCATGATAACGAAATGAAGTTAGGTAGTTAGGTAAGGGGGGGGGGGGTCGGACATGAAGGTGAAAGAGCCGTTCTGTGAGACGATTGAAAAAATCTAATCGCCGAAGCGTAAAGGTTAACATGCACCAAACCCCACCTATACGACAATCATTAGTTGGTACGAGTTTCGAACTCTCAACCCTGTGGTTGATAATCCGCTTCTCTTAAGAACCGCGCTACCGCTGGCTCATGATAACGAAATGAAAATTAAGTCCGTATATATAATAAACTATGAAACGTATTTACCATACTGGCTTATATGTTCATGAAAACTTCAAAATAACGGAACAGTTTCAGTTATGATAATCTCCTTTTCAAAAAATGTCTTCCGTAAGCCTTCTGAAAAATTAGGAATCCAAGAAAGTGAACGAGTAAACAAAATGAAACGCATGCGAGAGTCGATGCAGAATTTAACCGAAAGGCAAACATAAACGGCAGGTCGATAAGTATTTAACTTTTCTAATTACTTCGTTTCCAACATGACCTGGAGATATCAGCCAACGTCAAAAGTGTCATCCAGAAATGACCCTTTGTGTACTAAAACTTGGCTAAAACTTTTCAGTGTCCATCAAAAGCTGCTGTTCGTGCAGAGACAAGTAAAACATCCCCGAAAGCCGAAAGCTTTGAGGCGTAGATCTTCTCGAGAACAGTAAAAGCCACTTTTGTGTGGCCTGTAAAGCGTGGAATATGGTACTGGGAAAACGTTTCAGTCGCAATTTTTCTTAGAAAAAGATGTGTATAACAGAGGAATGGAAATGAAGTCTGAGAGTGGATGTTATCTCTTACGCAAGTTTAACTGAATTTATTTAAGGGTCAGTCTTTGATGGAAGGTGACAAATAAAATTTTCAGTTCTGGGGGCTTTGTCTTGAGGTGTTTTAGGATTTTTCTCTTTAGTGACAAAAATTAAGTACTTTGTAGCAATTAAAAAGTAAAGAAGCCAATACTTAGACACTAAAATAATCTAATAATAATGTAAAACCTTTCTTGAAATATGGTAATTTTAGTTAACGTCGTACTAGAGCAACACAACGGGCTATTGACGACGATCCGGGATTAGTCCCTTAAGGGAAAGATGCGAGGACAATACCTCGTGATTTTGAACCACGAATTGAACTTTCAACACCTGAGCTGGCACTCCACTCTACAAACCTCCACACCACGTCAACGTGAGGACATTTAAGGCTACTATATTTTTAACGTGAACCAGCCCCCACGTACACAACGGTCTTTGGATGTATTGAGTTTTGAAATCGTTGTTCGAAATGTTGGCAGAATGCTTTTCTTTCTATATAAAAGTATTTGTTTGTACATTAAATATTTTCGACCCACTTCAAGTTTTCTATCATTCTTATGTAAAATCCGTCTCTTGGGGGGGGGGAGCGTTTGGTGTCTGTCTGCCCATGTGTCTGTATAAGACTGGTATATTGTGTTTCAATCTTTTTTGTTTTGCTTTTATCGTTCGCTTTTTATAATTTTTTTTATATTCGAAGAATAAATTTTTTTGTGAGAAACCATACGTTCATTACTTTTTGTTTGAAGCTTTTTGAAATCCGTTTTAAGATGTATTTCTGGATTTTCGATTTGATGTATTTCGTTGAACAACTGTGAACAAGGTTTCATTAGTTTTTAAAACATTTTTAATCATTGTATGATAATTTTTGGAAACCCTTATGATTTTAAATGAAATACTAGGCATTTGTACTCTGAACTATTCTATACATTCTCGGTAACATTGTCACATCTCTAGAGATTTTTCTTTCTTACTAAAAATTTAAATTATACAAAAATGTGAAATGTTAAATATGACATTTATTTACATGTGAGAAATTAATTCCTTAATTATTATCAATAACATATTATAGATTTAATTCCTTATTTATTATCAATAACATATTATAGATTTAATTCCTTATTTATTATCAATAACATATTATAGATTAAATTCCTTATTTATTATCACTAACATATTAAAGATGAAATTCCTTATTTATTATCAATAACGTATTATAGATTTAATTCCTTTTTTATTATCAATAACATATTATAGATTTAATTCCTTATTTATTATCACTAACATATTAAAGATGAAATTCCTTATTTATTATCAATAACATATTATAGATTTAATTACTTATTTACTATCAATAACATATTATAGATTTAATTCCTTATTTATTATCAGTAACATATTATAGATTTAATTCCTTGTTTATTATCAATAACAAATTACAGGATTTAATTCCTTGTTTATTATCAATAACAAATTACAGGATTTAATTCCTTATTTATTATAAATAAGATTGTATAAAAGTTTTATGTCCCTTATTTTTCAGAAATAGTTATCATTCCGTTCGGGAACCTACCCGGGACCTACTGCTCATGTAGGTCCCAGGTTCGAATCTCGGTTTACTAGCGCATGGAAGTAGGAGATTTTCCCAGTTAGGAGTGGCAGTGTCTCACACTCTGTGTGTTCTTTCACAAGTAGCCGTCAGTTTGCCCCTAATTGAGGCGAGGACCGAAAAGATCAGTGAAAAGTCATCAGAAAGTAATAATCATATTCCTCATTTATTATAAACAACATTAATATTAAAAAACTATGTATAGTTTTAACAGAGTGAAAAATAGCATCTCAATAATCTATATATAAAGTAGAGTAGTGGTGTCTGTCTGTTCTCTATACAAATCCCCACCAATATTGGTACATATATTCTTTAGAACCTTGTGGGTAAAGTAAGTTATGTAATAACCCCGTTCTATTTTTTGGGATAAGTGTAGAGAAGGGGTAAAAACAATTCGAAATCCCCACAAGAATAAGGCCACGTTCACATGAAGCGTTTCCAACTAGCGTTTGGCGAGGCTAGCGAGGTCCCGCCAAAAAATTATGTTTTTGTATTCTTCTAATTCAAGTTTCTATCTTTGCGACAAAATTTTATCTTTGCGAATTTTTCCAAAACATTGTATTTAAACAGTTCAAATAAAATTCTAATATTTAAGTTTCAACTTATTTTTTTATTTCTTTCCATAATATAATTAATTTGTGAATATTTGAAGATATAAAGAGAGATACTTAAAAATATTTAATTTTACGTAACTTACATTTTGTAATGGAGCACGAAAAGTCCCAAACTAAAAACTCATTTATCATAAAAGCGTAATTCTGTTACTCAGTACCTGGAAGTGCCAGAATTAATATTTTATTCTATAAATTTGATTTAGAATACTATGAAATGTTGCGGTCATATGTCAGCATTTCTAAATATTAAAAATGTATGTTCTTTTTGTAAAAATAAATCAGTATTGTCCTTATCAATAGTGTTAAAACGTCTTTTTCCAATTTCTCTGTTTCAGAATATATTCAGTAATTCGAAATTCGACACGCTTTTATCTTCAGAATTCAGAAAGGGTTTTCAGAATTCTTTATTTTTTCATTGATTGGAATTTAGTTTCTGTTTGTATTTATGTGTTCCATTACTTTATATATTGAAAATATATTGTTTAGGAGTTGAATTTTAATAAATTATATATTTTCTGCAAAATATCACTGCAATTGTGTAAATTCTAGGCGGTATATGCATATTTGGACCAGAGCTACTTAAGTATGGTTGAATATGTAAGGGTTTGTAGAATTCTGTTTCATAAAAATAAGTAAACTGTACAAAACAAAGTCTTTTTAAGAAAAATGTGAAATTTCTCATTTTAAACTGACTGGTATAAAGTTAAAATAAAATCATTTTAAAATAATAGAGGTTACGTTAAATTAAAACGGGTACCCTTCTGGAACAATAGCAGGAAAACCAGCACTACTACTGTAGCACACATAAACTTCAAATATACATACGAAATAAATAAATAAACGGGTAGCTTTACATTGTAGTGTAAAAATGTTTCTAAATTTTGTCATAGATTTTCATTACATGGCTACTAAAAAATCAATTAAATTTACATTTGTGTTTCATGTTTCAATGTATTGTTGAAAGCTGCACTTCATAGTCAAGTAACTACGTCTGTCATTCTAAATAGGTAGGTGATTTCCATATAGAAACCGAATCTCTCAAATCAAAAAAGTATCATATGGATTCGATTTAAAGCTCAATGTATGTTGGAGTAAAGCTAATTTAAATAAGACTTTTATGAACTTGGAATAATACCACAGTTAAGAGGTGTTTAAACTAGGATTTTTGAAACATTTGAAATTTTTTTGTCTTAAGTTACAGAAAAAAAGGTCGAAGTTGCTTACTTTACAAGTTGAAGCTATAGTTGGTATTAATTAACGATGCAATGGAGAAACACAGTGAGCTATTTTCTCACGGTACAGGATCAATCCCGTCAAAATATTCGTTGAAAGCATTGATTTTCTTTTTAGCCTTTCTATAAAACCTACCTCCTGTTTTTTTATTGTAATCGATTGAGTTTGCTTTACACGCGCAGTTGAATGGAATGGAATTTTCAATAAATTAATCACGAATGCCGTAACAATTTAATTTGCCATTCTCACATAACGGTGATGAAATAGGAAAACATCGCATCCCTGATGCGAGAACACAAGTAAACAATATTGATAGGTAACCAGAGTGCAAGTCTATAGTCCAGAAGCTCGTTATTTTTACTTAAAATGAACTTACGAGGCATTTGTAATCACTCAAAAACTCCAAATCGACTTCTATAGTAGTCACCTTAGAAAAAAACTTTTGTAGTTTATCTTACAGAATAAGTACTATGAATATGAAAAGGATTATATGCATAGATGTATCATGTATACGTATTTTCTTCCGATGCAGATTGTAAAAGCTATGAAAAAGTTAAAACGATGATAAAACACTAGTTTCCATACATTTAAATGATGCTTGCGTTTTTCTATGAAAGAAAAGTGATTAGTCAGGCCACTTTTCAATCAACATCAAACCAATCGTACCCTAGCAACTCCGGATAGTTCTGCTGATATATGTATAAAATAGTTAACTAGAATGTTTAAATAATATCTTATTTTCCCATTGTTCCCAAATTTCCGAAACAACATTCAACTTTAAATTAAAACAGAAAATTAAAATTACCGTTTTTCATTAAATCGGCGTTTGGAGTCGACTTTTGATTTAATTTGTGTAATTGTGCTTTGTTAATAAAATGAAACTATGTATCTTCATTGGGATTAAAGAAAATCATATTAAGCTGAATTATATTTCTTATTTCTCTGTATTTAAAATACAGTTATTTTTCATTTCTGGTTCTACAGCAAAATTATTTTGGAATACTCGTGAATTCTTTGAAAGAACGAACAAACAGAGAGCTAAAATATATTTATCCTTTCCCTTTAAGCTTGATGTTAGACTTTTATAAAATGTCAACTATTTTATGTTTAGAAATAAGAATGATAGTCAATAAAAGCTGCAAACCTTTTTGGGCTTTTTCTATTCTCGTTGAAAGGTACTAGGAGAGAGGGAAATGATTATTTTGTTTTATAATGAAGAAAATTCTTGAATCGATTGTACTTATGACATGAGAGTTGCTTTGATTTTCATCAAATCATTATTTCTAAAGAAGTTGTGAAAGTAGTAGACAAAGGATACACTTTAAAGAAAATTTAAAATATAAATCATTATTTTTCGAGGAGATGTGAAATAGAAATGACAAAGAATGAACTTTAAAGGAATATTCAAAGTTGAAAATCTCTAAATTTATCAAAACACTTTGAGAACTTAGCATGAAACTATTCAAATAAAATATAGCTATTCATCCTGATTTTTTTGTGTCTAAGAGGTTTAAATGATTAAGTACAAGGATTAAACAAAAAATTAACAGTATTTTTCTTCAAAAATGCATTTCAAATTCAATGCAAAATTCTTAACTGAAAATAAATTTTAACGATCATAAATAAAATGTAGAATTATAAAGAAGTAATTTTCTGTATGCTTTTGGAGTCTGCTAAAGAGGAATACTTCAGGACTTGTCAGACTTCTTTTCAACTCTGGGTATAAATAATTTATATTCAATTACATAGTACTGTCCATATTAATAAGGATAAATGTGAAGAAGCGTTGCAAAATAAAAATTATTACTTCTTGCGTAAAACAGTCTGACTTTTGATATTTTTATACAAAGAATATCAAATGAATTCTATTGTTAGCGTTATTCAGGGTATCTTCTCTGTCTCTATGCATGTAATTGAAATTAACATAGTACTTTCCTTTAGTAATTTATATAATGATTGATTTTAAATAAATTTTCCCCAAAGATCGAAAAGTATCTGTGAAAACTAAGTGAAAAGTATATTTTTATAGTATTACTAGCCACTGCATGGCTAGCCCGGCGTTGCCCGTGGTGTAAGATATTAATCTGGTGTAAAATTTTCCGCAGATTTCAAATCCTTTGAAATTTTTATTATACCTTTAACGATCGCTGAGATAGAAAAAAGCACTGAAGAACGCCAGTGATAACTTTGGTAATATCTTTCGCTTCATTGGAATCCGTTTCGCAGGAAATCAAAATGAATTAATCTCGAAACAAACCAAGGTCATTCGAATGTGTTCTCTCCCATTCAGGATGATGACAGGAGATGAAAAAACTTGTCATGGTTCCAAAGTCTGATGTCAAGGTGACGTGAGTGTGAAAAGTCTAAATTTTGATGTTTCTTCATTCCGCGGAAGAAGGAAGAATGTTGAAAAAACTATTAAATTCCTTTTAAAATGTTCTAGATTGAATTTTAAAATTCGCCTCGACCCTAAAATTGAAAGAAATTTGGACAACCTGTGTGCCAAATCTCATTACTGTAAGTCCCGTAGATTCGTCAGGACTTTGAGTTCAAGAAAACAAACAAACACTTCCTTTTATAATATTAGAGATATAAAGATCTTACTTTACAAAACAAAAAAATATCATTTGAAAAGCAAGTCAAGTCTAACTGATAAACGAGATAATTTCTTGAGAAGTGAAAGTGTATAAATATGCTAAAAAGGCTTTAGAATAACGCAGATTTCGCAACATAACTTTCTTTATAATATTCTGAATATTTTAAAGAAAGTCTCTTTTTAAAGTAAAAATATAAAACACACATATTGTTTCGCAGACAAAAGGTCTTCAAAATGTTTAATTATACTGATATAATTAAGGTATTTTTATATTGCTATTATTTATCTATTTTAAGTTTTAGTTGTTACTGAGATAGTAAGAATTATTTTTAAAATCCTTCAGGACTTGAAAAAAATATTATCATTATAACTGGTATTTCGAATTCCGTTAACTTATTTTTTTAAATAATGTTATATCGGAATTGTTTCCCCTAACAGATTTTTTTTTAATTTCATTTTAGAACGAAACTATTATTTGTTCTTCTATACTAGTTCTTACTTTAATACAATGTATTTTTTCAGTGAAAATTTTTAATTGGAAATACCTTTTTTATAAGCTTAATTATCTGTCCTTAATCCGTCAAGTTGAATGATATATTTCCTATAAAAATCCATAAAAACGTAACCAAAAACTATTTCGATACCTCGCCGTAACAGTAGAATTAGAAAACAAATTATTTTGTTCTTTAAATGAATTGTTACACTCAATGCGTAAACTACTCAGCAAAATTTTATTGCATGCTAAATATATCCTTGATTTTACGATTGACAATAAAATGTTAGTGCCAATTTCTGCAGTCATTTATGATTGCTTGTAACCCAGCATTCGCTTAAGCAAAAGTAAAAATTTTAAACAACAAAGTTGACATAACGCCAACCGATTAATACTTAAGTTAAATTACTTTTACATGAATTCTGAAAAGCTTATTTTTCCGAAACTACGCAAAAGTGAAAAAGAATAACTTAGGTGTTCTTTTTGTGTATTCTCTTAGACAAAATTTATTTACTTAAATTAATTCAAATATTTTTCTTCCTCTTTTGAAGTATTTACTATCAGTTTTTTATTAATGGCACATTGTTTAACATGTATAATACTTTACAATATATAATTTCATTTTGTAACGTACTAAATAAATACTTGGAACATTTTAGTGAAAATTATCATAATTTATGATCTCTAATAAGTGCGGTTCCATTTTAGGTGTTGAACACGTCATCCGAACTGTGGTTCAAAATTACGAGTTGTTGCCCTCGGTTCCTTCCCTTCGGAATTGTTTCCAAACCGCTCTCAGTAGCTCATTGTGTTGCTCTAGTGCAGCGTTTCCCAACCGAGGTCCACATGGACCCCAGTGGTCCATAGAAGCTTTGAGGGGGTTCCACAATACAAAAAATTTATTTTCTGGGGTCCATAACATGAGTTAAGGGGTTCATGATAAAATATTTTTTTTAATTTAATAGTAATAAAATCAATTAATGTCGTAGAAAAATCCAGAAATTCACAGTTAGCATGTACTCATATTTTCTGGTACCTCGTTTAGTTGACGGCCTATTTAATAGAATCCTATTTAATAGTCTTAGGAATAAATTTATATTCGGTCATCCGGAAAGTTCTGCACGTTTTTTAAGATAAATACCAACGAAGCAGTACAAAAACATAAGAAAATTTTATTGAATCACATAAGCCTCATTTTGTTCTATGACTTATTGCCATCTTTCTGGCAGCTGTAAAATTCCTTTTTTTTTTTTTTTTAATCATTGGGCTTATTTGTATAAAGAAGTTAACGAGGTGCTGTTTGATAGTCTACAAAGAATTGAACTCCAGGCCGTTCAAAGAATTTTTAAGTGACCTGAAGGGGTGAAAATCTGATGGGGCAAGGTCTGCTGCCATTGAGAACAGTATTTTCCCGAATTTATTGTCTGATTTTGTGTCAACAGTTCATAATAAACAATTACTTTGTAGTCATACCATACAGAAAGCATTACCTTTTAGGGATGCAGTCCCCCTCTCGATGTTACTTGTGGAGGTTCATTTGACTTACATCATGGTCTTTCCCTTGCAACATTCTTGTATAAGTATCCACTTCTCATCTCCAGTAATGAGCCGTTTCGAAAAAGGAGCTTCTTCATTTCGTTTCAGCAAAGAATCACATGCCGAAATTCGAGCAGTAATATTTTGCTGTGTTAAAAGTGAACTTTCTGGTTCTCCATTCTTAGCACTGCAGTGAAACAAAAATTATGTCACAACACATGCTATAATTATGCAGTGTAAGCAGAAAAGATCGAATTTAAACATCTGCTTCAATCAAGGTCACTCCGTATCAACAGTACCAAAATAATAATAACAAAGCTAGCTTCGATTTGAAAACGCGCAGAACTTTCCGGATGATCCAATATATCTATGTTGTTTAAAATAGTATTTTTTTTTTACTATTTCAGTCATTACAAGTAAAAGTATGTTTCAGTTTTATCAATTAAAATTTTCAAAATTTGTTATTTACATTTTTATATTACTTCGAAATAGTTTAATTTTTTATATTTTACTAACTTACAAATAAATATTTCATGTGAGAATTGTTTAATTGTTAGCTTTTACTAACCTACAAATTAATATTTCATCTATAAATGTTACATATATGTGTGCATGGGGTCAGCATATACAAGCAAAAAACTGTTGAGAGCCCTAGTAACGTAAGTTCAACTACCCTACTAACTAAAGACACAAATGTACATTCATTTTTTTTTATTGAAGTAGGCTCTAAATTGTTGAACAGATCACGCCTCAAATCCAAAATGGCGTGAAAGTATTTTTTCATATTATCTGAGATTTAGGAACAATTTCTCTATGTAGATAATTTATTTTAGGTAGGTAGTTGAATTATCACAGCCCTGAAGCAACACAAAGGGTTATAAGGACGGTTTGATATCAATCCGGAAGGGAAAGATCCAGAAAGGGCGGCACCTCGTAACTTTGAACAGCGATCAGATGTCGAGATCAAAACCTGAGCAGGCACCCCACTCTCCAAACTCCCATACCACATCAACGTGAATATAGATTTGAGGCGACGACAGATTTAATGTGCACTAGCCTCTACATAGACTACGATCTTCCGTTGGATCAAATTTCGAACTCTCAACCCTCCCTTAGCTAATACGCTGCTCCATCAAACCTAGCTACTGCAGCCCAAATTTATTTTAGACTAGCAAAATACCCGACCTTACTCGGTTTGAATTCATTTACTCTAGATTGAAGAGATAATCAAAATATATAATGACTTACGTTTTTTGTAGAATAAAAATTTATTTTAACACCTTTCGCCATCTTTATATTTTCTACAACTTACTTTGGACACAAATCCTACACATGCATATCCATTCATGTAATACATTTCACATATATCGCACAATTGCTGTATGACAAAGCTACAAAAAGACGAAAGGTGATACTAAGGTTACTACTATAAAAGACGATTTATAGGAAGATTTGGAATTCCCTTTCTTAAGTTCTTTTCATGTGCAACTCAATTAATTAAAATTACGATTTACGGCGAGTGCTCTCGCACTCATAGTCAACAAAACAATATTTTTTACTTGTGGCACTCTTGCCTCCGGTATGCGACATTGTGAAATTTTGCAATCTTCTCCTGTCATTACTACAACGAATTTTTTAATGTTGGAAAAAGTTCTAGTTTGGATTTTTAAACGTTATTATTCTTTCAATAACGACATTATTCTTTAAATAACGGCATTATTGTTTAAATAACGGCATTATTCTTTCAATAATGGCATAACTACACTTAAAATTTACTGAAAATTTATACTGACTTACCTAACATTTTTAAGTCTAATACTTTGTGGTGCTGTTGCGTGTGATGAGAAGGAAAACACATTTATTAAAATAATAAATATTTAAAACAGGAAACAGCGAAGTAAAACAAAATAAAAGATGCCGCAAAAAATTGTTCTAAAGATATTAATTTGAGATTCAATTTTATCTCTTGATCTCGCAGAGTTGCCACAACTTACAACTAAAAGTGTACAAAATTTAGAATTGTGAAATTAATTCAGAGCGAAAGAACCAGAAAAAATATCACTGCTCGCGCGATCTTGTTCATTCTCGTTTCATTGAAAAATATTGTCTGTCCCAAATATTCGGAAATCGTTTTCATTGCGCAAATAATAAAAATAAGACTCGAAATAAATGAAGTATCAGAGATGAAATTCCATAAAAAAATAATAATTTTTTGAAGAATAATTACTTTTTCAGCAGTACTGGTAAAACAATCGAAGTAATCGTAATATTCAATAGACATTCCAATTTTTCCAAAACTACCAAATTATGGTTGATTTAAGTATACTTACTCAGGTGTTTTAGCATGAAACTCATCTAAATATAACAATAAAGAAATGTTTAATATTGCATTCACTAAATTAATAGATAATGTATAAAATAAAATACACTGCAATCAAATATCTCGAATACTATTCATGTGATGCCTACGCAAACACACAAACACAAAATCGAGCATAGAACAGAAAGACGGACAGACAGACTTTCGCAACCAATTCCACTCACTAAATCAAGATAAGTACTCACTGTATGCAAATTTCCATGAAAATATCTTAAACCGCGTGGACGTGTATAGGGCACAACATACATACAGACAGACAGACAGACAGACGGAAAGACAGACAGACAGACAGACAGACACCAAACGAGAAAAGGGCGGATTCGGCATCAGAAGGGTCCAAAACGGATAGAAAACTTGAAATGGGTCGAAAATATTGAATGTACAAACAAACACTCCATTCTTATTTATATAGATTCTTCATCATACACTACCATACAATAATGGACAGGACAGAAAGATGTGATGGTATAAGGGAAAGTATACATGCTTTAATAGGGAGATGGTGCCCCACGTGTTGCAATTACTCTGGCAACCCTTTTGGGCATTCTTTCAACAAGGTTTTGATACACAGCAAGTGGTATTTGTGTCCCTGTTGCAAGAATGTCGCCAGCCCAGCTGTAGATTTCGGACGTGGTTCCCAGGTCTGTAAAGCTTCCGTTTCCTAAGAAAGTGGAGCCGTTATATAACAGCCGTGATACGTCATTCAGCCGCGGGCATAACTAGACGGCCGTCTAAACAAAGTCCAGAGGTGTCAACTTAGACGGAGAGAATACGGGGGAGAATGGGCAACACAGACGGCTGTCGTGGTTTATTTTATTCGAGAAACAAAACAAAGTGGCTTTTTTATTCTCTAGTCGAAAGTTTATAACTTCGGGATCGTTGAAGATAGAGTGAAAATTTCAACGGATTTTAAATCATTCTACGCCAGATCGATACCAAAAACAGTTTTATTATTCAATTATTTACCATTTGATTATTTAATGATTTATTAAATAACTAATTATTTAATTAAAGAAAATCAAATTTATGGTATCGTTCTGGTGAAAAATATTCCGCAGATTTCGAATGCGCTGAAATTTTTATTCTGTGTTTAACGATCCCGATTTTACAAACACGAACTAATCAATGGCAGTCAAAAATGTTTGTTTGTTTTGCTCCCCTCCGCTCGAATCGTTTGGCGCAGGAAATTAGATGTTGCCGCTACAAGAGAAAAAACGTTCTTCAACTGTTTGAGACCGCTATGACGACAGTCATGGAAATGCCGGCTCCGCAAATTTTCGTTACGCTCACAAACAACGCTCTCTAGGAAACCAACACCATCTGTTAGTATAAACAACGTTTTAGTGACGTCACCCACAGCTACATCACGGCTACGCTTTCTTAGGAAACCGAAGCTTAAGCGTCGCTCTAACTCGTCCTACAAATGTTCTATGGGGTTTGGTCGGGACTCTGAGCTGGCCATGGAAGACGTTTTACATCCATATCTTGATACCACTGCTTGACAGAGGCTGCAACATGACATTTAGCGTTGTTGTCCTGGGAGTAATATTCGTCCATTAAATAAAATTACCAGAGCGTAGGAAGAACCTGATTGTCCAAAATGTTCATGCAGGCGTCGGTGTTCAATTTACGAGGAACAACATGCAAAGGTCCCAGGTAGCAGTCGGATTTCATGCAAATCCGCTGGCGTCCGGACCATTATTGTAGGGTAGTGTATTTGTTCTATTCATCTAGAACAGTAAACAGCTATTGACTGTATATTATGTAAAGCATTGGTTCCCATATGTTTAAGTCCAAAGCTTCCACATAAATAGGGCATATCCACAAATCGCACCTCACCTGCATTATCACTATTTCAGAAGAAATTATTTTCTAATATTAGTATAATGTAGGGAAGGCACTACATACATGCTTCTGTATGCTTCCAAATTGCAACAACTGCAGACTCCCGTAGAGGGCAGCTTTGCAGGATGCAGAAACATGTCTTTTGTCTTTTTCTACATATAAAACAAGAAATTCTTTTCTTTTCATTAACAGCGGTATTGCAGCCGGGGTTAGCAATTACAGTTGCAAGTACCTAAGATTAGGTATTTAATTAATGTCGCACTGGAGCAGCATATTGGCAACAGCCCGGGATCAAACCCGAAGGGTAAAATCCGAGAACAGCACCAGGTAATTTTGAACCATATGACGAGTTCACACCTGAGCTGGCAGCCCACTCTCCAATTCTTCACACCATGCCAGCGTAAGGACATTTGAGGCCACTAGAGATTTAACTTGCGCTAGGCCACTCTATATACGACGGTTTTAGGACGATTCGAATTACCAACCATCCGGTTGATAATCCGTTACTCTTCCAACCGGGCTGCCACGGCCGCATGCGGGGTTGTGATATCAGTAACTGGGGAACACTCCCTCACATTCTTCAGTTACTCGTTTTGAGCACAAAACACAGATTTTTTAGAATCACTTTTTCAAACAAATTAATCGGGGAAAATAATGGAAAATTTTACTTTTTCTTGGAAGTCCTCTAATTGCCTAATAAAATACTGAATTCTTTTCACTGATCACTAGGGCAACTTTTTGCAACAAATGCAACTTATTTTTCACACGTTCTACACTACATCTAAAGTACTAAAACCAAAATTTCTACGTGGGGTGTATTGTAAGTGAGTTATAACTGCAACATAAATGCAACCCCCACCAGCAACGTTTTAAACTTTAGCTTAAAATTAATTGAAATGAAATCAATATTTCATTTTTTGCCCTCTGAATCAACTTTTCGATCACGTGTGTCTGATCTTGCGAACGCCGAAGTATTGCGGATCAAATAAGAAGTTGCTACAGCATTGTACTACGCCGGCCACATTCCCACTGTAAAGGACATCGCGAGCGGTTTCAGTGGCGATGGCATTTTAGTGCGTCGTGTAGAAAAAGCAGTTTGTGGCCCAGCGCTGCCAAAACGTTTGCTGGAAATCAAAAGCTGCTACGAATGTTTGATTCGTCTCGTAGAAAAATCGGAATCTAAAGCGTACAACATCGAGACAGTGTATGAATATTATCAGATCGATGGATTTTAAAGAAGATCCTTGCAACCTCAAAGCATATCTTAAAACACGATTGGAAAAGAATAACGACCTGAAGGTTATTGCTACACTTTCTCGAAATGATTTTCCTCCAAGTCAGTATTTGCTACTGCACCAATGTCAGGCAACATCAGTCTCTGTTGAGCGCAGTTTTTCAATGTTGAAGAAATTACTGGCCAAGGATGGGCCATTCAACGACATGAATATTCATCTGTATTTAATGGTGTAATATAATACTATTGTACGCGACTAAAATTCTGAATAAATTTTTAATTTTTTTCACTTTTTACGAATAATTTATTTTAGATTTTAGGGTATCAAAAATAAATGCAACTTTCTTTATATTCATGCAACTTTAGGGAATGAATGATAAATCCAACTTTTCCCATTTTTACTGCAACAAAAATGTCACCCTACTGATCACCTGAAACCTTGTCGAGGAGACCAACACCACTGTTCTACATTTTTCGAAACAATATTATATTCAACGTGCGCCAGCCCCCTTTGTATACGATGGTCTTAGGTTCGATTCGAACTCCAAACCCTCCGGTTGATAATCCGTTACTCTTCTAACAGGGCTACCACGGCCGCATGAGGGGTTGTGATATCAGACACTGGGGAACACTCCCTCACTTCATTCAGTTACTCGTTTTAAGCACATGATACACATTTTTAGAACAAATAAAGCGGGGAAAATAATGGAATGTTTTAATTTTTCTTGAAAGTCCTCTAACTGGCTAATAAAATACTTAATTATTTTCACTGATCACCTGAAACCTTGTCGAGGAGCCCAACACCACTGTTCTACATTTTTCGAAACAATATTATATTCAACGTGCGCCAGCCCCCTTTGTATACGATGGTCTTAGGTTCGATTCGAACTCCAAACCCTCCTGTTGATAATCCGTTACTCTTCCAACAGGGCTACGGGGATGTGATATCAGCCACTGGGGAACACTCCCTCACTTCCTTCAGTTACTCGTTTTGAGTACATAATACACATTTTTGGAATCACCTTTTAGGGATAGTGGGGAAACAGGCCGTCGAGTTCACATGTTTTTACCTAAAGTTAACAAAGAAAGACAGCCCTGTGGAGCAAACCTAACAGCATTCTACACTGGGCATGGCCCATTCCCCAGCTACTTGCTCAGGTTCAAAATAAAGAACAGCGACCAATGCATCTGTGGGGAGATTGGCACTCCTGATCATTAAATTTTTGAGTTTACACTCACTTGTAGCAATCACCTCAAGAAACCAGCAATAACGCACAACCAAGCTAGGGGCATAAACACAGTCAACAACAAAAAGGCTCAAATAAAAATTATGAATGTTATGAAATTACTAGTGGAAAACATTAACATTATCACCAACTAACAATCAGAAGACGTGTACATTTGTATTTTATTGTTAATTTTTAGTTTCTGTCTTTTTGCTGTACATAATTATGGAATTAATCGTTTACTATTTAAATATTAGTGTAATTTAGATAGAGTCAAAAATGATTGTTACTCTGTTTAATCAACTTTGTATACGTGAGGCCGGTGGTAAAAGCAGGACTGCACCTGACATTTTAATTAAAAATTGGGGAAACTATTAACCTTGCCAAAAGAGGAAAACTAAAATTAAATTAAATCTCATGCAAAATAGTTAGGGAAAATCCTGCAGACCTTACCGGCCCATGTCTTAAATGTATTATCAAAAGGATATTTTATCATTATTATCAAAAGGATATATAATCAATATTATCAAAAGGATATATTACTCATGTAAAATGTATATCAAATGTATTTTAAGAAATTTCGACACGAGGTTGACCAGATTAGTCCGGTTTCCTTTGACGGGTTCATTCCGTTTTTTCGTGGGGGTGACTAGTAAACCCTTTAACTTGACTAAAGTGGGAGTTGAGGGGGTCACCTGCGGTGACCAACCAACCAATCACTTTTTAGAACAAATGAATCTGGGAAAATAATGGAATATTTTATTTTTTCTTGAAAGTCCTCTAATTGGCTAATAAAATACTGAATTATTTTCGCTGATCACCAAAAACTTTGTCGAGGACCCCATGCCATTGCTCTATATTTGCCGAAACAATATCTTAAAATACATTTTTTCATCGACACAAAAACCCTAAGGTAGCTCTGGCGTTGTCTTACGGGGGGTATTTTTGTAGTGAAAAATAGATTTCTCTGGGTGATCAGGTGAATTTTCTGTCTTGTTCGATTTAAGGTAGAATTTATTTCCAATGCAACCGTCGTTATTTCTATGCCCTGCCTCCCCATCCCCATACTTTGGCCATTTCGTTTCCTTTTTCCAATTTCTCTATCATTGTTTCCTGTTCGTTATTTTCTAATCCACAGCAATTCCTTTCTTTTTTCTGATGTTCACAAAGCACATTAAATTAAATAAAAAGAGCGATTCAACTTCAATATATTTTGTTTCGATTTTTTGGTGTTAAAGGAAGAGATGATGAGGAATAACATGAAAGTTATTATTTTAAAGTAACTATTCACACTGATATAATTTTCTATCAAATTAATTATCTATCAAATTCTGCTCCGCTGTGTTCATTCTGTAACACTATTTTATCCCCTAAAACATTTTAGCAGAATGCAATAAATTTAATAATCATAGACAATATTGTTTTGGAGTTTCTAACCCTAACCTAAGGGACTTACTGATGGATTCTTTCTCATACAAATCTATTTTTGTTCATTGACTACATTGGCTTTATAAAATAAATTTAGATTTCATAATTTGACTTTCTTTCAGTCTCGATTCAAAATTTGCTCGGCTTTCTATTTTTTGACTTGAGCTTCTACTTCATATATTACGACAAGAACAGCGTACATTAAATATACCTCGTTTGGTGCAGCATGGCCAAATATGTTTCTTGTGTTATAAAACTCCAACCAACCATCTATCAAATTAATCTTTCAAATATAATATTTTCGCTTAAATATCAAAAAAATTCATAAATATATTCATAAGCTAAGCATAAGTCTTTATCCTCAGAAAACGTCAAGACATGCCTTTTGCGTGGTATTGGTTAATATCTTCTTAAGAGCCCCTTCACGCACACATCGACAGAATCCAGGTCAATCCGAATCTATCTGAATCCACTAGAAACTGACTAACGTAGATTCGAGTGCGTTGAAGGTAACGCTCCGGATTCAAGCTTTGCGAAAGGTTTGGACCCTCTTAGTGATTTCGATCAAATATCCCATACAAAATCTATTTAGTTTTCCTAATTACGAGCGATCTCTTGTGGAGACAAAATATCCCCTATTACTCCAAGAGGAATTAAAATCAAAGTAGGAAAAATATATTGTTCCTTACCGAGAACTAGTGAAGTTTAAAATAGGTTTTTGCATCAGAAGCTGGTCGCAACACGAAGATAAACCACCAGGAGGGTAGGTAGATATTTTAATTAACGTCGTACTGGAGCTACACAACGGGCTATTAACGACGGTCTGGACTATTGACGAGATCAGTCCCCCAAAGGGAAAGATCCGATGATAATACTACGTAATTAATAACCACGGTCAGATGACGAGGCAACACCTTCCACCAGCAGGGAAAAGGCGAACAAGCTATTTCGTATGGAATCGACTTTCCCTATCTTCGTCAGTCAGTTTCTATCAGATTCGAATTGAACCGGATTGTGTTGGTAAGAAGCTACCCTAAAACTGCATTTTATTACAAATTCACAATGCTACATCACTATACTACCTCTCTGCCAATATTCGGAATTATTTCTAAATTTATGCTCATAATTATTTATTAGCTTAAATATGCAGCATGTGCGTGATATTTCCCTATAATAAGTCAGGGTTTTTCAACTACATCACTTTTTTTAAAGCTGCATTAAGAACTTAAAATTGTCGTATAATCTATCATGCTAAAATTTTATCATACAGTGATTAAAATTAGAGAGATTTGTAATATTTCACATTTACTGTATAAAATAATAAGAAAATAGCAAACTATAGTTTATTTCTAAAATCAAGACAAAATTTAGCAGAAAGCGGTGGTCGACATTGTGCATATTCCTCTAAAATCAGATGGTAACATCTGGCAACGGCTCTTCGAGTTTGATCCCGGACCGTACCCAATAGCCCGCTGTGCTGCCCCCAGTGTGACGTAAATTAAAATACCTATCTATCTACTTCGCTACAGCCATTTGTGAACGGTTCATTGAGGGATGAATATGTGGGGAAGTTTTTGGGCTGTAGAAGTAATTGTTTTATTCATTTTTCACACCTATTATACTCGTATATGTATTCATACAATCTAAGCGGTTTTATATCGCTTGTACGAAATTCATAACATAAAAACATCTATAAGCATTAAAACATACCTTATGTCCAATGATCGACCAATAGTTGTGATTGACCGCAATTTTAAGGAGATTGGAATCTAAAGGAGAGATTGCTGTACCTAAGTACAGTCATACCTAGGGACAGTCGATGTAAATAATAGAAGAGGATGGAATTTTGTTTGAACAGGTTGGCTAACACTGGGCTAGGATGCCCTCAGTCACCCATGTAGTTTGAAGATGGTGACTTTCAACAGATAAATCGTATTTTGCATTTTTCTATTTTTGACTACCTAAAGTAAGTTTGAAGTAGTTTTTCTCGATTTTTCATCACTCTTCAGTGTACTTTACAGACACACTGTTTAGAAATCAATTTTACTGCTTTTAAAGATTGAGGTTTTTTTTGGATCGTTCACCCAACATCAACCCTGCCATAGTGGCGACCGAATTCAAAATGGCCAGCTGTTGTACCAAGGGACACTTGCCTGCCGTACATAGGGACATATGTTTCCAAGCTACTTTGAAAATTTCAGAAAGTGATATAATTCATAATTAAAATTATTTAGTATGTCCTTATGTAAAAAAAAAATTACTGATAAATGATAAAAACTTCAGCTTCCTGTTTCTTTTACCAGTTTTGTGTTAGGATAAGGGTTTTCACATTTTATGATGCACTCAGAAGTGACATGCTAAGAAAAATACTAGTTCCTTCGCTACTATATATTGATAATGAAGAAGTCTGACATGATTGTGACCATGAAAATAAATTTCACTGAGCTGTGATTTTGTAGTAAAATTTAAGTCTGAAGCTTTTAAGTAAAATCTAAGCCTTTTGATATTACTTTTGCATAAATACTTGATATTTTGACATTATTTTGTGAATAATCTCAATTTTAAGAGTAAAATTCTTCTTGATTGTTCAATAAAAATTTGAGTTGAAAAATTGTTTAAAAGTTTTTTCTACACCTTCTGGGCCTGTTCCTTAGGTACAACACCCACTGTCCTTAGGTATGGAGGGGGTGTCGTACCAAAGGACAGTGTAAGAGGTTAACAACTTTCCATTTTTAATATTGATAAAAACGAAATTAGCCACCACTAAAACAAGAAAGAGGTAGCTAAATACCAATAGTTCAACATGAATAGCAGCAAACCCCTCTATAACTTTTATTTAAAATTAGAAATTTCAAAATTAAATTTTGTACCTTTGGTACGATACCTTCTCCTATAGGCAAGGAGCTGGTGATCTGTTCATACTTAGAATGTCTGTCCTTCAAGCATACACCTGAAAAGCGAGCTAACGAATGTTCCGTCAACAAGTTGGTGATATAATAGGTCCAGGGGTCGAATCTCGGGTGGCTGAACCGCTCTAACCAGAGATCGCTATGGCGTTGGCTGGGGGCGTCGAAAGTCGGCCGGGTGCTCAGGCTTCTGTGCCTAGTTGTGGTCCGGAATTGATATCTGCAGACACTCGCCGCTTGGACCGTGAGGTCACTTGATCAAGCGGAATGCCGGGGATTATCCACCTCTAGTCTCGGTTCCGGGAAACCGGAATAGTCGATGGTGGGCGGTGGGTGTTTTCGGCGCTGGACCGAGTGCTGGTTGATTTTATTCGGACGTGATTGGCTGGGGCTGGCGGGCTACCGGTAAGAGCCTGGCGATTCGGATTACTTTCCGACGGCTGGTTATCGGTTCGGGCCGGTAAGGAAAAGGCTGTAGTCTCGCACAGGAGTAGTGATTTGGCGGGTAGGGGCAGGCCGCTATCCTTCCGGTCAAGTAGCGGCAGGAACCTCCCCGAGGTGCCATCTGGTAACTAGGATGGCTGGAGGATTGACTCTTCGGATCTACCCAAGGCTAATACCTGCACGCTTACGAATTTAGGCTATCTGGTAGGCGGCAGAGGTCTACATATCACCATGGATGATGGATCCGGTACTATCGCCCGCGGGCCGGACATTAGGGTGAGAGAACATTATGCTGTAATGCTGGGCTACTGAGGAGGGGGCGCTCTCCTAGTAGATGCCCCGGAGGTATTGAGCTTCCTTCCTGTGAGTGACGTCTCGCCACTCAGTGATGAGAACAATCCAGCTCGACTCACGATGTGGGGTAGCCACAGTGATGAACGCCAATGAGTCGGATGGCTTCTCTCTTGAGGCAAGCATGATGAGTCCAGAGTGTGAGCAAGGTGGCCTTGTGTTGAATGTAAACTATGAGGTGGGACGGACACATTTTGCTTTGGGCGGGGGCTGTGCTGGCTGTTGAGGGACTCTGACCACGTCTCGGATAACCTGGCGCACCTAGCTCTCCTCCTACATGCCCGGGTCTTCTTTCGTTTTTCATTAGAGACCTTCCCTGCTAATCCTGTGTGGGTTTTCAATAACTCGGTACGGAGGGGATTGTTTACATTCGGAAGAAGGGGTCGAATCTCCGTTTGAAAGCGTATAGATGTTGATGATAGGGATTGCAGTCCGATCCGGCGGAACCGGCAATCCGCCGGATCCGGCACAATTTAGCTACCTACCGAATCCAACAATATCTATCAAATCCGGTCCGGATCCGATAAACGCGATTTTTTTAAATTAAATAATGGATTGTTCAAACCAACTTTAAAGTCGCAAAAGTACATTTAGAAACAAAATACTTCATCAACATAATTTTGGGGAAATAGCCAATTAAAACGCCCTTACTCTTATTTAGTTCCTAAAACGTCCACATCAAAACGAGACGGAAATGAGACAGAGATAATTGAAATTATTTGCGAAGTACCAAAAAAACAAAAAACTAAACCTATTGACAGTTATTTCAAAAAGGAAAAGAATATGGAAACTATGGTTTCCAGAATGGTCCACAAAAATGGTTACACCCTCAGTACATTCAGTACATTTCCCACATACTTCAGATGGGAGATTTATTTTCAAATAGTGGATTTCAACTCCCCAATTCACCAAATACAATAAGATCTATAAATCTATAGTACGGAGCCCCCTAGTACCGTAAAACATGCTGACATGATTATTGAATTTGATTATCTCAAGAAACAAAGACAAAAGTTTGCTTTAACATTTGATGAATGGACATCCTAAGATAATCATAGATGTTTAAACCTGATTGTTCATCACAAAGAAAGACACTTTAATCTTGTGTTAATTAGAATTCGTGACTCGTGTACTACGGAGCTCGGTATCAGTTTGGTAAAAGACCGCTTGACGAGCTTTGGTATGGACTTCGATACTGATATTATTGGTATAACAACTGACGGCGCAAGAGTCATGGCTAAAAGTGGAGAACTTGTGCCATGTTACCAGAAACTGAGCTTCGCACACGGTATACCATTGGCCGCTGTCGACATTTTATACAAAAAAAAAACATAAAACCAAATGGAACGCATAGAAATATCTTCTATAGAATCAGACGAAAACCTGGACGAAACAAATGAGGTACAAGGAGAGACATACATGACAGTAATAATGCATCTACATCATCCTGATCTTTCATGCATTGAATTCATCCCTAAATACTGTTATCTTCTTCCCAAATTGCGGAAAGTGGTAAAGTTATTCAAAAAGTCGCCCACCAAATATGATACATACCTTCAAAAGTATATGAAAGAAGAAACAGGCAAAGAATTAAGTCTCATTTTGGATTGTAGCACACGCTGGAACAGACTTTTAAGTATGATCGAAAGATTTTGTGGTCTGAAAGTCTGCATAGAATAAATCTTTAATAGATATACAGTCTGACATAACATTTACCGACCAAGAGTGTTGTGGTTATCAATGAAAGATTTAATTAATTGTTTGCAGCCATTTAAATTGGCAGTGGAAGCACTATGCAGAAAATATGCGACCCTTCTTACTGCTGAAACAACATTAAAATTCATTTTCGTAAAGCTGGAAAAACAAGACACTGTCTTAAGTGCTGAATTATCTGAGGCAATGCGTGTAGGGTACAAGAACGTCATTGCACGATAATAACAGGAATATTACTTTATTTAAAGGATCCAAAAAATGTGATCAAAACATGAGACAAGCTGACAATGCGTTTCGTATGCCAAAAAAATAATCTTATGCGACAGGAATTGAAAAAAAAATATTAAACCAAGTCATTAAAGATGACAACGAAAGTGTGGAACCTGTAGCATAATAAAGCTTAAATTCGAACTCACTTTCATTGAAAACTAATTTAACATTTATAGAGGAATTAGAAAAGCAAATTCTGCAAGAAAATAAAGACTATTGTAAAAAGACATACTTTAGAAAGTAAACAGATTTTGAGAAAATACTGAAGTAAGAAATGACTTCATATGAAATAGAGGGAGTCAAAGAAAAATATTTGTCTCTTATGTACGACTTCTTAATGATGGTTAAACCACTAGTGTCGAAGCTGAGAGGGCCTTCTCGGCCGCTGGTTATATTTGCAGTTCATTGAGAAGTAGGTTGGGACGGCACAATTAATACGATTTGTTTCTTTAGATCGTTCTTTCAAACTGATAAGTGATTTTCATTACTATATAACTTCGATTTAAGCAATAAAAGTTTCCTTTTTTGTTAAGTTGACCAAAACTGCCAATGATTAGATTTTTCTGTTAGTATGATACAAGGTTAGAGGTACAATTTATGTGTCATTTGCTCAACGACATTAGAGATAGAGACTACTTAATTTTAGATAAATAGAAAAGTACTACGTATAAAACAAACTGATTTATTTTTTGTGTGGAAACTAGCAAGACTGATCAGTGATTATCATCAATCGTTTAGTACTTACTACTAGTAGTACTAGAAGTAACTATAATTTATTGTTGGTGATTGATATCCTATCTGTGGATAATCATTAATAAAGTTGATTTTCTAATGCTAAAATATAATGTGTTTTTTTCGTCAATTTTGAATATCCTTTTTTACCTACTTCACAACCGATTTTGGAAAAATACATACTGATTAGATAGACTTATTAACAAAGTACCAATCCGGACAAATCCAGCCGGATTAGCGTAGATCCGGCCGGATTGCATTCCCTTGTTGGTGATTACCCCTGTTAGGAGTAGAGGTGATTTCCCACTGGGTGCTCACTCAAAAATAGCCTCCAGTTCGCCCCTTGTAGTGTCGAAGGCCGAAGAGGTCAGTGGTCAGGCATTAAAAAACACTTGGTCATTTCTTTATTGCTATAAATTTGCGTGAAGAGAGTTCTACAGAGAAATATAACGTGTTTAGAAATGCTGAAACATTTTTCGATTTCCGTATAATATACCTTATTTAACCCTCCTAGTGGTCGCCTTGACGAGATATCTCGTCATTAGCAAAACTGTCCGAATCTTTATGGACGAGATTCCTCGTATAACAAGCTCTCGTTGTCTCTCGTCATTAGAAGAAAACTGGACAGATCTTGATCTCGTCGTCCTAAAAAAAATCGGCATTATCTTGTGATGACGAGATAGCTCGTCATTAGCAGTATTGGTCAGACCTTGATGGACGAGATATCTCATCGAAACCTCTTAGAGGGGTAAAACATATTCATAAAAATAAGACGCGGTACAAAGCACATGAATAAATCAAACTAATATTATAATGAGTTGTCGCATTTATTTAGTAACAATTTGTGACATTGATAACTTTAATTCAGGCTTCAAAATTTAATCTCCAAGAAATGGTGGTATCTAAGCTCCTTGTCCCTATTTCTGTTTCCTTTTGTCTTTTACGAAACTATAGTAACCTCACTAATGGTCTCTTTTAATACTACTCTTTAAATAATTCCAAAAAAAATTTGGCGTGGATTTCATAGGCTGCAATCAAGTGTCACGCAGATAGCTGTAATGTTTCTACGTGCTTATACTTTTATTAATACTCCTTTTACTAAAGCTGGATTTGCCTTGATTTGAGAAACAGTTTCGCTGACTGAGACTATTGACTCTACAAGACAAATAGATAACTTTCCTTCATTCTTAAACAAGAAATTAATTTTAATCCCCTTTTGCCGTGGTGCTTCGTCATTAAGCAGGACTAGCCAGATCTTGATAGACGAGATATCTCATTATCAGAATAAACTGACCAGTTCCTAATCTCACCACCATTGAAAAATCGGCAATATCTTAATGAAAAGATATATCGTCATTAGCAAAATTGGTCAGATCTTGATGGACGAGATATCTCGTCGAAACCACTTGGAGGGTTAACGGTAACGGAGTAACAATGGAACTCTACCTTAAAAACGGTCTTGAAGTCAAAAATTAATTTTTCATAAATATCCATTCAACCGTAAATTCAAACTTAATTTGCATACAAAACAAATCCTTTCAATTGCGTGAGAGACAAGTCAGAATCCAGTCGGAAACATAGCTTAAGTGACTAATAATTATTCCTTACTTATGACAAGATTTACCGATTTAAAATTGACATCGCGAAATTGAATTCATTGGTCCTCCTCATGACAGTGTATGTGTACATGCTCATTATCATTCGCTTTAATAAATTTTAGTTGCAAGTATGTGAATACAAATAAATAAATCCGCTTTTGTGTAGCTTATTTCTGAAGCAGAAAACTCCCACACGCGTGAAGATTTGTTTTTAATTAAATATAGTATTTATCTTCTCTGCAATTATCTAAATTCGTTGCTTACGCTGCAATTAAACATACGCTGTTTACTTCGAAATCCAATTACTTCAAATACTTTTTGTTCAAAGAGAGGGATATTATGTGTCTTTCTAAGCTCTCAATCATTATTTCCAACAAATACTTTTACGGACTTTACTTTCAAATTCTTTCTCAGTTTCTAGATAAATTTTAAATACCATCGTCTGAAATTAAATACTTTTGCGAGTGCACTGGGGAAAAAAGTTGCTCGGAGATAATTAGCAAACTTTTATGCGATGGTAGCTCTGAGCTAATTTTGAAATCCCGTTCGTTATTTTAGGTCTTTCAAAATCGAGATAATTGATTTTGCCTTTGATTGTTTGAAGTTCAGAACCTGGAGCTGAAGAAATCGATTCGCACCTGCTGATTTTCGCACAGTTAGAGCTTTTATACCAATGGCTTTCGAGATGAGAAAAAATTCATCCACCTTCTACGAAACATAATAAAAGTGACGTTTCCTAATAGTTTTTATGATATTGCTCGGTATGAAACCGATTACTATCTATTTTTAAACAATTTTATCCTTTCTATCCTTTAATAGCTCATATATTTAACACTAAAAGTTTCATAACTGCATAGCTCATCCATAACATTTATTCTCTAATCCTATAACATAATACGACACTTATGGTATGAGAATATGATTATTGAATTCACTTTTCACAGCTTTTTTAATATTTTATGTTGCTCAAATCTGCGCTTTATAGAAGCAACATTACAAGACACTTCTTTGACACAAGTTTGAGTGCATAATGTTTTATTTGTTTGAAATTTTAAAAACAATAATTGATATGCCTTAATTGCAAGTTGAACAATACTTAAGATGTTGATATCAAGCATTAAAAATATTGTCGGGCACTCAAAACCTAAGAAATTGCTTTAAAAAATGACGAGTAACTCACGCACTAAAATACAAAATCTGAAGCGCAGAGGAAGGAACTCTAATAGAAAGGACTGAAAAAATATCGTTACTTTGAATCATATTTTGTAGTTTATATGACCATGATAACATGGTCGGGCATTGGAAAGTTTATATAAAGTTTAAACTTCTAATCATACACGCATACACAATGTGTGCAAAGGGATATATTCTGAAATAATTAAATAATTAATATGCGTTGAACCCTTTAAAATAAAATAAGCCTTTATCAATTAAAATAAGAGCGCAAATGAGAGGAATTTAATTATCTGGTTTAATCAATATTTTTGTCATCAGTCAGAAACATAGGCTTTGTTCTGTGAACCGTGTATTTGATCAAATGAAAACCAAAATATAAGTCGCTTTTCCTATGACGACGATAAGATATATGTTAGACGCAAGTACATGATATACTTTTTAAAAGTATTAATTTAATATACTTTCACACTTCTTATAAACCTTCTGAGAGGTTCTCATGCATATATCCTTTCTGAAACCTACAGTATTCCTTGCATGACTTCTATTCAGTTTTGCTCTGCTTCACCAACAGAATGTGTCCTACTATCCCTTATATCAATAGATGTGGTTATGTTGTGGGGTAAAAGTAAAACTACACTTCTAGGAAACCTCGTGACGTTCAGAGGGTTAAATAATAAACTATACTTTACCTACAATCCCCTAAAGACGCATTCTCGTGAATCAAGTTTACGACCGATTATAGTAGATCAACAAAAGTTGAATGAAAGCTAGAGTGAAAACCTTTGTTTCAATAAAGTTGATCTACTTTTTAGTGAATCGAGAAAAGCTGAATGAAAGCTTAGAGTGAGAAACTTTGTTTTAGTAGAGTTGATCTACTTTTTAGTGAATCGAGAAAAGTTGAATGAAAGCTAGAGTGAGAACCTTTGTTTCAATAGAGTTGATCAACTTTTTAGTGAATCGAGAAAAGTTGAATGAAAGCTAGAGTGAGAACCTTTGTTTCAATAGAGTTGATCTACTTTTTAGTGAATCGAGAAAAGTTGAATGAAAGCTAGAGTGAGAGAACCTTTGTTTCAATAAAGTTTATCTACTTTTTAGTGAATCGAGAAAAGTTGAATGAAAGCTAGAGTGAGAACCTTTGTTTCAATAGAGTTGATCTACTTTTTAGTGAATCGAGAAAAGTTGAATGAAAGCTAGAGTGAGAACCTTTGTTTCAATAAAGTTTATCTACTTTTTAGTGAATCGAGAAAAGTTGAATGAAAGCTAGAGTGAGAACCTTTGTTTCAATAGAGTTGATCTACTTTTTAGTGAATCGAGAAAAGTTGAATGAAAGCTAGAGTGAGAACCTTTGTTTCAATAAAGTTTATCTACTTTTTAGTGAATCGAGAAAAGTTGAATGAAAGCTAGAGTGAGAACCTTTGTTTCAATAGAGTTGATCTACTTTTTAGTGAATCGAGAAAAGTTGAATGAAAGCTAGAGTGAGAACCTTTGTTTCAATAAAGTTTATCTACTTTTTAGTGAATCGAGAAAAGTTGAATGAAAGCTAGAGTGAGAACCTTTGTTTCAATAGAGTTGATCTACTTTTTAGTGAATCGAGAAAAGTTGAATGAAAGCCAGAGTGATAACCTTTGTTTCAATAGATTTGATCAAATTTTTAGTGAATCAAGAAAAGTTTGACCTATTCAAACTTTATCGTTGAAGTGATGAGCCATCCGCTATTTGCTTTCAAATTGAAACTTATCTTGAAACGTGTGAACTTCACTTGACTGTTAAGTTCGCCTTCAACTGGTCATGCCACGTGTGCATGTGTTTTGTTTTCAAATATAAAATTGCTATTAACATTAAATAGTTAAAAAATGAGCCTCAAGTGGTCTGAAAGTGATGCTAAAATTTGTATAATTGTATCAAAAGCATGATTGTCGTTGGAACCACCAACTGGATAAATATAAATATAAAGATGCAAGAAAAAATGCTTTGGGTTCTACTGTCAGACAAATGGTAATTGTTGGTCTTACCATTGCTGATCGGAAAAACAAAATTAAGTTACGATTTTTGCTCACGTTAAATAAAATTGTTTTTAGTTCTTTTATCAAAACTATTACTATCTGTACAATTTCATGCACACCTGCTTTCGACGCCATTTTAAAACTGAAACTGTTGATCAGTTTCTATTGAAATGTGTGAGAACAAAAACTGATTCTTCAAGTCATATTTAACTTTTGTTGATCAACTATAATCGGTCAATTAAACTTGATTGGAGAGAACGCCCTTAACCGGATAGTTAAAAGTTATCCGCCGTAGTTTCCCTTTTAATTTTTTGAAAATGCTAATTATTACGATTTTTGTATATCATATACTGCAATACATAATTACTTATTTAAATAAGAAAATTAAATATGTTAATTTCTTAGTTCACATATAATAACTTTTAAATAATGTTTTATACTTATAATATAAGAATAAAATTTGTTCGGAAGTTTCGGGGTAGATACTATATAATCATCCGTGAATGCTTTTTTAGTTTTGCACAGAAGCTCAAGACAAATTGAAGCATTTTCATAACACGTTTGATCACAAATAATGTAAGTAATTTAATAAATACTAAGTTATTTTTAGATGTATTAAGCTTTTGCAAAACGAGCTTTTAGGTTAGCATTTTAATGTGATATGTGCACCTACGGAGGGTGACCTTTCTAATTGTAGAAGCTAAATTGGTTCAATGTAGATTATAATTATGAAAGTTTTCGATTTGAGATACTAATATTGGAAAGTTTATTGATCTATAACATTTGATAATCTATTATGAATTGTAACAATTTGTTAATAAGCCACTCTTTCAACAAACGTATAAGAACAATCCAAAATATTTTGCTTTCATAACAGTATTAAGTGATAAAATACCCATATATCATTTAAAAGCGTGACGTGGATAAATTTTAGAGTCTTTGAATATTAAAGCATGATGTGCATTAATAAAGAAGATCAATAATCACATTCATACACTAAGATGCATTTGTTTGCGAAAAAAAAGCATAATCGTAAATCTTCGAAAGTTACTAAAGAGGGATTAATATATGAAAAATATATAGTCAACAAATATTAATAATTAATAGGTGTGTTGAAGTCGCAACGCTGATTCTTCCGATAAGATTTTCACTCCTATTCTACGGGCATCGGTTTTAAGATTAATCGAAAAGGAAAACTTAAAAAAATTAGCTTATAATCGATAAGTCAGACATAATTGTTTGAAACTCCTTTTTGCCTGTTTTGTTTATCATGATCGATAATTCAATTTTAAATCTAGTTATTTTAATAAAAATGCTTTGATAGAATTTAAAAAGCAAAAGTTATAGGGAAAAAATATTTCTTCACTACGAAAAAGGTATAGAATATTGTGTATAAGAACACAGATAACAAATCAATTTTTGTCGGTGAATGGTTTCAACTAAAACGCTAGTTGAAAATTATGGTATAAAACGAAGATTCGTCTCTAGGCTAAGTTTTAGTAAAATTGTATAAAGTTAACACTCCCGCTAGATTGATATTTCGTTTAGAATTTTGTGATTTTGTTTTATTTTGTTTATTTGTTCTAGCACATCTTCCATTTAAAAAATAATAATATTCATGATTATTTCTGATTGGGAACGGAATATTTTCACCATAACTCGGTAAATTCTTCACTGTAACTCATTCAAAACACAAACTGAAAGTTGTGTTATTTCGATTCGCTAAAATAGTAAAATGGTGTTGATTAAAATCTCGAGTTTTCAATTTCTATCGTTAGGACCAAATAGAAGTGAGATTAATTGTTATCAAATTCATATTTAACCCTTTTAACTCAAATAACGATGTCAAAGACTATTTCTATGGACAGAAAATGCTTCAGTGAGCATATATTTCAAATCAACGTCATTCTCTATTTTTAAAATAAGTTGTGGAGAATGATTACATAACGTTGTGATGATTTTTTTTTATTTTGACGTTGAACTATCAAATCAAAGTTTTGGAAACGCTTGCGAGCCTATATTTTTTTGTATAAATTATATGTATGAGAATTTATCAAATATTTCACAGATGTCACAAAGTAAACGATGCAAAATTATTTTACTCGACATTGAAGTTCTTGAAAATCACCACTATTTCGAACAGAAGGTTTGCTTTTCTCCATTATCATTGAAATTCAACATCAAGTGTTTCCTTTTGTTCAAAAATAGTTATAATTTAACACTTTACAATGCCAGAAATAAAATAGTTATTTCTAAATAATATTGGTGTGAAAATCCTTTTCAAATTAACTTCCATTTTTTAATTCAGCTTTTATTTTTAGATTTAAATGTTGTTATTATTACCGAAATGCAGTTCTGATAACTTTCTTAAAAGCTGAAACAGTTTTATAGGAAAAGGTATTAATAAAGCCTAAAACATTAAATAAAATTGAATATTTTTCGTCAATAATTCAAAGCTAGTTTACTAACAGTTATTGATAACAGAAATTTTGAACGATAAAACTAATTGTTTTTGATGAGAATAGATGGTGTACACATGAAAAGGAATCCTTCGTGCAGCCAAATCCTTCTATTTTAGACTGTAATGGAATTCGGAATGATGTTTATTTTTCAAGGGATGCAAAGGGTTTAAATATTAGAAATGAAATATAAATTAATGGAAATATTTCATTTATATAACATTGAATATATATATATATATATATATATATATATATATATATATATATATATATATATATATATATATAATTGAAATATTTTTCTCTGTCCGTCAAGAATCTGAAATTAAATTAGAGCTATAGTTGTAATAGAAATCCCATTGCTGTCTTGATTTAAAAAGATGAATCTATTCTTATTTTAGTACATTTTGTAACTTTTCATGCGCCACTTTAAATAGATGAATTTGGAAATATTGAAATTAATGGTCACATTCGATTAGCTTAATATGTTGTAGAATTTATCACAAACGATAAGTACTCAATTTGAAAAGTTTTAAAAACTTTTACAGATTGTTTCTATTAGAGATACATTCAAGTTTTTCTGGATAGCTTAAAACGACTCATTATTTGTATGTAAATTGCTCCCATTTTAATTGATACAAAGTCAAATCCTTTCCAGATTCAATTCGCATCTATCATATTGTGTCCTATTCAATGGAATAAATTTGTTGTTATTCTGATTTTTACAGATAAAAGTACTTAATTCTATTTGGAAGAAAAGAAAAATGACGTATTCTCTATAACAATTGGAATAAACATTGTATTATGAAAGCATCGCAAACTCTTGAAAGGGGAATCAATATTGGAGATACCATTGAGCTTTTGATAATTGGGTGGTCTTTTTTATAACTGCTTACATAACTTAAGCAAACGTGTTCTTATTGTGCAACAATGTGAGTGGAAATAAGTATTTATATAGTGATTTTACAAGAGGAAACAAAATTTGATAGAAAATCAAACTACTATTTTTGATTTTTCCGAAATGTTTCTGAAGATCTTTATGAGTTACTTATTGAGGTTTAATCTCAAAATGAAGAACTCTTTAAACTTTACATTACCGAAAAACAGCTTCTGGCAAAACAAAGGCTTGTGGTTTTAAGGACTACCTTGATAATTTTTCTTTGAGAAAAAAAATTTCTGCATAATTTGTAAGAACTGTAGAAGGCACTCAAATAGATTAGTAAAGATTTTATTGCTTTAAGCAAACAGGGACTTTTAAAGTTTCTGCATTATATATATATATATATATATATATATATATATATATATATATATATATATATATATATATATATATATATATATATATATATATATATATATATATATATATATATATATATATATATATATATATATATATATATATATATATATATATATATATATATAGTCGTTTAGAAATTTGTTTCAGTCTAATAAGCATTAATTAGCAGGTTTACGTGTGAATAAATACGAAACACAAGAAATGAAATTCAAGTGACATCTACAATTGAGAAAAATTAATGGGAAATAAAAGCCATAAACTTATCTTGAAGGAGAAAAAAAGTGCATTGCAAACACCCTCAAGTATTTTTATAATAAAGTACCCTTCTTTTTTCAAGTATCTTAGTTAGAAAGTAATTAGTAAATTTAGAGTTCTTACTTGATAGCAAAAGATCTCCTCTTATTAAAAAAGAAAACTTATCTGACTGTCGGTATTTTTCACAAAAGAAAAAGGATGCATGCCATCGAATTTGATTAACACCTCAATCTTAATTTTTAAAATGAATTGTATTCATACTTAAAAGTGATTTGTAATTATGGGTTGATGGAAGCAATTTTCTTACTCGGAGCTCAGGATAACTGATTATTAAATGAGAAGTGTACGATTTTTGTTCTGTTACTATCAGGAAAGAAACTACACTTTTAAGCACTCAATTCTTCATTTTTGTAGAAAGGACTTAACAAATTACGATAAATTATTTGACTGAAAGTATTTCAAAGCATCGAGGCAAACATAATGATTAAGCACTGATTAATAGTTTTCATACCTCCGTTTTGCAATGTTTGAAAGTTAAATTACTATTTATGTATTTATCACCTGATACATGAAGCACTTCAGAAATTGTAGCTTTCAAGAATAATGGCTTATCAATTATTTACTAACACTAAGCTCTAAGTAACAATCTAATTATATTATATCGTGCAGTTTTAATGCTGGAGTCCTCGTAATAAGAAAACAGTCAATGGTAAGAGTACAATCACACGCTTAGCTACTAACACTATTATCTCCTATTTCACTGAAATACATGTCTTCAAATGGTCTTGGATATTGGATACTTTGTCTCAAGTAGAAATGAAAACAAATAGACGTTTCAGGGCTCAAAAGGGGATTTACAGTTCTTTAGTATTGTGGCTTTTTTGACGAAATAGAATTAAAGAAATTTTGAGGTGATATTTTTCACTGGAATATTTATTAGTAATGTCATGAACGTGTTATATGGCTGAGCAGAGTGCAAGTAACAATCGATGCTTGTTACGACTCCAAAATCAAAATAAGTAGATACCATAACTATTTGTTCTTGAAATGTTTCTAAAATCCTATGACAACCAAAATGAAATCTTTCTCTCCTTCAACCGATGACTGCGACACAAACCGCGTTATCCTAAAAATGTGCTTTTTTTTTACGAGAATGAAATTTTTACAATAAATCGCTCAATTTGTGCATTATCAGTTCACCGAAAAGGCTAGATAATTTGAAGGCAGCTGGTAGTAACGTCGTCGTTGTATAAAGCCCAGCTGCTACTCTCCAGATGCATTTAAACAAAACCTTTCAACGGTAAAGGCTTGTGTGCTTTGGAATATGGATGACAAGTAGTTTGCTGTTTACTGCTGACTTTAAAAGAAATAGTTCTTTGTGTAGCGAATATAAATATCAGAATTATATTTTTATCTTCCTGTGGTTTTAAAGTATACATTATTACATTGAGGATTATTTTCTAATGGATATTTTAACAACCATTAACACTGGCAAAATGTCTGTGTGATTTTTAGCACTTTTTAAAAGACATTTCAATTTTATGTCTCAGAATATTTATCTCTGACTGTGCAATAATATAATATTATGTCTGATTGGTTTTGTTTTTTCTAATGGCGGGCACATTTTGACCGAAGTCATTGGCCACTACAAGGCCGGAAGTGATGGCCACTTGTGAAGGAGCACCCAGTGGGAGGGCCATCATTGCCCCTAACAATTACATCGTAATTGTGAACCATGTCCAGATGACGAAGCAACACCTAAGCTGGTATACGCTTACAAACATCCATACCCGAACCCGGATTCGAACCGGGGACCTTCGGATCTAGAGGCTAACACCTTAACCACTATACCGGTTGGTCGGCATGTCTGAATGTAATCTAATCGAATCTTAAAAATCAAAAACATATTAGTTAAACTTTAAAAACTGGGAAAACTGGATTGTAAAACTTTCTGAAAGTGTATTTAATATTTTTTATAGGATTTTCAAGAGCAGACTATAACTTTAAATGAGCACATCATATTTTCGTTGTTTTATTATTTAGCTTTCAAAAAGTGGAGCAATGTTACCCAAGGATATGCAAACTTTGTACCGCAACAAGAAACTATATTAAAGCCATAAATAACCCTACTGTAGCAATGAAAGGAGTTCTAAAAGAAAAAGCACCACTAGAAACCCGGAAAAACTCCGGGAAAATTTTATTTCCTTCTCCAAACCTTTTTCAAAGATATGATCAGGTGCGTTAAATCAGCAGGTAACAAATTCATATGAGATAATAAGAAAATAGACAAGAAAAATCATCAAATCAAATATAAATTGCTGTTTAACATAGTTATTTCAGTTTCTCAGACAGGAGCATGTTTAAAAGTTTTCTTACATCAGAAATCATTTAGAATTTCAAACCCTGAATCAGAAATAGGTACTTAAAGCTTGAATTCTTGATCAGTCAGAATACTCTTTAAACGAAAGAAAAAACTTTGAAGAACATAATCTTTTCTACTCATCAAAATTTACTCATTAGTAAGGGACAACTTTAAGACAGTTTTTTTGGCTCATTAACCGCATTACACGTATTAAATCCGTGAATTTTATCGTTTTAATATCTCTAGTTCTATTCTATCTTTCATCCAGTCTGTTACACAGTCACGACTCTCAAATTTGCAGAGTTGTTGCCAGGACGATAATTTTTGTCAACACAAAAAGTGATATAAGAAATATTTCAGAATTAATTTCTTGACATGATATATATTTTGTAAGAAGCAAAGATTCGATTATTTTATGAGTGTATCCCTCTCTTCTATATCATTAAAACTTTATTTGCATGAGAAAGTCCATTACCTGACGCTGTTTGTTTTGTGTTTGGTCATAGATGACCCTGAGCCACAAAACTAACCAACCATCTTGACATGATTAATTTTATACTTATCTCTGAATTCCATCTCGGAAGGCTTACCAAACGAAGTTTGTTTAGTTGGTTGGATTGGAATTTTATGGAGTAAGGGCCATATTTGGCCATGTTGCGCCAAACACAAGACATACAAAATCAAGTAATGAACATACACACAAGGAAAGTTTTATTAACACATAAGAGAAATACACCCAAGAAGATATCAAACCTGAGTCTCCACCAACTCTCAAGTTTCTAGCAGTGGGAATACTCACTGAGTCATGACGGCCACAACAAAGTGAACTGTATCACTACCTTTTCGGTGCATACGACACATTGATAACCAGTAGAAAACTTCAAACATGCGGTATCGCCATGCAGAAGCTACAATAGTTATCTCAATAGGGAACCAACAAGGAAATTTACTTCCCCCAACAACCAGAACTACAAGTCATCAAAAAGTTTTTACTTTTTAGGAGCCAAAGAGCTATGGATGGTAGCAGAATATCCTGACTTACGGTACAGAAAAAATTTACATCTCGTGAATGGCTCGTGCGCCCGCATAAAGAGTATATTCAATTTTTGCTCACTCTGTACATCCTGGCAAAATAACTCAAACTCAGTTACATATTTTTCGATCTCGTGACCATCTGAATGTCAAGCGTTATGTAACTGCAAGGGCAAACTTATGAACCACTTTGCGTTACTTTGGTGCACCAAGAGAGGTGGGGTTCATGTTTTACACCTCAGATACATACCACATTCTAGACACAACACGTTTAAAGGAGAGACTACTCATTCATTCCCGACAGACAAACAACTGTCCTTACTTTATAACAGGGGTGGCCAACCTGTGGCGCATGCGCCAAACTTGGCGCATTGGATGATAACAAATGGCGCATTGCATTTTTGTGCCTCCTTAATCTTTTGAAGTAGGCGCCATAACAGAAAGTATCTTCATATTTTCAACACCATAGTACTCTCAGTTCAATTAATAGAGCTTTCTTACTCCTCATTTCGTAGTAATTTTTTGAGTTTGCAATTTATATTCTGTGTGATACCACGTACTTGTGATTTGTTTGTTCTTTTTCAAGAGTTTTTGTACTTTTAATGTTTTTTTTTTTTTTTTACATTCATGTTATCAATCACTGTGCAAAAGAAGCGCAAAAAGTATGAGAAAAAAACGAACCGTAAGAAAATGAGTTCTTTACATCAAGTCCATAAACATAGAAGGAAAAATTAAACTTGTTCTCGAGTCGGTGTTACGTAAAGAATATGTGACTAAAAAAAGTAAGAAATCAGAAGAGAAAATAATTTTGCTAATCTAAGTTGTGAAGACGAGGAGATGACAGAAGCGTCGTATGAAATGGCTTTAGCATTGGCGAAAAAAAAACCTATTCTGACGGAGAAGCCTTGTTTCCAAATATTTGCACGACATCTTGGTTATAAAGGTATTGAAAAGAAATCAGACGAAATTGCTATACCAAAGCAGACTAATGCGAGATGTATCGTGGAACTCTCTCTTTTTGGATGTATTTCAACAACTGGGAGACTTTTCTCTAGCATTGGATGAATCAATGGACATATTTGATGTAGTCCAGTTATAAAGCATTTTTGTAAGAGGAATTGATTATAATTTTAATGTCTTTGAAGAACTTGCCAGTCTGGAGTTATTATTGCATGATGAAACAAGAGGATCAGAGATATTTAAAATGTAGAATCATGCCAAGAAAATCTAAATTATATTATTGTACTAATCAGTATGTGTACTGATGGTACCCCGTCAATGGCACTACAACTTTGCTTGGAAAATTTTTTAAATCGTACTGCACTAAAATATCAATGTATTATATACCAAGATGCACCGTGTGTAAAAATTTTAAAAATGCAGCATATTTTGTTACCGGTGGTGAAATGTGTGATTAAAATTAGAATAAGAGCATTAAACAGCCGAGATTTCAGAGAATGTTGAATTATTACATTTGGTGAACCTTTTCTTTATTGTGAGGTGCGCTGGCTTTCTAGAGGACAGGTTCTGAGTAGATTTTAGAAATTAAAAAATGCTATTTTTAATTTTTGAGAACAGGAAATTGAACTTTCCTGATGAAAGAACCCTATTATTTGATAACAACTGAATTGGCATTTTTAGTTGATGTACTAGCCATCTCAATTATCTAAATTCGACGCTACAAGGAAAGAAAAAATTATTTCCTAGCCTAGTAAATAGCAATAATTCATTTAAAATTACATTAAATCTGTTCATCTCTCAGTTAGAAAATCAGGATTTGAGTCAATTTCCACAGTTGAAAGAGCAGAGGGGATGTGCTGAGGATAATAACAATTTGACCAAATATATTAAAATTAGTTATTACAAGGGTCATTTGAAAGTCGTTTTCTTGATTTGGCTACAGAAGAAAACTACATGCTCGCATTAATAAAGCATTTTCACTTAGTGAACAAAACGTAATGAAGATGCCTAGTAACATACAAATGGTACTTATTGATTTCAAAACAAATTCATTATTGAAATTGAAATTTCATGAGCTTTATTAATCACATGAAAATGCTTCTGACATATTAATTTCTGGCGTTCATTACACTGTAAACACTTTCCGGAACTAAGAAAATTTGCAAAAAGTTATATATGTCCTGTTGGAACGACATACAGATGTGATCAAGCATTTTCATCCATGAAATTTATTAAAAGGAAAACGAGGTCGCGAATGACTGCTTCAAATTTGAAGAATTATCTGTAATAGACATTGTTTTACATACAATATAGTTAAATCATTTAAAAATGTTAATTATGTCGACAAACATACTTTTATTAAAATGTATGGCGCATCTGAACTCGTATGTGAAAAAAATTGACGCATGGTATGTTAAAGGTTGGCCACCCCTGCTTTATAAGATTAACTTAGACTTTTTTATGGAGCTTGGGGAGTGTATCAGCAATTTTTAGCGTGTTGCATATATATATATATATATATATATATATATATATATATATATATATATATATATATAATAAGAGAGTTTTTCACAAATTAATCCTTTATTAATAACTACTCAAACTATTCATAGCTTAATTTTAATTTATTTAATTTTAATTACTGTGTTACTTGCGTAAAAAATAAATGTAATTAATGAAACAATGGTACATTAGTTCATAGGCGAACCACCAGGTGGAGTTGGGTGTTCAACCCCTCCCCCCCCTCCTTCAGTTCGTCGAACAAGATAGTCAAATTTGTAAATGATGAGCAATCAGAGCTTTATAAGCTTTATGGCTATTTAAACTAAATTATGTATTAAATAAAAATTCTTTTTATACGCTCATAATATCAATGATGCGTGACATAAGTGAAATATTTACTCATTTGATTTTATATGTTTAACTTTAAATATATACTAGCAAAATACCCGACCTTACTCGGTTTGAATTCGTTTACTCTAGATTGAAGAGATAATCAAAATATATAATGACTTATGTTTTTTGTAGAGTAAAAATTTATTTTAACACCTTTCGCCATCTTTATATTTTCTACAACTTACTTTGGACACAAATCCTACACATGCATATCCATTCATGTAATACATTTCACATACATCGCACAATTGCTGTATGACAAAGCTCAAAAAGACGAAAGGTGATACTAAGGTTACTACTATAAAAGACGATTTATAGGAAGATTTGGAATTCCCTTTCTTAGGTTGTTTTCATGTGCAACTCAATTAATTAAAATTCCGATTTACGGCGAGTGCTCTCGCACTCATAGTCAACAAAACAATATTTTTTTACCTGTGGCACTCTTGCCTCCGGTATGCGACATTGTGAAATTTTGCAATCTTCTCCTGTCATTACTACAACGAATTTTTTAATGTTGGAAAAAGTTCTAGTTTGGATTTTTAAACATTATTATTATTTCAATAACGACATTATTCTTTAAATAACGGCATTATTCTTTAAATAACGGCATTATTCTTTAAATAACGGCATAACTACACTTAAAATTTACTGAAAATTTATACTGACTTACCTAACATTTTCAAGTCTAATACTTTGTGGTGCTGTTGCGTGTGATGAGAAGGAAAACACATTTATTAAAATAATAAATATTTAAAACAGGAAACAGCAAAGTAAAACAAAATAAAAGATGTCGTAAAAAATTGTTCCAAAGATATTAATTTGTGATTCAATTTTATCTCTTGATCTCGCACAGTTGCCACAACTTACAACTAAAAGTGTACAAAATTTAGAAATGTGAAATTAATTCAGAGCGAAAGAACCAGAAAAAATATCACTGCTCGCGCGATCGTGTTCATTCTCGTTTCATTGAAAAATATCGTCTGTCCCAAATTTTCGGAAATCGTTTTCATTGCGCAAAGAATAAAAATAAGACTCGAAATAAATGACGTATCAGAAATGAAATTCCATAAAAAAAATAATTTTTTGAAGAATAATTACTTTTTCAGCAGTACTGGTTAAGCAATCGAATTAATCGTAATATTCAATAGACATTCCAATTTTTCCAAAACTACCAAATTATGGTTGATTTCAGTATACTTACTCAGGTGTTTTAGCATGAAACTCGTCTAAATATAAAAATAAAGAAATGTTTAATATTGCATTCACTACATTATTAGATAATGTATAAAATAAAATGCAATGCAATCAAATATCTGGAATACAATTCATGTGATGCTTGCACAAACACACAAACACAAAATCGAGCATAGAACAGAAAGACGGACAGACAGACTTTCGCAACCAATTCCACTCACTAAATCCAGATAAGTACTCTTTGTATGCAAATTTCCATGAAAATATCTTAAACCGCGTGGACGTGTATAGGGCACAACATATAGACAGACAGACAGACAGACAGACAGACAGACACCAAACGAGAAAAAGGCGGATTCGGCATCAGAAGGGTCCAAAACGGATAGAAAACTTGAAATGCGTCGAAAATATTGAATGTACAAACAAACACTCCATTCTTATTTATATAGATTTTGATTAACAAACTAGGGAAAATGTTTATGTATTTACCACAGCAAAAGCTGATTAATTTTGTCCAACTGTAATAGATCATGAAGAGTTCTAGTGACTATTTTTCTATTCTTTTTAATTAAATGATAATCTAAAAATCTAAAAGCCACCAATAACGTTTTTATTTGAATAATATCTACTATTATAAAAGGAAGTGTTTGTGTTTGGGTCTGTCATCTCTGTGCAGTATACAAATCTATGGCACTTACAATAATGAGATTTGGCACACAGGTAGTCCAAATTTTTTGCGATTTTTCTATCGCACCCGAATTTTAAAATTGAATCTAGAACAGCTTAAAATTAATTTATTGGAATTTAATTATTATTGTTTTCTTTTAAATGACAACAGTATAAGGATAACACAGATTCTAAATTTATTTTTACCTTTTCCGAGCAACGCGGAACAAAAACTTATTTGAAATCTGCGGATAATTTCACATTAGATCGATACCTAAAAAATATGATTTTCTTTAAATAAATAATTTTTAAATAGTAACTTTTATATTTTTCCCATACGAATTTGACATTCGCTATCGAGAGTTCACAGATTTCATTTCCTGTTTTTTAAATTGTAACTTTTTTATTTTTGCAATACGAATATGGTCGGATTAGACAATGACGTCACGACTTTTACTTTCTTCAGTACTGTTTTCTATCTCAGCGATCGTTATAGATAGAATGAAAATTTCAACGGGTTTGAAATCTGCGTAAAATTTTACAATAGATCGATATCTAATGCATTTGATTTTCTTTTAAAAAATAACTTATCAATTGAATATCTTTGATATTTTCGTAAGATATTGTGACGTCCCGCCTATTGGATCTGTTCGCAATTAAATGGAATTGCGTAGGGGGTAATGGAACTAATTAATGGAACTTAAATGGAATTGCACTGGGGGTTATCGAGCAGTGGTCCCACCTAACCTCACTAAAAGAAATGTCACTGGCAACGCCAGGCTAGTGTTAATATATTATATTGTTACTGTATCTGTTTTACAAATTTTAAAAACACTTTGTTCGGATCAACCAAACTCTCGGATTAACGGACGGGGGGGGGTTGAATTAACAGGGTTTTAGTGCAATTCAAGACTGTCCTTAAATAATTTGTTGCTAAACCAAACAATGTGTTTCTCGTGTATGATACAATAAAACAACATTGTTTAAAATGACTTTTTTTTAAATGAAAGTGACTAACATTTGCTAGACCCAAAATATTTAGTAATTTTATCAATGTACTATGAAAAAATGTATTAATATATCATGTGATTTTTAACATAAAAATACAAACATTTCCCTAAGAGGTCTCCAGATTCTTCACCTTTTGATTGGTGTACAGTCCATACTTCTCGGGACTCTGATCCCCCTCCCATTCATCAACCCTAGTCACGCCTATGCTTCTGAGTACTACAAGGTTCCGCGGAAACGAATTCTCGATACTTACTCGTCAATGAATAGGGAGAACTTTGGTGGTTCATTCGACATACATTTATTCATTTCTCATTAAGTTCTACTAGTTTCACTTTGCAATCACGGTTTCTTAACAACCTACATAATATTAGAAGTATAAATTCCTTAAGGGGCTCTTTAAAAAGGCTTCATTGATTACAGTGCAATCAGACAAGCCATTTAGCTCTGCGATCATTCAGCTTTATTAAACGTGTTAGAAAAGCAGTATGGTATTCCTTGGCTATTTCTTTCCTAGCGTCAGCTCAAGAATTCTTGATTCATTTTGCTACAAACAGGAGACAGCAGCACATCTTCTGTACTTCTGCTTTAGCAAATGTTTGAGTATTAAAAATAACATTACGAAAGCATTATTGCAGTTTAAAGGTAAGGCATATTTAATGCAATTATGTTAGAATTTAAATAATTCTTTCGGGAGATGGCTTTTTTACTAAAACAATTCAGTAAAAATGTTACTGTGAAAAGTATGAGTATTTTTCTTCTTGTTGACATTACAACAGTGATATGTCTATTTAGGTTTCTACCAACACAAATGAATGATTTGATGTCTTAATTTCATCATTAATATTACAGCTGAATGTAGTTATTCACAAGTAAATAATTAATACACTTTTTAAAAAATTATGAGCACTCAGGCGGCAAAGTCAGAACTGAGAGTATTCTTACCAATGGGCTTTTCAAGCATATAAAGTTTAATTCTAAGAAGTTCAGAAAAAATCGGACGTTTACAAAAAATCGACGTATAATTTCTTATTTAAATGTGTTGTAAGTTTTTTAAAATTCACACCATAAAGTCATCTGGTAAATATTATGTAAACAAAAAAAGTAGTAATTTTTAAAAATCAAGTGTTAATTAATGAATATTTATTAATATAATTAATTAATTATCAATAGATATTAATCATATTACTATAATTATTTATTATTAATTAATATACTTAATTTAATCTTCCCCTTTTCACTGGGGTACAATCGATACTTTTCAATAGGACCCCTCCCCCCCATTCAACAACCCTAGTTACGCCTATGGGTTGACTCACAATTACACGACGTGCAATAGCTCTTGCACTTGTGTAGGGTGCTTCATCCACAATGTTCAAGAGGGTTTCTTCCATGTTTGGATGTCGCACAGTTCTTGATCCAGTTCTTCCGACAGACCTGGCGATGAATGAACCATTTTCACAAAGGTGCCGATGCGACCACTCAAACATTTTGTGGTTCGGCATACGCTGTTCGGAAAACGATCCTGATATAGCCGTAGCGCTGCTCTGCCGTTCCTATTATCAGTACCGTACATCATATGCATGCCCGCCTTTTCACTATTTGTAAAATATCCCATCACGGCCGACAGCACAGTTGCAAATGACGTTTTCCCGTGGATGCATCAGATCACGGATGGCCAGGTACCCCTTTACCCACAGCATTGCCAGTCAATCACAGCTGCCGAGTTTGTATTACTGTTGGTTGTCCCAATTTTGAGCATTTATTGTAAAGATAGCTGCAAAGAAGCAGTTTGCAACGATGTTGTAAATAAACAATGTTTTCTTTGTTCATGTCTCATTTTTTGTGTTCGTGCCTCCACGCGTCACTTCCGACCATACATTCCTATACGAAAAATGTAAGTTTTAGTCAGCTGTTCCACCCTTCCAAATTTGTCCAATGACCATAGAATCACTCTGTGTGTGTGTAATATATATATATATATATATATATATATATATATATATATATATATATATATTACACACACACAGGGAGATTCTATATGATTCTATATATATATATATATATATATACATACAGATATATATAATTTCAAAAGATTATAAGTGCTTTTTTAATAATTGTATGGGCCAAAACCTTTTCTTAAACTCACTCTACGTTATTAAAATGGCCAAAATTATTTTTAAATCTAAATTTTAAGTCTGAATAAAAAAATAGTGATATTTTTTAAATCTTTTAGCCAAACCCTACGGAGGACTAGATTTAAAATAACAAACTCATCAAAATGCCAAAAATGTACTGTCCAAAATCTACTAAAATTTTTATGTGTTCAAAATATTCATTTGATATTTTATAAAAAAATCTGATTTTATCCGAAAGTGCCAATAAAACTTCGAAATACAGAATGCACCAAATTCAAAATATCATAACTGTATCTAAAATTTCAGCCGTTTAAAAGTGATGAAAGCAACTTCTGAGAAATCCTTCGTCTATTTTACGTTATTTAATATAAACCTTATTTGCTTATTTTAAATTAATTTTTCTTATATTTACATATTCAGTAAGAGATTATGCATTTCTTACACTTTATAAGTACATGGTTATATTTTACATTATCATAGCAAGATTCTTGCTATGACGAGCTTTGATCTTAAAATTAATTCTTTCCGTTGTTTGGGCCTTTATGAACACGTTTTGCTAAAGTTAGCGCAACTAGTCAAATTTAGTTTAAATTGACATCATTAGTTAGAACTAATTTTAAGCGTATGTTTTGGAGTTTACGTACATTTATTTCATTATTAAGTGCTTTATGCTTTATAAAGACTTAATAAAGCAACGTAATAGAGTTTAAATTTTGGAAACGGCTCACATTTTGCACAACTCCGAATAATTATCCAATGTTTCAAATGTATTTTATCTTTGATAAAAAACGTATCAAAAATCAATTATACCTAGAACACAAACGGCAGACAAATCGTTGTTTTAAACTGGAAATTGCTACAGAAAATATCTGAATTAAATGCAAAACATTATGCCCACTTTATATTCTATGCTAGTGCATTAGAACTTAAGGGAACATTTGCCAATTGCTATATTCGTTTTTCTTAATCTTACTTTTCTATCTATATTTCTTTTTATAAACCTGATATAATAATATTTTATTTTCAGACATTATTTAATATAAAGTCTAAAACTTCTAATTTCTTTATAACTTGTTTATGAACCCAAATTTCAAAATAGCACTTGGTTCACAATACTTCATTTTATCTAAGACATTCTAAAGAAAAGAACTGTCGCATATTCTAGAATAAAAATTTCGTTATTTTGAAGTACGACATAAGCAGTACAAGTCAATACTTTGTTTAATGGATCGAAAATTAAATAAAAATATACCTTTTTTCTTTAAAAATGTAAATAAAGGAATGGAAAAAAATAAAGTGTGCGTTACAGAACTTTTCAAAGCACAGAGAATGCTAGCAATTTTTAACATTGATTAAAAGGCATTAAAGATAATTTTTAAATAGATGAGAAACTTTTAAGAGATTCTTCTATATTGTAAATGTTTTTTTTAATTGTATGGAGAATAGAAGAGTTTTTTGTTCGATTAGCTTTTCTGAATAATGAAGCATGTTGTGTTTCCCCAAAAACGCACCTACCGATTGAACTGTTGATCAGTATTTTATTGCACTACTTGTTACCAAAACCTTAATTATACGTATGATCAGATGAAAAAGTTATATAAAATGTGCCTCCTATTATAAAAAGACTAACTTTTTTAAAGCATTTTTAAGCGATAAGAAACTCAAAACAAGAAGAAAGAATGACATGAAAAGATGCAAAATTGATTTTAAAAAAAAGTGACAACGTCGTTAAATTCCCGCTTTGTCCATTGTGCTGAAGAAAATATTCGCTTTTAGAAAATATTCAAGTACATAAAAACTTGCGATAAAATCACAAAAGTTTGTTTTCTTAGAGAATTTTGTACTTCGTATAAATCTTGTGAAACTTCACTAACTTTATGCACAGAAAAAAATTACACTTTTCTCGTTGTAACAGTATCTATTTCTTGATCAAATTTCAAAATCGATTTTATCTTGCTCGAAATTTTTTAAATATAATGGACTAAAAAATATATTTGAAAAAGGAAGATAAAAAATACAAAATGTCGCTCGTTCATCTTAATATTTAGAATATTTTTCAATAAATATAAGTTGATTAAGAAAGTCTTTCTCTCCTTTAGAGGATGGAATGGTAGTTTTTCTTAACGATGCATACACATTTAAAGATGGTTATTAATACATTGTCACTGAATATTCATATATAGTTAAAAGTATGAAATTTAACATTTAATGTGTTTATATTATCGTTATCAGTATCAGGTTATGTCATACAATGCGTTTTAAGATAATTTCTTCAAAGTTCTTTAAATTTTACCGGATTTAAGTCAATTTCAGTAGAATTATACCAGTATTTTATTGGTGCAATGTCTGCCTTAATTTCTCATAAAAGTAAGTTTCTCACGAAAGTAAGTTCAAGCCTAAGTAATACAGTTTCTACTGCCTGTTTATTTCCTTAATTAGCAGTGAGTTAATTGGAATGAGTTTTAAATTGCCAAATTATAATTGGTTCTTTCAATTGGTTCTCTGTGTGTAAATGAAAATAACTTTGCTTTGTATCCTACTTTATAATTAAGGAAATATTCACATGAATTCGGAGACTGAATGGAAAACATTTTATCCTTAGTACTTACAGTACTTGACAGTGAAAATAAAAATAATTTGATTGTTTTAGTAAGGAAGTGATAATATTGAAATCGCTATAAAATGTTCACAAATTAAAAATAAGTTCATTACTTGTATTTGAAGTGCTAAATAGGCTTGAAAGGTTTAAGCCTTTCTATTATTTGTCACCAGTTCATATTTTTTGTGCACGAACTCAACTTTGATCTCTATATAGTTTAATTTGGGTTTGATCCTGTACCGTCGCCAATAGCCTATTGTGTTGCTTTAGTGCGTCGTTAATTAAAATATCTACATACCTGTATGTATCGTTTAAACGTAGAATAATTTGTGTGTGTTTAATAAATTACATTTAGTTTCGTCGTTTAACTCCAGCATTGGCCAAACGGTTACAGGTGTCGCTCTTCAGAAAATGGTAGACTCAAGTACTTGGTTAAGAGTTCTAATCTTGTATATGCCGAAGTTGGCTAGAGACTCTTGAAGTTTCTTGATTTATTCAATATAAATGCATAAATGCGGGCCAGTTCCTCCAAAGTCCTACAGTTCCATCATTTAGTTCAGTGTGGATTCAATGTGGCAGCATCTCCCATTGCGCCTCGGATTAGCACTAATACTACCACGTTCTCACCAAAAGAATGTTTGATTGGTTTAGTTGGCTTTTATGGCGCAAAAGCCGTATCTGGCCAAACTGAGCCAGGAATACTTAAAGGATTATGTCCATGATCTTGCATGGGAAGAAAAAAAACTCATCGCTTAACATTTCAAATTACCTTCCCTTAATTTTTCTTCGCTTGACGACAAGTTCTAATCTTATATACGCCGAAGTCGGGTTAAAGATGCATGAAGTTTCTTGATTTATTTAACATAAATGCGTAAAGGTGGGCCAGTTCCTCCAAAGTCCAGTTCCATCATTTAGTTCAGTGTGGATTCAATGTGGCAGCATCTCCCATTGCGCCAAGAATTAGCACTGATACTACCACGTTCTCACCAAAGGAATGCTTGATTGGTTTAGTTGGCTTTTATGGCGCAAAAGCCATATCTGGCCAAACTGAGTCAGGAATGCTTAAAGGACTATGTCCATAATCTTGCATGAGAAGAAAAAAATTTCATTGCTTAAAATTTCAAATTTTACTTTTCCTTAATTTTTTACTAAACGAATTGGTTTTGGGGAAACGTCTGAGAAAGTATTTTTAATATATTTCATAATATTTGTCTATTGATACTAAATAGATTGTTTAAGATATTACGAGTATTTGAAAACATAGCTTTGATGCAATAGAATTGCTGAATATAATCCCTGCGCAATTAATAACTCAGCTTTGTCCAACTTGCAGGATTGCATTTTATATAATGTGTTTTTTGGTATTCACAGGTACGTGATAGCGGGAGTTGAAATAAACGATAAAGTTCTTGAGAAATTCCTGGATTCATTTAGATCTAATAATTTACTAGTTTGGAATAAGCCAAGTTATTTTGCTTGACTATTTAGATTAAAAAACAGTAATTCAATCACATTCTTCTAACACTTGAATCATTCAGTGTGGTTGTGTGTATTTAAAAACTTGAATTTTATTAAAATATGGTAACTAAAACAGTCAATGCACTTGAACATGTACCATCTTCCAAACGTATGCTATTTTTAAAGAAATCGTGAATTTTTGTCCTTTTTCATAATTTGACATGAAAAAGAGTTCTAAGAATGACAGAATTTTCTCAAACTGAAACTCTACAAAAAGTTTTTTGTCGTATGTATAAAACGAATTTGAAAATTCTTTTTATTTGTGTAACTTCCATAAATATTTCTCAACTGAGATCAATACTGCTGGGCATCAGATGTCTTATCGTTCCCTAAAACAGGAAGGATGAGTTTCCAAAGCTCATTCGACTCTCAAGACGTCTCACACTGACAGCAAATGTTTATATGTATATATATTTGAAAAATTTAGTATTAATTTTTTGTCTGGTGTGTCTAATGTTTCCCTTTAAGCTATTGATTCTAGTTGTGAAATTTCGGTATTCTGATACTAAACGATTACATTTTGAAACTACGATGGCTGAAATACTGATTATACAATTTACTTAACTCTGTTAGGAAAATATAAATAAAATTTTGAAATTTAATTCATAAATATTGTGATAATACTGAGATTATGAATATTTTAATGACGAAATGTAACATTTATAACCAAAATTGGGATTAGCTTAAAAGTCGATAACAATCTATATTAAAAAACAGAAACAAATCATTATCTAATAAAGTTAATCTGTTGAAATTTTCAATGCTACAGTTTATGCTGGTTTCAATTCTAGTGTCCCTTAAACCTAAGCAAAATATTATTTAAATGAAATTAATGTGTAGAGGAAAATTAACTTTGAAAGTTATTTTAATGACCACAAAACACGTTAACAAAGAAAAAGGTTAGGACTTTATTTAGCGCCCTGTCAATTTTTCGATTACATTCGCGTTATGATGTCAGCCATAAAACACATTTTAGTGCAATAAAACTGCATCAATAAAATGTTAATCTCTCAGAATAGGCTCTCAATTTTGTAAGTTTACGGGGCTAAAAAGCTTTCCTTTCATCTCCTGTAGTTATCGAGCGAAAAACTTTTATCAATATACAGAATAGAATACCCAATAGAATGAGTGTTATTACGAGGCGTAAAATGAAGTATATCTCGTTTCTATCGATTCCTTACGCTTCCCAACGGAATTATGACGTTCCCTACTTCAAATAAGATTATATTTTTTAAAAGTTTCGAATCAAAACGAACCTGCTAGAGTAGAAAATGCTCACGTTTTATTTGTATGCATGCACATCGTAAATAGAAAGACGAAACTAAAAGCATTGAGGAATGGACTAGGGGAAAGGAACTTCCGAATTTTCCTCGTTGTTGAATATTAAAATTTAACGTGAAGACTACGTCAATTCACTTCTTCTTATGAGGAACTGATGTAAATCTAAAATTATTTGGTAGTTGGTAAAAGAAGAAATGAGATTTAATTACTTCTTTGATGTTTAAATTTTCTTGTCCCTTTACACGAAAAGAAAGAAATCCCCATATTTTATACCACAAAGAATCCTCCTCCAAGTCATCAGATTGTAATACCCGAAAAGTTTATTTCATTAAAGAGAGTACTTTTAGAGAAGACTCTGCTGTTTGGGGCAGTTATGAAGATAAGTTTGTGCTTATATATTTATAATGTATTTCTACTTTATGCATTAATATTACAAGTTCATTACATGTAAAGACTCCTCAATGCTCATTTATTTACTATCATTCCAAGAATATTTTTTTTTTCGAATGATACGGGGAAGTTTGGCTGCTTTTCTAAAATTTATTTTTTATTCAGTAAGACGTGATCCAGTCAAACAACACGTTTTTCGTTTTCAAAGCATGTCAAATATTTATGGACTTGAGAATCCTGCTATGAACTGTCATATTTCTATTAAATTCTGCGTAGTCACGATGATTTGAATGACAAATAAAACTCTAGATGCCTTTGGATATTTGGCTTTTTTCGATAACCTATTTGCAACTTATTTCTATCGCCTAGGTTTACTATTGTTAGCATCTTTGAATCGACTTTTGAAAAAGTGATTGTCATCATTGATTTTACTTGCATAACACAAGCCTATTCACCTCCTGCCACAAAGAGGCAACATACACGATTCCTACTTTTGAACATAAACAATTTGCCTATAGTGCATATTGTAGTGTCGTCGCCCCAAACGGTAGCGTGAAAACAGTTCGAATCGTACACAAGAAGAGGGCAACCAACAGCTAAGATTTTTGAAGTTCTTATTATTCCAAGAACGTAATATATGCACAGTATTTACATCATCATATTAATAGCATGACACCAATACATATTAGTATTTATTCTCAAAGTCCAGCATGGTTACCAGCTTCACCCCCTGCTTCCGGCTCTCTCTGTCGTCTCTCTCGTGCTCTCTAACCGTCTTTCGTCCGCAGTTTAAAAAAAAAAACGGTAACAGTCGTGATCCAATCAGAGATCTTCTGGACGAACACTACCTGTTCTCAAGTCGTTGTAAAGTGCGTGACGAAAGAACTGCTGGCGCCAAACACTAACCAATCATAATACACTATCTACCAATAAGTATTTGGACACCTGTGATAGAAAAGAAAAACAAAATTTATTCATATTCATTAGTTGGTAGAGCCTTCACGAGAGGTAATTACAGCCTCAACCCTCCGGGGCATGCTTTCCACAAGTCCTTGTAGGACGGCTAGTGGTATTTTCTTCCACTCGGCTTGGAGAAGACATGTAAGTTCCTTCACCGATTTTTGACGGTTGTTGCACCCCTTAATTCGGCGATTCAACTCGTCCCACAGGATCTCGATAGGGTTCAGGTATGGGCTCTGGGCAGGCCAGTCCATTCGGGTAACTCCATTGTCACCATACCAATCCATGGTCGACCTCGCAACACGACAGCTGGCGTAGTCATCCTGGAAGTAACATAGGTCCAACCCGTAAAACTGCCACGACGTAGGAAGCACACTTTCATCCAAAATAGTGCAGTAGGCCTCGGCGTTGAGCTTACCATGAGTTTGAACCAAGGGTCCCAGTCCATACCTGGAGAAACACCCCCAGACCATAATTCCACCTCCGCCGAAATTTACTCTGGGTACAATGAGTTCTGGCAGGAGGCATTCTTCAGGCAGACGCCCTCCCATCCAAACGGTAGAGGGTGAACCTTGATTCATTGCTCCAGAGAACCCGTTTCCACTGATCTACGGTCCACTTTCGACGGGATTTGCACTATATTAACCGAGCAGCACGGTTGGACTTTGTGATCAAAGGCTTATGGGTGGCAGCAGGATCATGAAAGCCAAGCAGATGTACTTCCTTACGGATGGTATGAATCGAAACAACACTCCCAGATGTTGAAACTCCTGGAGTATGTGGCCCATCGGTTGGGTGCGGTTCTTCCGAATTTCTCTGGACAGCACTCGTCGGTCTCTGTCTCCCAGTTTCGTGGGTCTGAAGACTCGGGGCACATTTCGACAATGACCCCTCACCTTCCATTTCTGAATCACATGAGCCACTGTCGATTTTGGGTAATTCAGCTAGATATGTCCCTTAACGATCGGCCATTTCTGTGATACCCGACGATTACACCTTTCTCGAAATAAGATAACTCTGCACTTCGTGGCATCTTGCATGCGACTAATGTCAATGTTGTGTCCTACACGATATTTAATGGCTGAGGGCGTTACGTATATCAAGATCGCAGATATCGTCATTTTCATGGGTGTCCAAATACTTATTGGTAGATAGTGTATATTCAGCATTCCGATAACACAATGGAGTAGGCACCTGCCCTGCAAGTGACCCTTCCTAAAGGTCAAGCGCAACGAAGTTTCTCCGGGTGTCACAGTTTAGAGGGCGCGATTCAGTGAGATACCACTTTAAATATGACACTGTTTTTATTTTAGTTTGAATGATACATAACTTACAAGAACTAATTAAGGTGAAAACCAAAAAGAAGTGTTAAAAAAAGAATTAAAAGCTATCTTTTATAGCCACTATTACATCTATATCTACCAGCTATAACCAAATTGAAAATATTAGAAGCGATTTATCGGTGATGGAACTATGTTATTATGGCACCTGATGAAATTCATATTAAAACAAGGTCTTTACTTCATTTAATACTCTCAAGAATCGAAAACATTTTGAATTCAACATTTTACTGAAGCGTTTCGCTTAGCAGATTTTTAGACATGATCAATTTTATCAACTTATTGAAGACATTCATTCATGCTAGCATTGAGAAATTTAAGATTAGAGCAACTATAACGAACGAACTAGGAGCTACATCTGAATGAAACATCTTCAGAATTTGATTAAACCACTGCACAGACGTGAAAACGTTAGATGGGGAAAGGGAGGTTTAATAAAATACTAGAGACGTATTTCTTTATTTTGTGATTTAAAAATCATCTAATTAACTAATTAGAATCAACTTTTAAAATTATTACAGTATTATTTGGAACAAGAAACCATTAATTAAAAACTTATTCACTCATGCATATCTAATAGTGATGCATAAAGGGATGCAATAATTTTTAATTGGGTCATTTTATGATCCTTTAATACCACAACACTATTTTAAAAAGCTATTTGTGTTGATCCCCATCATTAAGCATCACCAGATGTACAAAACTTCCACATACGTGTCTAGATAGAGGAATATGCTATGTATGTGAAAAGGTGTTGCAATACTATTTTCAACAACTACATTTCATTTCAAGATGTTAAAATTGCTCACTATATGATTGACTATCATACAATGCACTTTTAAAGTACACAATTCAGTTCTGATGTGTGACTTTGTTTCATCACAATTCCTGTCTTAATTTTTAGTCTATTTCAAAATTTGAATTACTGAAAACTTTGTTTTGGTTCACTATCAGTTTAAAATGTATGCTATAAGAACTGAAATGTGTCGAGTATAATATTTTACATTTATTTACGTTTGAAATGAAAATGAATGCCATTTTATTACAAACAATACAGTATAAAACATGAAAAATTAAAAAATGCAAAAATAACTAACAGCAAAGCATAAAACCTAATTCAAAAGACAATAATAATTGATTTGTTGCATTTTTATCAAACGCAAAAGCTTTAGATAGTATCACTCATGAGACAAAGAAGGATCAACTTTATGTATAGATTACAAATAATCGTTAGAGTAAATAAATATCGTTTCACAAATTTAACGATTTTAGTTCGAATGCTATCAATACCCAATGTATTTCCTTATGTTTTCTTCATGTGGTGGTTGTTCGAGTTTTTACGAAGCTAAGGACCATGTCTGGTCAAGATGCACCAAGACATCATAAAATAATGGACATACAAAGAAAGTTTTTACTGACACAGAAGTGACAGAAATACAACCAAGTAGGAATCAAAACCGGGGCCATCAACAACTCGCTAGTTGCTATTGTTGTAAACTCACTGTTACAAGACCGCCTCTTCATGTAATGAAGTATATTTTTCCTCCCTATATTGTCTACCTATTACCAATAAAACTCACATGGAACTCAAACCGGAGTATTTTGGGTTCAATAACAGAAATTTTGATTGATACACAGAAAGTTAAATCAGACATGAAATTATTGATTTCCCATTGGAAACTATATTTCTTATGGTTCTACGGAAAGATCGCTTTTTTCGTAAACATTTCTAGAAGATATATACAATTGTAAGTTCATTCTGATAATTCGTAAATGCTTACAGAGGCGTTTTAAGAGTTCAGAAAAACAAAGAACTATTTTCACTTTCCGTAAAGCACTAAGCGAAATAAAATATGCTAGAAAATTAAAAATGTAGAACAGAACTACAGCTGTAAAGTGTTCCAGATTTTTAAATGCTCCTTATCTGTCTACGTGCTCAAATAGAATTATTTTTTACCATAGTATCTTCGGTAATGTAGTCTTCACCTATCACAGTAATTATACTTTTGTTCATTGAGATTGCAATACCAGACTTGAGTGACAGTAATAAATTTATTTGTCAGGTGACTTGTGGTAAAGCGATAAGTATCATAAGAATAAAGGTTGTTGATTGTCATTGATTAAACTAAACACATGCATTACTTATTTACAATTTGAAAAATAGAACTCCGCCCATCATGCTATTCGTACCAATATAACATAATTTTTCGCAGCGTATGACTTTCTCGCGACTTGGTGAAAAACAACGCTTACTTAGATGTGCTTTTTATGTAGAATCTATGCTGAACCGGGTTATTCTCGCGTTCATTACATTACTAACGATTAGAGCAACAGATCTATAACCTGAAGAGGGAACTGCAGATGAACAGACAAAGATTAGTAGTTTGTGTACCTTTACCCACACCCAGGCATTGATAACTGTTGGGGCATAGAATGGATCCAAGAGATAAAGATTCCGCGTGGCCTTCCGAGGCCTGTGGAAATGTCATTCCAAATAGCCTCTATAACAGGGGTTCCCAAACTTATCTTAGTCGTGTCACCCTTAAGAGAATTAGAATTTTCTCACTGCACCCCCTCGTCATGTAATATCTATTTGGTTGGTATATTATTATGGTATATATATAAGAAGAAATTAGAGAAGTAAGTGGTAAGAACATAGACATAATTAAAACAACTCGTATTTAAAATTCACACAAATGCTTCAATTTACTTAGTAGGAAAATATAGGTGTAAGTGAAACTTGAAATAAAACAATTAAAACTACCTTCAACATACTCTTGGAGGTACGTATATGTGTATGTTTAGTGCGACGGGTGAGTCTGCTGTTCAACTGCATAATTGTTGGAATCGTGAAATTAAGATACAACTACTCGCGATATGCTAGTGATACAGCTACTCGTATTTCTTTCACAACATTAATTTTCGATCCATATTTGCTCCAGATAACAGCAACTGCTTCATGGGCCCTTCGCGGCACACCTAATCTCTCTACGTGGCACCCCAGGGTGCCGCTGCACACACTTTGGGAGCCCCTGCTCTTTAACAATGGACTCAAACTCACGGTCTGTGAGGCAGTGGTAGTCCGGTATAGTACGGCTGATACGTGCAAAAAATTGTTAGAATTGTGCCTTTAATGATAGAAGCACACAACTTGGGGCACATATACTACACATATGAAGATTTAATTTTGGATATGAGGCCATCTCAGATTTTGCCTATAGCAGTAATGGCGGACATTCAAAATGGCGGCTTCGGAACATTTTTTTTGCTAATTTTAAATGTTAGTTGATGATGTTAAATGATAGCTATTAAAGTAATGGCAAGTAATTGGTGTTTTGTGCATGTACTTAGCTATTTTTAATAAAATATACCTTTTTTTTGTATATATTCTATTTATAACAAAATGGCGGACTTTCAAAATGGTGGCCTCTGAGTATATTTTATGTGCTCCTTTTTTATTGTCATTTGGTGATGTTAATATCGTATTATATGTGATTTTGCATGAATTGATGCTATAAACATTCGTGGATGTCATAAATAGATTTTTATATTAATTATAGTAATTAAGATTTTCATATTAATTATATTAATTAAGATTTTCACATTAATTATAATAATTTATTTTTTCATATTAACTTTTTTCACAGGTGACACGATAAGAAGATAAAAATACGGATATAGTTCATAACTGATTAATCCATTCAATACTGATACATCTGGACAGTTCAAAGAAACAGAATAGAACAAGTGTTTTATCTGTCAAGAAGACAAGTCTGAAGTTCTTCGGTGTCCAGCAGACATTAAGTAATAGCATAAGCGTGAAGAAAAGGGAACTGGTTATAAGACAATTTCTGATTTACTAGTGGGATTTAGTATTCCAGGTTGTTTACCAAGGACAATAAATCTGGAACGTCTCGATGATGCAGGAAGTGGTCGAGGCAACATTGGTACAACATAAAGCTCAGTTTCACGAATCATGTAGATTGCAGTTCAATCAAACAAAACCTCAAAGAGCTCAGAAATGGAAAATAGAACCTGCTTATAATGCAAATAAATCTACGAAATTCACCCGCCAGAATGTTAGGGTAAATAGTTCAGTGAATTCAAAAGCAATTTTTTGGGACCTGCCTGCTCAAGCTGGAAGTTCATTATGTACTGCATCTATTGTACATTCGGTCTGTATGTGTTCCTCACTCTGCCCTTAAACTAAAGGACCGGCCTTTGCTTGCGAAACTGAGTGCCGGTGATGTTATTGCATTTAACTTGGTAGTCAACGAAGATTTATTGTACTGTTGGCAAAAGACAGTCAGTTCTAATAGCAGGCACAGGGGTAACACTTGTGTAGCTTTCAGGAAGATGCTTAGTTGCTTTCTCTTCAAAAGTACTTGAAGTTTTATTTCGTAAGGTTCCTCTAAAAGGATATTCCTGTACCATGGAAAGAATCATGAGCCGTAGTAGAACTTGGATTGTGGTCAATATTATCAACCGTACTAGTTGTGAAAAGCCCTCTTTTTAACTGAAGATGAACTACAGCATTTTCCATGTGATACAGATGACATATTTAATTTCCAAGTTCTGATGAAAGGTCTAGCACTCGGTCTTATGATATGCTAAATCCGAGCTCGTAAAGATCTTCAGCTAGTTCACGCTTGTGAGTTCTTTTTATGAATTAAAATACCTAAGCATATAGGCAAATGTGTTTCTTGTTCTCGATTGTGTTTGTAGACTGTTCCAGAATGGCACTCCCGACGTCTCACCAAACTGTTATACATTAGTAACTGTGCAACAGTAAGGATAGGTTGGGGTTAAAGAACTTGACTGTGCTTTACAACTAACAGAGATGCTGGTACGGAATCTTCCAGACAGGTTTCTCCAAATCCATTGAAGAGGTTTTTCATTTTAAAAATGTCTCTTCTAACTATATTTGCTGCTTTGGCAAGATGAATAGCGTCACTATAGTATATGCATCGTATTCACAAGCTTTCTTCAGAGCTAATCCAACATCATTATTAAATAATAACATCATATCTCGACCTTGCTTATGTGCTTCCATGTCAGGAAAATATGCAAGTACTCTATTTTTTTAGTTTTGTGGAATGTATGCGCCCTGAAATATCACTATCTTGTTGTTTCATCCTCATGCTGTACAGTTTGCATAGATAAACAAGTTTAAATATGGGTGCGATTTCATTGTCACTACGAGCATCTTCGATGTATTATACAAGTTCGGCAAATGCAATAACATGGTTAGATTGTTCTATTTCAGTTTCTTTTATGTTCCTTTGTCTCTTGCTTTGTTATATAATGATACGAGGCATCGAACATAATACAAGGCATTTAATGCAATAAGATAACCGACACTCAGCTTCGCAAGCGAAAGCCTGTCCTCCAGTTTAAAGGCACAGTGAGGAACACATCCAGGCCTAATGTAGATGCAGTACATAATGAACTTCCAGCTTGAGCAGGCTGGTCACACACAAAAAATTTGTTTTTGAATTCACTGAACTATTTACTAAAACATTCTGGTGTTGAATTTCGTAGAACTATTTGCATTATCCGCAGGTTCTATCTTCCATTTCCGAGCTCTTTGAAGTTTTGTCTTATTGAACTGAAATCTACAGGATTCGTGAAACTGTGCTTTATGTTATACCAATGTTGCCTCGACCACTTCTGCATCATCGATATGTTCCGGATTCATTATCCTTCATAAACACACTGAAATTCTAAACCCCACAAGCAAATCAGAAATTGTCTTATAACAGTTCCCTTTTCTTCACGCTTACTGCTTTACTTACTGTCTGCAGGACACCGAAGAACTTCAGACTTGTCTTCTTGACAGATAAAACACTTGTTCCACTCTGTTTCTCTGTTGTTTGTCCAGATGTATCAGTATTGAATGAATTAGTCAGCTTATGCACTACATCCGTATTTTATCTTATTTTTCTTCTGATCGTGTCACCTGTGAAAAAAGTTAATATGAAAATATTAATTTATACAGGGTGGTCCCGAATTCATGGTACAAACTTTAATGGTAGGTTTAGGACATTGTAACAATGATTTATTGTATAGGAATGTGTAGTCGCAAGTGACGCGGTGAGGCGTAAACAGGGGAAATAAAAGGAAAGAGAAATGGAGTGATCGGTTGGTATCATTGCCGGTAGAGGGCAGTAGATGTCTAGCCGCTGTTGAACATGATGCATCGCAGTAGGGAAAAGCGCCATTCACAATTGTGCTGCCGTAGACGATGGGTGACTTTACGTATGCAGAAAAAGCAGACATGCATTACATGTACGGCCGTGCAAATGGTAACGGCAGAGCTGCGTTACGAATGTATCGCGCGGAGTATCCTGATCGACGAATGCCGGATCATAGAATTTTTCAACGGTTACATCGTCAACTTTGTGAAACAGGTGCGTTCGACGTCAACAGACATGGCGCTGGTCGAGTAAGAGCTGTACGCACTCCAAGGCTGGAAGAAAGCATCTTGAACATTGTGGCTGATAGACCCGAGTCAAGCACAAGAACTGTTGCGCGTGACGTAGGTGTGAGTCATCAGACTGTATGCAGAGTGTTAAACGAAAATCGCTTACACCCCTTCCATTTTCAGAAAGTACAAGCATTGAATCCGGCAGATTATCCTCGCCGCGTGAACTTCTGCCTGTGGGTGATGCAGCAATGTGCGTTGCAGCCGGATTTCGTAGATTATGTGCTATTTACAGATGAAGCGACATTTTCACGCGAGGGTGTCTTTAATGCGCACAATTCCCATGTGTGGGCAACCGATAATCCACATGCAACGCGTCGACATGCGTTTCAACAACGTTTCAGTATTAATGTGTGGGCTGGTATTGTGAACGACTTTTTGATTGGCCCATACTTACTACCCACGCGGCTCACTGGCGGAAGCTATCTTATTTTTCTGAAAGAAGTGTTACCACAACTGCTGCATGATGTTCCGATCGCCATTCGTAACCGCATGTGGTTTCAGCACGATGGGGCGCCAGCACACTTCAGCATTGATGTACGGAATTACCTGAATGCCACGTTTGGTACTCGATGGATTGGGCGTGGTGGACCAGTCCCTTGGCCACCCCGATCTCCCGATTTATCGAGCCTCGATTATTTTTTATGGGGACATCTAAAGCATCTTGTTTATGAGACTCCAGTTGACTCAGATGAGGATCTCGTCGCTCGCTTATCTGTAGCTGCTGCAGGTGTGCGTGAAATACCAGGCATCTTTGAACGTGTACGCCAATCGCTCCACCGACGCTGTCAAGCATGTATCGATACTGGTGGACGCAATTTTGAACAATTACTGTAAACATGACACTTGTCAACAACGCTTTCAATAAAATCTTTGTTTTTCCTTTCGGCCGTTATTTCCCCTGTTTTCGCCTCACCGCGTCACTTGCGACTATACATTCCTATACAATAAATGATTGTTACAATGTCCTGTACCTACCATTAAAGTTTGTACCATGAATTCGGGACCACCCTGTATAATTAAAAATTAATAAGAAAATCTAATTATGACATGCACGCATGTTTATAGCATCAATTCATGCAAAATCACATATAATACGCTATTAACATCACCAAATGACAATAAAAATGGAGCATATGAAATAAACTCAAAGGCCGCCATTTTTAATGTCCGCCATTACTGCCATAGGCGAAATCTGAGATGGCCTCATATCCAAAATTAAATCTTCATATATGTAGTATATATATGTGCCCAAATTTTTATGCTTCTATCATTAAAGGCACAATTATTTCACATATCAGCCCTACTAGTAGAAAGATTATCGGATTAGTATCCGGAGGGTTGCGAGTTTAAAACTCGATGTAAACGAAACGTATACGTTGGTGAACGTTAGCCCCAAATGTCCTGACGTTGGTGTGGGGTGGCATCTCAGGTGTTGATCTCTTAATCTGGTCATTGTTCTAAATTACCAGGTGTTGTCCTCCCCTTTGGGGCTGATCCCGGACGGTCACCAATAGTCCATTGCCTGAATTAACTATCTAGCAACTTGTGGTCTAGGGCCAACTGTTTTGCACGTTAAACCAACTGTACTGTGCAATGTGCATGACTGTATTGGTTTTTTACTGAAAAAATGACTTCAAGTCATTCAACAGTTGTGGCACTGTTAGTGGTAAGCCCATCCACCGCAGCCAAAAACTGCATAAAAAGCAACAGTAAAATCGGATGTTAATCATCGACAGACTTGCGCTAGACATGTTCAATATGCTTTCCACTGTTTTCTGCCATTTGTTCAAACCGAGAAGCAGAATGTTCCACGACAGATCAGAGTGTCTCAGGGGTCACGCTGTGAATGTGTTGCGCAATGCGTGCCTTCAATTCATCTAAGTTTGCAAACGGACCACAGAACACAACACTTTTCAGATAACCCCACAGCCAGAAGTCCCAAGGATTAAGATCAGGTGATCTTGACGTCCAGGCCGTTGGAAAATGACGGCTGATAATTCTATGCCGAAATGCCTCTTGAGCAGCTGCTTCGCTGGCTTTGCAATGTGCGGAGGAGCGACATCTTGCATAAAAATGACGCTACCCACGCATGCACGCTGTTGAAGTGTCTGAATGACGTGGTTGCTCAAAAGACTCTCGTGGCGTTTACCATTGACGGTACAGGTAACAGGACCCGCACGACCCATCTCCTAAAAAAATGTTCCTACCATAAAAGATGGCGCTAACCCTCACCACAGTTACCTTAGTCGAATATATATATATATATATATATATATATATATATATATATATATATATATACTATGAATAATACTATAGGTGTCAAAAAATAACACTCTTCAAAGTTCAAAGCCAGTGTTCGATTAGAATGAAACTTAGCATATGTGATATGTGAGATAAAGAAATAACCACAATACGAATCTGAGAATTATTGTTGTAGAGTTACGTCAGAAATTATTAACAGCATTATTAAAACATTAGTAAGTTGTAAAGCCCACAATGGAGGTGAGACATATCGATGTACTGTATGATATGTCTCAAGGGCAAATTATACCAAGCATTCTGTAGTTGCTGCTCCAGGTCCCTTATACTCCGGGGGTGGTACAATTTACGATCCAGCATATAACAGACAAGCTCAATGGGAGAGAGATTTGGGAATCTCTCTAGCCAAGTAATAGTTCCAACACTAAGTATGTACTCTTGGGAGAGGTGAGTTTGTGAGGGGATGAAAGACAAAACACAATGGTTATAGGATCTTCTGGACGGTGTTAGTTTGAATAGACAAACGTATCCCTTGTTTGGATTTCAAAATATCTGCACGAAAGATTAATGAAATCTGATAATTTTGCCCTAGTGTTTAAGTGATGATTTCCAACGCAATTTTGTTTTCAAACAGTAAAAGATGGAAAACTGAGAATTTCAAACAATACAGTAATTTTATATGTTGTTCTGAGGTCATCTTTCCTAACAGAAATTTAACCAGGACCTCGACTTAAAGTTGTCGTTCCCAAACATTTCACTCCAAGGACCCCCTCAAAAATTGAAAATTTTCGCGGACCTCTTACGATTATAAAATTAATAGATACGTAGATCTGCATAATACCATAATGGTCCTAATTTTCTTCCTTTCTATAGGGAGTCAAATATTTAAATAAACTCAGCAACAAAAAAAAATATTCGAACCTAGAAGGAGTTGTCCTATTGCGATAGCAAAAATTGATGGATGTGAAGAACATACATAGAAAAACAAACGATTAAAATTTCAGAACAATTGAATGATTTATTTCAGAGTTTGGCTGTTACAAAGGGAGAAAGTCAATAAGGGGTTGGTCGACCTCTGGCCTGGATTGGATGCAAGGTGTCAACCGGCCTGGCATAGACTGGAAAAGTTCCCGGACGGTGTCCTGCGGAATTTCTTGCCAAATTGTCTCCAACTGTCGGGCTAAATGGTCAACATTCCGCGATGGTTGCCATCGCCTTGGGAGAGAAATCAGGATGTGCTCTATGGGAGAGAGATCAGGAGACCTAGCTGGCCAAGGAAGAGTTGGGAAAGCTTGAAGACAATTCACAGCAACACGTGCCGTGTGAGACCGGTTATCATCTTGTTTCAAATCCTCCACCTCCCGACTAACCTGTTAATGTTTGGAGTCTTTGGTTGGGAGAGGAGAAGGTCTTCCAGCCCATGAAGTAAACCCAATGGGGCCCACGCATTTATTGTGTTTTTAAAATTTACATGGGGGCAAAAGGCTCGGTTCATGAATATAAGAAGACAAAGTAAAACATTGGGGAACAGGCCCCAATAAAAGTTATTATCTTGTTGAAAAGTAAGTCCGGGGTGTCACAAAAAGAAACTTAACAAAACCGGTCGTAGAATGGCGCTTACGTACCGAATTGATGTAAGTGTGCCAGAAATGACTATCAAAGGGGTCCAGCTATCAAATGAGATGGCACCCCAGACCATAACGCTCTGTTATGGGCAAGTGTGGCTTGCGATAGTTAGGGCAGGATCGCCACGCTGCCCTGGACGTCTCTATAATCGTCTGTGGTTGTCGTCAGGGTGCAGTTGGAAACTGGACTCGTTAGGGAAAAACTATACGTCTCCAGTCAGCGCCGTTCAAAGTTGATCGAGTTCGGCACTACTGTAATTCTGCATCTTCTTGGTGCGTAGATTTATATACACAGTCCAGTCACATTAATGTGACCACCTGTCAAAAGCCAGAATAACCACCTTTGGCAGAGCGTACCGCTGCGATACGTGCAGGAAGAGAGTCAATTAGGTTTCTGAAGGTGTTCACTGGGATGTTGAGTCATGCTGACTCCAGTGCCGTGGCCAGCTGCGCTAGATTACGCGGATGAGGATCTATGGCGCGAACAACCCGATCTAGGTGGTCCCACAGATTCTAGATTGGGTTTAAATCCGGTAAGTTTACCGGCCAGGGGAATACGGTAAACTTATCCTGGTGCTCTTCGAACCATGCACATACACTGCGAGCTGTATGACACCTCGCATTGTCCTGCTGGTAGATGCCATCATTCTGAGGGAAAATAATTCGCATGTAGGGGTGGACATGGTCCCCAAGGACAGATGTTTACTTGTGCTGATTCATCGTGCCTTCCACAATGATGAGTGCACCCAGTGAATACCAGGGAAACATTCCTGAAACCATAATGCTCCCTCCTCCAGCCTGGATCCTACCGGCAATGGTTGCAGGGTGTTTGCTTTCAGATGTTTTACGCCGTATACGCCAACGTCCATCTGTCCGATGTAGCAAAAAACGCGATTCATCGGAAAAAGCCACCTGTCGCCACTCAGTGGACGTCCAGTTGCGGTACTGGCGTGCAAATTCCAGCCTTCGTCGCCGATGAACAGCAGTCAGCATAGGTGCTTTAACCAGGCGTCTGTTGCGAAGGCCCATGCGCAGCAACGTTCGCTGAACCGTTGTTGAAGATAAACTCTTGGTAGCCCCTTGGTTCATCTGGGCGGTCAGTTGCTCAACAGTTGCACGTCTATTCGCCCGAACGCATCTCCGTAGCCTTCGTTCGCTTCTGTCATCTATAGCCCGTGGTGCACCACATGTGCCACACCGCTGATTATGGATAGTGCCATTTTGCCATGCACGGTATACTTTTCCAAAATTAGCCGTTTCCGCGAAATGCTTCCACCCTTGGCCCGAAAGCCAATAACCATGCCCTTTTGGACGTCGGATAAATCGCTACGTTTCTGCATTACGCCAACGATTGAAATGCTTTCCAATGCCCTAGGACATCCTTTATATACACTCCACTGCAATGTGCTGCCACCCGCCTTTTGTGATTGGTTATTTCATGTTGACATCGAAAGTAGGTGGTGGTCACATTAATGTGACTGGACTGTATATATATATATATATATATATATATATATATATAAGTAAAATACAAAAAAAGAAGCATTTTTTGTATAGCAACATGGGTTTGGAAATGAAAAGTGCAGATGGAAAAACAAGAAATGAAAATAAGTTCTTTACGTACATAATACTTTTAGAGCAAACGACTTACAGAGAACGCAAGCACTGAAGACAGCTGATTGTCTTCGGCTCATAGATTTCTGTCTTTGGTTTCTGCAGCAGAGTACATTCACTCCGAGCTTCTCTGCAAATGTACTTTTCACAGATTAGGCCAACTTTACGCGAGACGGAATTTTTAATTTGCACAATTCCCATGTGTGGGCTACCTCTAACCCATATGCTACATGTCCACATGCTTTCCAGGAGCTGTTCTCTGTTAATGTGTGGGCGGGCATTTTGAAGGATTTCCTTATTGGCCCATACTTGTTCCCAAATCGACTTAACGGCAGAACGTATCTAATCTTTCTGGAAGAGGTATTACCAGAATTACTTTACAGTGTTCCAGTTGCTGTTGAAATACCATGTGGTTTCAGCACAATGGGGCTCCAGCTCATTCCTGCAATAATGTGGGTAGTTACCTCAATGCCACCTGTGGCCCTCGATCGATTGGACGAGGTGGGCCATCACGTTCACCAGATTTATCAAGTATCGATTTTTTTCTTATGGGGTCACTTAAAGGCACTCGTCTACGAGACTCCAATTGATTCTGATGAGGACCTCATTGCAAAACTTTCAGTCGCTGCTGGAACAGTTTGTGAAACACCTGGTATCTTCGAAAGAGTACGCCAATCACTTGCTAGGCGCTACCAGGCCGGTATCGATGTTGTTGGTGACACATTTGAGCAGTTACTGTAATATTATGTAAGTAAAGAGCTTTTTATTTCCGACCCCATGTTGGTATACAAAAAATGCTTCTTTATATGTGTTTTACCTACCCTTAAAGTTTGGCCCATGAATTCAGGGACACCCTGTGTGTATATATATATATATATACAGTTTTCTACACACAAAACTAGAAATTCATTTCTTTTAGTTATGGCGGTATCGCAGCCGAGGTGTGATAGCACGATCAACAGTCACTAAGAAATACTCTCTTAGCTACAAGTTTAGTTGCTCGTTTTTGGAACACGTAATAGATATTTTTAATAATCAACTTTTAGAACATAGTTGAACCCAATGTCCATTAATCAGACTACTGTATAAAAGTATTCCATTTCAACAAATGTATATGGCAAGCATGAGCTATAGGATGTGTGTGTGTGTGTGTGTGATGGTTAGATACAACACTTTTATTGAAATAACCTATAATATACCAAATTAAACAATTTAAATAAATAGAAGTTTTGGGTTGTAAAACAAAAGCTTTCACTGTTTTTTACTTTTAATTCTTCAAATTGCATCAAAGGAATACCGACGAAATCTTTTTGTTCCAATTAGCTCTTTTACTGATTAGAATTACACGTTTTTTCTAAGTTTTAACTAATTGAACATAGAATGTGTCGTATTATTTGTAGAATGATTTATTGCTGGATTCTGAATAAAGAAAAAAACATTTTTTACTTCAAATCTTTTTACGTAGTAAAGCCTAGACATTGTTTCTTCAAAATCGATTTAAAATCTAAGGTGAATGAAACCACCTCTTACCCTATCGTCGTTCATAGAATGCTTAGTAAGATTCTTTTACATTTAACGGATTTATTTTTCAACTGAGCCACTTTTTATTTCAGCTGGACCGGACGACAATTAAATCGTATTAAGCTTAAAATAAAAGTAATCCCAATTTTCATGAAGAAAGGAAGAAAAACACATTCCACATTTGCAAAAAATCCTCCATAAAGAAGTGCAGATTTTGGTTAACTAGACAAGAAAAAAAAATCAAAATTCCTTCAGTTTCTAATCTTTTCTTGGACGGGTAATAATACGATTCGTTTTTTTTTTTTTTTTACGGCTCAAGGGCCAGATCTGGCAATAATTCGGATTAAAATACTTGATAGTTAAATTTCTTCCCAGTGTTGAACAAATCTGGATGCCAAAAACTTTAAGTTATTCTAAAAATGTGATTTTAATCAGCATTTTTTTTTATATATTTTTAAATTAAGTAACTAAACCCAAGATATTATTTTTATTATTTTGCTCAGTGAATTTTTCTAAATACTGGCAAATATTTTCAAACTTCATATTCAAACATAAGGCCGGTTTAACTCTCCCGGCTGTTTATTTTCCAGTCGAAAATTGCCCTGTAGAGTCCATCCTGTGGAGCAAAAACCTATTCCAAACTGACACCTGTTCTTTTGAAGGTAGAATTTCTTTTTCGTACTTGGACGTTCATTCCTTTAAGAGTAAGAGAAGTTTCAAATGGACGAGACATCTCTCCCTTTGCAAAATTGACCAGATCTTTTCCGAGATATCTCGTTGAAACACTTGTACGGTTAAGGAACTTTCAGCCCCCAAAAAATAATTTATAAAACAATAATTACTGGTAAAATAAAAATATGTCGCACGTCGATTTTTAAGTAATAAAAACTTTCCCCAAATGGAAAGAGTTATCTTTTCCTAAAAAATAACTCAAGCATTAAAGAAAACACGTTTCAAATATCCTACGTATATCTTATGCGAGTCAAGTAGTTCTTACATCTGAGGATGGAAAGTCTAATGTCAGGGTGAGGAAGTGAGTGTTTTCAGCTTTTCATCAGTTAGAATTTAAGGAGCGAGCGCAAAACCGATCTAAAGCAGATCCTGTCAAAGAGTTCATTTTTGTTAGACCTTTGGACTTCAAAACTCCTCGTCTTATTTCCCATCGAAGACTCTAAATTTTTTTTAGATGTCCACTTTAAAGTTTTGAGAAGTGAAAGAAAACGATCCTGCTCGAATAAAGTTTGGAATCTTACAACTATGATTTTACATTATATGAGCTATTGTTGTAAGTGTAGTTTGTGAATACTTTTAACCCGCTCATTAGAATGGGCAGTTGGGTCCAACCTTTCTTGAAATGGTTGAGACATGGTTATTAGTATTCTTGACACATTAATGCTGCTTAGGTGAGTAACAGTTCTCTCATTTGATATTAGGCCGCGCTAACCCAGTTAGAAGAGTAAGGGATTAGCAACCATTTGATATCGGGTCGCAGTAGCTCAGTTGGAAGAGTAAAGGGTTAGCAACCGGAGAGTTGGGAGCTCGAAACTCGGTCCAACCAAATATTGTAGTGTATACAGTAGAGATGCTACATCGACAGCTAAACATCGATATTTTGAAGCATCCATGTTCAAAATTAAAACATCGATGTTGATAATACATCAACCAAAAAACATCGATGTTTTTAAAAATCAGTGTATTTAAACTTTTCTCCTCATTTCTTAAAACAGATTTAGCAACTTCAAACAATAATGTTCGCCGGGGGGGGGGGATTTAATTTGTTATTTGCTGTGTTTATGAATTAAGAGAAAGACTTTTTTTAACTATCGAAACAAATTCAAAAAAATTAATACTAACAATTAACAAATCGTTTATTTTCAAATTGAATAATGTAAAAGAAAATAATATTTGCAACAATTTGACAGAGGTACTACTAACTATAAGTATAATTAGGGTCAGGCGGGGTAATTGCAAACAAGGGGTAATTGTAAACAAGCTATACAAGCGCCCACGTGAAATTCCGAGAAACTAAAAAATTGTGAAAGATGAAAGCTGTGAACCCTGAGGATGTAATATGGTGATCCCGTATTTCTTTGAACCACAGCTGATAGCAATATGTTTAGTTGAAAAAATTGTGGTTGAAAAGTTTGGGTTTTAAAGTTTTTGGGTGTTGCATTTTCTGCTGCCCTCCATAATATATTGAAAAATATGCTGTTCCAATTCTTTACTATGGTCAGTTATGTTTCAATCAACAGTAAATCATTGACTTTTGCATCTGGGAACTTGAATGCACTTACAATTGAATGTTTACAATTACCCCATATTTTTCAAGGGACAGGGTAATTGTAAAAGTAACTTTGCCAATAGTTTTGTTCAATTTGGATGGAAAACCAACATGTTTTCCCGTGTAATTTTGTATTTTATCGTATTTAGTACGTTTGAATTACGTTTTATTGGATTTTTTGTGTTCATGGGGAGCAGGAAGACTGATTTACTAAAACGTCACTCATATGGTGAAGTTTTTACAACTGACCAAGTACTGTCACGCTTGAAGGAGGCTACAGCGAAAAAGAACAAAAGGAAGTCGAGTGAGAAGAAGCCAGGAGTAGGCAATAAACCAAGAAAGAGGCAAATGGAAAGGAAAGCAGAACTCGAGGACAGCGAGGATGAGATACTATTGAAAGATTTGACTAACATTGGCGGTGAAGAGTTTGAAGTTGTCCAAACATTCATGCAAAATATAGAAGACTAGCTTGTAGGGGAAGTTAAATATTTTGGAGCCATTCATGGAAAACATTGAAACGACTACGTTTCTGCTTGTAGGTGTTGAGAAGGGAAAGAGAAAGTGAACACATTTTTCGTATGTATGAAGGGTGGATGTGTTTCAGAAGAGGAGTTTGAGATCACCGGACTCAAATGCATCGACTAAATTCGCTGAGGTTGAAAAAGACTAATTCTGTGTTACCAAAGACCATGTCAAAGCAATTTTATCTACTCCAACTGTAGCAAATAAGGCCGTAAAGAAATTTTTAAATTTGAGGGCACTGTCAGTGTCAGTGTGTAAGAAATTTAATGTTTGTTTATTGTACCTAAGTTTGTATTTTTCAATTTTTAATTTTATTTTTACACTAAATAATTCTTTGTTCAGTAAATGTTTGAAATATTTATTCTTATGTATTTCCTGTAAGTTCACCTCATGATCAATGCAACTTTCAAGTGTCACTATATTTTGCTGGAGTAAGAAGTGGGAATATTTGTGAAAAGTAAAGATCAAAACTGGGTTGTTGTAAGCATGCTATTAGAAGGGTAAAAATACCACTGGAGTTCCTTCTACTGCCATGACTACTGATCATGTGTCACTTGTTCAATATTCAATATCACGAGGAATATTGTTGTTTACAATTACCCCTACTTTCAGGGGTAATTGTAAATAGCCGAGTAGGTGTTAAATTTCTTTTCTGGAATCTTCGTACTAATTAAATCTCAAAGTAGAATAGTGACAAGTTAGTTTAGTAGGGTGAACAATGTTTAATTACTTTATCAAGAGTTTGAAAACAGGGATTGAAAGTGAACTTACAAATTCTGTTTACAATTACCCCGCCTTACCCTAGGTAGGTATATAACAATAATTATTGTTAGTTATTATTAATTATTTATCAACTTATGTTGGGGGGGGGGTAAACACAACAAACTTATTTTTTATTTACTGTAAATAAAAAACATTGGGCCCTATCATTATTATAATTATTTTGGCCCCAATATTTGTTATTTACAGTTTATAAAGAAAGAAGTTTGTTTACTTTCTCCACCTTAAGCCGACTTCTTTTTTCACTAATTATCCCACCAGTTCGGGGAAAAACTCTTTCTGATGGGACAGATATCGCCATCAATGACAAATACTTAGTTGCATGATTATTTTTCTTAATTTTTACTATGGTGCTTTTTTTATTCAAAAATAAAACATCGAAAACGTAAAAACAACGGTGTTAAACAAACATCAGCTCCAATAAATCGATGGTAATACAACAATGTTTTTATAAAACATCGATGTTTTGAAAACATCGGCATCGATGTCGCATCCTTACTTTTCAGACTTTGGCCACTTTCGTCTAAAAGTATGTTCAATTTGCTGATTATGAAAATTATGCTACTTGGTTATTTTTTAAATTTTTATAACGGTACTTTTTTCAGTTAAAAATAAAACATCTACAACATAAAAACATCGACAAGTATAAACATCGATGTTACAAAAACATCGGCTCCAATACATCGATGTTTTGAAAACCTCGACATCGATGTCGCATCCCTAGTACACAGGTGTTGGTGGTCTTTCATGGTCTCAAATGTCCTCACGTTGGTATGGCGTGGAAGTTTGGAGAGTAGAATGCCAGCTCTATAACCGTTCTCTCATTTGAAATCAGGCCGCGCTAACCCATTTAAAAGAGTAACGGATTAGTAACCATTTGATATCGGGTCGCATTAGCTTATTTGGAAGAGTAAAGGATTTGTAACCGGAGAGTTGGGAGCTCGAAACTCGGTCCAACCAAATATCATAGTGTACGCAGGGGTTGATGGTCTCTCATGGTCTCAAATAACCTCACGTTGGTATGGTGTGGAATTTGGAGAGTGGGATGCCAGCTCTATAACCGTTCCCTCATTTGATATCAGGCCACGTTAACACAGTTCGAAGAGTAACGGATTAGCAAGCATTTGATTTCGGGTCGCAGAGGTTCAGTTGGTAGAGTAAAGGATTTGCAACCAGAGAGTTGGTATCTCGAAACTCGGTCCAACCAAATATCGTAGTGTACACAGGGGTTGGTTTTCTCTCATGGTCTCGAATTACCTCACGTTGGTATGGTGTGGAATTTGGAGAGTGGGATGCCAGCTCAGGCGTTGTCCTCGTCATTTGACATTGGTTCAAAATTAAGAGGTGTTGTTCTCAGAACTTTCCCTTTTGAATTGATCCCGCACCTTCGCCCATAGTCCGTGTGCTGCTCCAGTGCGACGTTAACTAACTAACTACCTTATTTGATATCCGGATATCTAGGAACGCTTTAGATGAGTAATGAGACATAAAGGGTCCCCTTAAAAAACTAGAAAAAAGTTTTGCGAAAATAGATCGTATAAGCAATAGGTCTTCACCAATAAAGTTTTTTTAATACAGTGCCCTTCACAGGATTGACATTGATGACTGTCAAGCAGGGTATCCCATGTGCATCACAACAATAGACTCGTGTGATACTAATGCCCCCATGATAACCCCTAAAAATATCGTAACATGACGAGCATTTAAATAAAGCGAAAAAACTACTTGAAGGAAGGAATTTTAATTTTGAATCGTGTAAATGTTAAATTGATTTCTGTCAAAATATACAAGATTGCGATTTCTCTTTTTGCAAACATTAATTTCAAAATTAATTTTTTACATAGCAAAAATCATTCATTAAAGAAACATTGTGTGTGATTGTGGTGGTTTGGTTTCTTATATATAGTAACGTAATAAAAAAACATTCAAATCCTAATTAAGATTATTTGGAAGATATGAATAAAGCTTAGGAACGCACTAATTTAACATTTAGCTCAAAACTACTACTCATAATCCAGAAACGGCTGGACAAATGACTTTAAGCTTTGTATTCTCGATTGCATTTGGATGTAATTTCCAAATTTTTTGCATAAAAATTGGATTATAACTATAAAATGTGTAGTTTTTTGCACAATTTCACATGAGGGCCTTCTCTTATGTAAATTGTATGCATATGAATTTGTAGAGAATGGCATTCCCTGTTGAATGAATTTTGATTTGCTCTGCTATGAACGATATACGAAATACCGAGAGGTGGAAACCTTTTATTTATTCTTTACCTACAGTGTATATAAAGTACAAAGAAAACCATTTTATTTTTCTAAAATTCTAAGTAATTGATTATTTATGTACATAATAAAAATGTACAACGTCCCATTTTAGCCTTTATTTAACAACTCATGCTGCCAAATTCAAAAGTTCTTGAGTTTTTAAGTTTAAATAAAAATAAAAACAGTTCTTCAGGATACATTTGAAGCAATTTAATTTTAAATTTTAAAGTCCTTGTGAACCTTCTGTGAATCTTGAAAGGAAAAAATCAGGGTGATTCGAGATTTGCATTCCATTTGGAAATATTGTTTCTTATTTCTTTAAGTTCAACAACACACTATTCTTACTTCCATAGATTTGAGATGGCAAATCTTAATCCTACACAACCGCCTTTGCATGATAATTATTTATTAAAATGAGGTTTATTATAATCTTGAAGAGTACTTAAGTGGTTGAGGCTTTATTATTACGGAAATTCCAATTAACAATGCTTTTATCAATTTCTCAGTGAGGTTGCTAGATACCAATAGAGCTTCTCAAAAATTTTCAAAAAGACTGCCTTGACGCAATTTTATGCTCTTCAGACGCTTTATGAGATTTTAATTTTATTTAAATTATTGAATTATTGTGATTTGAATATCGAATCCTCATCGCAATCGCCAGAAGCTCAAGCAATATATGCGCATTATAAAAGAAAATAATGGAAATATTTCTCTATAAATTTCTAGCCATTTGGTTTGAGGGTTGGGCTTAATGTTGCAAGGGTCATATAGGGTCAAGTTCTGGCCATTTAGAATTTCTATCAACATTTGTAAGGAAATAAAAGTTCTAAAATACTGCTGCGTAGTCCATGTAGACTCGTAAATTTCTGGTAAGATTATGAAACTGGTGTTTTTGCGTTTTCTCTGGAGTCAAATCAATTTATTTACGCGACTATTAATCACGCATTCAGAAATAATATACAATGCTCTTTAAAAGTTAATTAATCAAGCTTGTCTCCTTTATAGCATGGTAAAAAATAATTATGAATGTCAAATATAATTTACTGAAAATGTAAAAAAACTATAAAATAAAAAACAATAAAACTATAGTTATAACTTTTTATAAAACTAATTAATATGTTATTAAATGTTGAACAGTGGAGTCTCTCCTGACCTTTTTTCTTAAATAATTGCAATTATTTTTAAACTCAGAGTAGATATTGAAACTGTGTGAGCCGTGCGTGATGCCCAAGAGAAACGTTTCGCCTATGAGGCTTGATTCTCAGTGGTAAACAGTTTGTATGGAAATGGGATTGGGCACTGACTGAAATAGCATCAATGTTATTCATAGACTGTTGAAAGTGTGAAATATACGGTTTCGAAAAGATTAGTCCCAGGATGGATACTGGTTTCTTCTGAAGAAAATACTGCTACTACGAGATAGTATCAATAAGCAACTCACATAATGTAAAAAATAATAAAAGCAATTAATGACAATATGAAACAGAAATGATGGTATTACCCATTTATTACTTTTACACATAATTTCCATGCATGTTGAGGCATTTTTCCCAACGATGGATCAGTTTGAAAAACCCAGTCTCATAGAACTCCGTCGGCTGCGAGAAGAGCCACCTTCGCACTGCTCGTTTGAGTGCCGTCGTCAGAGTCAAACTTCTTACCGTCAAGGAACTTCTTTATGGGTCCAAACAGATGGAAATCGGAGGGTGCCAGGTTCAGGCTGTATGGACGGTGCTCCAAAACTTCCCAACCGAAACCCTGCACTTTTGCACAAACTAGGCGAGACACATGCGGACGAGCAATATCGTACAGCAGTCGAATGTGTTGATTTGTCGCACTGTGCTTTGGACCCATAAAGAAGTTCCTTGACGGTAAGAAGTTTGACGACGGCACTCAAACGGGCCATGCGAAGGTGGCTCTTCTCGCAGCCGAAGGAGTTCTATGAGACCGGGATTTCAAACTCATCCATCGTTGGGAAAAATGATTCAACATGCATAGAAATTATGTGGAAAAGTAATAAATGGGTAATACTATCATTTCTGTTTCCTACTGTCATTAATTGCTTTTATTATTATTATTATTTACATTATGTGCGTTACTTATTGATACTCCCTTGTATATCGCTTTCTCACACAAGCATAGACGTTTTACTAGAAGAAACAAGCAACTCGACTAAGCTGGGTAAACGAACATGTCACAAACAGCAGACAATAGTATGTTAGTCACGGATGAGTCGAGATACAACCTACCTTACTTAGTATAATGAGCTGGAGAGAGGATAGAACACTATTATACTCAATTCAGCATTCTTGAACAGACCACATACACAGAAGGTAGAATTATCTTTGAGTGGCAGCATCGACCTCCGCATATGTTTGTGTATGAAGCAGTAAATTATCTGAGGCATTCGAACAAGTCCTCGATCTGGATGTGGCATACGTTATCGCAATAGATAATTCCTTTCTACTAATGAATAATGCTAGGCTGCATAGAGCAGCTATGATCAACTACTACGGTATTGGTCAAGATTTTCATACAATGGACAGACCAGGTCATTTAGTAGATCTCAAAATCCTGTCCAATACTTGCAAGATCGCCTGGGAAAAGAGGGAATAGAAATTTACAAGCACAGGATCTTTTTTCAACATTTTCTGACAATCTAATTCAATGCTTTTCAAATTGGAGAGGAGAGATTGTTGCAAGGTGAGCTCAGTTTTCTATTATTTTCGAATACAACTTTCCTATAGACACATTTCCCATGAAAACAAACATCAAATTCAAGTCCTTAAAAGTAACATTAGTCATACGACTACGCCTCTACCACTGAGTAATATATATTTCGTCATCCGAAATATAAATTCGTTCACTTCTTCAACTGTATTGAAACTACAAACACAATTGCCAACATAAAATGATTCCTTCAAAATAACGGCTGTAGTTAAAAGATGTTCAAGAGAATTATCTAAATGGTGAGTAAGTGTTGCAGCCAATAAGAAAGGACTACGGTTAACACCAAATGCTACACGATTATGCATGTAAATCTCAGTTGGTCCTTTGTTTTTTCCCCACAGAAACCTCAGATAATCCCGATCAATTTCTCTTACTTTTACCTGCAATAATGCCTTCTCTATGTCAGAAATAACTCCTATAGGGTGTTTTCGAAAACAATTCAATAGGGATTGTATTAATTCTATCAGGTTTGGACCCTTATCTAAACAATCATTTAAGGAGGGGTGTCCTTTGATATGGGTCGAGGCATCGAAAACTGTTCTTACTTTAGTGGTTTTACTCGTTTCTTTGAATACAAGTCTATGGGGGAGGTAATGAACCTGAGAATCCTTAGCATCATTTATTCTTTCTATGATTTTTTCCTGAATGATTCCTACCCATGAATCGAATACATTTCCATAATCATCCGTCTTATTTTGATCTTTCAGTTTTCTACAACGACTAACTAGACGCTTTTCAGTTAAAGTCCTGTTACTTGGGAGACAAGAATTGTTTAAAACCCATAGTAACGCTATTTCATGCCTTCCTTCTGGATCTCTGGTATCGGTGTCCTTAAAGTAATGCATAGTCTGCTCATGTTTCTCAAGTTTGCTTTTAGACTCTACAAGGTCAGTAATGCCTAAAACATCTAATTTCCCCAAATTAGCTGCAGAACTTTCATTTACTAGCAATGATATAACCGTTAGTGAATCCCTTTTACCAGATTTGTTTGCGGGAATCTTACCCAACCTAAGTGTGTCTGTACAGCAACCGGACTGGATTTTAGAATTTCAATATTCCCGGTCTACAACTTTCCTGCAACATCGGCTCCTATCAACAATTTAATATCATTTCCTATTTCAAAGGAGTTATTTTCTAGATCAGTAACTCAGTAGTAACCAGTAGTAGTCAGTAGTAACTAGATCAGTAACCAAAATCGTAGTTCAGATAACCTCGGACCATTCGATACTCTTCACACATCTGAACATATGACAAGCTCATTCGAACAAAAAATCTGACAACTGTGTTCATTATTAACACTACTTAAATTTACTTTATACAAGTGGTGTAACTTTTCTTTTGTCTCAACACCATCAAACAACTTATGAATCAATTTCGATTCACCACAACTATCATACCTTAAAAAAAATTATTACATCTTCCGTTGTGTAGGACTCTTCGTATCCAGAATCAATGATAGCCCACACAAGTTATTCCCTATTACCATTTTTGACAAGCACAATTATGGTTTGAAACACAGTGTTAGAACTTTTAACCTGACTACCTAAAACATTATCAGAACTCTCTACTGCTGGTTTCTTATCTTCTGACACCGAATTATAGGTTTTGATATTTTGGCATAGAACTGCTAAATGCCTTCTATTGCATATAATATATTTAACTTTAGCTCTACAGTTACGAGAATGAGATTTCATTTATCATTTTAAGGGGGTCCGGGACACAAAAATCGTCAAATTTTCGAATTTGTTTTTATTATTTTAAGAAATTAACTGTGTTTTTCTGCTTAAAATGACGTTTCAATCATGTTTCTATCTTAATTCGAACTAAAGATGTAATAATTTTTGTGGTGCGTTGTTTTGAAAATCTAACACTCTTGACAGTTGTTGTCATGGCAACAATATCTGTCTTTAAAACTTTAAATGCGTTTTTCTCCATGATACATTTTTTCAAGATTTCCTGTATTCAAATTGCTATAAGTCGAAAACCGATAAAGTTTAAGGTTTGAAATTTGGAATATATCTTTTTCAAACATTATACTTTAATTTCGATTCAGCAAATTTGAAACAAATATTTACTTTTTAAAATATGATTTTTTTTTTTTAAAGTACCTTAAAATTTTCAAAAATTTTCATTCAAATATTTTTAATTTTTTATTAAATTAATATTTTTTAAATTGCTGATTCAAAATTAAAGTTTATAAATTTGTGAATAATTTACTGCAAAAATTTTGAAAATTGATCAAGAATATTTTGAGTTTTAGCAAATTTAAAATGACTCCTCTTTTTATCAAAAAATTTTAATTTAAAATTTTTTTTAAACTTTTGGAAAAATTTTGTGTTGTGATTTTGTTTATTAGTTAGATGGGTAATCAGTACAAAAAAATTCAAAATTCTAAATTAATTAATAAAAAAAAATTTTCAATGTGTCCCGGACGCGATATTCCACATTGACTAACTCCCGGGCACTCGCGTCGCCAAGGATTTCGCAACTACGCCAATCCCTGATGCCAACCTCGCGCTTTCTCGCGTTTCATGAGATTATTCGTGAATCGCAGTGATCGCGCGCTGTTTGTTTACGGTGAATTTAATGTTTTGCTATAACATTTTGTTTGCACCCGTTTTTGTGCGACACCACTACGCGAAATCAATTTCAAAATAAAACTCACCTGTTCAAATTCTTGCGACGAAGGCACTCTATCCAACACGTGTTGGTTAGTGAGCTGAAGCTTTCCAAAATTCTATTTCCTCCTCAGTTTGGATTGCACATCAAGAACGATTTTGAATTCCATCTTCAACTCGCCTAAATATTTGTCTTTAAACGTGTCTATCTTCCATGATAATTGATAATCAAGCCTCTGGATAATAAACAAACAAACAATAGTTCGCGGATTGGCTAATCGGATCACATGACCTAGATACGTATGTCATCAAGGTTTATAGTTGTTGACGATTTATCTCTTCCTTTCTGCTTTCTTCTTTTCTTTTCAGATCCATGGCTATGGGTGGGTAGAGGCAATATCTAAATTGTATCCTTTTATTATATAAGTTAATAATTATATAAGTTAGTGTTTTATGTATGCTTTTTGTTACATCAGAATGGTCCTAAGCCAGCGGTGGATACAACACCATCATCCTAAAGCAAAGGGGACGGCAGAGGGGCGGAAAAATATCAGCTGGTAGTGAGTTCAGGAGTGGTTCTTAGATTATTTATGTAAAATAAACGGAAGCTTGGAAAAATATGAAAAGGGTATTAAAAATTAGGAAAAGTAAATTAGAATAAAAAGGAATTAAATTGGAATTTTTTTTTAATAATTTGGAGGATCTAAAAACTTTTCCGCCAGCTGGGTTCGAACTCGGGAAGTCATCCTCCGCTGCCGAAGCTAATCTGAAGGTGGGTGACTTTAGCCATTAGTCCATCGTTGCTCCACGGAAAGAAGCTATTAAAAGTATAAGTACCCTTAATATAAGTTGTCAAGAAATACTACTAACAACAACCATACAACATATATATGAGGAGTAAATCAGAGTCAACTTGTCGGACGCTTACGCTGAAAGTACTATCATGGGATTGAGCCGCTTCTGTACGAGACGGGCGCGTTAATATGAGGACGTGGGTTGCCAATTTATGGGGGAGGGATTACCGCGGAACGACAGCAGCTTAAAAATTCGACTGGTTTGGCAAGCTTGGCGACGCGAGTGCCCGGGAGTTAGTCAATGTGGAATATCGCGTCCCGGACCCCCTTAAACAAACAAAACATACTCCCTTTTCAACACAATATTCTTTTTGTCCTCGTAAGATAGAGAACTAACTTTAAAACATTTCTCTGATGAATGTAATTTACCACTCTTCAGATAATACTTCATTTTTCAAAAATTCAAGAATAGATTTTAATTTATTCTTACCTGTATTCGACATCTCCCACTCCCTCTCCCAAATTCTCAAAATATCATAAGGAAGACATGATTCGACAAGCTGAAATAAAATGCTGGCATACTTTTCTTCTGTCACTCCGAGGGATTCGAGCGAACGAAGTTTTGTTTCTAAACTATCATACAGCGATGATATGTTGAATTCTTTTCCTCGGCTGTTGTTATTGTTTAAAACCAACTGCAAAAGATCTCTGACATAAACTTGAATTAAAATATCCTCGCGACCGAATCTATTTTTCAAATGTTCAATTGCTTTAGAATAGTTATCGCAGTCGTATGAAAACTATCAACTATATTCCGAGCTTTCGATTTCGGAACCGTTGCTTTTATCTGTTGTAAATAATCAAAATAATCGTAATCTTTTCTGTAATTTAGTTATTGTGTTCTGGCAACGCTTCTCACTTTGATTTTTACTTCTAGAGCTGTGTGCTACTAGCTTCTTCGTTGATGTTATTTCTCTGAAGCGTAATTCTCGTATTTAACTTACACATTCCAGTCACATTAAAGTGACCACCTGTCAAAAGCCAGAATAACCACCTTTGGCAGAGCGGACCGCTGCGAGACGTGCAGGAAGTCAATTAGGTTTCTGAGGTGTTCACTGGGATGTTGAGCCATGCCGACTCCAGTGCCGTGTCCAGCTGCGCTAGATTACACGGTTGAGGATCCATGGCGCGAACAACCCGATCGAGGTGGTCTCTAAGATTCTCGATTGGGTTTAAATCCAGTGAGTTTGCTGGCTAGGGGAGTAAGGTAAACTCATCCTGGTGCTCTTCGAACCACGCACATACACTGCTAGCTGTATGACACCTCGCATTGTCCTGCTGGTAGATGCCATCATTCTGAGGGAAAATAATTGGCATGTAGGGGTGGACATGGTCCGCAAGAACAGATGCGTACTTGTACTGATCCATCGTGCCTTCCACAAAAATGAGTGCACCCAGTGAATGCCAGGAAAACATTCCCCAAACCATAATGCTCCCTCCTCCAGCCTGGATTCTCCCGAACGCATCTCCGTAGTCTTCGTTCGCCTCTGTCATCTATAGCCCGTGGTGCACCACATGTGTCACGCCGCTGATTTTGGATAGTGCCATTTTGCCATGCACGGTATACTTTTACCACGGCGGCACGCGGACAGTTCACTAAATTAGCCGTTTCCGCAATGCTTCCACCATTGGCCCGAAAGCAAATAATCATGCCCTTTTGGACGTCGGATAAATCGCTACTTTTTTGCATTACGCCAACGATTGAAATGCTTTCCGATGTCCTAGGACATCCTTTATATACAATCCACTTCAATGTGCTGCCACCTGCCTTTTATGATTGGTTATTTCACGTTGACGTCGAAAGTAGGTGGAGGTCACATTAATGTGACTGGACTGTGTATAATAAATCTAATTTTATTGCATATTGTCTTTGTGACTTAATAATTATAATTGGTTATGGGTCCAGATAGCGCAGTGATTTATTGAGTGACTTTGTGGAACGAAAAATAACGAGTCTTATGCCACTATTAACGTTAAGCTTAATGTGAACCTACCTCGAGCTAATCAACTACTGTGTACAGTGACTACTGTGTGAAACGGAATTCAAAGCTCAAATTGAAAAGCTTATGGAAGTTTCCAACTGGAATAAATGGAAGAGGTAGATTGAACTTTTGTTGTGCCACCTCGATGTTCATGACCTCGTTACCGGAGATCGCGAATGCCCTTGCCCATCGGATGGAACTTCAGCTGAAGTGAATTCTGCCTATGAGAAGAGGAGGAAAGCTTTCGTCAAAGAGGACTCCCTGGCCCAACTAATCCTTGTCGGAAACATGGATGACAGCAATGTTGAGCTGACGGCAATTTGTAACAATGCTAAAAACGTTTGGGAGAAAATACTGTCAGTCTTTGAACATTTATTTTTTATTTAAAGAAAATCCTATTTTTAGATATCAATCTAAACTGAAATTTTCCGCAGATTTCGAATCCGTTGAAATTTTTACTTTATCTTTAACGGTCTAGGAAGTAGAAAAAAGAACTGTGACTCCAGTTAAGATTTATCGTCTGGGTGAAAAATCATTCCGAAATCAAAGCGGAAACGAAAAAAAAAATTTTTCTACGCGTTCTGTCGGTTGAAAAAAACTTGACATGGTTCCAAACCCTGACTGCAAGGTCAAGTGGGTAGAAAAAGTCATCCGCGATTGAAGAACCAGGTTTGAGAATAAAACTATTAAATTCATTTAAAAATCTTCTAGATTGAATTTTAAAATTTCGCCGCGACCCGAAAATTGCAAAATATTTGGACTACCTGTGTGCTAAATCTCACTGCTGTAAGTGCCACAGAATCGTCAGAATTTTGCGACCTTGAAAAAAAAACCAGGCAAACACTTCATTTTATAATATTAGAGATATAATAAGAAAAAAATAATACGTAAGAAATTAGAGGATGTGTTTCACAAATACGACCCTAATTTCTACCCGATATTACGTATCGTCCTAAAATGAAGGGTTGAGGCCAAAACTCACAGTGAAAAGGCGAATCTACAAACACACATTTATTCACACATTACAAGACGCACAACATACAACACAGACAGAAGCGAGATTAAAATTCTCTTTTCGCCTTCCCATCAAGCACTGCGCCGCCACCTACAAAGCATTCTGGTTACTATCGCTGGTAGGCAAAAGAAAATATGTTATATACAAACGAGGTGCTTATTTCTGCATCATGCTTAATGTAAGAAACAACGAATGCAATTGGAAAGCATTGAGATGAGTTGACAAGCGAACATTCAACTCTACCCTCTTATTCTCTCTACCATCCCTACACCTTCTTGGTAAGTCGGAGAAACGAGGGTCTGTAAGCTAACATTCAGACTAAGGATAGCTTGTAAAGAATCATCGAGTCCAAGAATGTCTTTTTGTGATTTATTTTCGGACATCAAACAAACAGTACAAACGGTACAACAACACAACAAACGATAATATTACGCTGAAATACATAAATTCAAGTTTCTATAACAAGGAGGGAGCTCATCAAGAAAGCTCACACCCGAAGCCGTGCCATTCAGGAAGTCTTTTAAATTGTTTTGAATCACATTATACTTTTCGAACTATCACGTGGTCTCGCCGAGAGTGTCAGCAAGAAGCTCCACTCTCAACAACACCCACGTGGTACATTCCTATTCTCAACATAGCTACAGCTATAATACGGGTTTTTTTTTTTTTTTTTTCCTCCCAGCAATCATTTTTTCCAAATTTATACTAACGACGGTCAATGGTTTGATATCCGGGACCATCGCCAATAGCCTGATGTATTACTCCAGTGCGATGTTTTTAAAATACATACCCACCAACCAACAGGGCTATCGCTGCCTGATCATTTGGGATTTAGTACTTTAAATGTAGTTTTTCGCATTTTCTGTGACGCTCGGCATCTAATTTTTTTGGGGTTGACCATTCAATGTTCATACATAGATTTATTCCTTGGCATTTTAATAGGTGAAGGACTATCATCGTATACAAAAAGGTTGCGAGAACGAATCCAAGAAAACAAAACGTGTACAAAAGAGGCTGATACAGGTTAAATCTGCTGTGGCCTCAAATGTCCTCACGTTGGCGTGGTGTGGAAATTTGGAGAGTGGGGTGAAAGTGCATGGGTTGACCTCAACATATGACCGTATTTCAAAATTACGTGGTGTTGGCCTCGGATCTTTCCTTTGAGGTATTAATCCCCAAACCGTCGTCAATCGTTCGTTGTGTTACTCCAGTGGGACGTTATTTAGAAATTACCAATTAACAGAAAATAAGCCTGGTGACGTCACAATTGAAATACAGGAAACACATATCGCCGCAGAAACACAGAAAATGTTTCTATTACACGGTAAAAGAGTGATCAAAATGATGAGGACGTCCGCGATTACTTCCCTTCGGGGTTGATCCAGACCGTCACCAGCCGACCAACCTGTATGGTGGTTAAGGTGTTAGCATCTAGATCGGAAGGTTTCTGGTTCAAATCCGGGAAAATAGAGGCGACTAGTGTACCTTAAATCTGTCGTGGCCGAAAGTCCTCACGTTGAATTGGTGTGGAAGTTTGGAGAGTGGTGTGCCAGCTCAGATGCTGTTTCGTCATCTGACCGTGGTTCAAAATTACGAGGTGTTGTCCTCGGATCTTTCCCTTTTGAATTGATCCCGTACCTTCGCCAATAGTCCGTGAGCAGCTGCAGTGCGACATTAACTAAGTACATACCTTATTTGATATCCCGGATATCTAGGAACGCTTTATATAAGTAATGAGACATTTAAAAAACTAGAAAAAAGTTTTGCGAAAATAGATGTTGTTGTTGTTGTCGTGTCTATGCATACAGTACTAGTGCAAATGTTTAGAGCCCTCCAAAAGCCTTGGTGACAAGATCTGCAAGTTCTGGAGCTCGATGGCTATGGAGGATTTCGATTGGGGATGCTCCAAGTTGAAAGAGGGAACCGATAATGGTCTGGCAGTCAAAAACATGATCTGGAGTTAGTTGCGATTAGGGACAGTACCTGCAGATAGAATAGGATTTTATATTAGTTCGTGAAATCTTCATGCCTTTGAAATGTTCAGTACGTAGCCTAGCTATTGTAGAGGAGAGGTTTCTTGGACAGTTTAGATCGGGGATTGTTGCCTTGCTAAAATGCTGGTTGTAGATCCTTCGCCTGGGGACGGCATTCGCATCTGCACAGGTGACTACTCGAGGTTGATCTTTGTCGCGTGCTTCCTTTGCAAGGGCATCTGCACATTCGTTCCCCTCAATTCCAACATGAGCTGGGATCCACTGGAGAGTGCAAGGTATATTTAGTAAATGGAGAAGGGTATTAATTTCCTGCGTTATTGTTGTTTTACCATTATGTATGGCTTCGAGTGCTGATTTTGAGTCTGAGAAGATTACAATTTCTTTAATTGAGTCGTTTAGAGAATGAGAGCGACAATGGGTAATGGTAATGGTAATTTTAGTTAACGTCGTACTAGAGCAACACAACGGGCTATTGACGACGGTCCGGAATCAGTCCCTTAAGGGAAAGATTCGAGGACAGCACCTCGTCATTTTGAACCACGGTCAGATGACGAAGCAACACCTGAGCTGGCACCCCACTCTCCAAACTTCCACGCCAACCCAACAGAGCGACAATGGGTAAGAGCCTCTTTAATAGCGATTAATTCGCTAGTGAAGTTTGAAGTAATTTGGCCAGTGGGTATTTTGAGTTTGACGTTATTTCCTGAGGGGTAAGTGATGGAGATGCCTGCGCCGCCTCTATTACAGTCAGCATCAGAGGAACCATCTGTGTAGAGTATTGCGCTGTTTTCTCTGGAAAGTGAAAGAACAGTGTCTTCTCCTTTTTGAAATAATACTTGGGTTGGTTCTCTCTTTGAACATGGTTCCGGTAGGTTAGAATTTATTTTTGCTTCTATGCGAAAATAGATCGTATAAAGCAATAGGTCTTCACCAATAAAGTTTTTTTAACACAGTGTCGTTCAAAAGATTGACATTGACCCGGACCGTCGTCAATAGCCCGTTATGTTACTTTAGTACGACATTAATTAAAAATTACCGGACCGTCACCAGTGTCCACTATGTTCTCCAGTAAGGCCTAAATCAACCCCTCTTATAGGAGGGGATGCCTAAATTCAACTACCAACCAACCAAAAGAGCAATAACCGGGGGTGTTTGTTGTTACAGTGAACTCTAGTGTGACGTTTACTCAAATACCAACCTTTATTTAGATACCCGAAAAAAATCACACAAAAATGGAGTAAAAAATGGAAAGAAAATTCTTTAAATTTTATAAATTGAACTAATAGTTTTTATCTACATATGCTGAGAAACATTTTATTCATCAAAAATATATTTAGCTTAGTAGTTAACTGTTAAAAAGATGACTTCTGCTCATTGGAGATTTACATTTAGTTTTGCTTTTGTTTACATCAAACACTGCTACGAAATACGAATCACGTTAAACATAAATTTTAAAGCTCGTAAATTTCTGGAATCTCGTGTAAAAAATAGTTGATGGCTTGTTTGTCACAACTGGTATCTGCCGGCATCATAGGTTAGTCGAATTATTTTTGTAAATTAATTTTGCATACAAAATGTTGTCTTGCAGAAATCAATTCAATAATGTAGAGTGGATATGGGATGTTTTTGACATATTATTGGAAGAAAATTAATTTCCATAGCAAAGTCCTGCATATTGGTCTGCAGTTTTCATCTTTTACTTAATAAACATGCGGCTTGTATATTTTTTTGTGCGAAGAGAATTAAGCCCTAAGGTGTCGAATTTGTTCGTAAACAATACAGATGTGTGTGATAAAACTTCGTTCAGATCTTACGTAAACTTGAGAATTCTTAGTAAAATTGTTTTTCATGAATGAACTCATTTCTATTACAAAAGCAAATGTTTGTTTCGTTTGTGTTTCTTAATTCTTGAATATGCACTCAACTACATAAATTGCACATCTTACTCAAATTTCTACAAAGCTCCTAATACTTAAGTTTTTAAATCATTTTAGCTTTTAATCCATTAATAACCGGTTGTGTTGCTCCAGTGTGACGTTAATTAAAAAAACATACCTGCCTGTGTAATCCTTAAATATTTATTAAATTACAATTGCCCCCTTATTCATGGTTGTAATTTGCTATTTTCATCCTTTTTTTAATACATGAACCAGGCTCATCACAGGATGTCTGCTTCCACAGTTATGGGATCAAAGGGTGAGAGGACCCAGGAAATGTGAAAACTTAGATTTTTATACTGTAGTGTTCAATTCTTTTTTGTAATCTAAAAATGTTTTTTACTTATTCATTATCTTAAAAATGTCCTCTGGAGCCTATCTCCTTTAGGTGTGTACTTGGCGCAGTTTCTCCGCTTTTGGACCTTGTGCCATACCACCTCAGTCACCTACCTACCTTTAGCTTACCAGCTTCACGGACCTAAGGTACTCTAGTGATCTTATCTTTTCCATGGGGTTTACTGTCTTCATTAAACAGGGGGTCACTCCCTGGAACATCAAAAACTATTCAACTTCCCTGTGTACTTTAACTTGCACGATTAAAAATGATTAAGTGGTAGGCATGCATACAAGTAAATATAACCACCAATGAAACAGACAAACCAAGTAATTGGCATATTTTCATTGTTTTTAAGATATCTAAAACTATTTTACTCAGGTGTAGCCGAGTGGAACAGGGTCAACACACACAGCTCCAATGCCAATGTCTACCTAGAGGACAGAGTTTCAGAAAAATTTAATCTTGTGGTTTTTTGGGAAAATATGTTTAGTAAAAATATGTATCTCCTGACTTCACTGAATGGTCAGCTTAGTGATATGTACTATTGTCAGAATTCATGAGGCCCTTCTCTAAAAAGTTGGATCATTTTTACGCTTGAAGATATATCTGATGGGGATCATTGTTATCAAGATAACATCCTACTGCAAAGGACAATTCAATTTTAAAAGCATGTTAGTTGGTACTTCTTTTGCAAATAGATGTAAACCATTATTAGTATTGATTTCAGATATTTTAAATTAGTATAAATCAAGTTTCCATCATTTTAGTATAAATCAACTTTAAATCACTTGATCAATATTTATGTGTATCCAGCTATTTTTTAAGTGAAGATGAATTTTCTCTAGCATACATAATTTTTGTGCAATTAGAAATTATGATGGAGAAGTAATAGTTTATTTTTAAAATGTTGATGATTAATTACATTTAATAATTGATACTGGGAATGCTAATTTATTGATGATAATTAAAATGGTATTTTTTTAATAGATTTACTTTCTACATTGTAGAATACATTAATTTTGTTTTTGTATGAAGGGCATCATTTGCCCTGGTTCCCCATGAAGTCTAACGTCGCCACTTTATGAAATCTCATTCTGACTTGATAAAGCTAACTGTAGCCCCTTTATGCCATCTCAACTATTAAATACTTTATACCCGTCAGTAAAAAGTAACAGCTACACATTTATTTGAGATATTTTATAGTATTTCTAGATGTATGTATACATTTTGAATGAATACATCATTAGATGTTGAAAGGTGGCTTCTCTTCAATGCACAAGGATTTGGGTATTATAATTTTGAAAATAAAGAATGTTCAATAAACTTATATCATATTCAAGTACACTAACTAGAATTTAGTTTCATCTTGTTTATCAAGGGTTATATTGGGTTAGGTAAAAGAATCTTATGGCACTCAATGCTTGATAACATTTTTTGCAGATTAGGAGTATTTTATTAATATTTGGGGCCTTATATTTCCAAAGCAGTTTTAAGGTCGTTGTTTTGTATTTTGTGTCATTAATTAGATGTAATTTGAAAGCATAGTCTAAATTAAACACTTAAAACCTTAACTTTGATTCCAGATAATTACTTTAATGTTCTTTTCATCCTTTTCAGAGAAAGATGTTAATAATGATGTTTTGTGGACATGGAGTTATCCATCAATGTCCTCTGAATATAAAACACTTATTATTAGCAAATGTGGCTTAGGAAATGGCCTAGGTCTCAGCCATGGTCATCACTTGGTATCTTTTTGTTACTGTCATCATCAACAGTCCTGGTTTTACTTGCATCTCACTGATGTCTTTGAACTTCCTAACTTAACACGGGTATTTATATTATCTATTCAAAACACTTTAACCTAATATAATTTCAAACAAATACAAAAAATTTCTCTTATGCTTTTATAATTTCATAATTATAATATATTGACTGATATTGTGTTTTCATTCATATTAAACAAATATATAATGTCTGTTCTTATAATCTGCATATTTAAAAATTTTTAATGCTTAATCTTCAATTGTATTTAAAAAACTTTTTTTCCAGAATTTGTGTTTGACCTTGTAGTCTGATTTTTCTTTCTTTTTTTTTAATGTTCATTTTTCTGACTTTAGAGGTTTAAACAAAGACTCTTTGAAACATGTTTATAAAATATTAGCAGTAAAATTGGCTCTATTTTGCCTAAAGAAACTGTTTTTGTATGAGTTAAAAGCTATTCAGTTTTTTGTACTTTTTAAATTAAATGAAAAAAACTTTCATTTTACAAAGTAAAAGAAAAATAATCCATAAGAGACCTATAAATCATGACACTTTTCAAAAATGTTTCAAAGTTATAAATTTTGCAATGTATATATGGTTTTATTTTTGCTATGTAAAATAAATCTCATTATAGAGCTTATTGTTTTTAATTTTCTTTGTAATTTTGAGTTTCTGAATTAAAATTCTCAAGTCAAACCATAATTTCCATAAAATGTTTATTTTTTGAAACTCCTATGTATTTGTTGAAGACTATTTCCAAAAGTTTCTTGCAGCACCCTTAAAAAATCTGAAAGTGTTTACACAAAATAAGCAAAAAGATAATTTTCAATTTAAGAAGCAATAGAAGTTCTTAATTACCACAAGATGAATGTAATTTTATGAAATATTTTGAATTGTAAGAAGTCAGACATAGCTATTAACAAAGAATTTTACTCATACTACTTCCATAAAAGAACTCAAAGATAAAAAAAGTATAGCAGATAAAGTTAAGTTATCAATAAACAAACAAAATGTTATCATTTCGTTAAAAATTATGAATTTTAAACAACATAAATTGACTGCTCATTTTTCCTCATCTGAAAAAGTAGTGAGGTAGCTAGACTTATACATCTTTGTTCCTGAAAAAGAATGATGTAGGTGGAATTCTTTCATTTATTCAGAAAAAGAGAACTGAATGCAGTTCATAGTTAAATTAATATTAATTACAACTTCTGAGAAACTGTTTATAATAAAATGGATTTATTATTGCATATTATATTATTTTTAAATATTGCCATTCATTTTTTGCCAAATTTTCCATGACTTAGACATCGGATATTGTCATACATAACTGAACCATTGTAAACAAAGTTTATCTCATTTAGTAATTCTAGAAATTTTCGTTTGTTTAAAACACATGCAATGTAAAATTGACCACTCTTGTCACAACGCTCATTACATCTTCCAATGGCTTGAAACTAGCCCCTGTACATGAAAGCTGCTGATGTATAATGCAATGAAAACTCGGAACTGAATATCTAATACATTCAGTAAATAAGTTGACATAACTACTTTCTATTCCAGTCATACTGCAAGCCCAGTCAGTAGTTAATGATGCAATTTTGGTAAGGTTTATTTCTCTTTCAGTAAGTGCATTTACAACTCTGTTGCAAATATATATTCCTTTTGTTGTTAATGATGCCAAACTGTCAGCAATCAATCTCCCCAGCAAAGGATCCAGAGTCATGACATGTCTCTCAGCCAATGTTTAGATATTCTTAACATCTAGTTTTTTGCAGTTGAGCCTTGTTCCTGGAGTGCTCTATGTATCTGTTAGCTAGTTTCTTTCATGAAAAACAACTTAAACTTGTACATTAAATTAAAATTTTTGTATCATTTATAGGCTTATAAAATGATATCTCTTTGAAATCCCAGCAAAATTTTCAACAAAGTGCCAACTTTGGCATGCATGCTATAAGTTTGCTATCCCTGATCTTTTACACTCAGTGAGGTTTTTTTCCCACTCCAACCCAACTTTCTCTTTTCTGTCTTGGCTATCCAAAAACCTGATGCTCCCTATTGCCCATCTGTCATGACAGGCAGTTGAATTATTTGTCATGACTTTTTAGATGTTAACCTGCTAAATTATTTATTGTGTTGGGTCTTCTGCTTTTATTAGACATTATCACCCATAATGAACTAATTTGCAGTTTTAGTTCATTTAAAAAAAATTAATTTATGTATTTAAAATAATTTTTTTAACTTAAGCTTGGGAACTCAAAAATTGCAAGCTTGGAACTCCAAGCTACAGCTTTCTCACTGTATTTAAGAACATAGCATTGTATATTTTTATTGCTTTCAATTTGCTCTTACCATGCAATAAATGTCCTATATTTTTCTTGTATAAAATGTTTTCATCATAGTTTTTTATTTACTAAGATTGAGAGTATATGCGTAACTGTTCTGTTTGTAGAGTGGTCTTTTTGAGGTTGAATTCTGATATGAAAATAGTTTAATATGTTTTTAAATTCAATTAAAGGGATAACCCAAGTTCCAGTGCTAGGTAAAACTTTCTAAATAATTAATTTTCCCAAACAACTTTTAATTGTTATATTAGTTAACTTTACCTGAACATATTCTGCAAGTTATGAAAAGTCATTTAGTTAGTACAATACTTATGGGAATCTATTGCAGGGTTCCCACAGGTGCTTAGAAAGTGCTTATTTTGACCATCCATTACTAAGGGCCTTAGAAGTGCTTATTTTGCATCAATAGTCCTTAGAAAGTGCTTATATTCCTTTGAAAAAAAATTCAGTTTTCAAATGACGATATTTTTCCACAATATTTCCACCTCTTTTTAGCGGCTGATCGGCGATAAAACTGCTTACAAGTACGGTTTTGGTGATGATTCAGGAACTGGCTTGCGTGAATGGCAACCTTTGATACGCGACATACAAATCGTCGATGGACTTGTTGAGCTCATAATACACTTTAAAAACTTGAAAACCCATGAAAATCGATCTGTTTTCGACTTGTGAGTGGCTCTTGCAATGCACGAAATAGTTGCCCTGATAGAGGAAACTAGAATACAATCATCAAATGTTAATTAATTTTGTTTTATTCAGTTACCCGCGAGTGCAATGTTTTAAAAATTTATTATAACTATGTGGAATCATATTTTTAACTTTGTAGGTGAATCGAAAACAATATAAAAATAATTTATTTTAATTAATACTACTATCTGAATAGTAACCCGATGTGTTGCAATTTTTTTTTAAATCTAGCTTTTTTTTTAAGCTTTTAATTCTTTGTAACAACTATCCCAGAAAAAAAAGAAAATTTTTGAGGATTTTCGGGGGTGATTCTGCTCTGAAAATTTGAAGCAATCGGTTATCAGTTCAAAAAGAAAACCAACCCGCTCATTTAAAAAAAACATTGGAGGAAAAGATCGCTAAAACATAAACCACAGTGCTGGAGAACCGAGAATAGTCAGAGAATTTCAATAATCGGGAAAAGTCGTTTGAAAACTGGAAATTTCGGACTCTCATCATATTTGGCTGCTAACCGAAAGCTAAAGTAATTTTTCTATGCTTTATAATTTTTTTCTCTTTGTATCCGGGTGACAAATACTCAATGGGCGACTGTTCTTGAATTTCACTTTCTTTTGTTATGCCAAGCGCAATCTGTTTCCATTGTCAGATAAGAAGATTATTTTCAAATTAATTTTGTTTCATTAAAATGATGTTTGTAAGCATATCGTGTAGAAGCGGCTGGTACACCTTAAATCTGTCGTGGCCAAAAGTCCTCATGTTGGGTTGGTGACAAGTCCGGTCCTCATGACACTAAACTCATTCGTTCCCTTTTTATAAAAGTAAATGCACTGCAAAGAGATAAAAGAAAAACATCCAATTTTTTTTTCTTGCAGTCTCCATTCTATAATTTGTATATGTACTTACACATATACTAACTACTAGCCACTGCGTGGCTAGCCCGGCATTGCCTGTACTTGTGTGACACCACGGGCTACGCCGTGATGTTTGGTTGTTATCTGGTGTTACATTTTCCGCAAATTTCAAATCCGTTAAAATTTTTATTCTACCTTTAACAATCTTCGAGTTAGAAAAAAGCACTGAAGAACGCCAGTGATAACTTTAGTAATCTTTTGGTTTACTGGAATCCATTTCGCAGGAAATCAAAATGAATGATTCTCGAAACAAACGAAGGTCATTCAAATGTGTTCTCTCCGCTGAGATGAAAAAAATTGGCATGGTTCCAAAGGCTGACGTCAAGGGGACACGTGAGGACGAAAAGTCTAAATTGTGATGTTTCTGATTGTAATTACCACAGTAGAATGAAGAATGGCGAGAAATAAACTTTTTAATTCATTTTAAAATGTTCTAGATTAAATTTTAAATTCGCTTTGACCCTAAAATTGGAAAAAATTTGTACTACCTGTGTGCCAAATCTCATTACTGTAAGTGTCATAGATTCGTCAGGACTTCGCGGGCAAGAAACAAACAGACAGACAAACACTTCCTTTTATAATAGTAGAGATACGTGTACACGTAAATGCCCACATATTAACTGCTGAATTTTGTAAAATTCAGACTGCTTATTTTGAAAAATCTCATTTTTGTGTGGCATTATTTGTGTATAATTTTTTGAAAATAGACTTGAATATTCAATTTTTTACATACTACTGTTCTTATAAGATTAACTAATCTGTAAGAGCATCCCCATTTGGTTGAAAGTCAGGTATTACATTGTGAAATAAGTATTCTATAATGTTTTATGCAAGCCCTTATAAAGTCCTTATTTTGTCCTATAAAGTGCTTAGAAAGTCCTTATTTTTTTGTTAGAAAAAAAGATTGGTAACCCTGTATTGCTAATGCTAAAATAATAAAGTTATAATTGTAGTGTATTAAACTGAGTAGCAGATAGATATCTTTTGGTGGATTGAATATGTCTGTATTTGCATCACCTGCTTCAGTACCATAGTGTCAAAAGCCTACAAAAGAAAACACTCCTTGTGCTTTAACTTGATAACTTTTTCATATTTCCAAAACTATCATATTAGACAATTAGTGTAACCATGTTAAAAATACACCTGATTGAGGGAGTTGTATGTTTGTAACGTTTTGGAATTGTTTTATATTTAAAAAAAAATACTTTTCCTATAGGTGAAACAGTTTGTACTTGTGCTACAAACTAGAGATTTCAATCCAGAAAAATATGAGAGCTTATCCAGAATACTGAGTAAAACCTACAGTGAAACTGGGAATCCAGCAGACATGTTAAGATTATATCTTTCTGTTTTAGTAAAAGGAATGTGCTCAACTGAAGACAATGGTACTTTCCTTGTTAAACAGTTTGATAAAGTAGCTTCATATTCATGTGTTCCTGCAAAAGGTGTGTTTAATTCAGTAGTTTTTTTTATTTATAGATTTCTTGTATCTATATATATTTAACAGTTGATTAAGTGCAAAATTTTTTGAAAAATAGCTTTTATATTTAATTATGACAGTTGAAAACCTAATTAATTTGTATTCCAATTATTTAAAGTATTTTTATACTACCTATTATAACAAACTATTAATTCTCTCAGTGCATTTGCTGCTAATGTATGTCACATAGTTATGCAGGAGGATAGATTAAATATCAGCAAATATGCTATTGTATATTAACCTTTTGAACATAAGATTTCCAAGAATTGTAAATTTTACCTGAAGCACATTTAATAACTTAGTACTCATATACCAGTTCTTGTCTAGTGTTATTAAATCTTTAATTTTTACTTCATCTTTAATATTTATTTCATTTTATGTTCTTGTTTTTAGATATTGTTAAAACATTTGGGCTTGAAACAATTCTAATATACACAGCTCTTCTTTTAAAAAAGCGTATTGTTGTATATCATCATAGATTGGATACACTGCTTTGGTTTGTTAGGTTTGTATTTTTTACATTAATCTATTTAGGATTTTGCTGTTGATAATATGATATTCTCTGTAAAACTTCACTATGTGTGAATTTTCTTTTGTTACTGAAAGTTATAATATATATATTTTCTGTTTAGTTCTGTCATTAAAAATGTGTATTGCTAATAGTTGAATTGTTAATTTTTATTTACTCCTTTCAGGGCCCTTCCAGCATTTATGTGGCATAGGCAAGACTGGAGTATAATATACCCATATATGCAACTAACCAATGTAGAAATTTCTGAATTACTCACATTATCTACATATATTGTTGGATTTCGTGATGCAGCAGTTGAAGGAAGAACAGAACTCTATGATTTATTTGTGAATTTACCTGCCATCGAAATAACTATTGCAGCTCAAGCAAAAGGTATGTTTACCGCATTGTAAATTTATAATTAATGGTTTAACCCTCTAACGTCCAAGACGCCCAAAACGGCTTCACATGCAAAAGCCCAGCACCCGCCCAAACCGGCTGAAGTCATTAAAGCTACTGGCTATCCCCCTAACCCAGAGAAGGGCAATCCGTCATTCCCTCACTACAATGCTCCCTCCTTTCGCCTGAAGCAGTAGGGTAGTTTCCTTTAATGACAAACAACAAGTTAGGGATCAGCTTTTAACTGCGCCCTTTCACATACTTCTTCCAAGCTTGGCTTCGGATCGGACAGTTTTGTGCGGCTATTGAATAGAGAATCTGGTTTCTTCACTATCGAACTGGCTCGTTATAGGAAAACATTGTCGAAAGAAGAAATAGAAATAATTCTTTTCAATGATACAGATGAGTCGGATTTAAATTCAAGCGACGAAGACGATCTAACAAAATATGATTTGGAGAATTCAATCCAAGAGGATAGTGTTTCCGATAATGACAGTGACGTAGATGAAGTCCCGGAAATTGAAAGAAACAATGATATTTTTTGAATGGGAATCGAACAATATACAGAACAATGATATATCCATTCCAAACTTTAATTCGCATGCTAGTTCTGTTCATGACTTGCCGCCTGGGTCTTCACCATTAGACTATTTGAAACTCTTTCTGACGGACACGAGAAATCACATATTTTCACGGTAATTAATATCACAGAGTTATTTTCAAACCTACAATTTGGAAACGTAATTTTCTTGTATAGCATGTTAATAATTTTACTTAAAAAAATGAAGCATTTTAGGAACATAATTATGCAATGCTATTCTTTTAGCATAGGTTTCTCGGTCAAATTAATGATTCCTTTTTATGAACTGGGAATATCTTATAAAATGAGTATATTTATGAAACATAAAATAATCATTTTTCACCCCTTACAAAAAGTTCTTACTACGAGTTCCAATTTGGTTTGCTTCGCAAACCAACACCACGGCCTCTGCGTGGCAAGCACATGACTTTTCTTTTAGTGGGGTTTGGCCATCACGAGGTTGCCCGTGAGTTCTTTTCGTGGTGATGCATATCTGTTGCAAAAATATTAATATTTAATTGAAAAAATATTTATTAAAAAAAATCAACAACAATAATTCAAAACAATAATTCAATTCTAAACAAGAATAATTCAATTATATTAAATTAATTTTATAATGTTCTAGATTAAATTTTAAAATTCGGGCTTCGTACAAAAATCGCAAAACATTCGGGCTTCCGTGTGTGCCAAATGTCATTCTTATAAGTGCCATAGATTCGTCAGGATAGTCCACGCACGCAGACAAACGCTTACTTTTATAATCGTAGAGATGAGTACTTTCAAATAAAATTTTACACACAAATATATAATAATTAATATGACTACACTGGATAGGAGAATTTTTAATAAAATTAATTTGATTTTTATACGAATAGCAAAATTATAATTATAACGCTAAATGTTCTACCGAAAAACATTTTTAATATACATAGGACTTAACAGACTTGAAAACGCTTTTTAATCACATACTTGCTTATATATTAGACAGTCGGAGATACAAGAGAATTTTAAGATATATGTTATGAATGAAGTAGCAGTCAAGTATTAGAAAATATATTAATTAATTATTTTTCTTTAAAAATGTGTTAGTCTAATCAAAGATTGAGGAATATATTATTTAGGAAAACCATATTTAAGTATAAAGAATTAACAAGTGATAAGAAATAAACTGTAGTCAATTATTTTTCGCTATATTTTCTTCACAACTAATAAAATGTGCGATAGATACATATAAGTAACTAATGTCCAACACCCAATGCGACTTACAAGTTGAAACAAGCACTTCATATACACCCCCTTACAAAGCACGGGACGTTCCGTGCACTAAGAAAGTACCTAGATGACCATAGATGTGCAAAGGGGGAAGAAATTATTCGATTTTCCTAATGGTTTCTCGGCCGTTCTGGGTTTTTGAAGACATCGTCTTGAGACCCGTGTGGCCGTTAGAGGGTTAAACAACCACCTGCGATTCAAAGGAAAGATATTTAGATTTGCTTATCCCATGGTGCTAGGTAAATTCTACACCAATACATGGAGGTTGGGCACAATTAATTGTTCAGCTATTGTACTGAAGTTGGAAAAGATTTCTTGGCTATTGACATTGATGCAATGTAGGATGTGATGTGGAGAGACTTGGGTACCATTGACAAAAGTTAAGGCTAAAATGACCAGTGTAGTCTTATCAACATGGGGGAAAAGCCTTCTTGACATGATGAGATCTAAAAGCTTACCTGGTTATTTACTCATGTTCTAATGCTGGGAAAGTACAATTTTTCTATAAAGGTTGGATTTTAAGCTGGAAAAATAGTTTCCTCTGAGATGGCAATGTTGCTTTTTTTTCAGGCTTTCCTTCCTTTTCCCCAGATTTTCCCAAATCAACAGCTCCATTGGATACCAACAGGACAAGAGAACTATTCTTAAATAGGAGATATTGAAAAGTAATATTGAATTCTTTGTGAAAGCTTTATTAGGAGGTTGGCAATTCTATATAAGACTGAATCATAGCTGGTGAAGCATCCTTTAACAGCATGGATAGCTTCTTGAAAATCGACATAAAAATTTTCTTTAGATGGATCAGTTTTGGGAAGATCCTTGAGAGCTTCATAGATGACTAGTAGTTCATCCTTAAATATGAAGAGGTGGTGACAGTTTGTTATCTTGATGTATTTACATCTATATAAGGATGACAAAATCGGAAGATCCATTTTCAAAAAGGGCTTTACCATCTGTGAAGATTTGTATTGAGTCCAGGTCTGCTGCATTAAATGTTTCCAAACCAACAGATCTCAAGAATTCTGGTAGGTTATCTTTTTTGGAGCATTTTGAAATTAGATTGGCTTCGAAATTTTTTACAGGGTCAATATTTATATGGAAGAGCATGAGTGTCAGGATGAGGATTTCTTAGTATAATTGTAAATTGTTCAGCTGTAGCAATATGTAGTTTATAAGCTTTTTGTTTTTGTAAGTTTTTGGTCCGGATATATTTTCCTGTACTGTTCTTTAGGAGCGTTAATTATTCTTGATGTACTTTATATGTATAATTTTTCTTCAGTTCTTAAATGGAAGTAAATTGTATTCTTGTATTCTGCTAAATTTTCAGGGCGGGAGTGGCAAGGTCCACAAATAATACAGTATGCACTGGCCTGAACCCTCAATTCTTTTAGGCTTGTTCAACATTCTGAGACCCCACGCAGATAATGCATATTCTATTATAAATCTAATTAGGGTTAAGTGAGTTATCTTACGACTGTTTGTGTATCAGCACCCCAATCTACCAGAGATTTTCTTTATACTGTGAATCTTTTGCTTTGACAATATTAATGTGATTTCTCATGGGTTAAGTGTAACACTAAGATATTTGGGTTGCTAAGATAACTTAATAGGGCAGTTGTCAAATTTAACTTGTGGTAACCATTTATGGATTTAGTTATTAATAGTGAAAAAGCTTATATCAAACTTTCACTGGTTTACTTTGAGTTGAATTTCCATGGTTAGAGCTTTGAAAACAAATAGCCTTGTTTCAAAATATATCTATTGCTGTCAGTAGATCACAGGATCAGATCATCAGTATTGAGTAAGCAAGCTGAGTAAGTAGTTTTGATCTGGTTATAAGATATCTGACTATAATGAAAAGTATCATATTTAAAATAGAGCCTTCAAATAGACAGAATCAGAGATAATCCTGTGTATTTCATTTGGATTTTTCTTCTGTTGAGAATATTTCCAATCCAGCCCAGCATTTTCCCACAAATTCATAGGTTATCCAATGCACAAATGAGGTTTTCCTTTCACATATTATTAAAGGCCAGATTCAAATAAATTGATGCAACTAGTATGGATCTTGTAGGGCTGACCTGAAAACCATCAAGCACCTTCTTAATGAAGTTGCAAATATAAGACAAATGCAAGACAATGCAAATATAAGAAACCAGATAAGAGGTGCATGATATGAGAAATCATGCCCCTTAACAAAGATCTATTCAATTTTCTTGTACCTACACCTTCTGGTACATTAGTTATATTTTCCCCATGTCAAGATCGAATACTTACATCACTTTTGAAACTACATTATTGAAATACTCCAAAAAGCATCATCTCAATTTGTTTCTAATCCTAATGCACATTACTAGATCCTTGTGCTGGTCATTCTGGCGTCTGTTCTGAACACAGCAGAAGTTTGGTAATGATTGAAGAATTGCAGATTTTGAACTGTTTGCAATAACTTACCCAGTCGTATCTGCTGAAAATATTATTTCCATTATAGCAAAAGTGAAGCAATCAGTCATCACATAAGTTGAACTGAGATTGCAGATGAGTTTGCTTATGTCAGCTATCTTACTTTACTAACTGCAATAAAATCAACAGTATCTGAAATTTTTTTATTTTATAAATTTTATTTTATTCCAAATGAATTAACTTATTTTTATTTACTTTATTCAAACTTTATGTAATTTTAAACGTTTCTCAATCTTTTCATGTATGCACTTGTTTAACTATCCATTTAATAAGTCATTTGCATATAAGATATGTGCTTTACATTCTTAGGGTCGTTGATCCAGTGATTTAATACATAACTATTATGAAAACACTTACTCTCTAAACTTTTTATTTATTAATGTTTATCCAATCTTGTTCTTTAATGTAAATTGTACTTTTCTAAATTTTTTGTTTTTATTAATGTTTATCATGTATAAAACCTTTTTCTCTTTATTCATCCTAAATCCTTATGTATTATACATATTTTTGCCTTTACTTCTTTCTGTTTGTTCCTGGTCAAGCAGCCTGCTAAACCAGGTTTAACAAACCATACGTCCTCAAAGAAATTATAATGTCCTCATGATTATAGAATATGTCTGAAGCATAGGCATAATCAGGGGGATTCAACACCCTCCATTCAGTTGAGAAAAATATTGCAAATTTTAATTTAATTTTAATTAATTCAATTTTATTTAACTTAATAGTACTAAATTTAATTTTAAGTAATTTAATTATAATTAATTTAATATTGATTAATTTAATTTTGAGTGATTTCATTTTAATTAATTTAATTTTAATTACAGTTTTATTTTTGTAATAAATGAATATAATCAATGAAGCAATGGTGCATTAGTTCATAGGCGTAACCAGGGGTTGTTGAGGCTTTAACCCACCCATTCAGTTTGTCGAACAAGATAGTCCAATTTGTTAATAACGAGTAATCAGAGCTTTAAGCTTTATGGCTATTTAAACTAGATTATAATAATATAAATTATTTATATGCTCATCTCTGTATTAAAAGAAATTGCCTCCGCCTGATTGAAACATGAAACGGCCTTGGTCGGTGTGACGTCATATGGCCCTGAGAGTTGGTGAGCAGGGGGCTCAGCCCCCTAGTAATATAAATAATTGCACTGCATATAAGATTTTTATGTTTAAATTAAATGTTTTTGATGAACCAACTAGAAAAATGTAAATATGTATTTACCACAGCAAATGGAATGGACCTATCCATTCTTTTTGTTTCATTGTCATCGTGTTAGTGTCCTGTCATTGTTAATAAATAGATATTTAAACAAAACTGCAATCAGACTTAAATTTTATTTGAACATGCAACCTTTTGATGTGCAAACTTTGGACTCAATGTAATAGCTATTACATCAGATTATGGTGACCTGGACGTGATCATAATGTGATGTAATAACTATTACAGCGAGTCCAAAGTTTGCACATCGAAAGGTTGCATGTGCAAATCAAATTTAAATCCAAGTCCTGTTCTATTTTAACATCTATTTATTAACAAAGACAGGACACTAACACGATGACAATGAAATAAAGAGAATATATAGGTCCATTCCAACGTAGTCTTCCTCCGACAACGTTCCAAATCAATCTGGCGAATTTCCCATCGAGTAGAGAAGATGCGCGTTTCAAATTCCCTTTCATATGGATTATCACAAGATCTGTGGCTAAGTTGCCATATCCTCCTGCCCCGGTGAAGTAATTCATCAAATAAACATTACAATACAATAAAATTCTTATTAACATTCCAACTTAAGCAATATATATTCAAAATTAAATTCAATTATTAAGTGTAACTATTAAAATTTACACTATGAATTACGACAATTTTTTAACAAATTCTTAATGCTCCTTTTCTTTGACAAAATTAAATTTGATACAATTAAAAAAACAATGTGCTACAATTCACTACACACCAATATCAATCATAATTAAATATGTTTACCTTTCAACAATCAATTTAAATGAATTTACTCCTTTGATACAATTTCCAAGTGATATAATAGTTGAATCAGGCGTTTTATGACGCCTGAAGATGTTTTCACTGTGACTGATCTTACCTTACTGCCACGCCCTTTGTGACACTCAATGATTCTTCCTAACTTCCAAAGTTGTCTAGGAAGCTTGTCATCACCTACTAAAACTACATAATTCACATTAAATTCAATTTTTACATTAACATGTTTATAACATGTCAGTTATTTGGCTTTGTTTCATCAATTAGATCCAGTTTAACTCCTTGTTCCTTAGAAATTGTCAGAAAGATGTAAAAAAGTGAGCAAAACAAAAAACGCTGGTTAGCAAAACGTCCAGATTTTGAACAATTCCGGATTTTGGACTTCGTACTGTTCTCCTAAAAATTTATTAATATATATGATTTTTATAATAAAAATACAAAAATTTCCCTGCAAGGTCTCCAGATGCTTCACCTTTTTATTGGTGTACAATCCATACTGTGATCAGAACTGACCCCCTTCCCTTCCCTCATTCATCAACCCTAGTTACGCCTTTACCTCTGAGTACTACAAGGGTCCGCGCAAACGAATTCTTGACACTTACACTTGTCAATGAATAGGGAGATCTTTGGCTCAAGTTATTTTTAAATTAGCTGGCGATTGGTTATTTTGTGAGTAACTCTGGGCCCATAACCATTGATTGAATTTTAAGATCAATTAGAGTGTCCACGCAGTGAATTGAAATAAACTATCACCTTCTATTAGACTGATATAAACTTAAGTTAATAAAAGTAAACCATGATGAAGTCTTTTAAAATCCAAACTAAAATTTATTCAAAAGATAACACAAATGAATTTAAGTTAAGATTAAAAGATTATACAATCGACGCATAGTTACATTGAAAAGTAAATCTAATAACTTGATCAAAGAGATCAAGTAAGCGGGTACGTGATCAAACAAGTGAGAAAGGGAATTAACAGTTAAAACATTTCTAGTACAGACAAAATTATGACCAGCTTTATCAATTACACTTCCAGAAATCAAGTTTTGTTTAAGCTTGGGAGAATATAACACATTAGTTAATTTTATATTTTCAATCTCACCATTTGCGTAGAATTCCAGTTTCACCTCGCCTGTTCCTTCCATGGGGCAAGTCACACCTCTGATTGCTACAGCTACCTCTGTGCCTTTGATAGGTTTGTAGTTGAGCATCAGATTTCTTTCACAACAGAAGTGTAAAGTCGCCGCTGTGTCAAATACCCAGGTTCATGTTATTTTCCTTTTCGACTAGATCCCTAGTTACCCTATGGTCTGAAGGATGGATTCTAATATAGGAAAGAATATGATTAGAGGCGTGTTCCCTTTTGCACACTTAGGACAAACTGGAAAAGATTTTTGACCATTCAGATTGCATGCTTTTTAGGTGTCCAATTCACAATCTAGATGAAAGAGAGTGAGTCTTTCTTTCCCCTTTGTAATTCAAGGATGGACCCATAAATTTTCCCATGATTGAGTCAAATTAGTCATGATTGAGAGAAATTTGCCATATTGCATTATTTGAATTTTATTTTATTTTTTTATTTTGGAGAATTTGTAAAGTAAGAAGAATATTTCTTGACCAGTTTGTCAGAAATGTCATTTTGGTGTTTTATCTCTAACATCAAATCAATCCAGCACTTTCTTAAGTGCTGGATTGTGCAACCACTATCAATTGGCCTTGTTCCAATCCTCTCTGTGTCTATTTTATATTATTACTGTATTAGTGGTAATTGTCACTTCTCCATTGTCATATGAGACATGATTGCAATATCAAATCCATACTTTCCAAGACTCTTCTATAACACCCCTAGCCCATATATATATTGTGTTAAAATAGTATTTTTCAGGCTATGACTATCATCATGTTAGAAGTTTATAGACTATCTGCATTTCTCATAACAGGAAACAAACAGGTCATACCCGGACTGCAAAACTAATTTTAATAAATTGCTATATTTTAAAACTTATTCGTGTCATGTTTTTAAACATAATATGTATACACAGAATTATTTTTTTACACAGTAGATATGCTCCTGAAGAACACATAAACTTTGTGAAAAAAAGACATTGTAAGAAGATTGTGGTTCCAGATCTAAAATATCAGTAAAAACAATTAAAAAACCATACGAAAATATTCATTTTAAGCTTATTATATTTTAACGAAATACACATATAATAATATGTATTGAAAATCTATTAATATAAAGATTTGCATTTGAAATGAAAAAAGTTTATGAACAAAAATAATCTTTTTTACTTATAGCACGATTTTATTCATTTTTACTTTCTGACAGTAAAAGCTGCATACCTTTGCATACGACAGGAATATTGCTGCTCTCTCTAAAAATGTTGTGGACATCTTCTTCCTCTATTAATGAATTTCTTTCTGTGATCTCTTGAGCAAAATCAGCCTGAATCCCCTCTGTTGCTAATGTTTCACTGGTTTTATAAACGAATTCAGGGCACAACATGGCCAAATCTTACCCTTGTGCCATAAAAAATCAGCCAGCCAACCAACCAAATTAATTCAATTGTTTCATTGGTGTGTTCATGGTTTGTTTAGACCATTATATATATATATATATATATATATAATTCTCTGCTAGAAACTGTCAACAACGTTTTTACACATTGAAACTTCCCAGCATGTTCCTCATTAGTGAATGTAATATAGAAATGATACTACTATGCCACAAATATTTTTTTTTTTTTTTAATTTTGAATTTATACAAAAAAAATTCCTATAAATTGGCCTACTTTTGTTAAATCAAAATGACTCGTGCAAAAAGAAAATGAAATATTTATTTTGAATTCGTGTAAATCCAAAAAAAGAGTTTGCAAAAACAGAATTAGGTGTACTACTGATTTCATATTTTAGGTGTATAATCTAACAAGTATGTATGTAATGTTATACAAATTTTCCATTTTTTAAGAAACAGTTTAAATGTGAAAATTTATATTTTTATCTGAATGTGAAAACTATTTTTCTACAATTCTTTTTATTCAGAAATGTTTGCCATGACAAAAACACATAAAGAAATTGCTGTTTTTATGACTCGGCAAGCCGAAAATGCAGATCTAAATGACAAATTGTTCATAAAGGTAATATTTATGCATAGTTTTTATATTCTTACAGTATTTGGACAGTGATACTGAACAAATTGGGCAGATTGTGTTTTTCAATGCAGTATATTTCTTTTTGAATTTGCTCTTAATGTCTTTATTTTGTTTAATTCATTGTGGAAAACTTAAATCAACTTGAAAATAATTGCATCTTGTGGCAGTTATCTGCAGATTCTGAAAGGTTATGTACAGTATGGATGTGCATTCAAATATGAGAAATTACAGAAAACTAAGTAATCTTTGAATAGTTTTAATTCTTTCTAATATTTACTTCATTTTTACTTGTAATTTTATATAATTCATTGATAAGTTTTGTAATTCCAATCAATTTCATACTCATTCACTCATTTAATGTTATCATTTTTAGCCATTTACTATTGATTTTAGTGTGTTCAGTTTAATTATAGTTTCCTGTTAGATAATGTATCTAAAGATATTTAAGATGTCTAGAAATGTGACTATAACTGACTTTTGTATTTAGTAATGGTGAAGATTGGGAAAGCTGTGTGTGCATGTGTATGAAAAGTGCAAGTTGTGCTCTAACATGATATTTGAGTCAACCAGTTTTCACTTTGTTGGTAGGCCGTGGATTGATATCCATGTCCATATCAAAACTTTTCCTGAATGTTTTGAAGCATTTAAAGATCTGTGTTCATGAGGTGCACAAGCACCTATAATCATAACTAATAGAAAACACTATATTAGAAATTTTTAAACTCTCATGGCTCGCAAGTGATCTGTGGACATTCACCAGAGAACTTTGACTGTTTTTAGTAAACTATTCTGGATGATATTAGGTGTTCTGTCATAAAATCCAGATTATAACTCTTGCTGTTGAAAATGTTACAAAATATTTGGTTATAATCAACTGATGTTGATTGAGATCACTGTCTGGGTATTCCAAGACACATGACTGAGACGTCAGCCTTGTAAAACTGAAGATGATTTGAATACATACCAAAAATAATCGATTTTCGTAAAAAAAATAATAATTCGAATTTTTATTACATGGGTAATAAAAGAAATCATGTCTGTTAGTTTCCATACTTCTTGAAGCAATAGGTCTGGAACAAAGTCTGTCCAATGAGCTGCATATGATACATGTTGCCATAAATGTGTCAAATAGTATACTATTTCAACATTTTTCTGGAAAGAACATTGTCCTTACAATTGATTTTTAAAATGTAAAATTTACTGTGAGCTTATTAACACTTAAAAAGCAAACAGTGCCTGTGTGGCCATCACAGTAGCTTCCCTCACTTCTTGTGTTTAAATGGGTTTCTTAAAAATTAAAGTGCAAATCTTAAAAAATGAAAATGCAATTAAATCAAATTTTCAACTTTATTAATTTATAAGATCTTTACATGCAACAATTAACATTACATGCTTTGCAGTTAAATCAAATGTTTAGGAAAATAAATATAGAGTTCATTCAATTTTATTTTTGCATAAAGGAGTCACTGAGATACATTTAGGTAAATGGACCTGTGGACCAAAAAGTTTGACAAATACTGCACTACACTATTAATTTGATACTTGGATACAATTGAGGGATCTTTTGTTAACTCCTTGCTTCAATACGTAATTTTATAGGTTGGCATGAAACAAAATTTATCAAATCAGCTGACTGGTTGTTTGATGCCTATTGCACAGCTTTTTAACCCTCCGTCGGGTGCAATATAGAACCAACGTGTTCGGGCACAATGCGCCTGACAGGCACTTGTAAAAGAATCGTAAATTTATGCCCATTAATTTTAGTTTTATTATTCTAAAAGTAATCATTGATCTCCATAGGATTAATTAAACAAAAAACGATGAAATTCGTTTAAAAAAATAACAAATTTTATGTTTAGAAAACATTAAAAGAAAATTTCAGATCTGGCATTAAATTCACTTAAATTTAACAGGGTAACAAATTAAATAATTTTGGTAAAAATTATACATTGTAGTGCAGAGTTAAAAAGCCGATCATAGTCCTTCAGCTTAAGTTCAGCAGAAGAGGGGTATTGGCAAACAGCACATTCCACAGATCATATTTGCATGAGCCAGGCAGATTGCTTTGTGACATTTATTACATTCATAATTTGTCATCCTTCTCAAACCCGTTTCCGAGGTGCAGGTTGAGCATCTACATCTTTTGCGAGTTTGAATTTTCTGGAACATCTTTGATGGGTTGATATTTTTTCAGCTACACTTGGATATTGATGGGGATTCCAACTGTCTTCACACTTCTTCAGCTTAATTCTCAAAGCACCAGTTGGTTGGCCAATGTTTTTAGGAAAGGTCTTCTACGACACGGTTCTAGTTGATTGCCGAGATAAATCATTTAAGAATTGATACCACTTACATTTAGCATTGTGGAAAATATGATCATTGGCCTGCGCTTTACATTTCTGCTCATGTTATAAGTGGCGCACATTTGGTCTGTAGTATCAACGCCACTTTTGGTGGAATTGTAGAATTTTATCATCTCTGGCTTCTTTTGCTTTCCAGATGCAGGATCAATTTCATTGTCGACGTGAAGCGAATACACTAGAATCATGTTCTTGTTTGCTTTTGGGACATAGGACACCAAAGTCTTCCCATCACTAAAGCCAAACTTGCTCGTGTATTGTTTGTTTCCTTTGACCATGACAAATTCATGGGGCAATTGTCTTTTATTTTTTTGCACAGTTCCGACGTATGATAACTTCTTCTTTTTCAAATCATTAATTAGATCCATATCAGTAAACCAATTATTCGCGGTAATATTGCAGCCAGATCCAAATAAGGACTTAGTCATTCTTTTCACCACTTCACTTGGTTTGTTGCTGACACAGAAAGAACCTTCAGGTTGTTTCCCAGCATAAATTTCTGTATTCTGAGTATAAAACATCCTTGCATCAACTAGGGCAAAGCATTTTATTCCGTACTTTCTCTGTTTCGATGCTATGTACTGCCAAAATTGACACTTTCCTCGGAAACCTGGAAGCATTTGGTCAGTCGTGGTGTTTTCCCCGACACTATAGCTCTTCTGGCAATTTTCCACAAATTTTTCGAACACTTGACGAATTGGAGCAAGACGATCAACTTTTTTCCTTTCCTACCTGGTAATACGGTCTTCAAAACGGATCAGGGTCTTGAACCGTTTGACATTCATCCTGAGACTAAATTAGTAAACTCAATCACCTTTCTATCCCCCAAAGTTCTTCCAAACTTTCACAATTTCCTCTGAGAGCTCCTGCCAAGTTCAATAAACCAATAAAAACTCTTAGTTCAATGTCCCTTTCTCTGGAAAATTGGTGCTTGATAGATTCTATGTACTGATTTGTGTATCTAACGATTGTCTCCAAGATGTCATCAGTGAATAAATTATTCCAACAATCAACTGCTGTTTGGACATTCTTAGTGTTTCCTATGACTCCAGGAAGATGAGTTAGAACATTGAGAGCTCCCTTACAGACTCTTCTCATTGGCTGATTTTTGGCCCATTTGGTAGTTTTATCTTTACCCAAAAAAAAGTTGGGCTCTGGTTCGTTTTTCATCTTTAGTAATCTCACCATCTTGCTCCGTTTCTGAATTGTCTTTACTCTCCTCTACTTCATCGAGAGAATAGATGTCACTCTCTTCACCCAAATCCTCGTTCACAGCGGGGTCGTCCTTATCGACATCTTCTTCCAACAAACACGTCACTTCTTCCAGATTGTTCAGTTTAGACAAATCGAAGAATTTCCGGGCCATTTTAGTGTAAATCCTGAACATATGAAAGAAAACACTATCATAAATACATATTCGGTCGCAATGATCTCGGGCTGAAATATCAACGGAAAAAGCTGCAAATTTTGCATGATACAGTCATGAAATTAATTAAATAAACACCTGTGATATTAAAACATAGATATTACATACCTTTATATGCGTAACGAATTCGGGCGCAATGTACAGAATAAGCAGATTTCTGCCCCTTCTACGAGTGGAGGGGGGAACGTAAACGTCAAAGCTGTGTCTGTCAGGCCGGTTGCACCCGACGGAGGGTTAAAGATACTTGATTGTGCTTAGAACATAACCATATTGAAGCAGTCAATTGAATTTGTCATATCCTGGATATCAAAATTCTGAATTGGGAAATAAAATCTTGATGAGGATTGTTTGATGACAATTTTCTACATTTATAAAAATGACAAGATTCAATCAAAAAGTATTGAAGCATAACAATTAGTCAAACGTTTCATTAAATACCTGACTATTTCACCAAAACTGAGCTTGATTTTTTTTCATTTCATTCAGTAACTTAGGACTACTAAATAAACTAAAGTTTAAAATTTAATTAAAATAGGTGTGTCAATGAACGTCAAGAGAGGTGTATCATCCAGAATATTCGTTATATTGACTGTTGAAACATAACAGATGTTTAAAAAGTCTTAATGCTAAAATTATAAAAATGCATGGTTGAATTATTTATAATAAAACCCGACACAAATAAAGTGTATCAAAAGGCTTTCACGAAAGAAAAATCGCTAAAGGGCCTACATTGATCAGCTTTGAGAATTCTGTAACTAGATTATATTCATAGGTGAATCCAAATTCCATGTTATTTTTGTCTTGGGTGCCCAATACTGAACATAAACTGAAAACTTTCCCACAATAAGACATGATAGTAGCAAATGGTCTTGGGCTGTATTAGTGCTTTCTTGGTGACATTTGATTCACTGTAAAAGTGCTAAATTTATGTATAAAAAAATTTTCGGGAAATAAGTTACGTGGGCTAAAAAATTGGGGTATTGTCAAATTTTAAACTTTATCTGGATGACTATTGGATGCATAATGTCTATATTTGTAGATTATTTTTCCCTTAAGTCCTAGGTTATCATAACTCCTGTACAAAGTCAAGACTTCAATCCTATTAAAAATATTTAGAATTATTTGTGTGTGCACTATAGAATCACAAATTTGAAATTTCCTATTAAAATTAACAAATATCTCTTTTCAAAATGGGGGTAATAGAACTATTAATTTGTGAAAATCACTTAAAATCAATGGCAATTACATAACGTCATCAAACAAAAATTAGGTTGATAAATGTATTTAATTTTATTAACTGTCTAAGAAACTAATTTAAGGTAAAGTAGCCCAATACTTTTTTTATACCTTGACTCTAATTATGAACACAAAGTATACAAATTTTCATAAATTTCTGGGGTTTCTTCGGTTTGTAAATCTTGTATATTCCTAAAATATATGTAATGAAAACAAATTACTTTGAGAAAATATTCAGATTTTTTCATGAATTTATCCTGTGTTGTGCCTCAATACTTTTATCTCTTTATTTCATGAGTTTCTAACATCTATAAACTATTCTATGAATGAATATACAAATAAAATCCCAATCATAACTTAAGTGGAATTCTGTTGCTTTAAGTTTGTAAAAGAAACGAGGTTTTAAACCTCAGGGTGTAAGACATTGAACCTTAAATGTTCTTCATGTTCATACATCTGGAGGGGTGACATAATTCAAAATTTAACTTTAGAGATTCAGACATCCACACTATTTAAACTTCAAGTAGATCTTAGAGAGCTAGATGGTTGTTTATCAATTACACAAGGTGGAAATAAAAAATATAAAAATTTTATGGAGTTAATCTATTGCAGTGGAATTGTAAATTTATAGGAGCACATACTTTTGGAGTAACAGAACATCTCTGAATTAATTTATGTAAAATCAAAAGCAAATTTTGGAACTTTGAAAGACAGACAAAGGCGACCAAATTTGAAGTTTTGTCAATTGTGTTATATGATCAATTTTATTTTCTGTAAACCAAATTTCACCATTATCAAACTGAAAATTGAACCTTTATAGGATTTAATATGTTCAGATTTCATTCTGTGAATTCATATAACTTTCAAAGTGTGGTGATTGAACAGAAAAGGGACCCATTTTGTGGTCACTCAGGTTTAAAGGTAAGTAGTAGCATCTTTTACAAAGAAAAAATTAATATGTGACCATGAGCATTAATTTTTATTTTTGAGTTAAAGTGAGGTGGGGAATTGAATTTGTCTGAGGGGGTTTTGTATTTATAACCATTGCATAAAAATATTTATGAATATTGTCATTAATTTATGTGTATTAATAGTAATTAAAGGATGGTAAAATATGAATGCAAAATATAATATTCTATATATGTCATCATTTACATTAGTTAAATATATGAAACTGACCAATCATGTTTTATGGTCTAGGAAATAGCAAATAAAACAAATGAACTCCTCAAAAGTTTGAAAACGTTAGCTGCGAAGGATGAGTTTGGACAAGAAGTAATTAAGCTATCTGTTCTGAAAGAAAATAAATTTGCTCCAGCTCTTGAAAATTTTCTGTGGAATCTAGCTGCTGCTGAAGGCTACACTTCTATATGACAAGTTCAAATGTTAGTTTTTAAATTATGTTTTTGTAAATATCATTTCATCTGTGCCTTATCATTCTTTGTTTGCATAAAAAAACTACAATTTTGATTTGTCTGGTTCTCTAAATTACTTTTAAATGAAAATACAAAATTTAATATTTTGTCTAATGAAGACTAAATTTGCAATAGGTGTGAAACAAATGGAATTACAATGTAGAGTGATTATTTATCTTTCAATTTTTAGATAGACTAGGGGGCTCCTCCCCCTGCTCGATTATGCTTGCCAACCCCAAGGTACTGCTTCGCAAACCAACAATCCTTTAACAGAGTCAATCTCTTGCGACAGCTAAACTATCTTAATAATTCGTATAATCTTGATTTGACTTTCCGGTCCATGACGTCACAGCGAGGGCTTCGCTAATGCTCGCACACCGCGTGTGATTGCTACGCTATCCCATTTGGTTTCTTCGCATACCAGCACTCCTTTCGCAAATAATTTCCCTTTCTTTACTTTAACACTTAATGACCATAATAATAATAGCCGCATCAGTAAACACTCTTCTCCGTCTTTTTCCCTGTACAATTTTGAATAAACCATGTTAATCTCGTAATTTTGTGATCTCTGCTTTCTCGGAAAACCGTTTGAGAATTGAGCGAAAAAGAGTCCTATCGCAGAGTCCTCTTGCGACGACGAAACCTCCGCCCCCTGCATTTCCTACATGACGCCACAGCGAGCTGGCCTTGGTTTTATTGAAGCTGTTAGACGTTCCATCGCGCACTTACGCGAGGTACAATTTGTACACTATCGCGAAATTATACTTTTTATCGCATCGAATTTATTATGAACCAGTTTTAAAATTTATTATACCATACGATAATGCATTCTAAGCTTTCATGTGGTATTTTAAAACTAAGAGTATTAAGCTATAGATATGACAGTTTAGTTTTGTACTGGAAATTACGATCTAAAAGTTCCCAAATTTGTACAACCAACTTTTAGTTGCATCGAATTTTTATTTAGTAACCAATTTTAAAAATAATTGTACTATAAGAAAGAGTACATTCTAAGGTTTTTATCACCCACATATTGTGGAGAAGCAAAGTGCCCAGTGATATGTGGAGTAAAAAATAAATCATCAGATTTAAAGAGCTAAAAACATTTATTCATTTATAAGCTGTAAAAAACTATTTACATAAAAAGAAACAAAGATTGGAAAAACCAGAGATACATCTCTGTCCAATGTATGACAACAATTGAGACCTGAAAGAAAGAACACTTTTATACTTCTTGTATCTCTAGAAATTAGCATAAATATCTCAATGGAAAGATAGCCATAAACAAAATCATAATTCTGCATTAAGTACATGATTGGCCATAATATTATGACCATACCCCTTTATAGGTGTGATGTCATACTGTGGCCAATCACAAAAGCATGACAACTCAACTTGTTTGTTTACGTTATCATAACCAAACAAGAAGGAGGTGCAAACATGTGAAGATGGATTCTAATAAGCAAGTTATCTTCAACAGTTTTCAGTGATGTTTTAAAAAATAATAGTATTGAGCTATAGATATGACAGTTTTAAAAAGTAACGAAAATGTCCCAATATTCCGAAATTTGTATGAACAACTTTTCATCTCATCGAATTTAATTATTGGCCAATTTAAAAAATAATTGTACCGTAGGAAAGAGTACATTCTAAGGTTTCCCGCGAATATTTTCAAATTTAAAAAATAATAGTAATAAAATATAGATATGACAGTTTTAACGAAAATGTCACGAATTTCAAAAAAAATATTCTTGGGAACCAGATTGAAATTTCTAAAAAAAGTTCGACGAGCTGCAAAAATTCACGTTTACGAGGTACTCTAAAATAATCACTGCTGAAGACTGAAAATTTATACGTTTTTTGCTCACTCGCGGTAGAAATTTCGGTTTTTCTACTTTGACACTTAATAAATCCTAAACTAATAGCCGCCTCGGAAAAAAATCTTCATCGTTATCCCTGTATAATTTTGAACGAACTATGTTAATTTCCTGATCCGTCTCGGAAAACCGTCTAAGAATCGAAAGAAGAAAAAAAATTCCAATCCTACGACGGCGGCAATGTTTTTTTAAGATAGAGAGATTTATATGAATTCAGAAAAATAGCTATATATATACTTTTGAAAAATTAAAATCAAATACAATCAACCCTTTATGTGTCACCTCATCCAAATAAATTTAAGCCGACCAACAGGTCTGGTGGTTAAGGTGTTAGCCTCTAGATCGGAAGGTTCCTGATTCGAATCAAGGGCCAGGGCATGGATGTTTGTAAGCATATGGTGTAGAGGCGGAAAGTCCTCACGTTGGTTGGTGTGGAAGTTTGGAGAGTGGGGTGCCAGCTCTGGTGTTGTCTTGTCATCTGACCGTGGTTCAAAATTACGTGGTGGCGTCCTCGATCCTCCCTTAGGGATCCCCGGACCGCCGTCAATAGCCCGTTGTGTTGCTCTAGTAGGACGTAAATTAAAATTACCATTACCAAATAAATTTAGATGTTACACAAAGGAATTTTCCGCTATTTCAAATCCGTTGAAGATGTATTCAATTTCAAAATTATTTATTTCAAGAAAATCGTTTTTTTAGGTATCAATCTAAAGTGAAATTTTTACCCTAAGGCAGTGTTTCCCAAAGTGTGGTACGCGTACCCCCAGGGGTACGGGAAGAGTTTGGTGGGGGTACGCGTTGTACCGGAGTTTGGTGGACTGATTATCTGATATTTCTCAAAGTCGTTATTATGCATTGTAAGTCGATGTGTCCACTGATATTGCGAATTTTGCAAATCTTATGGCGTTTGCTAGATACGAAAAAAATCAAGAAATTCATGACGACTTTTTATTTTGCCAGCCTTTATTAGGTCACACAACAGGAGAAGATATCTATAATGTTATGAAAAAATTTATGCGAGAACAAAATTGATTGGAATAGATGTGTTGGAATAAGCACAGATGGAGCAAAAAGTATGGTCGGAATTAAAAAAGGATTCGTTGCAAGAATTCAAAATGTTGCCCCAAATGTCATATTCACACAATGTTGTATACACAGAGAAGCTTTGGCAACACGTAAGATGCCCGCTGATCTACAGAAAGTTCTAGATGAAAGCTTGAAAATCGTTAACTACATAAAAAACCCTCCTTTCAATGCACGACTTTTTACGCAAATATGCGAAGAAATGGGAAGTAGTCATACCCAGCTTCTTTGTCATACCGATGTTCGTTGGCTTTCTCGAGGAAAAATTCTAAATCGATCGTTTGAACTTAGACATGAACTTCAATGTTTTCTTAGTGATAGATTTGAGTTGAGAAATTGTTTACATGACTGAGATTTTCTTTGTAAACTAGCATACTTAGCACATATATTCTCTGTTTTAAATTGTCTCAACTTATCGTTACAAGGCAAAGAAATTTCTTTGTTTCACGTTCAAGATAACGTGAACGCTGCCATCGCAAAACTAAAGTTATGGCAAAAGAGAGTTGGTAATGGAGAAGTAGACTCGTTTCCCTCTCTTCATGAGTTTATAACAAGTTCGACTTCTAAAATTGATGCTGATACTCTGAAATGCACACAGCATTTGGAGAGTGGGCTTGAAAAACTATTTCCCTGATTTAACCAAAAATATTGAATGGATAAGATATCCGTTTAACATTAACACAACATCCATGCCAGAAGATTTGTCGCAACAGCAATTGTTGGAATTGGCTTCAGACGGATTCTTGAAAAATAAACAAGGAGAGTACTTTAACATCATTCTGGTTACAAATGCAACTTGTGTATCCGGTTTTAACAGAAAAAGTTCTAAAATACATCTTGATCATTGATCCAAATAAACGTTATTTATAATATAACTTTTATTTATATTTTATTATGAATCATTTTATTTCTCTTTCTTATAACTTTGTGTGTGTCACACACACAAAAATGAAAAAAAAATATATATACATTTTGATTGTTATTAAAATATATCCATTTTTTTGACGAGGGGTACTCAGCGTTACGAAAATTATAGAAGGGGTACACATATGTCAAAAGTTTGGGAAACACTGGTCTAGGAGATAGAAAAAAGAACTACATAACTAAAGTTAAACTTTTTTTTTTTTATCCTCTGCTGGAAAATCATTCTTCTGCGCAAAATGAAAATGGAAACGGGAAAAATAAATTTAGAATCTGTCATGTCTTGCCATTCCAAAAAAAACAATAATAGTTAAATTTCATTTTAAAATGTTCTAGATTGAATTTTAAAATTCACCGGGACCCATAAATTGCAAAAAATTTGGACTACCTGTGTGCCAAATCTCATTGCTGTAAGTACCATAGAATCGTCAGTATTTTGCGGCATATATATATATACTAGGGGGCCCGCCCCTTGCTCGCCAACACCCGGAGGATTGCTTTGCAATCCCCATTAGTTCGCTGCGCGAACCTTACTCGCTTCGCTCGCATCAATGAAGATACGTGTCCTAGCAAAAGGAATTATTTACAAAATATGATATTCCAAAAAAATATTCGTCAAGTATAAATTTATACAGTACCTCTGGAATCAAAACTCGAACAATTGGGAATTCAAATGAAACCTTTGAGCAAATTTTGACTTGAAATGTGAGCGCTGCTTTGGAAATCGAATACCCAGCATGTTGCTTGTAAGCTACAACAGCTTGACTAATCTATATATATTCAATAAAATTTCATCCAATAACGCTACAAATTCAATTGAGGTACGAGGCTTCGCGGTAAACAAACAATCGTAGTGTTGCCAAAACGCAGTAAAAAATAACGTATTTTTTGCGTGCGTTGTAAGAGAATTATATATATATATATATATATATATATATATAGATAGATAGTAGTATGGGGGGCACTCTACCGCCTTTTCAAGATGGCCGCCGTTTGTTTATATTTAGGAATCAGATAACGTTGTTGGGGGAGATAAGAGTTGAAGCTGACTACTGATAAGAACTTGACATTTTGTTTTCATTTTTCGGTGGACGAGATGACGTCATGTTGTTGATGGTGAGTTTCCATGGTGATGAAGGACTGGTAGCGCCATCTGGTGGTGTGATGAGTAATTCTATTTTTGGAATTTAAAAAGGATTTTCTCGGATTCGAACCGGGGACCATGGGTTCCGAAAGCGGACATGCTATCCGTTAAGCTATCGAGCACTTGAGGGAAGGAGGTGTTTAAATGTAGTGTTTGCATTTTCTTTGTTCGGGACTTGTGAAAATATTGGGAGTGGTGGGGTTTTAATTTTGAATAATTAATCTTCTAATGGGGGGAATTGAGTTGGGAAACGACTGGTAGCGCCATCTAGGGAGTTTTTAAGCAACTAATTAAATATAAGATTTGATATGCTTGTATATAATTGCTAATGGTGTGAAAATGACAGGTACCTCCATCTAGGGGTGGACAGAGTAACAAATAGTTTTAAAAGGATTTATTTCCCAGCTATATTTTAGAATTAAATGGATAATTATTTGAAAGAAAAATAATAATACGTGGATTCGAACCCAGCAAAATTGTGCTCGGCTGTCAACAGATTTTACACACACACTTTATGCGTTTGACCACGACTACCTAAATGATCGTGTTGTATTTAAAATAGACTTTCATTTTGTGAATGCGTACAGTACCAAAGATTGAAAATTCTAGAAGCTTATGGAAAGGGTGACTCAGTTTTGTTTCGCATGTATAAGGTTAATTAAGGTAGCAGAAGAACCGGAGTTATACACGGAGACACTGATAAGATACAATCTTAATTAAACAACTGTGGCCAAAGTGACTTTTGCAATATGTGTGTTTTACATGAATCATCTATAGTATAGATATAATAATATCCTGTGTGAATAATAATATGTGGATTTGAACCCAGCAAAAGGTGCTCGCGGTCAACAGATTTTACACAAGCACTTTATCCGTTTGATTACGACTACATAAATGATCGTGTTATATTTAAAATAGTCTATCATTCTGTTAATGCGTATAGTACATATTACCAAATATTGAAAAGTCTAGAAGCCTCTGGAACGTGTGAGAATTACACATGACTAAGGATAATGTTTTTGCACGTATAGGTTAAAGAGAAGGAACGGACTTATACAAGGAGTCATCGATAAAAGTGACTCAAAAGAAAATTAAAGATTAGCTTAAACTACTGAAGTACACGTGTTGTGGTATCTGAAAATGTTAGGGACCAAACAAAAGAAAGTGATTATGCTGTTTGATAACTAAGAGGCTTTTAAAAGCATAGTTGAATTTGTTTCTAGGGTCTTTGAATAATTTTGCTTCTCTGGATTTTTGCCCTTCTACTGTTTTTAGATACATCATGGATTCTAGTGATATTAGACCTGCAAAGAAAATGCGTACAGACAAAGAACAGTGTTTTCAGAAATACTGTAAAGATTCTTTATGCTATGAATATGGTAAATTGTTTACAGATTGTGATGGTTGGTCATATTTCCGTCGATTGGAAAACGAATTAACGTATTTAAAGAAAGAGGAAACTACTATAGAAATTTACGGTAAGAAACATACTGTGCCTCGACAACTTGTAGCATATGGAGACGAAGGTATAAGCTATATCTTTAGTGGATCTTGTATTGCAGCCAAACCCTGGTCTCCTTTACTGTTGGAAATAAAGGGTGAAGTGGAACGAATAATTGATGCAAGATTTAATTTTGTGTTGGTGAACCGTTATAAAGATGGTAAGGACTTATAGGTGCACATAAAGACAACGAGAAGGACTTGGATCATAATGCACCCATAGCGTCTGTTTCATTTGGACAAAAAAGACAGTTTGTGTTTTCTAGAAAGAACTACAACTCTTTAAAAATTGTTCTGGAAAATGGAAGTTTACTTTTAATGATTTATCCAACCAACAAATTTTGGTTACACAGCTTACCCCGTGGAAATGCATTATGCCCTAGAATCAACTTAACGTTTCGAAAAATTTTTGTATAAATTAGTGATAATACCCATATGAGCCCCTGAACTGGAACACAGTGTAAATAGGAATGTACACTAAACGATATTTGGAAAACGTTACAATTAATATTTATGCCTTTGTGAATATTATTTTTTATACTTACATCTTATTGTTATTTTAAAGAAACTTTTATGCGTGTCTTACGACATACACAGAATTCTGGATTTAAAAAAAATTAAATACTAATTTTATAAATTGTGTCTTTTTTAATGCAAGATCTGAAATAAAATTTTATTTGCTATAAATATTTATGTGTTTTTTTTTTAATTTAGATGCTTACACTTAAACACTAATTATACATTAGATTCTACAGCACATATTTTATTGCAGAATTTATTTTTAAATACTGTACATTTAAGTAAAAATAAAAAAAATCTTTTTTATTTTATTTGAAAACTTTGCAAAACCATACTATGCACATGTTTCCTTGTAATTTTTTTTTTAATTGAACTAAAGAAAACTCACCCATATACCACAGAAGTACAACATGGTACTTACAGAAGTAAGTTGATTAAACAAAGAAACAGTAGAACAAAGTTAATTAAACTTACAAGATTTGATGACCTTAACAAATGAGTAGAAACGCAGATGACTCCTTGTACATTTGAAGAAGTTATAATCGTATTGAAATCTAAACCATATGTTATTTTTTAATTATTATTTCCTAGTCATATAATTTTTTTTTTAATTAATCTGGCTAAAATTTAATGATTCAATTTTTTAGATTTACAAACTTTTTGAAATGAAATTTTCTTTGATTTATTGTAAAATATTAAGATGCTTTTACACAAAAATTAGATACTATTACACATATTTTAATAATGATTTTAAAAACATACGATTGAAACATATAAATTCGGTTTTATTAAAAAATTTTAAATGCAGATTACAAAAACAAAAAAAATTTCAATGTACAGTTAAGACATTTAGCAGTTTGATTTCCTAAAGCATGTTTTTATGTAAGAAAAAAATTAAGAAGAAGCCTGTAAAAGTAAAATATTTTTTACCTTTAGTTGAAACTTTGCAAGATCCATACTATGAAGATGTTTACTTGTACATTTGAAGTAGTGAAAATGAATATTAATAAACTTTTAGTGCTTGAAATTCTAAATTAAATGTCTTTTTTCTAATGCTCTTGCAAATCATACATTTTACTAAACATATGAACTTCTTTTTATTTACTTGAAAACCGTGTGCATATTATGCAGTTTAAATTGCAGAGTCAAATGCCAATTTTGCACAAGTATTTTACAAGATACTTTGTATAGGTCTTTTATAATTTTAGATGTACTACATTGCTACGTTAAATGGATAGTAAGTGGGTTTTTGTGATTTTTGAAAATAATGTGTACATTTTAAGGCTGCTAAACAAAATAAATTTATTACCCTTTCTTGATAGTTAATGCATAATCTAAAGATTTACTCACACCACTGATAGTTTTACACATGAGTAAAATTAAAAAACAACGGAAAATTTTAAATACTAATTAATTTTTAAATGAACAAATATCATTGAAATAATGTTTAAGTATGAATTGTATGTATTCTTCAAACAATCTCTGCAAAAAACAAATTGTTCTAAAACATATTGAAAAATAATTCTAAAACATATTGAAAAATAATTCTAGAAAGAAGTCATACTGAAACAAAGTAAACTATATAACACTTTTTAATTGAAAAAACACAGGATTCATATATTTTACACAAAGTAATGCATTATAGTAAAAACAAAAGAACGTATTTTTTACATGCCTGCATTTTTTAAGAGACAAATATTTCCTATGAGCCAGTTATTAAAAGCCGTCACCTCAGCTTTTGGGCAATGTAAATGATTTTTGTGATGACCACATGATAGTTTTTCGATCTCTTTGTTGGTGCTTCGAGCACATAGTACATCGAATTTTGGACACCCAAAGTGTTCCAAGTTGATGTTTGGAATATTCAAGGCATCTAAGCGTTGTTTCTCAACACAACCACCTTTGTAAGTAACTAGGTACTGAGAGACACTCTTTGTCTGCTTGTACAATTCCAAAAGTTTAGAGTCTAGACTTTCCAAGGGATACACGTTTTCCCATACTATGAGACAGAAAGGAAGTCCACACACGTAATTTTCAACATATCGCACAGTTTTACGATCTTTGACACTAAGTTTATACTTATAAGGCGATAGGTTAAAACGAATACTTGCAACTACTTGCGATTTTATAGCGATGTAACCGTATTCACGTACTAAAAAACCTTCGTTAGTTTGAAATCCATCAAAATCCACAATTGCGCAAATGTTAAACATTGCTATTGAAAAGCGTTATATGCTCGTGGAAAAATAATTCTAAACTGGAGACACAAAGAACCTAACTATATATAACACCATACACTTACTAATCAGTAAAGTTAATCTTATTTTAGTCTTTTATCTTTTGTGAGTAACAATAAACTCGTAAGTGAAGAATGTACTCAGAAAACACGTGCTTGTGATAATGTAACAAGTAAAGCTTTATGTTGTAATACAGGATTTTAACAAAAGGGGTTATGCTTAAGTGTGCATGTAATTTGTTCTTTTTTTTTTTGCTCTATCACGTAGATGAGCTGAATACTATTCAATTCGGTGACTAAACTTGAGCAAGAAAAAAATATGTAACCAAATATAATTTATACTCGAGGAACTTGTTTTTTTACTTTCTTTAAAGTACACTGATTTCTCTTGATTATGCTGTTTTATTTTTCTAAATTTACATCAGTAAATTGAATTACTTATTTATGAGCACAAATCTTTGCCTTTTGTTGAACAGAAATTAGTATCTCTGACTAGTATCAGATTTTTTTAAATTGACGAAGATAACCTTTATGAGGGGATTCAACTCAATAGGCCCTATAATTTTACACTTAAGAGCAACAGAGCAGTATAGTTTTTTGGAAAATGAATTACAATTATGTAAATTTGAAGCCAAAATTTCCAAGCATGTCTATGCTTAATAAACGTCTATCTACGTTTAGAGATTGGCCACGCACAAACTTTGAGATTTGGGACCTGGCCGAAAACGGATTCTTTCATACGGGTGTATCGGACAAGGTCATGTGTTATTGGTGTGGCGAAGGACTTGAAAATTGGCAAGAAGAGGATGTAGTGAGACACGAACACATAAAGTTTTATCCAAAATGTTTGGTAGCCCAACAACAGCAAATGATTTCTGACCCTAGATCAAAAAGAACGTCAACAGATGAAATTGTACAGGTGGATGAAATCAAGAATAATACCAATGGTTTAATAAAACCCTATGTAAAAAATTACCCCTCAAACAACGACAAGGACGTACGACTTTGTAAAATTTGTTTAGAATCAGAAATGGATGCTACTTTACAGCCTTGCGGTCATCTGGTGACATGCATGAGATGTACGAAAGGTCTCTTAACGTGTACTATGTGCCGAACCAATATTTTACATAAAATTAAAACGTACATTTGTTACTAAACGTTATCTACCATTTATCAATTCAAGTAGCAGATGTAATTTTTAGTGACTAACTGAACATGACGTGAAAGAATTCCATAAGAGTGGTATTTTGAGTTTAATGTTATTAAAGTAATACATGTGCGGCAGCAAAAAGACTCGTAAGGAGGTACGATACTTCTACAATAATTATAAGACTTTCTATCAAGGACTTGTGGTAAAATCGTGTAGGAAAGACTTATACTTCTTCTAAATATATTAAATATAATAACTATTTTACTTATCTGTTGTTTGTTCATTACATGCTAAACCTATGTTGAATAGAGGAATTTTAAAGTGCCTTAAAAAGGAGTTACAAATTGTTTTAAGAAAAATGTGTGTAAAAGTACTCTGTTAATGTAAGAAAGCTGGAAATAAATATTGATATTTTGAAAAAATTTTCCTTTTTTATTTTCTAATTGATTTTTTACTGCATAACTTTTTCTTATTTATTGTTCTTAATAAACTTTATTTTGCTTTTTCCTTTAAAAAAAAAAAAGAAGACCGTAACTTATATTTTTTGTTACTGCTTAACTTTTTTTTTTCATTTTACTGTTAAACTTTTTTTTTATTCTTAAAAATTTTTTTTACTGTTAAACTTTTTTGCTACTTTGTTTTGTTACTACCTAACTTTTTTAAATTTTTTTTTACTATTTAATTTTTTTTAATTGTTTAACATTTTTTTAACATTATTAAAAAATTACTATAATTGTTGTGTAGAATATTTTTTTTTTGACAACACTGGATTGAAGATAAAATATTTATTGAAAACATAAGAATCTGTAAAACAGTTAATATAATTGTTATAACATACATGCCTTACACGTCTTGTACATACATTTCTCTAACAGTATTGAAAATATCTGTTGTATTCAAATTCTCAAAAAAAGTTGTTCTCTAATATTATGTCATAAAGTTTACTATTTTATTGCTCTCTCTTACAAAATTAATAGCAAACTCTTTCCAGTTAACAGCACATAAAACAAGGGTGAAATATTCGCAAAAGCGTTCGTCAACACTCATCTTCATGCAAGCATGTACAGATTGATTGACAATTTCATTCTTACAACCTAAGCAATCATAAAGAATAGTAATATTTTTTTATCACAATTTCCTTTAGGCACTTGTAGAGAGAAGCTATAACTTCACTCCAACAATCAGATTTATCAGTATTACTGCAGTAAAGTTTGTAGCTTTCACCAGGAAAACCATTTTTGATATCCAGTTTCACATAGTATGGCAGCAAATACGTCAAAAGCGATATTTTCAATACATCTGACACATTAGCGTAAAATTCGCATAATTTAAAGTACTGATCAGAATTCAAAACACACACACACACACAATGGGGCGAGAACTGAAAACAATGGTATTTTTTCTGAGATACACGTTGAAAAACCAAGTTCATTTTTTCAGCATCAGACGCTTTAGAAAGGAAGACTTCCTTCTCTATAACTTTAACGTAGGAGGCAGTTGCAAACGCGAAAAACTTGCTCACCTTCTCCATAAGTACGAAAAAAACTTCCTACCTGCAAGTAGGAAGTATGCGGTAGGAGTTTTTTTTTCGAACTTATGGAGAAGAGGTGAGCACAAGTTTTTCGCGTTTGCAACTGCCTCCTACGTTAAAGTTATAGAGAAGGAAGTCTTCCTTTCTAAAGCGTCTGATGCTGAAAAAATGAACTTGGTTTTTCAACGTGTATCTCAGAAAAAATACCATTGTTTTCAGTTCTCGCCCCATTGTGTGTGTGTGTGTTTTGAATTCTGATCAGTACTTTAAATTATGCGAATTTTACGCTAATGTGTCAGATGTATTGAAAATATCGCTTTTGACGTATTTGCTGCCATACTATGTGAAACTGGATATCAAAAATGGTTTTCCTGGTGAAAGCTACAAACTTTACTGCAGTAATACTGATAAATCTGATTGTTGGAGTGAAGTTATAGCTTCTCTCTACAAGTGCCTAAAGGAAATTGTGATAAAAAAATATTACTATTCTTTATGATTGCTTAGGTTGTAAGAATGAAATTGTCAATCAATCTGTACATGCTTGCATGAAGATGAGTGTTGACGAACGCTTTTGCGAATATTTCACCCTTGTTTTATGTGCTGTTAACTGGAAAGAGTTTGCTATTAATTTTGTAAGAGAGAGCAATAAAATAGTAAACTTTATGACATAATATTAGAGAACAACTTTTTTTGAGAATTTGAATACAACAGATATTTTCAATACTGTTAGAGAAATGTATGTACAAGACTTGTAAGGCATGTATGTTATAACAATTATATTAACTGTTTTACAGATTCTTATGTTTTCAATAAATATTTTATCTTCAATCCAGTGTTGTCAAAAAAAAAAATATTCTACACAACAATTATAGTAATTTTTTAATAATGTTAAAAAAATGTTAAACAATTAAAAAAAATTAAATAGTAAAAAAAAATTTTAAAAAGTTAGGTAGTAACAAAACAAAGTAGCAAAAAAGTTTAACAGTAAAAAAAATTTTTAAGAATAAAAAAAAAGTTTAACAGTAAAATGAAAAAAAAAAGTTAAGCAGTAACAAAAAATATAAGTTACGGTCTTCTTTTTTTTTTTTAAAGGAAAAAGCAAAATAAAGTTTATTAAGAACAATAAATAAGAAAAAGTTATGCAGTAAAAAATCAATTAGAAAATAAAAAAGGAAAATTTTTTCAAAATATCAATATTTATTTCCAGCTTTCTTACATTAACAGAGTACTTTTACACACATTTTTCTTAAAACAATTTGTAACTCCTTTTTAAGGCACTTTAAAATTCCTCTATTCAACATAGGTTTAGCATGTAATGAACAAACAACAGATAAGTAAAATAGTTATTATATTTAATATATTTAGAAGAAGTATAAGTCTTTCCTACACGATTTTACCACAAGTCCTTGATAGAAAGTCTTATAATTATTGTAGAAGTATCGTACCTCCTTACGAGTCTTTTTGCTGCCGCACATGTATTACTTTAATAACATTAAACTCAAAATACCACTCTTATGGAATTCTTTCACGTCATGTTCAGTTAGTCACTAAAAATTACATCTGCTACTTGAATTGATAAATGGTAGATAACGTTTAGTAACAAATGTACGTTTTAATTTTATGTAAAATATTGGTTCGGCACATAGTACACGTTAAGAGACCTTTCGTACATCTCATGCATGTCACCAGATGACCGCAAGGCTGTAAAGTAGCATCCATTTCTGATTCTAAACAAATTTTACAAAGTCGTACGTCCTTGTCGTTGTTTGAGGGGTAATTTTTTACATAGGGTTTTATTAAACCATTGGTATTATTCTTGATTTCATCCACCTGTACAATTTCATCTGTTGACGTTCTTTTTGATCTAGGGTCAGAAATCATTTGCTGTTGTTGGGCTACCAAACATTTTGGATAAAACTTTATGTGTTCGTGTCTCACTACATCCTCTTCTTGCCAATTTTCAAGTCCTTCGCCACACCAATAACACATGACCTTGTCCGATACACCCGTATGAAAGAATCCGTTTTCGGCCAGGTCCCAAATCTCAAAGTTTGTGCGTGGCCAATCTCTAAACGTAGATAGACGTTTATTAAGCATAGACATGCTTGGAAATTTTGGCTTCAAATTTACATAATTGTAATTCATTTTCCAAAAAACTATACTGCTCTGTTGCTCTTAAGTGTAAAATTATAGGGCCTATTGAGTTGAATCCCCTCATAAAGGTTATCTTCGTCAATTTAAAAAAATCTGATACTAGTCAGAGATACTAATTTCTGTTCAACAAAAGGCAAAGATTTGTGCTCATAAATAAGTAATTCAATTTACTGATGTAAATTTAGAAAAATAAAACAGCATAATCAAGAGAAATCAGTGTACTTTAAAGAAAGTAAAAAAACAAGTTCCTCGAGTATAAATTATATTTGGTTACATATTTTTTTCTTGCTCAAGTTTAGTCACCGAATTGAATAGTATTCAGCTCATCTACGTGATAGAGCAAAAAAAAAAAGAACAAATTACATGCACACTTAAGCATAACCCCTTTTGTTAAAATCCTGTATTACAACATAAAGCTTTACTTGTTACATTATCACAAGCACGTGTTTTCTGAGTACATTCTTCACTTACGAGTTTATTGTTACTCACAAAAGATAAAAGACTAAAATAAGATTAACTTTACTGATTAGTAAGTGTATGGTGTTATATATAGTTAGGTTCTTTGTGTCTCCAGTTTAGAATTATTTTTCCACGAGCATATAACGCTTTTCAATAGCAATGTTTAACATTTGCGCAATTGTGGATTTTGATGGATTTCAAACTAACGAAGGTTTTTTAGTACGTGAATACGGTTACATCGCTATAAAATCGCAAGTAGTTGCAAGTATTCGTTTTAACCTATCGCCTTATAAGTATAAACTTAGTGTCAAAGATCGTAAAACTGTGCGATATGTTGAAAATTACGTGTGTGGACTTCCTTTCTGTATCATAGTATGGGAAAACGTGTATCCCTTGGAAAGTCTAGACTGTAAAATTTTGGAATTGTACAAGCAGACAAAGAGTGTCTCTCAGTACCTAGTTACTTACAAAGGTGGTTGTGTTGAGAAACAACGCTTAGATGCCTTGAATATTCCAAACATCAACTTGGAACACTTTGGGTGTCCAAAATTCGATGTACTATGTGCTCGAAGCACCAACAAAGAGATCGAAAAACTATCATGTGGTCATCACAAAAATCATTTACATTGCCCAAAAGCTGAGGTGACGGCTTTTAATAACTGGCTCATAGGAAATATTTGTCTCTTAAAAAATGCAGGCATGTAAAAAATACGTTCTTTTGTTTTTACTATAATGCATTACTTTGTGTAAAATATATGAATCCTGTGTTTTTTCAATTAAAAAGTGTTATATAGTTTACTTTGTTTCAGTATGACTTCTTTCTAGAATTATTTTTCAATATGTTTTAGAATTATTTTTCAATATGTTTTAGAACAATTTGTTTTTTGCAGAGATTGTTTGAAGAATACATACAATTCATACTTAAACATTATTTCAATGATATTTGTTCATTTAAAAATTAATTAGTATTTAAAATTTTCCGTTGTTTTTTAATTTTACTCATGTGTAAAACTATCAGTGGTGTGAGTAAATCTTTAGATTATGCATTAACTATCAAGAAAGGGTAATAAATTTATTTTGTTTAGCAGCCTTAAAATGTACACATTATTTTCAAAAATCACAAAAACCCACTTACTATCCATTTAACGTAGCAATGTAGTACATCTAAAATTATAAAAGACCTATACAAAGTATCTTGTAAAATACTTGTGCAAAATTGGCATTTGACTCTGCAATTTAAACTGCATAATATGCACACGGTTTTCAAGTAAATAAAAAGAAGTTCATATGTTTAGTAAAATGTATGATTTGCAAGAGCATTAGAAAAAAGACATTTAATTTAGAATTTCAAGCACTAAAAGTTTATTAATATTCATTTTCACTACTTCAAATGTACAAGTAAACATCTTCATAGTATGGATCTTGCAAAGTTTCAACTAAAGGTAAAAAATATTTTACTTTTACAGGCTTCTTCTTAATTTTTTTCTTACATAAAAACATGCTTTAGGAAATCAAACTGCTAAATGTCTTAACTGTACATTGAAATTTTTTTTTGTTTTTGTAATCTGCATTTAAAATTTTTTAATAATACCGAATTTATATGTTTCAATCGTATGTTTTTAAAATCATTATTAAAATATGTGTAATAGTATCTAATTTTTGTGTAAAAGCATCTTAATATTTTACAATAAATCAAAGAAAATTTCATTTAAAAAAGTTTGTAAATCTAAAAAATTGAATCATTAAATTTTAGCCAGATTAATTTAAAAAAAAATTATATGACTAGGAAATAATAATTAAAAAATAACATATGGTTTAGATTTCAATACGATTATAACTTCTTCAAATGTACAAGGAGTCATCTGCGTTTCTACTCATTTGTTAAGGTCATCAAAACTTGTAAGTTTAATTAACTTTGTTCTACTGTTTCTTTGTTTAATCAACTTACTTCTGTAAGTACCATGTTGTACTTCTGTGGTATATGGGTGAGTTTTCTTTAGTTCAATTAAAAAAAAAATTACAAGGAAACATGTGCATAGTATGGTTTTGCAAAGTTTTCAAATAAAATAAAAAAGATTTTTTTTATTTTTACTTAAATGTACAGTATTTAAAAATAAATTCTGCAATAAAATATGTGCTGTAGAATCTAATGTATAATTAGTGTTTAAGTGTAAGCATCTAAATTTAAAAAAAAAACACATAAATATTTATAGCAAATAAAATTTTATTTCAGATCTTGCATTAAAAAAGACACAATTTATAAAATTAGTATTTAATTTTTTTTAAATCCAGAATTCTGTGTATGTCGTAAGACACGCATAAAAGTTTCTTTAAAATAACAATAAGATGTAAGTATAAAAAATAATATTCACAAAGGCATAAATATTAATTGTAACGTTTTCCAAATATCGTTTAGTGTACATTCCTATTTACACTGTGTTCCAGTTCAGGGGCTCATATGGGTATTATCACTAATTTATACAAAAATTTTTCGAAACGTTAAGTTGATTCTAGGGCATAATGCATTTCCACGGGGTAAGCTGTGTAACCAAAATTTGTTGGTTGGATAAATCATTAAAAGTAAACTTCCATTTTCCAGAACAATTTTTAAAGAGTTGTAGTTCTTTCTAGAAAACACAAACTGTCTTTTTTGTCCAAATGAAACAGACGCTATGGGTGCATTATGATCCAAGTCCTTCTCGTTGTCTTTATGTGCACCTATAAGTCCTTACCATCTTTATAACGGTTCACCAACACAAAATTAAATCTTGCATCAATTATTCGTTCCACTTCACCCTTTATTTCCAACAGTAAAGGAGACCAGGGTTTGGCTGCAATACAAGATTCACTAAAGATATAGCTTATACCTTCGTCTCCATATGCTACAAGTTGTCGAGGCACAGTATGTTTCTTACCGTAAATTTCTATAGTGGTTTCCTCTTTCTTTAAATACGTTAATTCGTTTTCCAATCGACGGAAATATGACCAACCATCACAATCTGTAAACAATTTACCATATTCATAGCATAAAGAATCTTTACAGTATTTCTGAAAACACTGTTCTTTGTCTGTACGCATTTTCTTTGCAGGTCTAATATCACTAGAATCCATGATGTATCTAAAAACAGTAGAAGGGCAAAAATCCAGAGAAGCAAAATTATTCAAAGACCCTAGAAACAAATTCAACTATGCTTTTAAAAGCCTCTTAGTTATCAAACAGCATAATCACTTTCTTTTGTTTGGTCCCTAACATTTTCAGATACCACAACACGTGTACTTCAGTAGTTTAAGCTAATCTTTAATTTTCTTTTGAGTCACTTTTATCGATGACTCCTTGTATAAGTCCGTTCCTTCTCTTTAACCTATACGTGCAAAAACATTATCCTTAGTCATGTGTAATTCTCACACGTTCCAGAGGCTTCTAGACTTTTCAATATTTGGTAATATGTACTATACGCATTAACAGAATGATAGACTATTTTAAATATAACACGATCATTTATGTAGTCGTAATCAAACGGATAAAGTGCTTGTGTAAAATCTGTTGACCGCGAGCACCTTTTGCTGGGTTCAAATCCACATATTATTATTCACACAGGATATTATTATATCTATACTATAGATGATTCATGTAAAACACACATATTGCAAAAGTCACTTTGGCCACAGTTGTTTAATTAAGATTGTATCTTATCAGTGTCTCCGTGTATAACTCCGGTTCTTCTGCTACCTTAATTAAACTTATACAGGCTAAACAAAACTGAGTCACCCTTTCCATAAGCTTCTAGAATTTTCAATCTTTGGTACTGTACGCATTCACAAAATGAAAGTCTATTTTAAATACAACACGATCATTTAGGTAGTCGTGGTCAAACGCATAAAGTGTGTGTGTAAAATCTGTTGACAGCCGAGCACAATTTTGCTGGGTTCGAATCCACGTATTATTATTTTTCTTTCAAATAATTATCCATTTAATTCTAAAATATAGCTGGGAAATAAATCCTTTTAAAACTATTTGTTACTCTGTCCACCCCTAGATGGAGGTACCTGTCATTTTCACACCATTAGCAATTATATACAAGCATATCAAATCTTATATTTAATTAGTTGCTTAAAAACTCCCTAGATGGCGCTACCAGTCGTTTCCCAACTCAATTCCCCCCATTAGAAGATTAATTATTCAAAATTAAAACCCCACCACTCCCAATATTTTCACAAGTCCCGAACAAAGAAAATGCAAACACTACATTTAAACACCTCCTTCCCTCAAGTGCTCGATAGCTTAACGGATAGCATGTCCGCTTTCGGAACCCATGGTCCCCGGTTCGAATCCGAGAAAATCCTTTTTAAATTCCAAAAATAGAATTACTCATCACACCACCAGATGGCGCTACCAGTCCTTCATCACCATGGAAACTCACCATCAACAACATGACGTCATCTCGTCCACCGAAAAATGAAAACAAAATGTCAAGTTCTTATCAGTAGTCAGCTTCAACTCTTATCTCCCCCAACAACGTTATCTGATTCCTAAATATAAACAAACGGCGGCCATCTTGAAAAGGCGGTAGAGTGCCCCCCATACTACTATAGATAGTATATACGTATATATTGTAAGTTTAGTAGCTTGTTGCCCCAAAGTTTCTGAAAATGTAAAAATAACATACAAGTGTGTTGCTTTACTATCGGAAAGGGACATTACACATGGACTATTTTTAAGTTTCTGTTAGGCAATAGTAATAAGATATCTGAAAAAACATGGAGTGATAGTAATGTTAGCATAATAAAAACCATGAAGGGAAGTCCTTTAGCTCATGTCTTCAAATACTTTTCACTTTCACTGTGGGTCTGTTTAGACTAGAATGGAGTAGGAAACAATACACGAGTAAATGTTGCTACCTCTGGTATGGGAATGTACCATGGATAAAAGCGAGGAATGACATTCGTTTGATTCGAGAAATCAGATTCCATTTCCTGTGCTCACACGCAGGGCCCGATTTAGAAAATTTGGTATAGTAGGCACAGCACGCAGGAAGGGCCCCCCCCTCCATGTTATTTGTTCATCACAAAAACTAATTTTATAACAATAATTGGTACTTACGTATTTGACTGTTGACCGTTTCACAGATGTCACCAAAAAGTTTGAGGAAATCATGACATCACTTATAACTCTTGGCAAAACAAAATAAAGCAGATGAAAATTAAAATCTTAATAGTTAGATAATTAATGTAATTACAAGAATGTGATAGTGGGGGAAACGGTCGACGGACATTTACGTAAATACCCAATAATTTATGTAACTACTTAAAAACTTTTTAAAATTTTTAGATACTTTTGAAACTTAGGGGGCCCTCTAAATTATGGGGGCCCCAGGCCCGTGCCTCACAGGCCTAATGGTAAATCAGGCCCTGCTCACACGATTCCACAGCGAAGGAACGCAAAACAAATAAAAAACATTTTGACTGACATTGTTTAGTTCTTTTTTATAAAATCGGGATCGTTAAAGATAAGATTGAAAACGGATTTGAAATCTGCAGAAAATTTTACACCAGAGATACCTTATACATTTTATTTTTTTTAATAAATAATTTTTCAATCAAATTTTTATATTTTCGCAAGAGATTGTGACGCCACGCTGATTCGATCACTTCGCGATTCTTATTTGGCCACATTTGACAATGATGAGGCCATCACGGCATTGCCCGTGGTGTTGGTTTACGAAGCAAAAAAAATAGGAATTCGTAGCAATCACCGGGGGTTAGCGAGCAGTGGTCACTCCTGACCCCACGAAAAGAACTGTCACGGGCAACGCCGTGCTGGCTATGCAGTGGCTAGTAATTATGTATATTTAAAGTATAAACAAGGATGTATCCAAATAGTTCTGGGACTGGTGGTTATGTGAAGGTCATGAACAAATAAATACACTAGGAGTGACTGGTAGAAGTTTTTCTTGTCTTATAACAAAGGTTTTATTAACCCCTTCCGGTAAAATGACGAGTCTAGCGCGTCATGTGACTTATTCCACAATGAATTACAATTCCATCCAAATCAATAATATAATTTGAATTAAATCATACCGGAAAGGGTTAAACAGTTATGTTTAACCCTGAGTGCCATGCACATTTTCCCATCATGCAACTTTATACAACTCAAAATATTTCGAAACGTTACAGTTTAGTTGATATTTTTATTGGAATAACAACACACCTATGACAGGAAAAGATTAAAACATTAAGTTATCTTCCTCATTTAACTCGTATTCACAATCATATTCCTTTTGCAACTTTTAGTCTTTCATGTATGGCTTCTAATCAATTTTAGACTTTTTGACCAATAAAATCTTTCCAGTTGCATGAAAAAAGACAAATCTTGACATTATTTGAGCTGCTGTACGATCATCGTGGTTCATGAGTTTTTCTATGCATTCTAACAGTGTTGTGATAGTCTGAAGCATGTATCAATCATCTGGAGGAAACCTCCCACACACTGGTGTTTAGTACAATACAAAACCCCACATATTGACCGAGCAGTCGTACCAAATTACTAAATTTAATCGACAACCTTTCTGCAGTCTTGCATATCTGAAAAAACATTCCAGGATGTTTACCATTAATGTATAAAAATGAGCAATGGGATATAATGGATGTAAAAGTATGTCACTTCGAAAGAGACAAAAATATTAATGTTAAATCAGCATTTATAGTGTTGGGAAATAAAATTAATTTTGAAACTTTATGGACAGACCTGGTTTTCAAGGAACAATGCTTGGTAGTGTATGGTACAGTGGTAGGATTAAAGAAAATACTGTTTTTCTAAAATTTTAATCAACATAATTCTTGATATTGCACAGTATGTTTTTAGAAAATTAATTTTCAGGGTGTATTTTTTAGAGTATAGTTCAAAGATATTTTAAAATATTCTATTAGAGACAAGTATTGCATTCAAAAAATATTATACACCATCATTGTCTGCAATGTCTAAAAGTTCCAGAATGTCATTTTTCTTTGCAGCCTCTTTGACAAAGAATTCATTTGAAATTTTCCCTAATTCTGCCTGACATACCTAAAAATAAAATAATGAATAACATTTAAAGAAATTAATTCTATAATATAGCAAAAAATTAATGGCATCTGTTATTACATTTTTTACCACACAGTTTCAGAAAAATAATGAAAAGTCAAAGTAGTAAAAGTATGAGTAAAATGTGACATTTTTCAATGGTTCAGAAAAAAAGAGTTACACTATACACTATGAAAATATGTTTAAAAAAAGCACATATGTGCATAATTTTTAAAACATTATTGACAACATAGTTAGGTAAATGCAAGGTTTTTTATTCAGCTTAGAAAAAGCATTTTCATCTATTTTTGTTTACATTAATGATCAAGCTTGATGACACATGTTGCAATTATTTATTTATGAATTGAACCTAGGTCTCTGAGGTTCCACTTCTATAGTAATGCTAATTTCTGAATCAAGAATGAGTTCTCATGTTTTAGCTACAGGCATTCAAAAAGAAAACGAACTCTCAGAATATTGTCAATGTTAACTAGGAAATGCAATTATCCAACCACATACATCTTCAAAATTTTTTTATCATACTTTTACATTAAACTTGTGTGTACGTTGATAGTTGTGTTCTTTTTTGGTGTTCAATTAAATTGATGCTTCATAGAGTTCAATCCCTCGTGACTGCTAAGGATGAAGAACAAAACTGCTTTAAAAATTGCAAATATATCTGCATATTATGCTAAAATCCTTCCTTTTTTGTTAAAGGTCAGCCACCTAATAGCTAAAAAGATTTAAGAGTATCAATGCAGAAAAATTTTGTATTGCCCAATCAGGGATATTACTAGAAGTTTTGATATACAGGGTTATTCAAAATGAATCATCCGATTTCAAAATGTTATATTTTCATAAATAAATGACACATAATTATAAATAATACACAAGTACAAAGAGAAAATATGGAAGTTTTTGTTACAAGTTGTTCGCTATAACTTCCTTTAGTTACATGCATAATGTCAAGACGGTGTGTGAATTCCTGCCAAACTTGTAAATTGGTAATTGACTGCACAGCAGCAGAAATCCATTGTTTAAGTTCACATAAATCTGTGGGTAATGGTGGCACATACACTCTATCTTTTACAAACCCCCAAAGGAAGAAATCGCATGGGGTCATATCAGGCGACCTATGTGGCCAGCTGTGTAACGTCAAGTCATCTGGTCCACGGCGACCGATCCTACTGTGAGGTAGCTCCGTGTTAAGGAAGCGATGAACCTCTGCAGGGCTGTAGTGGAGGGTGTACGGCGGTATACGCCGTATACCCTCTGGTTTTTCCTGCAAATTCCGTATACCCTCTGGTTTTTCCTGCAAATTCCGTATACCCTCTGCTTTTTATTAAAAACTACGAACACTGCTTTGTTTTTATTAGAAAACATCACGTGAAACGCAGATAGATGTAGAAGCAAAAGAATTCAAGAAGAAAATACTTATGTTTTAAGATATCACCTTGGTATATAATTCCAAATCGTACTTATTAATCAAAAGCAATTCATTCAAAGTATTGTCCATAGAATGAAATTCAGACTTTGTTCTAATGTTAATGGAGAAAATTGACAACTTGTGAAGGATATATCCAAGCTTGATACAGAAAATATAAATACAGGGGATATTCGCCATGTAGAAAAGGAGGTAAAAAAGATCTGTTGACGTTTTGGTATAGATGAATTGTGCACTATTCAGGGTTTGAGGGATCAATGAAAACGCCCAAGTTGTTACCCTAACAATGATTTATTGTATAGGAATGTATAGTCGCAAGTGACGCGGTGAGGCGAAAACAGGGGAAATAACGGCCGAAAGGAAAAACAAAGATTTTATTGAAAGCGTTGTTGACAAGTGTCATGTTTACAGTAATTGTTCAAAATTGCGTCCACCAGTATCGATACATGCTTGACAGCGTCGGTGGAGCGATTGGCGTACACGTTCAAAGATGCCTGGTATTTCACGCACACCTGCAGCACCTACAGATAAGCGAGCGACGAGATCCTCATCTGAGTCAACTGGAGTCTCATAAACAAGATGCTTTAGATGTCCCCATAAAAAGTAATCGAGGCTCGATAAATCGGGAGATCGGGGTGGCCAAGGGACTGGTCCACCACGCCCAATCCATCGAGTACCAAACGTGGCATTCAGGTAATTCCGTACATCAATGCTGAAGTGTGCTGGCGCCCCATCGTGCTGAAACCACATGCGGTTACGAATGGCGATCGGAACATCATGCAGCAGTTGTGGTAACACTTCTTTCAGAAAAATAAGATAGCTTCCGCCAGTGAGCCGCGTGGGTAGTAAGTATGGGCCAATCAAAAAGTCGATGTTCAACAGCGGCTAGACATCTACTGCCCTCTACCGGCAATGATACCAACCGATCACTCCATTTCTCTTTCCTTTTATTTCCCCTGTTTACGCCTCACCGCGTCACTTGCGACTATACATTCCTATACAATAAATCATTGTTACAATGTCCTGTACCTACCATTAAAGTTTGTACCATGAATTTGGGACCACCCTGTATATATATATATATGTGTGTGTGTGTGCGTGTATGTACATGTTCCCCCTCCCGTTGAAAGTGTAAGTAGTAAGTACATGTCTCGCCTCCTCATGGAAAAAATTCTGTGGGTATCAAAGTGTACCATAAAAAGATTGTACCATCAGAGGGTAAACCATGGGGCCCCTGCCTATACTAGTGCAAGGGCCCCCATGGTATACCCTCTGATTCATTTACGACTACAGCACTGAACCTCTGTAGCCCAGTGAGGTGGTGCCCCATCTTGTTGGGAAACGAAGCTGGGAAAGATCTTCCTTTATCTGGGGGAAAAGCCAGATTTGCAACATATCGAAATAGATAATGCCAGTGACTGTTTTTTCCGCAAAAAAGCTTCACAATATAAAACTTCTATATTTTTCCTTTGTATTCATGTTTTACTTATCATTCTGTGTCATTTATTTTTGAAAATACGGAATTTTGAAATCGGATGATTCATTTGAATAACAGTCAAATACAATAGTTATCTGGATTTCTCTGTTCGCTCAGAAAGTTCTTTTAAAGAGGTTACTTTTATATAATGGATGTTGTTGCAGTTTCATAAAAAGCCAAAATTTCTCTTCGGTTTGAAAGATCAGTAATTTTAAAATAGTTTTTTTCCCTAAAAATTTGATATTGCATTTATGTGTTATAATTAGTTTTTACAAAGCATATTGCATTTAATATTTGCATTTCCTAATATAAACAAATGAAAGACCACTAACACAAAATGAACTTTCCTATAACATAATTATTTCACTGATAAAAATGCTGCTTGGATTAAGCAAGATAAAACGAGGTTTACAAAAGGAATTTCATGTTAAACTTTAACTCAATAATAAATATATCATTCTTACATTGCATTTTCATACATTATAGTATAGATTAACTTTTATTATGAGCTGCAATTAAAAAAAAGTCAAATTCCAATCTAGATTTTAAAAAATAAGCAAAAGGCAATACTGAACATTTCTGGAATGTAACATCTTGGTCTATAATATTAAAAAGTTTTGGTGTTTTTGGAATTTTCCTTTACAGTTGAATATGTATTTTTAAAGCATTGCAAATAGCAGTTTTCCATCATTTTACTTTTTAAATGTTTTTTTTTTTCTTTACAGAGGAATAGAAACACAAGCACTAAATTACAACATGCTTAGAGGTTATAACAGGTTTTAAGGAGTAAAAAAGTGACAATAAGTGACTAATCGAACAAAAAAAAGCGACTATAAGTGACAAATAGCAATAATGCCAAATATATTCAAGTATAAAGATAGAAAAAAGAAAAGATCCTCCCCAGCCACCCCTATCTTTTTCTTTTCTTTCTTTGGAAATATATTTATTTTCTTCGTTTAATAAGCATATTATTTTAAAACAATATTAACAAAAAAAAAAAAAAAAAATTTGTAATAATGATTTTTTTTAAATGTTGCTCACTTTTGACATAGCTTGAAGAATTTCTTTCTTTTCTTTAAAAGATTGTCGGATATTTTTTGTTAAAAAGACTGAAATTAATTTTGTCTTTTTCTTTTAAAGAGACGAATGTGCATTTTTTAAAGTCTGTCTTTGCTGACCAGCATCATGTGAGACTTTTGCAGCCCCTTCAATCATTTCCTAAGCAAGTGCTGCTTCCTTAAAAATCTTTATTTAATTTTTTATCGGCTTTTTGAGCCTTTTATTGACTTCCTTTAACAATTTTGAAGCACTGTCCAATGCCCCCTCCTCTTCCTTACGCATAATTTTAAGTTTTTGTTCTTCTTCTATTACCTTTCTTTTCTTTGTCAGCTGCTTTAAAAAAGCTGCTTTCTCTGCTTCCAGTCTTTCTTTTTCATTCCTTCTCTAATTTTTCTTGTGCCTTCTATTTTATACCTTCTAAATAGACATTGTGGGTGTTATATGCAATCCTTCCCATATCCATTAGCTTTGATGTGATCGGTACCAAATAAGGTTGATTGTCAAAATTTGCCAAGCTACTTTTGACCGTCATCAATCCATTGAGTGTGCGTTCTGACATTGTTGCTCTGTCTCCTGTAAAAGCTCTTCCTGAGGCTGAGAAGCCATGTTCAATGTTGATACTACCATGAGAAGGTGACAGAGCAGCCTTCACTGGCTTTGACACAACTGGGTATTCAGGATCCACACCACTAATGTCTCGCAGTCTGAAGAACTGGTTCTAGTAAACATCAATAGGCTTCATATTCTGGATCCTTTTTCCTCAAGTTCTCTTTGGAGTAATTTCCACTTATCCAGTAGTATGTCTGTTGGGACTTCCCATTGCATTGCTCTAGCAACTTCTAATACTTGTCGGACACTCTCACCACTGAGTCTTTCATGAGGACCAAGACAGGATAAACTTTTAAGGAGATGAACTGAAGGAGGACTTCTTCAAAAGATATTTAACACCAATGTAATGCTTCTGAGCCCTTAGAAAAAAGAAATTCCTTTCCTTCTCTTTCACACTCTGTAGCGCTTTAGAAATTTCATCTTCAATCACAATATCAGCCAGAGGCAACAGTTTCTGAAGACATATGTCTTCCATTTCATCCATCTTCAAATCTCGAATGAATTCCTTTGTAGATCCTACCCAAAATTGTTCTTATCAACAATTTAAGTTGAGAATGAAGATTGGGTATTAGTTTTTCTGAAGAAATTCGGTCACACGATTAAATATACTTGCACTTGATACGACAAATATCACCTCAGCCTTCATAGTTTATCTTCTAAGAAAATGAACAATTTTCGAGTTGCTTGGTCTTTGTATCATGTTTGGCTTCTTTATTGGAATGTAGTCAAGGAAATACTTTAGCACTACAATCCACAGTTCAAACAACCTTTAAGCAGCTGACTTTAAGCTTAGCCACCTGCTTGAAAAATGCTTGATGAAATAGCGAGTGGGAAGTTTCCAGTCTCCTTGAATTTGTTTGTATATTGACCAATGCTTAGGCCACTGATCAAAAAATCTGAATAGAAAAAACTAGTTCAGACACATCTTCTCAAGTTTCAAAGACGACTCTCCCATTCTTCCTATATCGAATTGCTTAGCACCAGGCTATGTGACGAAGGGTATTGTGGAGGAATTTGATGGAACGGCATTCCACTGCGTTTTTGGAAATTACAAAGGAAGGAAGCTATATTCTGCTGCTCCGTATTTAGAGGATTGCTATTGGTTATTTGATGACAAGATTATCTTATTTGGTGATAATTGAGGCTCCAATTCTTTTCGCAAACTGAAACCAATATTATAGCAGCTGGCGCCAGCTGTAGCATCAAATTACGAACGCCTCAAAATAAATTTAAAAAAAGATTGATTTTGGCGGAAACACGGGTGTTATTCAGAAGAGAGAGGGCATTGCCCTCCCCCCTCTGAATGATGCTCAAATGGCGTACCTGCCGTGGAGGAAACTAGTCTGAACAAGTTCCAATGCAAGACAAAATACACAATATGTACTAGGCAAATAATAATTTCAGCACTGGGGAAGTTTTAAAAAAATCAAGGACTTTTCACCTAGTTCCATAGTCATCAAGGGGCCCCCGAGTTTGGAAAAAATAATTCAAGGACTTTTCAAAGTCCGTGGGTGAAAAAAGGTGAAAAAAGCGATAAAAAAACAAAAAAGTGATGTGTTATAAGCCCTGCATGCTATTTGTTAAAAAATCAACATTAATCTTCATTAATTTTTAATAATTTCTTTCCAATTTTAGAGATACCAAGGTATTTTGAAATTTATTTGAATAATTTATTGATAGGTAGGGTTGCAAACAGTCTATTGTAAACGCTAATTAATCTACATTTATGGGATGTTGAACTTTTAACTGTCAATAAAAAACTAAATATACATTTCTGGAATCTAATATTTTGCAGTTGCTCATTACTATCTATTATCTACTTAAAAACTGATTTCAGTTAAAATCGGCGCTATATCAGCCACAGCTGATTTGCTCATTTTGTATGGAATGACCCTAATGCAAGATGCCATTTTAAGTAGTTCCTAATTTGTTATTCATAACTGAAATGTTTAGTACTTACAGTAATTTTCTATCATATGTGAATACCAAAAAATGAAACTTCAATTAATTTAATTTAGAACTGAGGATTTAAAATATATATTTTGTTACTTCAAGGTGAAGACATTATAAAACAGACTAATATTTTCAGAATTAAATGCAATTCATTGGTTTCTTTCTTTTTTATATCCTTTTAGGGGTTTATAGTTATATTCAATTATAAATGTCTAATAACCGAAATTAGAACATTTTCCCTAAGAAAAAGACGAAAAAATTATATCTATAGAAGACAAAAATTAGTAGCTTCCTGAACTATGAATTGAAATTTCATTTACTTAGTGCCTATGATTATGTTACGTTTATCACAAAATTGGATTTTTAGTCATTAACAGAATAATTTGCAGTTCTTATGCACATAAAAAAAATCGATCAAATGTGTCTAACACAATACAATGCTTTTGTTACAGATGTTAAAGTAAGCTTTAAACTAAATGAATAAAATTAAGACTGCGCAAAATTAAAAATGCCTTGTTTTCACTGGTAGGTACTGGTATAGCTGACAGACAACTTCTGGTGTAAAATTATTGTTAACTTTACAACAATAAATAAATAACCAATATCTACAAAAAATAAAAATATTTGTAAAGATATTTTACACACCTGTGAAGCATCGATGTTAACAAAACAACAATTGTCTTTATTGTAAGTGCCTTGATATCTATAGAAAGACATTAAGAACATTTAATACCATTAAACTATTCAATTAATAATAAATGATTATTAGTAATAATAGTTGCATACATTTCTTCCACATTATCATCATTAGACGAAAGCAGCATTTCAGGAATAAAGTCAGATTGATTACATTTTCCAATAAGACGTCCAAGAAGGGTAATTTCTTCTACTGCTTGAATGTTATCATTTTCCTGTTAAAAGCACAAAATATTACAATTCATAATTTTAAAGTCTGTTCAATGATATTTTGAGAATGTTAAACTCACTCTGCTTTCTATTGCACTTTTTACAGATGGTGATACTTGAACTTTAGCCATTTCCAATGAGGCAGATTTCACATATCTAAAAGTTTTATCAATTAGTTTTTAAAGCTGAAACAAAACTTGATGCATACAAATATGTGTTTAGCATAATTATATTTTTAAAATTAAACTTAATCATCCACTAAAAAATTGATATTTCAATGTATGATCTGTAAAGATTCATCGAATCCAAGAATCATCGAGTCCAAGAATGTCTTTTTGTGATTTATTTTCGGACATCAAACAAACAGTACAAACGGTACAACACAACACAACAAACGATAATATTACGCTGAGATACATAAATTCAAGTTTCAAGAAAAAGGAGGGAGCTCATCAAGAAAGCTCACACCCGAAGCCGTGCCATTCAGGAAGTCTTTGAAATTGTTTTGAATCACATTACTTTACGAACGATCACGTGGTCTCGCCGAGAGTGTCAGCAAGAAGCTCCACTCTCAACAACACCCACGTGGTACATTCCTATTCTCAACATCCTGGCACCCACATGAACCATAGGGGTTCATCAAAATTTCCTGGTAAATACATAATACTAAGATTTCACACATAAAAATATTAACTTTAGGATATATAATCTAGTTTTCAAATATTAAACACTTCATACAAAAATAATATAATTAGTTAAACACACTTTAAACAAAATGCAACATTAAGCAATTCAATTATAATAATTCAATAACACTTCAAGTTCGAGAATATTTGTTCAAGGAAACTTATTAACAAGTTCAAAATTCTATTCATGGTACATGATTAATATTAATATTTTTACTAACATATATGAAAGAATAGTTCCAAAATCCTTGGGAACATAGCAAGATTCTAAAATTAGAACAATATTTTAAATTATTAAATCCTCAAAACAAAATAAATAGAATTCAAAATATTTAATAGAATAGTTCAAGAAATGATACCAAGAATTAACGACATACTACTTTTAAGTTTTGTTCATGTTGAAATCGATCAAATATTCAAATATTTAAACAGATAATACTGAATTCCGGAAGGGAAATAAAATTTAAAAAATCTATACAGCAGATGAAAATGTTCAATGTACACAATTTAAGAATATCAACAGTAAAATAGCAATTTTTTTTAAAGATAAAAACATTTAAATCAAGCTTACCAATAAAATACAAGTTAAATAATACTAGAAATAATGCAAAGGCATAAATACTTTCAACAGAAAATTATATCTAAGATGAAAAAAAAATAATCAATCAAATTAGATAATCAAAAATTTTAGCACAAAACACATTAAAAACTTCTTAGTAATTAAAGTTTTACTTCTTCTTGCTGGAGTTCCAAATTGTACAACAATTGCACAGGACGTTTAATAACTGATGACTCAGTTTTTATTTTGCAAGCCCTCACCTTGCCATCTCTTCCAGGAAATAATTCAAGAATTCTCCCTAATTTCCAAACATTTCGGGGTAAATGATCATCTTTTACTAAAACTATATCGTTAACTTTAAATTGGGGAATGCTGTTTTTAACCAAACTGGAATGGGCTGATCTTAAATTTAACAAATATTCATTTCTCCACCTGGACCAAAAGGATCTCATTAATCTTTCTCGATAATTATATGCCTTTATCAATGTTTTCCTAGAAGAGAAATTTGAATCAAGGTGAAGTCTCACAGAGGGCAGCGAAGTTATTCTTTTTCCTAAAAGAAAATGTGCTGGGGTTAAAGCATTTGGCTCATCCGTGTCACTTCCAACATAGGTAATAGGCCGAGAGTTAATCATTCCTTCTATTTCGGTAAGGAGAGTTTGTAACTGTTCAATGGTCAGAGAAGACTTTCCAAGTGTCTTTCGCAGAGCTACTTTCACTGTACGCACCATGCGTTCATAAAATCCGCCCCACCAGACGGCTCTTTCCACTATATACTTCCATTTTATGCCATTTGAAGCATAAAAATTTTCCACCTCCGGATGATTCATAACTGACCACATTAGTTTTAGATCCAATTCAGCACGTTTAAAAGTACGCGCATTGTCCGATATCACCACTGAACACAAGCCTCGTCGGGAAATGAAGCGTCGGAAGGCAAGAAGAAAGGTATCAGTCGACAGACTACCGACGAGTTCAAGATGGACACTTCTTGTCACTGCACAAGTTATCAAGAGAATATATTGTTTTGCATCACTATCTTTCACAAATAGCGGACCAGCAAAATCAACACCGATAGTTGAAAATGGAGCTGATTGTTCCACTCGTTCAGCTGGTAGTGGGGCAACATTCTGATTTCCTGGAGAATAATTAAATCTCTTGCAAATGACACATTTTTTGAGAACAGCTTTGATAGTTTGCCTTGCTTTTAAGATCCAATAATTTTCTCTCACTTGCACTAGTGTGTGAGATACACCCGAATGAAATACTCTTTCATGGGATTCCCAAATCAATAGTTCCGTTAATTGTGATTTAGAGGGGAGTATGATAGGATGCTTTCCGCCCATTGTAAAGTTGGTTTTCTGTAACCGTCCCTTTACTCGCAGAACATCTTCGTGGTCTAAAAACGGGTTTAAGCATAATAATTGTGAGTCTTTAGGAAGAGGTTTACCATTCTTCAGGAATGTAATTTCTTTGAAGTAAGAGTCATTTTGAACAGTTCTTACCCAAAACTGCTCAGCACTATTGAGTTCTTCAGATGTAAGAGGACCCTTTTGACTGTTCTTTCCTTTGAGTACATCCACGAAACGTCGTACCCAAGCAGTTACTCTCAATAGTCTGCGAAGGTTGCTAAATTTTCCCGGATCAATAATGTTTTCATGAACAACTGCAGAGCTAACTAAAACTTTCGAGTTATATTCGGATTCGATCTCACTGCCTATGGAGTCATATTCAAATAACTTTACCTTGGGCCAAGTGTTTTCTGGTTCATTTAACCATTCAGGGCCATGCCACCACCTTTTCGAGGTAATCAAATCTTTACTTAAACATCCTCTAGTCAACAAGTCTGCAGGATTGTGTTTACTTATACAATGGCTCCAAGCACTTGGGTCCGTAACTTCCTGAATTTCTGCGACTCGGTTTGACACAAATGGCTTCCATCTGGACGCCGAGCCTTTTATCCAATGGAGCGCAATCGTCGAGTCACTCCACAGAAAAACCCCTTCAATAGTTTTAAAGATGTCTCTTTGATATTTAACTAGTCTAGTGGCTATTACAGCACCCATCAACTCCAAACGGGGCAATGTTAATCTTTTTATAGGAGCAACTCTTGATCTGGAGATTACTAAACTAGTTTGAAAAGTGTCTTGCGATGTTTTGTATCTTAAATATGCCACGGCTCCAAAAGCCTTTAAAGAGGAATCGCAGAACACGTGTAACTGTAAATATTCTCCACTTATTACACTCATGGTGGAAAAGTAATGTCGAGGTATAATTAATTTTTGCAATTCTTGTATTTCGTTACACCAGGTTTTCCACCTTTCTTTAATTTCTCCCGAGATCAATTCATCCCATTCCACACCAAGCTGCCATAACTCTTGCAAAAGGCACTTTATTCGAATCAGGAAAGGCGTTATAAATCCACAAGGATCGTAAATTTTTGCAGCGGTGTGAAGGACGTTTCTTTTAGTGCATACATTGTCATCCAAAGTTGACAACAATGATCTTAAGTCAAGTCCCAGAGTGTCTTCATTATTGTTCCAAATGAGTCCTAACACTTTCAAGTGTGAATCTGATTGTTCATTTATTTCAATTAAAGAATTAGATTTCCTCCATAAGTCTTTTAAATCTTTAGAATTAGTGTCAAATTTTCTCATACTCATGTTCGCGTCTTTCAAGATCGAAGCAGCATCAGAAGACAGCTTAAATGCTTCTTGTACGGTGGAACTTCCATAAAAAAGGTCATCCACATTAAGTGAGTTACTTAACATTTCATGTGCGAGAGGGTGCGTATCCTTGTATGCTTTAATATGAGTTTTGATAGTTGCAGCCAAAACGTAAGGAGAACATGTGACACCGAAACAATGTCTTTTAAAGTGATACACTGTTACGGGTTGAGATTTGTCACAGTTTTTGTAATACAGAAAACATAAATAATTCCGGTCAAAATCCGCGACTTGAATTTGAAGGAAAGCTCGAGCTATATCTCCACAGAACACAATTTTGTGTTCTCTGAATTTTATAATAACATCTATAAGGTTGGCGTTCAAGTTTTCTCCCGAAAGAAGGCAATCATTAAGGCTATTATTAGTCCCTTGTTTACTACTGGCATCATATACAACTCTTGTTTTAGTGCTAGAAGATAATTCTCTATAAACGTCTCTATGTGGCATTGTATACTCATTAAAACACCCATCATTACACATTTCAATAATTCCTTCCCTTAATTGCTCTTTCATTACTGCGTTATACCTTTCAAACAATAACTCATCACAATTAAATCTTTTTTCTAATGAAAAGAATCTTCTTTTCGCCACTTCAAGATTATTCGATAAACTTTCTCGCGAAGTTTCTGATTTCCATAAAAGCGGTGCTTCGTAACGCCCGTTTACAAACCGCAATTGAGTTTCAAAATTACTCATACAATCCGAAGTTTTTTTTCTATCCAGTTCGTAATCGCACAAAAAAGGTTCCATATCCCATAAGCATTTTAAATCATTCTCAACTGAAGAGCAAACAACCTTCAAGCAAGAAGTTGTGTCTGGCATTAGTTCTGCTGGAACCTGCCCTGCCAACGTATTTCCAAATACTGTTGGTTGAAGATACAAGTTATTACTTATTTGTTTAACTTTTCCCCGAAGAGCAGAGTACATGAAGTCGGCTCCCAATAGCACTTGTATCGGCTTTGTTTCGTTCCATGAATCAGCAATTTTACATTCGTCGGAGAGAATGTTTTGGATTAATTTGTGATTGATATTCGAATACAGCTGGGCTCCACTTATCTCATCGGTGACTAATGCTTGAATATCTATGCATGGGTATGGTGGGAATCTGCTGCGAAGAGTGATGTTTACAAGATCAAGTTCCTCTTCGGAGGGATTGCGTTTTGAGAAAGTGTAAATAAGAAGCTTTTCTGTCTTTAATGGTTTCACATTCAATGTTTTCGCCAAGTCTCTTCTGATAAAGGATTTTTGTGAGCCCGAATCAAATAACAATCTCGCAATTAACTTTTTAGATCCACTTTCTACTTGTACACTAGAAGTTTGTAGTAAAGTGGTATAACTATTCACTGAATTTTCACCCTTAACAACGGAAGACAATACGGTTTGATTTTCCGGAACTTGTGTAACTTCGGCTTTTTCTAGAGTCTGCACTTGAGATGCGTTTTTATTTTTAGTTTCGGGGCAAAATAATAAATTATGCTGTAAACTCTGACACGCTTCACAGGGCTGGATTTTTACTTTACACTGGTAAATTAAATGTTTACTAGCTAGACAACGATAACAACGTCCATCCTTTTTTAGCTTGTAGCGTTTCTGTTCATTCGTGAACGATCTACATTTTGATCCGATATGCGAGTTTGAGTTACAGAAAATACAAACATTTCTCACAACTGTGTTTAATGCGGCTGAGGTTGGGACATTAGTTTTAAATCTAGGTGGTTGATAATAACCTTTCGAGCGAGAAGTTTCGTGAATTTTCAGTGGCAGTCCAGAAACCACATTAGCCGCTTCTCGAGATTCAATTTCAAATTTAATAAATTTTATCAGTTCGTTAACATCACCGGTCTTTTCAGGATCCCTCTTGCGATGAAATTCTACCACTAGATCATAAGGTAACTGTTTTAATAAAATTGGTATCAATAAATGACCGTAAGTACCGGACGCAATTCCCATGGCGTTCAAATTTCGTATACAGACTTCGCTTTCGTCATGCAAGCTTCTAAGTCCTTTAAGATTTGAAGAAACCTTAACTGGCTCAATTTCTAACAGTTTATTCATGAAACAACTGATTAAATGTTCTTGTTTACCATATCTATCTTTTAACAAATTTAAACAAGATTTGTAATTTTCTTCCGTGAGAGAAAATCCGGCAACAGTTTTGTAAGCTTCACCCGATAGAAAAGATTTTAAATACATAAATTTATCAACATTACTTAATAACTCATTTGAGTCGATTGCACTTGTGAAGCTGTTGAAAAATTCCAGAAATGTGTTTGAATCACCATTAAATGTGGGAATGTTTAGTTTAGGCAAATTAATAGCAACTTGTGACTTTTTAATATTCAAATTAGAAACGTTAGAACCTTGAGAAGATACAGAATGTTCAATTTTAAACTTCTGTAGTTTACTTTTTATTTTAAATTTAGCATCACTTATGTGTTCATCATATTCAATTGAACTTTGAATTTCGGTTTCGAAAGCAGCATTATCATTAATTAATTCCTCAATTTTAGAATTAAGAGTTTTAAGTTTACTTTGCTTTTCTTCTAGACTTAGCAAATATTCCGAAAGTTTATCTTTGTCACTTTCACTTTCGGTATCAAGACTTTTTAAGAAAGAATCCACTTTAGTAATTAATTTAGTACAGGAACTTCGAGTAAGCTTACGTTTTGATTTTAATTTATCAACATTCTCCATCTTTAATTCTGTTGTGTTTAAATGAACGTTTACAGTACCTGTCAAGTTCAAACTCACTGTTTGAATGATACCACGAATCCGGGTTCAGAGCCGTCAATGTAATCCAAGTAATTGATGGTTTATTCCAAATGATTCATGTATCCGACTAGTATCACACAAAGAGTCCTAATATAATATATTCCCGGGTTTCGGCACCATTGTAAAGATTCATCGAATCCAAGAATCATCGAGTCCAAGAATGTCTTTTTGTGATTTATTTTCGGACATCAAACAAACAGTACAAACGGTACAACACAACACAACAAACGATAATATTACGCTGAGATACATAAATTCAAGTTTCAAGAAAAAGGAGGGAGCTCATCAAGAAAGCTCACACCCGAAGCCGTGCCATTCAGGAAGTCTTTGAAATTGTTTTGAATCACATTACTTTACGAACGATCACGTGGTCTCGCCGAGAGTGTCAGCAAGAAGCTCCACTCTCAACAACACCCACGTGGTACATTCCTATTCTCAACAGATCAACGACAGGGAGCGTTTATCAAAATCTATCAGTTTGAATGCATTATAAATACAGATACAAATATGCAACAAAAAAAAAACTACTTTCCATGAATGAGTGTATAACCACAATACTGTAACTATTTTTTAAATATTTTATGGTTTATTACTTTAGGATTGATTATGAACCTAACATTCAACACTTAAAAACACTGACATATTTATCCAGGTTAATTTGAAAATATTATATACCTTGCACCGAAGTGTTTATCTTTATAATTAAACACCCTACCAACAAACTCTTGTATTTACTGTAATGATTGACTATACAAGCAAAATATGGAATGAAAAATAACAAAAAGTAATCTTGTTTACAGTTTCAAATAGTCATTTACATGTGGATAGACAAGTTCAGTCCAATCTAATTTTTTTTTCATTAATGTTAATTTCAATTAATACAATCTCAGGCTTGCCTCAAGTAAAGGATTTTCAGTACATATATTTCCTATGAAAATCTTTTCACTTGATATCATAACAAAATATTCTTACACAAAATTTTTCAAACTCCTGAAAATAAACCTTTTTACTCACATATTTGTTCCAAGTGTTGTCCCTCTATCACCATCAATATCAAAGCAGAGTTGTGTAAGTTTTTCACTTGGATCGATCTTTTTAACATTCGTCCTAGAAGCATAGTCATCATCTTCAAATAGAATACTAACAATTTCAATCAATTCACGTTATATTTTATCACTTTAGAAGCAGAAACTATATATATATTGTAAGACATTGGAAAACCAATCGAGTTGAGTAAAACTAATTTATCTACATGTTATGAGAGCACACAGGTACAGGTTATCAGAGTGCACCTATACAAGAAGGAAGTAGTAGCTAACCTGTTAGCATTCTTTTATAGAACCTGCTCGAGCTATGAGCGGAAAAGGAAGAGAGGCTCTTATTTGTTCTCTGAGGCGCATTCTAGCGATCGCCAGGATAACGCGCTTCGGAGAAGTAGTGAATACGCCACAGAGTATCCCCCAGTGACAAAGTCACAATTGAAAGGAAGGTGGTTACATAGATTTTCCAATATAACAATTCAATACAGTTAGGTACACAATGCAATGCAATAACAAAGTTACAAAACAACAAAAACTAAAATATGAAATTATATAACATATTCAACAACTTTTGTTGAAAATGCACATGCCGCCCTGATCTGGTAATGTATGGTTGTTTTCTATGCCTTCGATGAATGGTTCACTGTCAAGGGTTTAGGATTTGCTTCCAATTTGTGTGAAATTTTAAAAACAGGTTTAACTCTGTCAGTTGATACGATAGTCTGTTTGCCATTCAATTGAAGGACAATTGTTTTGTCAGAACAGTCCGATACCCGATGAGATCCGGTGTATGGAGATGTTAGTGGCGGTTTCACACTATCAATTCATAAATAAACATGAGAACAATTGTGTATTGATTGGTGTACATAAATAGATTGTTTGCCATGATGGGCAGGTGAAACAGGTGTTCAGGATTGCATGAAGTGTTTAAGTTCTTGAACATAAAACTCTTTAGGCAATGACACAGTATTAGAACAGTTCAGAATGTAATATGGTAGTCTAAGTGTAGTGTCGTACACGAGTTCTGCACAAGTGGCTACAATGTCGCTTTTAACAGCTGATTGTATGCCCAGCAACACAAAGGGTACAACTTCTGACCATTTGGGCATGTAATGGGCCATGATGGCTCTTTTCAAATGACGATGGAATCTTTCGATCATTCCATTGGAACTCGGGTGGTAGCTTGTGCTATGAATTCTATTTGCTCCAAGAGTGTTAGTAAGTTCTTAGAACAATTTCGATTAGAAATTTCGGCCATGGTCGGTTGTGATGGTAACTGGGCATCTAAAACGGGGTATTCAATCCTTTATTAGTGCTTTACAGGTAGTCTCAGCAGTTATGTCCTTAGTTAGTATTACTTCTGGCCACCTAGCGAAGTAGTCGATTATTTTCATGCAATACTGATAACCCTCAGATATTGGAAGTGGTCCTATTAAATCGATATGAATGTGAGAAAATCTAGCATCTGGCAAATAGAAAGTACCTAGTCGAGATTTTGTATGTCCGTGTATCTTCGATCATTGACAGTTTGGGCAAGATTGGACTGCATTTTTGATAAATTTGTGCATGTTAGGCCAAATGAATCTTTTTGATATCATCCGAGATGTTGCTGAAATACCAGGATGAGAAAGATTGTGCATGTTGTTAAATACAAGCGTTCGATGAGATTCTGGAATGAAAGGCTGGGGTATACCTGTTTCCAAATTAGAGTAAAAAGTAACATCTTCTAATGGGAAATATTTTTTTCAAATTTTAATTCTTGAGGAGTGTACAGTCCGGTCCCAAGCACCCTTAAGACATTGACAGCTGGCAACTTGGGTAGGACCCCTTGGAGGAGTGTCGTGAGGAACCAACAGGGTGTTTTTGGAGAAAAAGAACGCAGGGTGACAGATGTGGGGAGGCTTTGCATAGGCATTTTGCTCAGACACAATAGTTCTTCAGTAAACTAATAATTTAAGTTTAAACTATCCAGTTATCTTGAAACTTTTCTGTAAATTCATAACCAACTTGTAAAGAAACCTTAATTTTAACTTAATTGCTCTTTTCCTGTTTTAATTGAACTTGTATTCAATGATTCCTCCACGGCATGCTCATCTGAGCACACTTGAAGGGGGTATGAAGGAGGATTGGAGAGAAATTTTGTGTCTCCTAGTTGTTCATTTAATTTTTATAATCAATATGTTTTTTGTTTGAAATTTCGTCCATCTCTACTCTTGACAAAGCATCAGCTACTAAGTTGTCGGATCCGTAGTGCACCTGATATCAGTAGAAAACTGTGAAATATAATCTAAATAACGCATTTGACGAGGACTACATTTTTCAGGTTTCTGATGAAATGCGAATATCAATGGTTTTCAATCTATAAAAATCGCGAAATTTCGACCTTCAAGCATGTGTTGGAATTTTTTAATCCATGTGTAAATTGCAAATAATTCGCGATAGTATGTTGACCAATTTCTTTGAGAATTGTTCAATTTAGATTAGTAAAATGCAATTGTTTTCCACTGGTCTTTCGATAACTGCATCCAAGAACTCCCAACTGCAACGTTTGATGCATCATCCCAAAGATTTAATTGAGCACCTGGGATTGGATGTCTTAAAAGAGTCACCTGTGCAATAATTTCTTTGGATGTATTAAATTCTTGGGACTTATCATCGTACCACTGTAATTGCTCGGATGAACTATTTGCCATCAAACGAGAAGATTGCATTTTATTTTTATGACCCTCTAAATATTGTATGAGAGGTGCAAGTATATCTGCAGCCTTTGGAATGCTGCATCAATAAAAATTAAATAGAACTAAATAATGGTTTAATTTAGTCAAGGTAGTTGGTTGTCAAAATTACAAGATGCATTTTATGTGATTAGAGAGAGGTTCTATGCCTTTTTCAGAAAGTTTGAATCCCAGATATTCAATTGTTGGTTGACCAAACTGAAATTTCTTAGCATTTATGCATAGTCCATACTCTTGGTGTTTTTAAAATTATATTTTAAGGTGCTGTAGATGTACTTCATGATCACAGGAAGCAACAAGTAAATCGTCAACAAAACTGTAAACAAATAGTAAGTCACGCGTGTCACTTCATCAATGAATCTTTGAAAGGTGAAAGAAGCATTTCAAACACCAAATTGCATCAGAATACTTTCAAAAAGCCCAAACGGCATGCAGATAGCTGTTTTATGAATATCTGCCAGATTAATTGGAATTTGGTAATACTTTTATTAGATCAATACGACCAAAAAAAAATTTCTGTGCAATTCTGACGTGAAATTTGTAATACAGGGAACAGGATATTTTTCTTTAACGGTTTGTGCATTTAAAGCATGATAGTCTCCAACGGGTCTCCACTCGTTCAAACCTTTTTTAGGTACCATGTGCAACGGTGATGAATAGTTGCTCCTAGAAGGTCTTATGTGACCTAATTGAAATATGTTTTGAAACTCGGGTCTTGGCAATTTTGAGACGATCAGGGGCTAACCTTCTAGCTGTGATTGGAGGTCCTTTGGTGTTAATAATGTTTTACTGGTTGGTCAGGGTTAGGCAGTATATTCCAGTAAGCAAATGAGAGGCAAATTCTAGAAAATTGTGACTTTAAAAATACACCATTGAAAGGAATGAAACATAAATTGTAAAATTGATAACATGAAAAAACGAAAATAATCAGACATAAAGCATTTATTTGAGTCGTTGATACTTCCCATTTGTGGAGTTTGCAAATATGAGTAAATGCTGTAACAATGCAGGATGACAAACATGATCAAATACAGCTTGAAAGTAGGCACTAACTTGCCTTTTTAGGGTAGGATGTAGAAAAGTAAATATGTCTGAAGTAGGCATCAGTTGTCTTTTCCTTTTTCTACAACTGTTTAACAAATAAAAAGCAAAACCAAACAAAAATGCTATTTTTTAGCATCATTCTTTATCTTTGTTCCAAGTTTTTTTAGTTGTGTTGAAATGTTACCAATTAATAATCTTTTACCTGCATTTTCGTTTTAATACAAGACAGAATACTAAACATAATTTTTTTCTGACAGCTTCTAACAAGAAAAGAAAATCTGATTACTAAAATAAAATCTTGTGATGTGAGATTTTCTTGATGGTAAATGGACACCAGAAGCAATGAAGTTACAAATTGCAGCATTTTCCAAAATGTGGTAGTAGGTCTCACTGGAGCATCACAACAGACTAATGGTCTGGGATCAATCTCAAAGGCACATAATCCAGAACAGCACCACATAATTTTGAACCATCGTCAGAGGTCAAGGTCGTAGTCTCATCTGAGTAGGCACCCCAGTCTCCGAACTTCCACACCACACAGACGTGAGGATATTTGAACTCATCACAGATTTTACATGCCCCATCCCTCATGAATACACAACTGTTATTGGATTCAAACTTGCTACCCTTCTTTTGTTAATTCGCTACTCTTCAAGCGGGGCTACCATGGCCCTCTAAAATGTGATCCACAGCCTAGGAAAAAATACTGGTCCTCATCAAAATAAATGGAAATGTCTGAGTATTATTGAGAGAGTGGTTACATCTCTAACACATACTTATTCTATGAAGAATATATCTGGTTATATGGGTACTTTTGCACAGTAGGTGGATTAATTCTAATAGTACTTTTGCTCTGATACAAATCTTAGTTATCTTGCAATCTTGATTAGGAGCATTCTATTCTTAATGCATATTTATAACATCAGACGTATAAGCACAGAAATATTTTTTATTTACATGTGTTTTATCAGAGATAAAAAATAATTTGCTAAACAAAAGTATATAAATAGATGTACGGTAGCGTGTTACATTTTTAGGTTTCTTTATAGGTCAGTTTAGGCATTTTCAGGTCTACCAAATCTGGAATGCAGTTAATATTCTATGTTAGGCAAAATAGATTTATCTAGAATCTACCAGATTTTTATGCTATAGAAAATTGATATTGATAAATAGTCCAGGCCTTAATTTTTTTTCCTTAAAAGGTAGCTTTATTTCAGTCATTAATATTGAATCAGTTTTGAAAGTGAGCATTCTTAAATTTTAATATTACTACTGTTCTGAGACAAATAACTTTGAATGCAACGTTTTTTCAACTAGAGGAGCTACTTTAGTTGCACAGATGGTTGATTCTGATGTTATCTGAACTGTATAATATGTGAAATAGTAGTTAACCTCAGCATTAAAAGATTTTTGAATAGATTAGTGTTGTTTTACCCCATAACACACATAATGATCAAAAAACTACATAGATGGATCGAAAGAATCCAAGGATACATTCTGCTGGTCAAGAAGATGAAAACTGGTTAGAAGTCATGTATGGAAGAAAGCAGATTTCAGAAAAGATATATGCGGATAAACCCTTCAGAAGAGGAAACAACTGAATAATTTATTCTTTTTTCTGTGGTAAATAGAGTGCTGTTTTAATTTATTAAAAGTGTCAACTAAACTGAAAACAAATATAGTTTTTTGAAATATTTATTATTAATATTTAAAAGCTGTAGTCTAAAAGTCACAATAAATTTAATATAGCAAGAAAGGATATATTAAATCTAGAGCCAAGACTTTTTAATCATTGAAGCATTCGTTATTTTGACAGGATTGAGCATAATCTAGGTGTCATTAATAAATTGTAAGAAAATCAGAAATATGAAAAGTTTGCATTGCAGCTAGCTGGAACTGTACCATATTTGCAGTAAAGTACACTTTTTAAACTTAAGCAATTACTAAGAATTCACAATACAAATTTAAAATTTTCAAATTCATTCATACTCATTCAAGTTTAATTTCGTCCATTCGTCAATTTTTGAGGAAATAATTTCACCAGTTGGCAGCTGAAGTCCTAATTTCATCAACACAGACACCTGAAATGAAATAGTTAAATAATGTTAGTTTGTTTAATAAATTTAATAAATTATATTGTTTACTAGTTTCTGGCATTAAGCTTTTGGAATATGATTAAGTGTTTTACCAAAAATTAAATTATTCTCAACATTTGAGTTGTGAACCAAAATTACATAGCATCTGTTATTCTGAAAGGTATCCAGTCTCATATTGCTTAACCAAAGCAATTTTTATTATTTTAAGATACATTAAAATTGTTTTTAACCTCCCCCCCCCTCAATTGTATTTAATGACAATATCCCTGAGTCAATTGAGTCACACTAATAAGCTGAAATAATACTGTACATAACACATCTGTTATTCAAAATCTTTAAATAATAATAGATTGTGGGTTCCCTGTATTTATTTCAGAAAAAATTGAGAATGGAATGTAGTGGCATCCTGTGAATGACATTTGGCATTAAAACTATGAACACTGTAAACTATGTTTACTATAGAAACACACTATGTTTTTAAGTATGTATGGAAGCATTATTTAATACTGAAAGTTGAAAGAAATTGACCTGTCAGAGAAAATGAGTTACTGCCATTCTACATGCTAATATCTGTCTCAGACATTATTGAAGTCAAAAATGCTTGAGAAAATACAAAGTAACACATAGAAAAGGGATGTAAGGCCTGTATGTAGGCCAGAAACTCAGCAGAAGAGCAAAACCTGATCAGTGATATACATGAGAGCCTACTGTTTCAATACCATTGATATTGTTCCTTGAAAAATAACTCCTATTTAATACTACACTGTACAACCTTCAGTCTGTTAGTCCATTAAATTCCACATCTACCTTCATGTACTGCAATTGTGTACTGTTAACATGACAAAAGAAAATCCGGCTACTCAACAATCTGTCCTTGTTAGAGGTTATTTGGTTTTTTATGGTCCATGGTTCAAAACAGGACAATCTTCATCAGATGCAAAAATAAATAAAAAACAGTAAGAGGTGAGAAAAGATTAAAAAAGTGAAACAATATGTGTATTAGAGACTGCAAAACAAATGAGGGCAAAACAGAAGGAAGGGCAGATCATTAGAATCAACTCAAAGTATTCAAAAGATCAAGACACAATAAACCTCTTTAGACTCAATGTTGGTTCTTCATTGTTTGCATCTAATTTCAAATACCTATTCGTACCCAAAATTGGAAAAGTTAAGATGGCACTACTCCAGAACTTCACATATTTTCACTGGCATATAAGAATTTGCATATTCCAACCTCAAGTACACAACTTATAAGTTTCAAGATAATTGCACGAGTTCTTCATGGCTTGAAAATCTCATAAACAATAGTCCTTAGTTGGTTGCAAAGAAAATTATAATTCATTTTATGATTCACAGCCATATATGAAAGTACTATTTATTTGAATATAAGAATATTAACACATATTTTGTACATATTATAACAGAACTTTAGTTGCATAGTGAATGGCTTGTTCCTGTGCAATTAGATAATAAAAACTTGAGTTAAAACTTGTCATTTCAAGACAAAAGGCTAAGAACTTTACAGTATCTATTTAGTATTCATGTTTGTTTATCATACCTGGTCCAAAAATAAAAAATTGCATTTTATAAAAATAAAGAAATATGATTTTAAACTTACTCTAATATTAAGATCATGCAGGAATGCAACTACACAATTGTAAAGGCACTCATAACCTTCATGAGGCATGTCTTTATAACTCTGAAAGTGTTAATGTTTGAAGCAATTTATTAAATACTTTCAATTCAAATTATGTTTCTATTAAATCTATATAAATTATATGCTAAATACTTGTCTTACAAAAATTAATAATGAATAAACATTTTCAATTCTTTTCTTCAGTTCAGGATATGGTTTTGCACAGTTTCTGATAGCATCCAAGTGATTCAAGGTCACAAGTAATATGTCTTCTGGATGTTGACAGTTGACAACTTGGTATTTAAAGACCATTAACATTAAATCATAAAGCTGGAAAAAAGAAGATATATAAAAACATTATATATATATATATATACCACTTTATTTTCAATTCAAATAAAAATGGTTCATTTAGCATAAATTTCACAATGTATTCCTAATATAATAATATAAAAGGAAAATTAAAACAACTATAACATACATAATTTAAACACCCAACTGTTGGTTTCCAACCAATAGATAGCGCTTGGAAGGTTCCTCAACCACTGCTCAGTTAAGATGCGCGAATGTTATTAATGAAGCCCCAGATGTGAGAAGAGATGATCTGTGTTATGAGATGCTTTGGTGTGTAAAAGACGCGATCTGACTCAATTGCGGCCTTAATGTACATAGGGTCAAAGATTGCTGCAAATAAACAGCATAAATTACGACCAGGTAGTCCTGTAATTCTTTCAATCCAAGACCCATCCTCAAATATATTTTTGTAAGTTGCCCGGCTCCTGAGATGAACAATTTTTGAAAAAGGTTCCTTCAACCCAGCCGAGTACTTACACAACTACATTAGTGTATTTTTCAATCTTCAATAAGGAATTGATATTTAATTGAAAACAATAAATCACAGCTAATGCTAATTTATAAAGAACTCTTTCAGGGGGATTCCCACTCTTTTTTCTTAACTAAAAATAAGGACTTGAATAAAACATTGTAGAAACCGTATTATACAATTTAATACATGACTTTCGACCAAGTGGGGTGCTCTTAAAGATTATTTAATCTTATAAGAACAGAAGTATGTAAAAAATTTAATATGTAAGTCTACTTTCTTAAAAGTATCCACAAATAATGCCACACAAAAATGCGATTTTTCAAAATAAGCCCAGTCTGATTTTTACAAATGTCAGCAGTTAATATATGGGCATTTACGTGTACACATGTTACTAATATGCAAGTACATAAACAAATTATAAAATGGAGACCGCAAGAAAAAAATTTTGGATGTATTTTTTCTTCTCCTTCTTTTTGCAGTGCATTTGCTTTTATAAGAAGGGAAAGAAAAAGTTAATTTTGATGAGACTGTTACAGTTTGATTTTGTTTCTTTATTCTTTTTATATTGGTTTGTTTTGTGTGTTTGCTTTTTAATGGTGTTTGGGGATTGTATGGGCAATTTTTAGCATATAGCTGCTCATATATGGAAAACACCATTTTGAGTTGTCTGGGTTAGGCTCCGCCCTAATGACGCCCTGATCCACCAACACTTTCATTTTAGAAAATTTCTTAAATTTTTTAAAAATTTCTGTTTTTTAAATTTTATTGCTTACTTTGTTATGTTTGCAGCTTCAACGCACTTATGAAATGAAAATTACTCACCCCAGTAATGATTTTATACTACATTTTAGGTCAGCGACCAAATAAATGCAAGTCCGAAATTGTAAGTTTTCAAACAACTTTTCCTGATTCATAAAATTTCCTGACTATTCCCAGTTCTCGGTTGGCTAGCACTCTGGTTTACGTTTTTGCGATCTTCACCTCAAATTTTTTTTTTTCAATCGATTGGGCTAGGGGTTTTTTGAGGAACTGATAACCGATTGGTTCAAATTTTCAGAGCAGAATCACCCCTGAAAATCTTCACAACTTTTCTTTGTTCAACTTTACTTGGATAGTTTTTACTAAGAATATAAGGAGCATAAAACACTAGGATTAAAAAAATTGCAACACATTAGGTTGCCACTCAGCTAGCATTAATTAAAATAAGTTATCTTTATATTGTTCTTGATTCACCCACAAACTCTGTTAAAAATACACTTCCCCATAATTAGAATACATTTTTAAAACATCGCACTCGTGTGTGACTAATTAAAACAAAATTAATTAACATTTGATGATCGAATTCTAGTTCGTCTAGCAGGGCAACTATTTTGTGCATTACGACAGAAACTCGCAAGTCAAAAACAGACAGATTTTCATGGGTTTTCAAGTTGGAACGGACGTATAAAATACGGAGTACCTTGCAGAAAACTGTGAACCTCCACATCAGAATTTATAGAAAGTTTTTGGATTGTAAATGAGCAATGAGGGAAGAAAGTTAAAGGAAGTGACAACGCACTTTGTAAAAGGTAAATAATTGAGATAGAAGATAGAATTTAGTAATTGATACAGTTAGGAGTCCAATTCATGTTCCAAAGGGGGAGGAGCCAAGGAGGTGGGGAAAAGGCAATCAGTACCGAAAAGATGTGGTGAAATTAATGAAATGTGGTGTTGATTAGGGTAAAAGGTAATAAAAGTGAAATATAAAAACAAAAGAAAAATAAAGGTGAGAGATAAAAATAAAAGAAAAAAAAATCAATGTGGTGGGTCCAGGATATTCCCAGAGGAATCCCTGAACTCACCACATCGACGTTTTGGACATGGTGGGAAAGTCCCGATCGAGATGGGTTTTTGGTCTCTTGCGAGATTTAACTCTGGAAGTTTTATAGAATGAGATGTTTTGTAAGAAAGTATTCGGGACTTGTGGAAGTCTGTAGACAAATTTAGTTGAGAGTTTTAATAAATTCAAAAATTGGTTCAATTCCTGAATCATTGCCAATGCTGTCCTCGTAAGCAGTTTTATCGCCGATCAGCCACTAAAAAGAGGTCATAAATATTATGAAAAAATAGTCATTAGAAAACTGAATTTTGTTTTCAAAGGAAAATAAGCACTACTTGACGAAAAATAAGTACTTCTAAGGGCTTTTAGAAATGGAAGGTCAAAATAAACACTTTCTAAGACCCGTAAGACCTGTTTTTGTACTTTTCTTATTTTTTTAACTGAGTTTATTTGGGCTACATTTAGTTTTGAAAAATGTAATCATACATAGCTTAAGATTTGCATTTTCATGAGAATTTAAAAAAGGATTAAATAAGAGTAGCTTGTTGTTCACAGGTTATAACACTAAGCTCAAAAAGTATTATGAACTTAATCGTTTAAAGAGCTAAAAATAATGGCATACTCTTGTTACTTAAAATGTGGAAGGTTTTGCTTATGAATCAATGCAGTTTAAACCAGTGACAGCGATTCCATGGGATTAGATTTATTTCTCTCCAATATTTTTAGTGAAGCTACGCTCCCTCTATATTGAAGGATATACATTTGAAAAATATCCACATACAGATGAAGATAAAATAAATTAATAAAAATTTAAAGTTTGATGAAAGTTTTAGTTGGATATGTGTAATGTTTGATATATACATATGAAATTGCAAACTTTATGTATGTACCTCCTCCCTGTACCTTCATAAGCATATGGATGCAATACAAACTAGTCTGTGCCTCCCTCTGTCTAGCTGGCACAGTTCATTTAAAAGTTAGTAAATTAAAAGTTGCTTGTTCTATTGATGCACATTGCATTCAAAATAATGATAGTAAAAACAATTAAAATAATGCTAAAAATAGTATTTAACATTTATTAAAATAAATCATAATGCACACAAGTCAATAAGTGCATGTATTACTTTGTGTGTAATTGCAAGTATTGTCATTGGTTACATATTTTGCTACTAATAATACTGGGAATACAGATAATTAAGCGAGAAAAAGAAATTCAACTTTTATTTTAAAGTGTGAAAAACATTTTCACTTTCTGGGATTCATTTCTAAGGAAAAACATTAAATTTGTCTTGCAACCCATGGGTGTACCCTGGAAATTTTTCTTTTATAATTCTAAAACAAAAAGTAAAGTTTTGTGCGATATACGCAAGTCCCCAAACAAAATATCACATTAAGTTTTGTTTTGTTAAATGATACTTCAGTTTCCAATTATATGTAATATTTTTAAGTTCTTTAACTCTGAAATGACTTGTATAACATTTACGATTATTTTTAAAATTTATTATGCACATATGAAAATTTATTGGTTAGTTGTTTTGGTGTTTTATGGTGCAAGGGCCTTATTCGGCCAATCTGTGCCAAACACAAGACAGCATCAAGTAAAAAATGTTGTGAAAGGAAAAAAGAGAGAAAAGGGAATAGAGCAGTGGGACAACAGCATGAAAAGATTACTTGGGTATAGTAGGAGGAATATTTCTTGTAAGGTAATTTATAATTGTTCATAAATGCAATAAAATCCTCAAATACTTTTCAAAAATATGCAAAGCTATTAAACACATCATATAAAATAAGTGGCTATCTTAAAAATAAATAAAAATATTAGTACACATAAATTTTGCTTTTAAATAAGTAAATTTTATAAAATTTAGAAAAGTTTTGATAAAATCAATTTTTAACAATTCAAAGATTAACATATTTTTAACTTGTTGGAATTAACAAAAATTGTATTTCAAAGCTAAGTGACTTCAAAATGTATGCAAGACAGTATATTTTTTAGAAAGAATTAAATTGTGTTCATAAATCATTAAACACAGTTTATAAGACACCAAGATTCTTCTCACATTTTGAAACTGAATTTAGAAATATATTTTTGGTTGTAAAACCAAAGATAATCAAATCAAGGTGATAAATATGTAACTGTCATGTATTTAAAACTAAAAATATTAGAGCATTTACTGAAATTCCAGAAAAAAAGGCTATTTTTTTTGTAAAATAATATTTTAGTTTTTACAAAATTATGATGCAAAAACTGGTAACCTACATCTGAATATTAATATTTATTAATCCTAAACTGAATTAACTGAATATTAATATCAATTTATTTCTTAGGAGATATCAAATAGCATATCTATAATTCCTTATTATCCTGAATTTCCTTTACAATAATTTTATAAATATCACTTTAAAGTAGGTAGGTATGATTTAATTAACGTTGCACTGGAGTAACGCAAGCAAATCACTTTAAGAAAATTATGAACTAAGATTAGTTTCTATGAATGTTTTTTATGCAATAAGCACAAGATAGCTTGAGTATTATTTTCTTTTAGGGAAAAGTGCTTTGTTTTAAAAAGCATTTCCTAATAAACTCTTCAAATTTTAAGCACTCAAAAACAAGCAGAGCCTTTGTACTGCACATACACAATAGCAATGAATTCCAAATCATACCTTTCCCATGCTATTAGCGTTGAGACGCATTATGGATGAATGTACTAATTTTTCAAAAACTGACTGCATAGCTGATCTGGAGTACATATTTTGAGGCTTAAACAACTCTTCAATAAATTGATCATTGAGCATAGTACTAACTATATCTTGAATAACTAAAAAAATAACACATATATATTAATACACATGTACCTAACTATTATAGCAGTACTGATCAGTGTGTATATCAATCTTATATAACATGGGTTGCTTGGTTTGAATTTTATGACACAAAGTCTAAAAATAAGCTATGTAACACAAGTTTCTAAAAGTATAATAAAATATGATCCTACCGTGTGTGTTCAACAGAAATACCTGGTAGATCAAGTAAAAAATTAAGACTCATAGTTAAAATATCAGAGATAAAAGTTTTGTTATGAAAAATAATATACTTGTATGATTTGATCTTCTTTTCGACCCGCTCCAGCAATTAGGGGAAAATATCAGAATTTAGTTCTTTCTTCCATGACGTCAGCCTTTGAAACCATGCCAAGTTTTTTCACCTTCCACTCTCAATTAAATGGGAATGCGTAGTCTCCGCTCAAACGATTCCATAGCAAATATTTAGACTGGCATTGTTTTGTACTTTTTTGTAAAATCGTGATCATTCAAGAGAGATTGAAAATTTCAACGGATTTAAAATCTGCGGAAAATTTTCTTTCTTATAGATACCTTGATTTTCTTTTAATAAATAATTTTTCAATTAAATATTTACATTTTCGCAAGAGATCGTGACGTCACGAGATTGGATCTCTTCGACGTTTGTGATTTTGTTTTAATAAATAACTTTTCAATTAAATATTTATATTTTTTGGTTTGTGAAGCAAACCACCACACGGGCAATGTGACTCCCTTGAAAAGAACTGTCACGGGCAATGCTCTTTTGGTTTGCGAAGCAAACCAACACCATGAGCAACTCTGTTATGGCTGTTATCCAATAGACTACGAACTCCTATTTGGTTTGCGAAGCAAACCAATAACCCCACAAAAGCAACAGGCACAGGCAACGCCAGGCTAACCACGCAGTGGCTAGTTATAATATAAGGAGCACATATTTCATCTTCAGCAATGCCATATAATACACATAAAAAACAATACACTAAACAAATATCTTTAAACAAAGTTTGTTTCTAAACCGAGAATTGCTTGTACTGTCAATATCCATTTTTACAAAACTCCTCAATGCTGGGAAGAATGGATCAAATGGAAAGTTTTTGAATGGAATTAAGGAAAATCTTTCAAAAATATATTATGTGTACAACTTTGCTTCCGCCGTTATCCTATAGATGGCTTTAGCGGAAAATAGTGGTCGAAATAAATAGATCATAGATGTCATGCAATAAACTTGTTTATCTGGCAACATAACCCCATAGAAACATTAGTCGATTTGTGTCTGCATCATAAAGTTATTTACTATTGAAAATGTCAGTTTACGAGCCAAATTCTTGTCATTTGCGGTAGGTTTTAATTTTCTGCTTCAATATGAAGAAATCTGCGTCTAAGGCTCATCAAATGCTCTCAAATACTTATGGTGAGGCCGCTATTAGTAAAAGAAAGTGCCGTGAATGGCTTCAACGCTTCAGGAATGGTGATTTTCATGTCGAAGACCGGCACAGCGATGGAAGAGAGAATTTTTTCAAAGATGCAGAATTGGAGGCATCACTTAATGAAGACTCTTGTCAAAGTCAAAAAGATTTGGCACGATCATTGGGAGTGACTCGACAAGCAATTTCAAAACCCCTTAAAGACGTGGGAATGATTCAGAAGCAAGGTAATTGGGTGCCGTACGAGTTGAAACCGAGAGACAGTGAACGGCGTTTGTTTGCCTTTGAACAGCTGCTTGAAAGGCAAAGACGGAAGGGATTTCTGCATCATATTGTGACTGGGACGAAAAATGGGTTCATTACGATAACCTTAAGTGCATAAAATCATGGGGATATCCCTGCCATGCTTTCACGTTGACAGCCAAACCGAATATTCACGGCTTCTGTGTCTCTCTCTGAGGTCTTGCTCTGTATTTGGTGGGACCAACTCGGCATAGTGTATTATGAGCTGTTAAAACCGACTGAAACAATCACAAGTGATCGTTATCGAACACAATTAATGCGTTTGAGCCTAGCATTGAAAGACAAACGGCTGCAATACAAAGAAAGACACTATAAAGTGATTTTGCAGCATGACAATGCTCGATCCCATGTTGCGAAAGTGATCAAGACATACTTGGAAATGTTGAAATGGGAAGTCCTACCCCACCCGCCGTATTCTCCAGACGTTGCTCCCTCTGACTATCACTTGTTTCGATCAATGGCACACAGCCTGGCTGACCAGCACTTCCGGTCATATGAAGAAGTAAAAAATTGGATCAATTCGTGGATATATTAAAAGATGGCCAGTTTATTCAACGCGGGATTTGTACGCTGCCCAAAAGATGGGAGAAAGTAGTGGCCATCGATGGGTAATACTTTGAATCATGAATGTATCACCAATTTTTTACAATTAAGCCTCAAATTTTGGGAAAAAAACGGCAGAAGCAAAGTTGTATACCGAATAGTATTCTAGTATACAACAGTTTTATAAAGATTTGTGAGAAAATTATTTATAATTAATAATTGAAATAAAAAATATAAAATTGTTGGCATAAAATAAAAATGTATTTAATGTATGAAATTTTATACTATCCACCACTGGATATTTTGAATCTTGAGAATATTTTACCAAGAGCAACTTTTACTTTCTGTACTTCTTTTGACCGTATCAATTATCATTGACAATGTGTTATTCAGAATTCTGTATTTCTTAGCAATTTCCATATTGCTAAAGACTTTAGCATCATTTCTATGACTTAATTTTTACATTGTTATATAGGATGTTTCTAACCAGATTTGACAGCTTAGCAAGAAATAAACTAGAATTCTAACAAAAGTTATCAATTTAAATTAATTTAATCAGTTTTAACCACAATTTCGAGAATATCAAGATAGACTGGCATGCTTTCTCCCAAAACTCATATATTGACTATATGTTTGTTGTCATAGCCCCCCCCCCCCCAAAAAAAAAAAAAAAATTATTATAATAATAACAAATTTAGTGACAACACAAAAAATATAATCAATTATATACTCTTTTATAAGCACTGCTGATATTGCAAATTCTGACAAACTACAATTATACAAATTTTTAATCTTATAATTGCATGGAAAATTGCAACCCATAAATGATCAAAGTGTAAATAATTTCATAATTAGTAAATTGAAATTTTTTACTTTAACATTTAATATCTTTAATTACTCTGAGTACTCAAAGCATTATTAAAGGTAGATTTTACTTTTGGTGTCATTGAAAGACGTATTTGATCTCACAAGTTAAGATTTCATATCAGCAGATATAAAAGTCAACCATTTAATAAAATCAAAGGTCTAACAAGAAGTGAGTTAATTGCTAGCTAGGCACTGTAATTCTTGATTTAGTATTCAAACATTTTTTTAACTATTAGAAGCATTAATAATGTACTCACTTGTGCAGATATTTTCCAATTACTTTCAGTGATTGATTTTGTGATTTCACAACATTTTCTAAATTGCTATATATAGAGACTGAAAATCATGGTTTTGAAATTGGGATGACAATAATACTCTCCACAACTGTCATTCCTCAGATACCAATACAAATCAAATCTCTTCAAGATCAATCACTTGCTCGTTCAAAATTTTTATAGCATCTGTTTTCATGGCAAAACAAATTTGGTTCCAAAAGCTTCCACTTTCATTTGTATGACTTGGTTAGGTATATCAAAGGCCAACAGGAGAAAGGCTGCTCCAATTTGTGATGCACTACTGTGAAATCACAAAAAGTGAATGAGTAAGGATAAAGCACTGTAGCGCAGTTATGCTTTTTATTAACATTTCAGCGCTTTTCAAAATATGAAAGAAACATTTTGTCTTTCATTTGGTTAGTTTGTTAGTGTGTTTAAATAACTATCTAGGAAGCGTTAATCTTGAGTTCCTTAATGCCACCTACATCATACCCAGGTAACATTAGCACATTTCTGAAAGATAAATATATTAAAGTGGATTAGTTGTATTTTTTGTTGCTCAAGTCATTTTTGACTTTTACTACATGAGGTCTAATTATACTGAAATCTATTCCTTAAAGTGGATTCTGAAACATAAACATACATGTCTAGACAGGGAACTGAACCTAGAGCCTGTTGAACAAAAGACAAGAGAGTGAAGCACTCAGTTATCAGGTTAAATCAAGAAGGCCAATAAACAGTAAAAATTTCGAAGTTTGAACACCTATGAATTTTTGAATTGCTAATATAAAAAATCCAGATGGATATCTTAACAATTTAAACACCACAAATATTTTATTGTTCTGTTACGTAAAAATCATTATTGAACTAAAAAAAAGGGGACAGGGAAATTTTATGAAGATTAAGGGAAGTATAGAAACACTTTAATTCAGTATGTAAAACATTGAAGCATTTTTTTTTTATTAGTCATGTTATTTGGCTTTACAACATTCAATTCACAAAATTTCCTCTCTACGTTTCAAGAAAAAATAATACATTTCCTCTCAAATTAGTTTTTAAAAACTAACTACATAAACATACCTTTCCTGGACTTATCTTCAGTAATATTTTGAGCTTCTAGACGTTGTTGTATAACATAAATCATTTCTCCGCTTAGATTCAAAAATATTATAGGCAGGGCTTTGTCTGCCATTTTTGTAATTAACAGTACCTAACACATCATGTACATGAAAAACATTGTTACGGGCAAAATCAGTTTATAAATTGCAGACACACACATACAGACGCCACAGACCACTGTTTATTTATAAATACTTGTCATTGCTAGGATACCGAAACTCGTTTACTTCGTTGCCATTTATGCAGGTTAGCTAACCAAATACAACTCAATAATCAGATTTCAATAAAATGCGAAAACGCTTAGACGCTGGCGCCCTCGGCGGGGGCGCCGGACCAACACCTTCTAGATAAGAGGAAGACAGCGCTGGAAATTGTGACGTCACCAACGGAAGACCTAGACTCACTGGGAGAAAGTCAACTGAAAAGCATTTTGAGGAATATTTTATGTTTGTTTTCTTTTTTTCATTGTGAGAGAAACAAACGAATTCTGAGAAGAATATTTGCCTTATTCAGCCATTTCAAAACCATGAATTCTTTATCTATGACATGAAATATAATGATTACGTTTCATATATTTAAATATCTTCCTGAAAACAATTCCGATCGCGATGGTTTGAAAATTATATTCAGTAACGAATTGATAATAATAGTTTCAATAATGTATGATAAATTCTACTTAAAAAACTTAATGGCTCAAATTTGTTTGTTAAATTAAAATCGGAATATTAGAAGAAAAATATTTGATTTATTGTACTATTTTACAATCAAGGTGTTTTCTGATGACAATGAAAACTTTTCAGTCTTGATGGGTTTAAAATTACATTCATTGAGTGATTTATCATTGCTACTCATATTACATTATTATGTCATAATGAATTAAATAGTGGCAAAATCTTTTTTAAAAATTGATCAAATACTCAAATAAAGTACCACAATACATATCAAAATAAAAAACAATTATTTTATACAAGATCAAAATTTACAATCAATAAAAGTACCATAATACATTCCAACATAAAAAAATTTATTTATAAGATCAAAATTTACAATCAATGAAAGTACCACCAATACATTTCAACATAAAAAAAATTTATTTACAAGATCAAAATTTACATACGAAGGTTTATCAAAATAATGGAAACACCCCAATTACTAAAAGGGACACTTAAAATTATGCTACCAATCATTATTGTATAATCCTAGCTACCCTTTTTTTAATATCAATACTCACATATTTCCATGGTATATATAAAATTTTATATACATTTACACGGGTTTTAAAAGATAAGGACAAAATGGTTTTTACTATATAGCATCTTACAGAAATATTCTTGACCAATGAAAATCATAGGATCCTCAATGAGTGGGAATATAGGACATGTCATCAAATTTACACAAACAATAGTTTAAAAGGAAACAGAAACACTATTGATAATGGTGTTTCCATTATTTTTATAAACCCCTGTAATTTACAATGTACTTATGTTTTCTTCTTCTTCTTTTTATTTTTTTGACAAGTCATTAGTTTTTTCATTTTTATATCATCATTCTTTGTCAAGCAAAAATTTTTCACAAATATATTTGTGGAGACCCATATAATATTCCTTACCAAGTTATTGAGATTGTGCTTATTTGATGCACAACTTTCATTTACCTCAAACAACTTTTCATGCAAATCTAATATAGACATAGCTGCTGAAACTACAGAAGTTCTTTGATTTAGGCTTATTAATGGGTGTTCCCTCATAAATTTTGAAGTTACAATAAAAGTATACACCACACAGTCAGTTACCATCTCACTCGGGCACGGTAAGCCACCCCTGTTTAAATTTCTAATCAATACATAACTGTTTTCATCTAAATTAATTTCATGTCCATATACAAGCAAATCTCTACAATCAATAGACTGGGATTTTTTCAAAACAAAATAACAACAATAACCGGCTAAATAAGTTAAGACTGGGGTGTATTTTTCAGCATTCTTAAAATCCAACTAATTTACATCAGTAATAATGCTGTAATCGAAAGTACAGTCGGTCCAAAAAATATATAAGCACCGGTACCCTTTCGATTTTTTTACCGAATCGATATTTTGGAAGGATTATTTTTTGTTTTTCAATGTTGGAGTCGCGAAAGAGAACTAGCATTGCCCACGAAGAGCAATGCGTGTATAATAGTATCGAGAAGGGGGGGGGGGGGGGTGAGCAATTGTCAAGAAGCACATGAAGAGCAAAACCAATTGAATCAAATTTCCTTATAGTGTTTTGTGAAACTGGACATTTAAATTCATGACTGAAGTAAAAAATGACCACAATGTTTACTTATTATTTACTCTCAAGCGGTATTAATATATTAGCTGACCTGGGCGAGATATGATTGTCAAAGCACAATGCAGGGAGATAATGGCATTTCTTCCAACGATTACTTCTGCAAGCTTGAGTCAAAAGATTATTCATCTCGACATGAAAATAGGTCGAAAGTTGTTACTTTGTCACTGATTGGGGCTGAAATGTCTTGTGGTAAAAAGAAAACATGATTTGAACTCGACCCTTTTTTTCAAATGAGTAGTAATGCTTTATCGTGAAAAGAAGACATTATGCTGAAAAACTTCAATTTTGATTTGAACTCGTTTGGATGTACGTAGTAGTAATTGTGTCGTGCCCCGCCCCCCCCCCTTTTTTTTTTAAATGTGTGATAGTAGTAATGCTTTATTGTGTGGACAGTAGTAATGGTGTTGTGGTTGGAAAAGTCAATTACATGTATAATATTTCGACGCGCGACCAACTTCCTTTAAATCTTTAATTTCAAAACCATTTCGACCCCTATAGGTCTCATCAGGTGGGCTATTACTCCCACGATGTTTTTTTTTTTTTTTTTTTATTATTATTAAAGCAAATACATTATTTACAAATACATTTTTTTTTTTACATGCAGCTTCGATTACACCAAAAAGTCCACGGGAAACGACCTTTCTGCTCACGACGAGCCTTCTGATTTTACATCAAAGGATTCGTAAAAGTATTGAAAATACGCAACGTCTTCAGAATCAATGGGGCCCGGGTTCATTTGCATCGGCTGGTGGTGGTCAGTGCTGCTGCGTTTCCTTAAATCCAAGGGTTCCACCTGGCAATTGTGGTCGTTAGACACGCCTATGGGAAATCTTTCCACTCTTTGTATATGAGCCGGTCGAGGGGAGAAGACTCGTTCGAGTGGAGGCGGCGAGGAACGTTCTTGAACGATTGTAGGGGAGAAGACTCGTTGCAGTGGAGGCGGCGAGGAACGTTCTTGAACGATTGTAGGGGAGAAGACTCGTTCTTGAACGATTGTTTGTCGTCGAGGGGAGACCGGTCTCTCGATGGGATTGTTGCTGCTGCACTCCCGTTTCAACTCATGGGCCGTTGCCGCGGTCACCACGTCCAGGGCGAACACGGTCGGTTGGATGGTAACAATGATATAAGTAGTGCCGGGATCCACCAGGTACACATGGTTCGGTTGCAATACGTTCATTTCATAGCAGAACTGGTCCTCGGGCCGAAACAGTCGTTCCCCGACACGACCTCCCTCCGAGTCTAGCTTGTAATACAGAACGGGCACTTGCGACAATTGAATAACGAGGTGAGTACCCTCTCCTACGGTTCTCTGTCCAAAAGTGAAAAACTTTTTCACAAAGAATAGGTTCTCGTAGACGTAGACGGTCCTCACGTCCGTGTTTGATTTCTGTCGCATCGAGAGCGACATTCGAGCCCGGACCTTTTCCCAGCTCAAGTTTTTCGGCTCTCGGACCAACGTCTGGGCTCGTGTCGCTGTATAGACGAAGTGGTCCACCAATTGGCGTGTAAACCACTCGATTCGTGTCCACGACACGAGCTCCCGGTATAATCCCGAGACTGCACAGATCACTTTTTTCTGGGTCACGTAACGTTCCAAGACCGACTTGTCTCCCGAGTAGCAAAGAGTCTTTACCCGTTCCGAAACCGTGTTGGGAAACAGGTCCATCCTTCGTCGTTGTTGTGTGCGAAACTGTTGGTATCGAGCTTATATAGGGTCCGATGCAGTGTTTTTTGTTGTTGTTGTTGTTGTTAGGCAGGATGGCAACATGGGCGGTGGTTTCCTTCCGAGGAGGCCTTAACAACAGGACTGTTCTATTTTGCCGTTAGCCTTGTCAGACAGGAAAGCCCGGCTCTTTTCTTCTGAGAACCTCCTTCAGACAGGACATGGGGTTTCCCGCTCAAATCTAAAGGCTCCTCGATGCAATTCGGAGGATAATAGTAACACGTCATGATGGGCTCAAAAAGTTCTCTGATTTGCTCTTGGGTCGGCGGCTTCGTTACGAAATGCTGCTGCTCTTCTTCTCTCGGCCGCTTACTCAAAACAAGGGTCTCGTAAGGGTCGTAAATTAATATTTTACTACTTGTAGGGTCTTGGAATCGAAAACCCGCCGTCGCCGTCACCACTCGAACTGAAAACAGAGTCTGTTGCACGGTCAATACGATGTACAACGTGTCCTCGTCGACTTTTTAGGCGGTGTGGGGTTGCAATACGAACCTTTCGTAGAGATGCTGGTCTTGCCACCAAAAGATCCGATCCCCGACCCAGGGATTCGCGTTCGATCCCACGGAAGCGTTGGGCAGGCGGTAAAAGAGCATCGGGGCGTCCGAGGTCTCGTACACGTGAAAGGTCCCTCGTTGGACTCGTCGTTGCCCGAACGTGAAATAGGCGCCGACCACGAACGTTTCGTGGTCAATCGAGTAGATCGTCCTCACGTCGGTTTTGCGTTTATTTCTTTGCGACGACGATCTGGCCAGGCGACGATAAATTCTTTCCCACGCGACCCGACCTGGTCGAAACGGTATAAACTTTTTAGCTCCCATGGCCAGGTAGAGAAAATTCTGAAGCCCGTCGAGGAATTTACTTTTCCAGGAGATTCGGTTCTCATCATCGGGATCCAAGCTCGTTACCCAACACGACACTCGCCCGGCGAGTTTCTCGAAGGCAGACTTGGAAGATGGAACGAGGAGAGGTTGCACGGTATCGCGAACGGTCGAAGGAAAGCAATCCATGGCCGTCTTAAGTGTGGGGACGTCTCTCTCTCTCTCTCTCTCTCTCTCTCTCTATATATATATATATATATATATATATATATATATATATATATATATACACACACACCGAGGATTATATATATATTTTTTTATATTTTTGTTCATACTTCCTCTTTGAGGTAGCGATACCTCACGTTGTGATTACAAATGATATCCACTACGTTCGGAGGGTATTCGATTCCTTCGAACACCAATACCATTGGTTTTCCAACGTTCTCCTCACTCCTTTCAACGGGTTCACGAACATTAGCAGCAGCAGGTTCTTGCAGGTCATCATCACACGTAGCCTCCTCTCGATCTCCAAATAACGCATCACGCGTGCTCTCGGAAAATTCGGTGAGGAACTTATGTTTCGAAACAATTTCGCGAGCCTTCGCTAAAACGAATCCAGTAAACCCTACCATCCACTCGCTCAAGCGGCACGAATCCGGTTCGCTTCCTTTTGGGACCATTTGAAGAATGGTAGAGTAGCGATGACTCGTAGAAAATAAAAAAGGTTCGTTTTTCACGACGCCTAAAGACAAGAGATTACTGACGACTTGTCGAAGAGGGACTCCCCCTTTACGAGACTTTTCGATCAGGTCCAGCATTTCGTTGGGTGTTAGGATTCGAGTCGACATGGATCCTCGAAAGCAAGAGGGTGCGACGTCCGAAACGTGGCGACGGGGATGGGTCTTGTAACAGTCGGTGGAAGTGCTTCGATAACCGAGAAGCGCATTCACGTCGGAGAGTTTCCAGTATATTTCACCGTCGATGATCCCGGCGCAGGCCGAAAGAACTGTCGTGTCGTTGAGTCGAACGCGGAATCACATCCTTTACAGCAAATAAGAGACGATGAACTTGTGAAGTGGTTTGGAAGCGCGACTTTTATATATATATACCCAAACTCGCAGCAATTATTTTTTTTTCTTTCCAAACCATTTCGACCCCTATAGGTCTCATCAGGTGGGCTATTACTCCCACGATGTTTTTTTTTTTATTATTATTTTTTTTTAAGGCACATATATTATTACTACATACATTGTTTTACATTATTATACAATATTTTTACATGCTTCTAGTGGGGTACAGTCACCTACCATCGGTTGGCACTCATAGTTTTTTTTTTTTGTGTGCGTATACACTTTCCGAGGAGTACTTTGTTTGACGCACTTTGCAGTAACGTATCGTCGACGATTCTGCTGTCGGACCTTCTTCTAGTGGGGTATGGTAGTCATCGTCCTACGGGTCACCTTTTGAACACCCCCCTACCACCACCTTCCATCGGTGGCACTCGGTTTCTTTGCAGTACGTACACTTTCCGAGGAGTCGATCGTCCAATGGGTGTACTTTGACGTCCGCGAGCTGCGGTAAATCTTTTCGAAACTCCTTCCACGCACTTTGCGTCTCTGCACCGACGAGGTAGAGTCCTCCCATACCAAACTCTTGCAAATCGTCGACGAGCTGCTGTCGCCAGTCTGGGCAACAGTCCTCGGACACGCTTTTAAATCCGTTGGAGACCGTGTACGATTCTCCTTGAATGCATAGGATCAGTGCCACTTCTAGACCGTGTTCGAACACTTGCCGGGTTCTTTTCCGATCGTCGTTTTCCGCCTGCTGGTCGTACCTCGAAACATCTCTTCGATGATGATCGGGCCTTCTTCTCCGTTCGTCGGAGTAATAGTTCTTCCTTCTTCTCCAATCCGCATAATAAGGTGGAGGATACCTCGGTCTATTATAGACGAAAGGTTCGTTGTTCCACGTCCTATCCGAATAGGGGAACCGCGAACGATCCCTTTTGTCGACGACGTGTTGTGGTGGAGGACGACAATCGGTGGTGGCAGCCCTCTTTCTCCACGCCATCGGAGCGTCTCGTTCTTCTTGTTGTTGTTCTTCGTCATCAGGGGTCGACGACGCGTTTCGTTCTGCTTCAGCAGGTGATGGCGGCTTCGTTACGGTTTTCTTCAACGACGCGTCTCGTTTTTTTTCTACAGGCATTACGGGTTTCTCATCACTGGTAGGCTCTCGATCAACAGCTGGAGGTTTTACGGGTGGTCTTTGATCACGAGGACTTAAATCCATAGGGATTCGTTTGTCATCATTAGCCGCAGCAACCTGACTGGGAGCTGGGGTAGTGAGAGGAGGATTCCGTCGACCCCATTCGTGTCGTTGGGGAAACCTTTCTACTGGGTTCTTGTCGATAGTAAAAAGGACGGGTTCATCATCATTTGGAGGAGGAGAAATCGAAGAGTAACATCTCTCGGATAGAGTAGTAGGACTACGGGTACCCGAGTTCGATGGGTAGTGTGTCGGGGAAGCGTCCATCGCTTGATCGATCAGGTCCCAAATGTCTTGGTCTGGCATCTCGTCGGTCATCTCTGAGCCGAAGAACATCTTGCAGAGCTTGGATCGATATATATATGAATATAGAGATTTTTTTTTTTTTTTTTTGTGGAAGTTTTTGATAAGGCAAAATCTCCGTCGTATAAAGCAGATGTTAATGCAAGTACGGGTGGTTTTTTTTTTCCATAATTAATTTTTTGTCACAAATATTCTCCTTGGATCCAATTCTGAAAGGTTCGGAGGAACGATGGGCTTTTTTGAAAAGTCTATTCCAATTAAAATATATTGAATTGGAGCATCTTCGACCGGACCATTGGCGGTTTTAAACGATATATCTTTGATTGTAGCATTTTCGACCGGAGAAGAAAGTTCAAAGACGGCGGTGGACATATCTTCGATTGGAGCATCATCAGGAGACAAAATATTTTCGATTGGAGGATTGAGAAACACAGCATTATCTTCGATTGGAGAAGAAAGTTCAAACACAGCAGACGAAGATATATTGACGGCAGCAGCAGCAGGACGAGGATCCCCCGACCACCAGACGAAGGTTCCGAGTAAATTCCAACTCGGGTCGTCTGGATCGGGGACCTCCGTATAGGTCTTGATTAATTTAAAAGCAGGAAGCGTCGGTGAACATGGTATAGGCGAGATTGGATTGAAGACAAATTTCACTCGTTTCCAAACCTCCTCGTCCGTCAACAACGTCCTTTTTCTTTTTGACATCGCGAAATGCAGAGAGTCTTGGAATGAAATCATCTGGCGTTGCAGATAAGGACGTTTCTATTTATACAACAGGATATCCTTCGTTTCAGACCTTGGCCCGGCAGATAAGGCGTTTCCAACAGGATATCCTTGGAAGAAAAATAGGCGTTTTTATATATCGACCACTACAGGATATATCTCTTGGAAATCACACCTCAGTCAGACCTTGGATTGATTTGAGTTTGTCTTTAAAAAAAAAAAAAAATTTAAAAAATTAAAAAAAAAAAACGTTTCACAAAATGTATTCATTTCTCACTTGCCTTCTACACCACCACTGCCATCTTCCCCTCCTCATCTTCTCTCGAACAAGGCAGGGTTTATCCCGGCACTGGTACGAATACCTATGGGTCGCCTCGAACAATCTCCGAAACAGATTTTTAAATTCTTTAGTCTCTTTCCACAAAAAATAAGCGTCTCTGTCCACACTCCACCTGCGTTCTCTGTTGTATCCGTCGTACGTTTTCAAATTACGACGTATTTCGCGATGAATGGCTCGGAGGAGATGATGCGAAAACACGTAGCGTCCGATTAATAATAAGCTATTCGCGACCGTTGTCCATTTTTCACATCGTCTCTTTTCTCGTAAAGCGGCGATCACCTCCTCGCCGATCGCAGCTCGGCACAACGGACACGTTTTCCTATCGTCGTCCACCCAATAGGCGAGGCACGTTTCTTGAAACCGATGCTTGCAAGCGATCGAATCGCCTCCGTCCTCGAGGCAAATGGCACATGTAGACATTGCGAGAGAGGAAGTCAGAACGAGGAGTGGTTATATCCGCTTTTATATTCTTTTCCTCCTCATCCTGTCAGACAGGATGCGCGTTTTTTATTTTTTATTTATTTATTTTTTTTTTTAACGTAAAGAAAATTAAATAAATACCCTCGCGTCTATTGTTTCAAACGTGTCTTTGACGAGTCGTTCCTTACACAGAGTCATCATGCCCAAGTGCGCATTATGCCGTCAAAAAGCGATGTCCCCGTTTTATCGAATGGACTGCTGCGAAAGTATTCTGCACCTAAAATGCCTGGACGAGTATGCCAACATCCAAAAAGAACCGTTCTGCAAATTCTGCGAAAAGGAAATCAGTAAGGACGATTTTCTTGTGATCCGAGAAATGGCAGTCGCATCGGTTGCTACCGAAGCGGTGGAAATGGCAGCTAAGAACGCCACCGGGCTCCGCTGTCCGACCTGTCAGATAGAGCTCAACGACGACTACGAGGTTCAGCTGAAAAATGCCTGGCTCGTGGAGTGCTGGACGCAGGTGCGGAACAGCGTCCTGCGACACCATCACATGTATCCCCGAGAAGTGTTCGACTGGATCCTCGTTACAGCACGTCAGTAGTATACATGCCCACATATGCGGCGGAAGTGACGTCATCAAAAAGGGGCGTGGCTTAGTGACGTCATAGTGTGACGTCATGTCAAACATGAAGTGACGTATTGACAGTCGAGTTGAGGTGTAGGGGTCCTGCTGCTATGGGAAAACATTACGGTCGAGTGGAGTTGAGTTGTTTTCTTCTGGTTTCAGGTTTTTTATAGTTTATCTATTGTGGAATGGCAACAGGCGGTGCTGTTAGTTTCGGTTTCAGTTTGGGACTTGGGATTTTTCTGAGATTTTGATGAGACGTGTGGACTTGAGTTGAGGTGTAGGGGTCCTGCTGCTGAATGAAAACGTTAGGGTCGAGTGGAGTTGAGTTGTTTGTTTTGGGGTTTCAGTTCCTTTTGAGTTTATCTACTGTTGAATGGCAACAGGCGACATGTTTACGATAGGAAAGGTTTGTTTATATTTTTGGACTTTGGATTTTTTCTCAGAGATTTCACTGTGACGTCATGTTGAGTTAAGTTGGGTTGTCGGATTACTGCTTCTACTTAATAATAATTTATATTTCTAGGAAGGGAGTTGAGTTGTTTTAAATTTTATAAATTACATGTAAGTTTCTTTACGGATGAGTGGCAACACCACAAAACACGTGTTTACATTTGGACTTGGATGGATTTCAGCAAGACCGGTGTGACGTAGTAAATGACGTCATATTTACAGGTTTGAACATGCAAAGTGCTGAATCACACCGATTTTCGCTGATCGGGTTCGCGGAGGAATACAAGACGCGACGTGGCATCATGAATGACGACATATCTACAAGTTTGAGCATGAAAGTGCCGAATCACAACGATTTTCATTGGAAGCGCGGAGGAATACATGTTCAGGACCAATAGGAGAGCATGCGCGTGACATCATTACTTGTTCAGCGTATCATAGTACACCTTGGACTATATTTCAACCACGGAACTTCCAGGCTGTACAGTCAGTTATATCGTTCAACACGAACTTGACACTATTATTCCCACATTCTGTGATTTTATATTTTAGCTTGTTGGATTTCTTAGATATGGAGACAACAACAACCTTTAGCAAGAAGCGATGTCTTTTATCTGACACGATGCCTGAAAGAAGTAGTAGCAAGAGAATTAAGATTGAAAAAAACGTAAGTTGTTTGTCATATATACATTGTATAATTCTTTTCTGCTACCTGAATAATTTTCTCAAGGAAACTAATGTTTTATATTTTATTATGTATGTCAGAAAATCTCATTTCGTTCTTTTTTTTTTTTAATTTACAGGATGGAATCTTTGATGAGGATAAAATTCCAGAAGGGAAGTTCCACATTGGAGAATCCGTATTCGTCTACCCGAGCACTTTTCGTGGAAACGTAACTGTGCACATCAGACGATTCAAGAAATATGGAAACACTTTATACCCAACTAAAGACGGTGTTACGCTGAACCCTAGTTGGACTGAATTCATCATGAGACCAGGAGCTTTACCATCCAAACCCAGAGACCTCAGAGGTGGCTTCTTCATGAAACCAGAGGAATGTAAAATAGAGAGTGAGGACTTTGAAACATTCACCTTTTCACGATTTCAAACGGCACAAAATGATGAAAAGGTAACAAAAAGTATTACTATATCCTCTGCACAGTGGTTGAACATGAAAAACCAATTCAACGAGATTTGCGTGAGCGTGTTGGACCATGTTTATGGGTCTATGGATTTTTTCACTGCATACAAATCTCAACAGCAAGGAGAAACTATTGAAGATTCTCTGCCAGACTCCTTGGACGTAAGTCTAGGGACTAAGTGCCTTTCAGAACTGCTTCGTGACTCGGTGTATGATTGCATTAAGGAAAAGGGAAACTTAAAGGATCCCGAATATTATGCTGAAGAACTGTGGGCGACCAAAGTGGAACATTTTAATTCGGCTGCATTTGCAGTGAACCTTTCGGATATAGCGGATACATTTTATTACAGACTTTGGGATGATAAGAACTTTTTATTTTTGTCAAAACCGGCGTTTTATGTGACCGCAAAGTTTTTGAATGAATTGTGTCTACAAGATGTGTTGAGAGAGGTAAGAGATGTTTTTTGTCCTCCAGAAACACTTGAATATTATCAGGATCATTAATAGTCATTTTCCTGCAAAAATAATAATAATAATAATATTTTGTATTTATAATTTTTAAAAACGTAATAAAATATTGTTTATTTGTACCTATATTGATTTCTTTTTGAGTATACTTGATTTGAAAATGTTTATTTATTTATTTATTTTTGACATGAGCAAATTTAAAATTTTAAAGTAAACATAAGTATAAAGTTATTTTAAGAAGGTCTTGAATGATAATGAGATGTGGGGCTGAAGTATATAAACAGCATGTTTCTTATTATTTAATCAGTTGTTATGCATATTAGCATTTGGGTAGTTCGTATCCTGTGATAAAATGGAGGAGGAAGAAACTTTGAGACAGACGTATAAGGATCCCAAACTTCCCGCTAGCTTTGGTGGTATCAATGCTTTGCATAGAGTCTTAAAAGGTCGCGTAAAATCAAACCATATAAAGAAATGGTTGCAAGCGAAAGATTCTTACTCTTTGCATAAACCTTTGCGGCATAAATTTAAAAGAAATCGTGTCATAGTAGGAGGTTTAAATGAACAGTTTCAAGCCGATTTAGTGGACATGCAGTCTCTAGCTCCTAGTAACGATGAGTATAAGTATTTACTTACATGTATTGATATTCTATCTAAATATGCATGGGCTCTTCCTCTGAAAGATAAAAAATCTTCAAGTGTCATGACAGCTTTTAAACAAATATTTTCGGAACGTACCCCTCAATCTTTACAGACAGATGCTGGGAAAGAGTTTACCAATAAAAACTACTGCAAAATTTCTTACAAAAGAAAAAAGTTCATTTCTTTACAACTCATAACACTACTAAAGCTTCAGTTGTTGAGCGTTTCAATCGTACACTGAAAACTAAAATGTGGAAATATTTTACTGAAATGAATACCAAGAGATACATTGATGTTATAGATAAATTGTTACATAGCTATAATCATACGTGGCATCGAAGTATTAAAACAGAGCCTGCTTCTGTGACATTACAAAATGAAGGAGAAATCTGGCATACGTTATACGATAGTATTACTCCTTCCGTTAAACAGAGAATTTTTGACTTAAGTGTGGGGGACACCGTGCGTATCAGTAGGGAGAAAATGCATTTTGAAAAAGGTTACGAACAAAATTGGACACGAGAAATTTTCACTATTCATAAAATCATAAACCGTGTTCCTATTGTGTACAAGTTAAGAGATTTAGCTGGCGAAGAGATTCAAGGTAGTTTTTACAAAGAAGAATTACAAAAAATTTCAGATTCTGGATTTTATCCAGTTGAAAAAGTTTTGAAAAAGAGAACACGTCTTGGGAAAATGGAATACTTTGTAAAATTTCAAGGGTATCCCGAAAAATTTAATGCTTGGGTTGAGGATATCAGGATGGTATAAATAAAGCTTTCACTGCAATTATCTTTCATTTCACTAAACGATGTCATTCTACGTTACACTACCAAGCGATAGCTCTATGGAGTTCTATCCTGCTAATACAATGTCTCATTTCCTCACAAGACTTCCTAAACGACTTGAACTTTCCGGAGAATGGGAGGTTGGATTAGTAGAAATGATTTATCCCAGAATGTGGAGTAATGTAATTGAAGGAGAAAATTCTTATGAATATGACTTAGGGAATGGAATTAAAAATTCTGGAAAAATTGCATGTGGTGTCTATGAGTCTCCAAATGACATTTTAAATGCATTCCAAAAACACATAAAAATTCAAATGAAATATAACAAGCATTCTAAGAGGGTGGTAGTTCAACTCACTAACGGTGCAACGTTACGATTATCGAAAGGATTAGCGGAAAACCTGGGGTTTGAAGCTGATACAGTTATTGGAGATAATTTTGTTCCGAGTGCTAATTTAACTATAGAGAGCCCTTTTGTCGCGGACCCAAACGTTGATTTATATTTGTTATATGTGTACACTGATATTATTCAGCCGGAATATGTTGGTGGAGTTTTAACACCTCTCTTACGAACTGTGTCTGTGAAGGGGAGAGATGGTGAAGTGATACAAGAACAATTTGAACGACCTCATTACTTACCAGTCTCCAGAAAGAACTTTGACTCAATTGAAATCGTTATAAGGACGCACACCGGTCGTTATGTAACATTTGAACGCGGTAAACTGATAGTGAAACTACATTTTCGCCTGAGACAAATCATATAAAAGGGCACAGTTTTAAAAATAGACTTCATTTTCATTTCTGTACTCGAGAAAATAAGTAACATCATGTTGGTGCCATATACGTGCTGTACGAAAAAGTTTGAAGATTATTATGCAGGACAAATCGGAAATGGCCTGCCTTACTACAAAGGAATTGGTATTCAAAAAGGGTACGGCATAGGAGGATTTTTTGCTAAACTTTTTCGCAGAGCCTTGCCGTTTTTGATGAGCGGTGCAAAGGTAGTAGGGAAAGAAGCTCTAAGGACAGGAACCATGGTTGCAAATGACGTCTTATCGGGCAAAAATTTAAAAGCATCGGTTAAAACAAGAGCAAAAGAAACAGGAAAGGGATTAGCAAGAAAGGCTATTCAGAAAGCAGGTGAGATGATTGGTTACGGAAAGTTTAAAAGGAAGCGCAAACCCTCCAAACGCGTCATTTCTTTGAAAATCAGGAAGGTGCAAGGACGTGATATTTTTGACTCGTAACATCATGGCTTTTCTACTAAAAGATTCTCCCGAATGTGCTAAATCGGAACTAGAATTATTCTCTTTACCTCCAACACAGACTGTCATTGATAGAGGACAATGGGTTGAATTTCATCCACTGGCCAATGTTTCTGATGGAAGCCCTGTTGAATTTAATGTATCTGGAAGCGGCGACGATTACCTCGATTTGTCTCAGACTCAGCTCTATGTCAAAGTTAAGATTTTAAAAGCTGATGGAAAACCCATCACATCTGAATGTAAAATAGGACCTGTAAATCTCTTCCTGCATGCCATGTTTTCGCAAGTGGATATCAGTTTAAACGAAAGACTTGTTTCATCCAGTAATAATACTTACCCCTACAGAGCCATGATAGAAAAACTGCTGAATCATGGTTACGATGTAAAAACTTCTCAACTGTCTTCAGAACTCTTTTTTAAAGATACAGCAGGTCGTATGAATGTGTTTGATACAGAAGACACCCAGCCTAACGATGGGTTTAATCAGAGAGCAGAAATGTTCAAACTCAGTGCAGCGGTGGATATGATTGGACGTTTACACTTGGACATGTTTCATCAAGAAAGACTTCTTCTAAATATGGTGGACGTAAAAATCAAACTCATACGCAGTAAACCGCAATTTTGCTTGCTAGGAGATGGGGAGTTTAAAGTTTCCCTCGAACATGCTTCCTTATTTGTTCGTAAAGTGAGAGTCAGTCCCGGTGTTGTTATAGGACATGCCAAAAGTCTAGAGAAAACAACAGCAAAATACCCCATTAACAGAGTACTCTGTAAGGCTTATTCCATACCGACCGGCAATATGAGCTTTGTTCAAGATAACATCTTCACTGGGCAGATGCCTAATCGCATAGTGGTTGCATGTGTCGATAATGACGCTTTCAATGGACACTATAAAAAGTCTCCTTTCGAATTTAAACATTACAATATAAACTTTATAGGTGTCTACCTTGATGGTCAACCAGTACCCCATAACCCTCTACAACCCAATTTCGAGAAAAACCATTTTGTGAGAGCTTATCAGAATTTATTTACGAATTCAGAAAACAGAGGCTTGTATCTTTCACGATCTGAATATTCAAAGGGGTATTCTTTATTTTGCTTTGATTTGTCACCTGATTTTTTTGTGTGATGGTTCACATTTAAATCTAGTTCGTCACAGCAACTTAAGATTAGAAATTAAATTTGGAACTAGTTTGCAACAGACGATTTCACTATTAGTTTATGCTGAGTTTGAAAACTTGATCGAAATAAATAAAGCTCGAAATATTCTCTACGATTTTGGAAACTGATGAATTCGTCTGACATTTATAAAATCTTATCTCGAGATCCTATTTCGACGAGATATTTTAAGGGTGTTTTTCCTTCGGACAAAATACCCAAAATGAGAAAGTTTCCATATGCTATAGTGCTGAATACCGATAAGCATGATGAAAAAGGAACTCACTGGCTTGCCGTCTACCTTCAAGATAGGAACAATGCTGAATTTTTTGATTCCTATGGACTGCCTCCTGACGCATTTGGACAAGATATATCACGATTTGTCAAGACTTTTCAAAACGTAAATTGGAATAAAATTCAACTTCAAAGTGTAACTTCTAATGTATGTGGACATTACTGCATTTATTTTATTGTAAAACGATGTCAAGGATTGTGTATGAAATTTATTCTTAATCAACTTAAAGAACAGAAGAAGAATGATTTTAGAATGTTTCAATATGTCAAGAAAAGATACGGTGTAACCATGGTTTTAAAAAAATAAAAGTTAGATTTTCTGTGATATTGTCTCCTGTTGTTGTTATTTCTTCTTTTTTTTTTAGAGTTATAAAAGGGTTTCATTCGAGTGAAAGCATCAGTTTATGTAACGTTTCGGATGAAGTAAGACGTACAAAACAAAAAATGGCCACCACAATCATACGAAATATTTTAACAGCAATGCTTATATTTTCCTACATTGGATTTTCTGTGTTTATTATTTGGACTTGTTTTAACTGGCCAAAACATGAATCATGCAGTTTAACACAAAATAAAACAACTCTTGAAATATATAAAATTTACCAAAAAATTGATTCAGTGGGATTTATTAAATGCAACGAATTTTCTAATATGATCTTCAGTCACTCTGTTTGTGGGAAAACAATATGCGATTGTGTTCATAATTCTTTAAACGTCTTTGAAAACCACTGCTTGGAATTTACTCAAAATATTGTCGATTCAAACAGCGAGTGTGAGGTCGTGGCACGCTCAATTAAAGGTTGTACAGACATTGTCTGTAAAGTATAAAAGTCAAAGCTTTTATAAAATTAACACATATTGAACTATGGAGCTCCCTAAGCTTGTTCATCCTTCCACATGTCTTCTCAGTGGTCCTACAGGTTCAGGAAAAACCGTTTTCGTAAAAAAGCTATTAGATCATAAAATGTTTGATCCTATGCCCACTAACATTGTTTACTGCTACGGGAGTTATCAGCCCTTTTTCAAATCCATGAAAAATGTCAGTTTTGAAGAGGGTTTACCGTCTAACTTAAATTCTGTTCGAGATGCACTGATTATCATTGATGATTTGATGTTAGAGCTAGCCAGTGATACTCGTTTAAGCAATCTCTTTACCAAAGGGAGTCACCATAGAAATCTTTCAATTATCTTTATAACGCAAAACTTTTTTCATCAAGGCAAAGAAATGAGAAATGTTCATTTAAATTCACATTATGTGGTTTTGTACAAAAATCCTAGAGATAAAAGCCAAATCATGCATTTAGCCAGACAAATGTTCCCCCGAAAAATCAAAGCTTTTCACGAAATATTTGAAGATGCTACCTCAACACCCTTCAGTTATTTGCTTATTGATCTGAGACCCGAGACAAATGAACAGTTACGGCTACGTACGGCCATTTTCCCGGGTGATAAACATTTTGTGTATGAACCTCGATAACCATTTCCCTACCAGACGTGGAACCCTCAATATGTCAAGTCCTAACGTGCTTGATTTTGCAGGTTTTCAGATGAAACCGGATTTTTTCGTTGTCAAGGAATTGGCTTTTTATTCCATCAATGAAGGACATTATGCATGTTGTTCCTTCCCCCCCCCTATGCATTGGAATAATTTATCAGTGTTTCAACAAAGGTATTTCTCTTGGCTGGTAAGCTTGTGCTTTGTTCAAATCTGGGTGTTTACGCTGCATATATAAAGGAAAGAGTATCTGCTAAAATCATTTAGATCTAGAATGCCCTCACAGAAGGATGTAGAATATCTGAAACTCTTACAGAAAAGCCGTAAAAAATTCAAAGTGTTGAAAAAATGTCCAAATTGTCTCATCAAATCCATCTGTGAATGTGTATTGAATCTATTAAAAGGAAATCTTCCAATCAGTAAAGTTACTAAAAATCGACTCGTTCCATTCAAAAGAACTTTGAGAATACTAGCTCAGAAACGAGTAACTCTCTATAGAAAAAGACGTCTTTTGGTTCAAAAAGGTGACGGATTTTTATCCTTTCTCCTTCCAAAACTGCCTTAACGGTTTTATCCTCACTTATCCATGGAGCATAGTAAAAAGTTTGCATTGGTGCCATTAGACCGCATGCAAGAATTTGAAGAACATCATTTAAGTGAATTGGATGCACAGATTCAAGACATTTTGAAAAAGAAACTGAGTGACGATGACAAAGTGAAGTTATATAATCAAATTTTACAGAAATATGTTACCTTCCCAAATGTGAATAGTGCTAAATCCGTGGACAATAACACTATAGAACCAGAACCTGAAAACAACTTTGAAGTGGAAAACAAGATTTTGGAAACTGTTCCTGTGAAACTTAAAGATACTGCACAAAAGATCATAGATTTTCTCAAACAGCATGATATCTCTTGGAATCTAAACAAAGAACTTATGGTAAATCAAAAAGCGATTCCTGGTTCAGATGTTGTACAACTGTTGAATTTTCTATTGAGAAATCGAACTCGAAGACCAGAGGCTTTTGTGAACAGTTTAATAAAATATTAACAATCAACAAGTTTCCTCAAGAATATGTGAAAAATACTTATTTAACAAAAATGAAAACTATGTATGCGAGACCTAAAAGAAAAATAATATCTTTGAATAAAACATGGATGAAGTTGTAGGGGGGAAATGTAACTTTTATCTGAATAAATAAAATTTTCTGACATTCATATCTCAGTGTTGTGTATTTTTTTTCTTCCCTTTTATTATGAAGGTTTTAAGAAAACCCAAACTTATTTTTCTCAAGACTTTATATAAAAAAATATTATTTAATTGATGTGAAAACAATGTGTGAAACACTAAAGAGACACACAAAAGTTTCTTCTTCGAATGAGTGGCTGAAAATTGTAGCTTCTTATGAAATAAAAATTATTATTGATTTATTTTTAATTTATTCTCGTATTTATTTCTTTACAAATAGAATAATACGTATTAAACAAAGAGATTATTAACAATTCAGATTAACAAGAATTAAAGATTTTAAATTTACAAATAAAAACTAATACAAATATAAAATAATAAAAACACGACTCTATAAAAATATACAAACAAATTTATTTTTTCCAAAATATATATATATATATTTCAAATATAGTTATTTTTTAACAATGTTACCTATATACAAAGTATGTTATTAATTAATAACCATATGGCAAGGTAGACATATCATTATTCAGAACTCTTTTATTGTATACTAGTTTATATGTTTTAATCTCCTCTTTATTAATAACCTTCCGCCGTTTTGCCTCTCTGACTATTTTGCTTGGATTATAAAGAGGGATTGAGGCAGTACGATCCATGCTGAGTACAAGGTTTTTGACAGTCTCAAAATTCAACAGCTGAGCATTCCGGAAGTTTAAAGTAAATCCACGCACTTTACATGCGGTTTTGCCTTTCTCCGTGCTAAAGGCGTAGTTCTTGGGTCCACCTAAAATATAAATTTTTTTATTCTTCTAAATATTAAAATTATTTCTCTAAATATTGCATAAATCACAGATAGCTATCAATTAAAATATTGATAATAAATTCATCGAGGACAATCAGTATGTATAAAAAAATAAAAAATTCATTAATCATAATTATTTAAAAAAAAAAAACCTTACCAGACACAAAAGTAGTGATAATATCACCACTTAGCTCATCGGTAAATTCCCCTAGGAAATTACCAAGTGGTGGATCATTCACTCCATCACTGATGTAAATGATGGAATCAGTGTCATGGTATAACACGGACCGACCCAATTTATCCATTTCGGAGAAAAGCTTTATCCGGGCCCATGCTGTTGTAAATGCCGCTAAAAATACATTGGTGACTTGATCTTGGGGGACAAAATCTTTCATTAAGTCCCAATGAATAGCAGCCGTTTCATTGGTAGGAAAATATATGTCTTTTATCTAAAATAAAAATAAAATATGTAAAAAAATTTGCATTTCATATTTTTTTTAATGTATTATTCATTACACAAAGGTTATGTACATTTTTCTTTGGATCCGACATCATCTTGTTGAAGTCTGGCAGCGTATTGACATATGTCAGTTGTCCTTTATTCAGGTTCATACCCCATCTGCAATAAAACAAAATGACAGAATAACTAATGTAAACAACATTTACTTATAAGTAATAGTTTTAAAGATTAGAAAATAAATTTACCGGCCCCAAAGGGTATTTAAAGCTAATTTAGAAACTTGACGACGCCCAGGGTTCTTTGAAATTGCCGCTACGTCCAGTTGAATGCCCTCCCTTTCCTTATAGAGTTCAACATATGTGTTTCGTTCTTCGGGTGTTGTGCATTCTGAAGGCCAACCACTGCTCTCTTGTTTAATTTTTAGAAAAAGATCATTATATGATCTAAACAAGGAGTCAGAGGTCTCCTCAAAATTATATACTTCGAAAATCTAAAATAAAAACAAAGGTATGTAAAATGCACCAAAAAAAAAAATTGATAAGTGCAAAAATACGGAAACTTACATGCGTAACCCTATAACCTTTTTCAACAGCCAATTTTACCTCTTCCGTGACCCAGGTACCAATGAGAGCCCTTTCCTCCTCAGTATGTTCACATGGATCCTGCTGCATATTATCAGCGCACAATCGGCAAAGTGGAAACATAAGTTTTCCGTTGCACCGATAAGGCAGTACAGGAATATACAAACCATGAGGAGGCAATACTCTACACTGTACAAAACCAAAATAGTTATTTAGGTCACCAAAATTATCCGTTATAATTTCGGGGTGTCCGATGGGGTATCGACAATACTTGTTTACCTAAAAAAAAATTAAAAAAAATTTTTTTTTTAATTCAACATTTAAAATGTCTAAGACATTTAGTAGATAAAAAAAATGTCATTAGGAATACATACCCATGGATACAAAGACGTAAAATCAATATACTTTGCTTTTCCCTCATAGAACAAAGACAAAGCATTCGTTCGACCGCCAAAAAATGCATCCCTAGGTTTCAAGCGATCATTCAGTTTGTGGGTTGATAAGAAGGATTTTAAAGCTAATCCTTCCTTTTTCTCACGAATAAAATCGTGCTCCCATTTCTCAATGACCACAAATCCCTGGGCACGCAGATATGCCGTGGTTTTATTGGTCTTCTCTCTCAGCGTCCCCATCGTCACCGCTAGCAAAGGATTCACGGCATCCTTCTCAAAACAGGTATTACAACCATGAAAAAAACACCCCTTAAAATATAAAAACATACATGAGTTTTAGTGACATTATTTTTAAAAAACTGTCATATATATATATATATATATATATATATATATATATATATATATATATATATGTGTGTGTGTGTGTAGTTGTTTGTAACGAACTTACATGAAATTGGTATATGGTATTTTCTTCCTCACAATAACCATCGACGGAAATTCCATGGATTTTTTTTCCCCATACCCATTTAAGGCGTGTAGTATATTAATCCCTTCCAAGTTGGAAACAAAATCTAGCCACCTGATGCAGTCTCTACTGTGGGTAGTGTTGTTCAAGTATCCGTGAATGGGTACCATGGCAATGGTGTTGTCTTGTATGTGCTTGGAACGGAAAACTGCCATACACGCTGATGCAATAGTTACGTAACTGATTAAAAAAAAAGAAGTTGAAAAACACACAAACAAACATATGTATTTGTAAATATGATTATAGTAAAAATATTGAAGATTATAAATATAATAACAGGGATAGATAGTAAAAGCTAAGCAAGAGACTAAATATTTACCAAAATGGATCGACTTCAGATATTCCAATAAACTGGCCCCGAAACTCAAGACAGCACCGCCTTAAAATATCTACGTCCGACCTTAAATAAAATATTAATCTCATAAATAAAAAAAAAAAAAAAAATATATATATATATATATATATTAAATGACACACATACTTGCAGTATGAAAGCATTTCATCCTGGAAATGAAAGGTATCATTTTCATGTTCCTTGTGCCAATCCAAGAATGCTGCTCGAGCTGAGGGTGTCATGCAATCCGGACTATAATATTTCGCTTCTGGCAAAATCCCAACGTATTCTTGGTGTTCCCGAATATTGAACAGGTGGGGGAAGAACCCCTTCTTCAACTCTGTCAGCCCAAAACAAGCAGGAAGTTTTGACAATCCCATGGGTAAGAAGTTAAATGAATCTATGATTCTCAGATTCAAACTTCTACATGTTATTGCCATCACTTTCGAGCCGTTGGGTATGACATCAGGAGGCGTACCTTGTGCCAGAAGCCAGGCCATAATAAATTGTCCATCAAATCTTTAAAACAAAATGACAATAAGAAAGAATCCTAAATGTAGAGTTATAAATAAATAAATTCAAATCTGTGGTATCTGTGACATTTACAAAATGTGGTCGTCAAAGCAAGTGTATAGTTATCAACATATTCAAAGAAAAAAAAGTACCTTAAATAATATATCGGATATTTGTAAACTTAAATAAATACAATTACAGCATGTAAAATGTTAATCAACATACATTTAAATATGCCCACTAATAATCCTTTTAAAGATGTTTTTTTTATAAATAATACTAATGCTTACCCCTTCATGTTGTGTGCAATGGCCGTGTAATCCTTGTGTTTTTTAGAGAAAAGCCACGTACAAAAATCATTGAGAGCAGAAGCTCCTTTGAACACATGATCCTCTCCTTGTGCATATTGAGCAACAGCAAAATTTACCATGTGCTCTCCAGACGACTGATCGGTCTCGAAGTCAAAAAATATTAATCTGTCCGAGGGATTTTTCGAAGGGATAACACGCAGGAAACATTTGTGGTCGGTAGCCAAAACAAATTTTGCACAAGAAGGGCATTTAGTGGTCCAGCATCTGTGCAAGTCTTGTGGACAATGGCGCCGTAGAATTACCCTACTGCATACTCTGCACTGATACATCTGAGGAAAGGGAGCGTATTAGTTTTTAAATAAAAAAAAATTAATAACTGATCAATATAAATATATATGGAGAGAGAGAAGAAAAAATAAAAAAAATTACTTGATCACACATCGAAAGTTGTTGTCTGCCAGGTTTAGCCTTGTGCGCCATATAACAGTCCTCAGACTGACACAGCCGATCACAGTCAAAGCATCTAATTGTATCTGCTTTAATGCAGTGTGACCGCAAACATATATGACATGAGCCCGCACATCTGTGATTCTGAAAATTGTTGTATGGCTTGTCGCAAACTTCACAGTAATAACTGGATCCATAAAACCCCTTCAAACTGCTAATTACATCATAGTGCCCATTGTGAAGCCACAAATTTATCCTACGAGCACGTAAGGGACCCTTATATGACACCTTAAACATTAAAAGAGCAAAATAAATAAATTAATTAAGCTATAAGAAATATATACTTATTAAAGTTATTTTTTTAACTTGGTCAAAAGCATTTACAATGCATGTAAAAATCATAAATTCATGTATATAAATAAATTTATTTGAAACATATATAACCCACATACGTAAATTTTCGAAGAAAAAATAGTACTTACTTTATTAAGATTTTGTACGGATATTACCACAACTTGTACGTTCAGGTGGTTTTCAAAGGTTGCAATTTCTGCGTTGGTGCAAGGGCCAACAGGTACATCAGCGGATTCATGCAAAGCTCGAGCCCTGTTTTCTAGAGTAGGCCTGCGTCGATCTCTCAAAGCATTGATTGACCGGTCCTTTGCTAAATGTGCCAATCCATAAAGGATGGCTTTGGCACAGCAGAGTCCTTCAACATCCATTGGTATCGATAAAACAGACCTTTTTTTCAGTCTGTCTATCTCTATATTGGTGATTTTTTTACCACCGCCCGCACCAGCTTCTCGCCTAATGGTAATCACGTCTACAGTGAACCCAGAGTCCAAGGGAATTTCATCCTTTGACTGTAACACTTTTATTACAGCCGAAAGCAGCCTCTCCAGCGTCAGGTTCGATACAGGCATCAGTGCAGAAGAAATAGGCCTGTCTAACCCATTTCCTTGTAAGAAGAAACGAATGAGATCATGCCCTCTTAAATTTTGCGTAATGTCTGTGATGAGCATCGTAAAAATTAACCTCACCACCTCTATCGTTAGTACTAACGGGTTGAACCTTTGGGGAAGTCTTTCGGCTAATACATGGGCCCGGAACGTCACCTCTTCGGCATTATATTTCTTGATGTCTCTTCTAGACACTTCATCAATCTTTATAGCCTCTTCTAACTAAAAAAAATCAAACATATATCTGATGTACGATACTACAAAAAAAAAATCTTTTTAGTACTAGTATAAAATAAACTAGTAGGTAATTAATAAGAATGCATACCTGAAATCCTTCTCCTGTTTGAGGCTGTACTACTGCAAAGAACGGCGATGCTTCAATAAACTCTTGTGATATTTCACTTAGTAACTGAGAAAATATATATATATATATACACAAACGAAATATTGATAAAACTGAGCATATTTAATTTATAAACTGAAATAAGTAATTTATCAATGAGCATTCATAAACGATATTAACATAAAAATATAATTACTTCATCATCCGACTCCCTCATGGGCATTTCAGAGTCCTCAAATAAAACCTGTGTGTGTGTGTGTAAAAATTATAATTATCGTACTTTAAAAATACTCGTTGTAAAAGTTTATTTGTTAAATATAATCATAAAAATTAAATATTACCAAGCCATTAGCATCTAACTCTATTGCCTCAATCACAATCTGAGAGGAAAAAATAATTGTAATGAAAAGCATTCGGATAATTATACATTAAAATCGTAGTGTCTATAAACAGTCATAACCTAGTAAGCATAAATAAATTACCTCATCATCCAATGCTATCATGGGCATGTCTGAGTCTTCAAACAACACCTTTAATAACAATAATAATATAAAATGTAAATCAATTGCATAAGGAAATAGGTAAAACGTACGTATAAAAACATAAGCCTAGTATGCATTTGTTACTTTTACGCAATATTCACGGTATAAAATAATACAATAATTAAAAAGCAATAATATATATATATATATATTTATGTATATGTGTGTACGGTATATAATAATACAATAATTTCATGGGCATATCTGAGTCTTCAAACAACACATTTAATAACAATAGTAATAATGTAAAAAGTAAATCAGTTGCATAAGCAAATAGGTAAAGCGTGCGTATGAAAACTTAAGCCTAGTATGCATTTGTTACTTTTACGCTATATTCACGGTATAGAATAATATAATAATTAAAAAACAATAGTGTATACATTTATATATATATATATATATATATATATTATAAAAAAAAAGAAAGCGTACTTACATTATCTGATGTAAAGTCCATTATACGCTGTTGTGGCTAGTGCGTTGCAGGTTAGGACAGAAACACGTACAACAACCAGTGGAGTACACGAAGAAATGAACTTTTTGTCATCCTCACACCACAACGTCACACTTCTTCATGTATTCCTCCGCGCTTGCGATCAAAATCGCTGTTATTAGGCACTTTCATGTTCTATCTTGTAAATATGACGTCATTCACTAAGCACACCGCGTGCACAAGTACTTTCTCGTTCTACCGGTTCTGACTTGTCATCTGATGTCACTCCTAGGCTTGCATTCCTCCGCGCTTGCGTTTTAAAATCGCTGTTATTAGGCACTTTCATGTTCTAGCTTGTAAATATGACGTTATACACATCGTCACTCCACGGCTTGTATTCCTCCGCGCTTGCGATCAAAAATCGCTGTGATAAGGTACCTACGTGTCATCTGACGTCACATATTTTCCATCTCCCCTAGAAAAGGTTCCTAAACATATTTAAATCTCTGTAGAATAGGTATTCGTAGCCGAACGGTTATAGTCATGAAACTAACCATCGGCCACGAGTACTTTTGTACTAAGTTCAAACCCCAACACAATATTACCTAGTTTGTATGTAATTTTTTTAATGCATTAATATTTTCATTCAAGTATGTGTCAATAGATGGCGCCATGAGTTCCCATTTGGTGTTGCCACTCATCCGTAAAGAAACTTACATGTAATTTATAAAATTTAAAACAACTCAACTCTCTTCCTAGAAATATAAATTATTATTAAGTAGAAGCAGTAATCCGACAACCCAACTTAACTCAACATGACGTCACAGTGAAATCTCTGAGAAAAAATCCAAAGTCCAAAAATATAAACAAACCTTTCCTATCGTAAACATGTCGCCTGTTGCCATTCAACAGTAGATAAACTCAAAAGGAACTGAAACCCAAAACAAACAACTCCACTCCACTCGACCATAACGTTTTCATTCAGCAGCAGGACCCCTACACCTCAACTCAAGTCCACACGTCCCATCAAAATCTCAGAAGAATCCCAAGTCCCAAACTGAAACCGAAACTAACAGCACCGCCTGTTGCCATTCCACAATATATAAACTATAAAAAACCTGAAACCAGAAGAAAACAACTCAACTCCACTCGACCGTAATGTTTTCCCGTAGCAGCAGGACCCCTACACCTCAACTCAAGTCCACACGTCCCATCAAAATCTCAGAAAAATCCCAAGTCCCAAACTGAAACCGAAACTAACAGCACCGCCTGTTGCCATTCCACAATAGATAAACTATAAAAAAACCTGAAACCAGAAGAAAACAACTCAACTCCACTCGACCGTAATGTTTTTACCGTAGCAGCAGGACCCCTACACCTCAACTCGACAATCAATACGTCACTTCCGGTTTGACATGACGTCACACTATGCCGTCACTAAGCCACGCCCCTTTTTGATGACGTCACTTCCGCCGCATATGTGGGCATGTATACTACTCACGTCCACACTGCAACGACCAATATATCAATCCGAGTGATCCGTGTTGGCCGGTCGACCGCGTGGTCGAATTTCTATGGCCCCGTCGCCCGATCAACCGAAAAATCACGTCGTTGCTCGTGCGAATGTTCCTTCAGCGCCACGATTGCGGATCGAGGTGTGAATGGTTCCCGTGTCTCGGACATTTATGGGCTCACGCCTTCGAGGAGGAATATCCAAAAGATGATGTAAATAATTATTAATATCAATAAAATGAAGAAGAAACTCCACGAAAACCTTTTCGTCGACGAAAAGGTTTTCGTGGAGTTTCTTTTTATTATTATTTTTTACACCAACATTGGTTTGACTCGTGTGGTTCTGTATTCAAGTTGCACCACCGCTTCAAGATTTTCCTGGTTCCGGGAGATTTCTTGGTGTTTATAGAATTGGGGCCACAAGATTATTAAGGATCTGTGTGGGGGGATGAAGGATCCCCTTACAAAAAAAAAAAAATCATTGGAACTGTGCCAAACAGCGAAACTAAACTTTACTGAAATTTAGAGTTAAGGAAGCATATATCCAGACGAGAAAAGGGATATAATATTTTCTCTCCGAGGTTGGATCGGAATCCATAAAAAAAAAAAAAAAAAATCGATGATGTAGGAATCGTTTTCGGAAGAGATCCGGATGTCTAGACGCGACTGATAACGGATCAGCGTTTCCGACAACAGGAAGCATATATCATCCCTATATAGAGTTGTAACCCGAAACGGGGGGGACTTGCGCTAAAAAATTCAGAGGATGTGTACGTGCTGTATATGCCAATTTGCATTGCCTGACCCCTTCTTTTTCATGGATACTATGATCGTTTCATGCGGCCACAAATTCCATTCTCATCGCATAGCAAAATGGGTCGTCTCTGGCCAGTCGATCTGTCCGTTATGCCGCGGCGAGATAAGCCAACTGGACGTCGATTATTTGAAAATAGTCGACATACATTTCAAGTGGCATCGCGTTATGCTAACGGTAATGCGAAAAATTAATTACCGGAACGAAGTCACGGCGTGGATATTTGAAAAAATTCGAAAGGAATTTGACGACTGCCTCCTTTTCCACTCCATGGACGATGACGGCGAGGAACTGATGAACCTCGACGAAATGGTAAATTTCCTTTGGGACTTTATATGGGATGATCATGACTCTTTGGGAATTTTTTTGCGGCCTGTTAAAAATCTATGGAGCCATCAATTGAGGAAAAATGTCGTTGTGTGTAAAAAAATTGGGTAGTGACCAACGTTAGGTTCAATGGAGAGAGAAATGGACTTGTATATAAACTGAAAAGCGTCTGGGACTGTTAACGAGACGAGCTCTCCTTATAATGTGTGTGTGAGAAAAAGGAGTCGTATCTACAAAAACAGAACCATGTCACGCGAACTGTGCTCCATTTGTCAAGACCCGTCATGGAAGACGCTTCGTTCATATTACTTATCGAAATGGATTTCTTCTGGCCAGTCAACGTGTGCAGCGTAGTGTATATGAAATCCGTAGCTGAACATTACCAATGGCACCGCGTCATGCAGACGGGAATGGAGAATATCCATCACCGGAGTGGAAAACGTATTAAAATTGTGCACCGTCCAGTGGAAGAAGTAGGGCCGACGACGAACTCATGGAGGTGATAGAATTCTTTTGGGAAGATCCCTATGTACGTGAGGAATAGACTCCTGTACAGACGAGTTCATGTGTGCAGTCGTCGTTGTAAAGAGAAACGCTGCCTTTTTTAACATCCAATTCAAATGATTGTTGTATGCAGTGAATGGAATCGATACCTTTTTTTTGTGTAGACTGTATATTCAAAACGACCCCGTGCAAATCACTACGAATGCGCCTGTGGCCACGTCGACGACCTGCCCCCGAATGCAGAAGACGCATCGTTTTCACTCTCAATTGCCGGAAGCGGTCTCATCCTGTTTTCTGGGAACCCTTATCCAATTTATTTTTCGGAAATTGAGTTTCCAAGAAATAGATTCCTCTATGTATATATATAGGAATCTATATATATATATATATATATATATATATATATATATATATATATATATATATATATATATATATATATATACGTATTCTCTCCGACTTTCGCAAGTCATCATGCCCAAGCGCCCAGTGCAGTGCCAGCTTTGTTTCGACTGGATGTATATATTCCCAAGATTCAAATGCAATCATTGTTTCCACTACGACTGCCTGACTAGGTGGAAACATCGTCGAGGTGATACGTGCCCTGTATGCAAAGGACCCTTGAGAAATTGAAATGCCAAATCAAGGCACAACGGGAAGTTTCCGGATGTTCTCTCCACCTATATAAAGACGAGTCGGCATAACTTGACACACACACACACCATGATCCCAGTCGACGCATACAGGGATCGTAAGATCGAGGAATTGAATTCCAAATGGGCTCGTTTTATGACGGATGCGAGCATAGGATTGCATGCGGCCCAACCTCCCGAGGAAGTTAGAATTGGCATCGACAACTTCTGGGTCGTCTACAAGACTCTAACGGAGACGTTTCCAAACGTCGATCTGAATTTTCACCCAATCTTCGGCTGGGAAACCCATCCCCTTACTAAAGACTTCCTATCTACACCACGGGCTTGGAAGAACGGCAATTTAAAATGCTTTTGGCGGGACACAATGATCCCGATGTTTTACGAACTGGCTGAATCAGCGTGGAAGCATTCGTTATCGTCGGGAGAATATTTTTCCATTTCAGTCGATCAATGGACTCGTTTGGGGTCCGTTATGTTAGAATGGATAAATGAAGTGAACTATTTTCACTACACTCGATACCAACACACTGCTCGATTTGTTCGGATATGATGCAAAAGGACCCCAGTTTTCACTACGACTGTCTAGCTATGTGGAGACGACGATGCGATACCTGCCCTGAATGTAAAGAAACTTTGGGACCGAGTGGATTCTGGGTGATATAATACTCACATTATGTTTCATGTATCTCCAAGTGTTTTTTTTTTTTTTTTTTTTTTCATGTATCTACTGAAGTTTTCATTATTATGTATCGACTGTTTTTCATTATTATGTATCGATTGTTTTTCATATTGTGTGTCATGCACTACTATGTAAAGTTGTAAATGAAATAAATATAAGAACTCCCACAAAAAACCGTTTCGGTTTTTTGTGGGAGTTCTTTTTTTTTAATTTTCATTAGGTACCAACCTTGTGCGTGTTTTATTTACACTTAATTTATCTTGGAAACCATTAGAAAATCTCTATTGGAACTCTCTATGTACTCTAATTTTTTTGTCCAAACAATTATCACTGTCTGTTTATTTGGCTTCACACCCTTATTCTAATTTAATACAAATCGAATAAACCACACATACATGAGATTAATATTTTTTTATTGACATTATGTCATTACTTAAAATTGGGGACCAGGTCGATGTAGGAAAATACATCCCTCATGCAGAGTCTTAAGCCAGCCTTTATCCGTTGGCGGGTTAGAGTCGGCGGAGTTGCAGTGGAATGTGAATCTGAAAGAAATGTAAGTCTAAATAAGGATTCTGAAAGTTATCAATAGAATTTTCAAATAAAGTCGGCGGCGGAGTTGCAACTGAATGTGAGAATCTGAAAGAGTCTAAATAAGGTTTCTGAAAGTTATCAATAGAATTTTCAAATAAAGTCGGCGGCGGAGTTGCAACTGAATGTGAGAATCTGAAAGAGTCTAAATAAGGTTTCTGAAAGTTATCAATAGAATTTTCAAATAAAGTCGGCGGCGGAGTTGCAACTGAATGTGAGAATCTGAAAGAGTCTAAATAAGGTTTCTGAAAGTTATCAATAGAATTTTTAAATAAAGTCGGCGGCGGAGTAGCAACTGAATGTGAGAATCTGAAAGAGTCTAAATAAGGTTTCTGAAAGTTATCAATAGAATTTTTAAATAAAGTCGGCGGCGGAGTTGCAACTGAATGTGAGAATCTGAAAGAGTCTAAATAAGGTTTCTGAAAGTTATCAATAGAATTTTTAAATAAAGTCGGCGGCGGAGTTGCAACTGAATGTGAGAATCTGAAAGAGTCTAAAAAGGAATTGGATTCTGAAAGGTGAATTATACTCCATCAAGGAGTGATTTTCAAGGTCACGTTACATCGTTTTTTTAAAGGTAATTTATACACTATTGTAAATAATTTACATAATTACCTAATTGTCTTCTTTGATGATGTTGACGCTGGGATTTGACTGACGATCTATATCGACGGTCAGATCTGGATTTGGATCTTCTGAAGTGGGGTAGCCACCTTGATTGGTAACTAGGTCCTGGTGAAATTCTATCCGGCATCCTAGGCCTGTCCGGAATTCTTGCGATGCTCGTAACCCGGGGTGGCGAGATAATCCTGGCAGGCGACGAGGTACGCCGGGGTGATGAGATGCGGGAGTCTTGATGTCGGAGCGGCGACGAGGTACGCCGGTGTGATGAGATGCGGGAGTCTTGATGCCGGGGCGGCGACGGGGTACGCCGGTGTGAGTGCTTGGATTCTTGATGCCAGGGCGGCGACGGGGTACGCTGGTGTGAGTGCTTGGATTCTTGATGCCGGGGCGGCGACGGGGTACGCTGGTGTGAGTGGTTGGATTCTTGATAAAAAAATAAATTTAGAATTACTTCTGAAACTATACAATCTTATAAAAAAAAGTTTACCTGTTTTGGGCCCAAAAAACCACTGCAAAAAAAAACGAAAGCAAATATACTTACCTTGTTTAAAAAAAAAAAAAATTAAAAAAAATGAATATGTATTAAGGAATCTGGAAAAGACTTACCTGTTTTAGGCCAAAAGCTGCTGTAAAAGAAACCAAAATGAAATAATGTACTTATTGATAGTATACCGTTTGAAGAGATTGAAGTTTCGGAAGAAGACATTCTCGAAATCCTAGAGAGGAGAATATGAAAATTTTGAGCACACACACATATATATATATATATATATATATATATATATTTCATATTTCAAGAATGGGTCATGAGAATATGTTAGCTATGTGGGCCCACCCAACGTGATGAGGATTTTCGGCCATGACAGATTTAAGGTGCACCCCCCCCCCAAAAAAAAAAAATATATATATATATATATATATATAATAATTTATCGGTTTATGTTATACTAACCTTTATTGTGTGTTTTCAATCAGAGTCATCGATGATTTGCACCCTCGAGTGATGGAAGGTATATGCCTGTCTGCATCGATCAGACTCGTATATTGTGAACAGGGGCGTTCTGACGCAATTGTCGCACCAGTTTCGTTCACGTGTCGTTTCCCAAAATATTCGATGTCCGAATCCGCATTCTAAATGTGATAGGACATCTAATATTGCAAATGACGCTCCCCACGTCGTGTCATTTACCATTGTATTGTTACAATGAATACATAAATGTAAAACTTCACGTGTTTCCAAATGTGTCCACTTACTATATCTCCATATTACATGACCGTTCCTTCGGAAACTTTCCATTTTAGTCATGTAATGGGAGTATAAATCGCGCGGAAGCGGTCGTAAGTCTTTCCAATTCCAATCCCTTAATATTTCCGACCGTTCCGTTTGACTCGACAGTCAAACACAAACCGTAACACTATGGAAGCTCCGTAGTGCGCATGTCCGCTGAAAAGTGGACGAGTTTATTTTCGAGCGTGAGGTGCGAACAAGATGTGTTTATGGGAGGGGATTAATAAGCCGATTGTGTCATCTTTTAGGGTTCGCAAAGCAGAAAGCCCGCGTAATCTCTGGTTCACAAAGCAAGCACCTTTTTCTCAGTTACTGATTGCTTGCCGTCCATGATATGTATGTACGTTGTTTTTCTGTGATATTCAAGTAATTCATTTCTTTCTTTTTATTTATTTCATTTGAATTGTTTCCATTTCGATATTCTGTGTTTCATTTCCATTTCGTAATACATTTCACTGTGTTATTTCGTTTTGTTTAATTTGTTACTTTCACTAGGTTTTTTTTACTAGGGTTAATTAGTTTTACACTTATTTTCGGTGCATTAATTTTGTTTTATTTGTTTCCATTTCAGTGTTGTCATTAATTTACAGTGCATAAATTTATGTTTCAGTGTATTGTCTGTTTAATTTGATTTTCTGCGTTAATTGCTTCGTTTAATGTGTTGTTTTCCGCGTAGTATTTATTGTTTCCATTTAAGTGTTGTCATTTATTTGCAGTGTATTAATTTGTATTCAAGTGTACTAATTTGTTTTAAAGTGTGTTAATTGTTTCGTTTAACTTGTGGTTGTCAATGTATTAATTATTTCCATCTTGGTAGTGCTGCATTCATTTTGTTCCCATTTGGATTGTTTTCAATTCATCTGATTTTTCAACTTGCAAATTTAGATTGTTTTAATGGCTTCCAATAATGAACATTACTATCCCCACTGCAATAATCTGTTTTCAGATGTGCATTATATGAATAGGCATATTCACAATGCAAACAATGGTGAAATATTAAAAGCTTTCTCTTCCACATGCCCTGTACGAAAAGTAATTAAAAGTATAATCAACATCCTTCATAACCATATAACCGCGCTTGGAACTAAAATTAAAACTGGGGATTTGCGTGAAATTATTAAACAGGATCTTTTTAGTTTGGCCCAAAAGACTGGTGCTCTCATGTTTCATTCTTTGTTGGATTTGTTTGTTTCTAAATATTCCACAAATGTTGGTGCTTTGGTATATCTTGAAGCACTATTCAAAGCGTGTTAAAATGTGAGCCTATTGCTACTAGGCATAAATACAAATATGAAGGTAGAAAGATTTCAACAATTAGAGTATAGGGAAGAAGCCAAAACAGTAAAAAGGTTGGATGTCTTTTTGCTCTGGTGCTCACTAGTGTTTTAAACGAGTTGATTAATCACTTACTTTCTTTGAAATGCAGTAAACTTACTTCGACCATCAAAATGATCAGGAATAAATATTCTGTAATCCTGAATCATTACTAAAAGCATCAAGGATGTAATCTGAACAGAACATGTCTCAGTTTCATAAAAAAAAAATGGATGCCCAATTCGATGTGATGAAATACAACCATGTATTCATGAATTTCAGTACACTTGTGTGGAACATTCAGTACGTTTACAAATGTGTAAGCACATACATTTTGTAATCGCATCCAATGGTGCTACACAAGTTCACCAGGACACATGCGAGTCTTCAAATGATATGAATTCTAATGTTATGGTCGAAATACCTGTTGCTATTTAAAGCTGTAGTACACCTGTTGATTCCACGTTTGTAAAGCTGTAGTACACCTGTTGATTCCAGGTTTGTAAAGTTGTTACCCCCAATGTGAATGATTCCAAGATAATGGAAATATTCAAGAGTATCACAATAGAAACTGGAAAAGTTGTTGGGTGGAGATGCAAATATAACAAATTCAGTTGTCAATAGTGATTAAAAAGAAAAATAGAGCCTTACAGATGTTTTAAGCTTATACAGAAAAACATAAATCTCTTCAAAATTAATTTTTCTAACTATAACAATAATGTGCTTTGTGTTCCATATACCTCTTGATTTTACTAATGTTATGCTTCCTTTTCCAGCTTAATTTTCTATTTTTGTTTTATTAGTTCTTGTCTAGATTTCAATCTGATTTTAGTACTTCTTACCATAATAGAATGTTTCTGACTCCAATCTATGCATACCAATGGCCCACAATTTGTTATTGTGGTGGATGGGACTTTTTGAGTGGTAATGCATGGTACAACATCTGGATAAAGTTAAATGTGACCTTACAGCAGCTAAATGTAAAGGTTAAGATCATTCACGACTTCAGCTTTTTGGCTTGCACCACACAGCTCGTGGTACTAACACATGGAATGGAATTAAACTAGTCCAAATTTCACCGATGGAACTTCAGGTACGATCTGCAGCTACCTAAAGGATCTTTTAGGGATGGAAGAATTTATAGTGGGGAAAAAATTATTCCAGGTGTATGTAGACCTTTCCATGGAAATGATAGGTTTAATCCTAAAAACTGCACTTTAAATTAACCACCTGTCAAGGTACCTATACTTTGGTACATCACTCACCTTCACAGTTTGTTAATGTTCTTTTCCTGTGTTTTAAGTTAAGCTGCGGTGGTTTTGAACACCTTCCTTGATTTTTGTTTTTATTACGTAACTTTGCATTTTCTCCCGGAATTATCCCCATTTTCTACAAATAATTTCTCGACTAGCTAAATAAATTCATTCAGCTATTGACATTGTTCACTCCCTGTAAGCCCTGCTTATGCCTCTTGGTGGACCCTGCCCTGATTAAATCTGATTGTTTTTACTACAGTAGAGGATTAAGGCTCTTGGCAATACCTCTTTAAAAAAAACGCATCACGATTCCTACCTCATGGGTGATGTGGAAATGGAATCTGGTTTATTTTAGGTTGCCTATTCTGCAGATACAGGACAGTTGTTCCAGTACCTGAACTCAGAAAATAATGATTTGTTGTTGCCTGCCCGACGTGCAAATGAGAGATTTTATCAATTGCACCGAAAGAGTGGTTTTTTTTTCACAGGACTGTGAAATGGTGTTCTTTTTTTTAATGCAACTTTTCTTATGAGAAGTAGAAAATAAAATTGTTTTATATATTAATAAAATGCTAAAACATCAACCTGAGTTATATTATTTCATAAAACCTTATATAAGCTCTCATACTTTGATCAAACTTGGTGTATCAAATGGTTTTTCCAAGAATGAATGGAGAAAAGAATATCCTCCATTAAATTAAAGAAACTTGTCTTTACATCAATTTTATCTGAAGCATTTACCACTTGTTGCAATTTGATTGTCATTTAGTTTAGATGCTGACAAACTCTGCATGGTGACTTGAATACATCATGTTTTAGTGATTGTGCGCATGGTGAAGACTTAAAGATTACCAAATTCCTTTGGGGTGAATCATGTGTCTTCAGCGAACATGAAATAGTTTTTAGAAACATTGCACAAGCCTCATTCCATGTTCTTGATGAAAATCAAGAGTCCTCTTATACACATGAGAGCATTACTCTGAATGTAGTATGGAAAATTAACTATTTGGATTCTCTTCCCCACACAATCCAATTAACCTTTAGAGTGCAGTGCTCAAATTTTTTTACTTGTCTCTCAGAATAGCAAGTGTTGTCCAAATGCTGCTCAATGGAAATTGATGAAAAAGGTTATAATATTTTTAGGAACTCTTGGGGGTTTCCTGTCGATAGATAGCATGGAATTTCAACCTATTACGGTGTAAAGGGGAGAGTCCATAGGACATGCGACTCCAAGATAGTTGCAATTAGAGGACCAGGGTATCAGATTTCCAAAAAAAATAGGGTCAGGAATATCTTTCTAGTAAAAAGTATAGTTTGGCATTTGTCAACATTAATTTTAATTTTCCTAGCAGTAAGCCAAGTTTTAAGAGAGTAAGATCATGGTTTCTGGCTAACCCAGCTGAATCATCTGCAAACATGCAAAACATACTGTGATACATACTACATTGATTCCGTGGTATGTCGTTCACAAGAACTAATGGTGGGAAACAAGGCATTAGGGCAGTATTTTGCCAACTCAGACTACTGAAAAACCTAATACCCCCAAAATAAACACATTTTAGAACCCAAACTTTCAGAATTCGGATTCTTGTAAAAAAAATGCAGAGATGAATAATTTGATTTTCTAAATAGAATTATAGAAGTTTTATTAGCTAGAAAAACAAAATTTTTGAATACAAATTGTTAGATTTAAACTAATGCAATAGCTTTATAAACTGCTACATGCAGATTTTCATTTCATGATAAAAAATCTTGCATGTTTTTCAATAAAAAATAAGTTTTAACTAATTTCACAGTGCTTATAGGCCTCTATATATTGTCAATAATACATAAAATAAGCTTCATGTTGATATCTTGTCAACTAAATGAAACGGATTACTATTTTAGGAAAAATTAGGTTATTAGATCAAGGCCTCGAACGAATACTTACTCCATTTAATATTTTCATTTGGCAGTATGATTTTGTCTTATGGTTTATATTCTCACAACACTCGTGTCTTGCGATAATAAATTAATTGATGGTGTGTTGTCAAAGCTTCCCGGAAAAAATTGTTCTTGAATACTTACGTTGCACCACAACATTGGTAACCATGTATTAATTATGGTTCCCACATTCTAATCGACATGTTTTATTTGTTTAGTATACACATATGAATACGAAATTATGTCGATTGCAATGACGGAACCGTAGTCACGCATTAAACGTTAATAAACAGAATACTTACTTCACTTCACTTCGATGCAGTACACAGGAACAAAATAAACAAATGGTACATAAAAACCTTTATTTTTAATTAAGCATTAAGCATAATTCAACCTACACAATAATTAATTTTTTTTTTCAGTACGCAATTCATTTTTATTATTCAAACTTTAGAAAACTTTTCCTCCACAAATCCAAACAATTAACGACGGCGAATTTTTTTTTTCAAATTTAGAAACTTACGAAAGTTTCTTTTGGGTGCGAAATGCAGCGCCTAGGGGCACACTAGGTTGCTATAGAATTTCGGAGGTTGCTATAGATTCGCGGTCTTGGCTCAAAAACTTTTTTGGCATGGGAGCCAATTCGATTTAAGCCAATTTCGATTTTGGAATGCATTGTAGTGGTAAATCACGCCAGTCGCTCAGTGCCAGTCGGTGGATTTGATTACGCTCCTTGATATCGCGAAGCTTGCCTGGAATCGTTTATCCTTTTTTACAAAATATTTCGTTATTTTAAAAGTTATTTTGTTCATGATATTCATTTTTGTGTAATCTGTATTCCTTGTGTTTGTCAGTTCTCAATTTTTTTTTTACTGTTTGCTTTTCATTTTGTTATGTTTCCATTGTTTGTTTTCGTGATTTTTACTCTTGGTTGAATTATTTTATGAGTTCATTTTGCATTTTAAAAATTGAGTGCAGTCTTCAGTTGTGGTGCAGTCTTTTTTTTTTTATTGTTTTCTTTGACTAGTTTCTGCCCTTCTCTTAATTGCTCTTCCTGTCTGTAAATTGTCCAAAAATAGTAGTGTAATTATGAAAGTTTTAATTACTGGCGTGGATTCGATGGTTAAATGCAGAGTAATCGGAAATCAGTATGGAAAAAAATCAGTATTTACCATCACAATGACATGGTAATGTAATATATATTCTATCTTTTTCAGGAATCACCATTGAGCGTGTAACAGAAAAGGTTTCATCTTTAAAAGAATCGTGACTTGATTCTGGTTCATGTAAGTACCAATAACACCTATATTGCTTTGAGAAATGCTTCTCAAAATTTGAGGACCTGTTTTCAAAACATAATAAACTGTAATCAAGAGACATGCTTTGTGATTTCAGCTATATTATCTCCCGATAACTACCTCTCCCTTGAAAAGCAAGCTATGAGACCTTTTCTTCAGAAAGTGAACAAAAAAAATTATCTTCTAAACCACAGGCTATTTTTCTACTGCCAAAAGAAGCAGGATATTTCTTTTTGTAGATCCCAGTCATTTGGAAAGGTAGTATGGCAAGGCTGCTCAGTTTACATCTCAATTCTTCATCTGAGAGTTTAATTCAACCTGTGATCTACCTGAGCCCAAGGCTGTTGAACTGAATTCTACAATTGTTATAGAAGGTTCTGTTCAATGCAGGTATTAATTTCTATAATATTGTACATAAAATATTATTAAATATTTTTATAGTTTTTTATCCAACTTCCAGTTAACCCTCTAACGTCCAAGACGCCCGAAACGGCTTCACATGCAAAAGCCCAGCACCCGCCCGAACCGGCTGAAGTCATTAAAGCTACTGGCTATCCCCCACTAGCGCGTCTTTTTAGTAATGGCTCTTCGTTACGTGGACGATTCTATTTAGGACCGTAGGGAGGTCGGTAGATATTAAACTCGTGATAAGTGAATCGATTCTTCAGTTTGATTCTTTCGTAACTTGTTTTGATCATTTAATCTACAGTGAGCTGTGATTATTTACTTGTCTGGTAGTCTTTTTTTGTGTGTCTTCTATGATTTTTTAACCCAGCTGGCGGAAAAATTTTTAGATCCTCCAAATTATTTAAAAAAAATTCCAATTTAATTCCTTTTCATTCAAATTTACTTTTCCTAATTTTTAATACCCTTTTCATATTTTTCCAAGCTTCCGTTGATTTACATAAATAATCTAAGAACCACTCCTGAACTCACTACCAGCTGATATTTTTCCTACCCTCTGCCGTCCCCTTTGCTTTAGGATGATGGTGTCGTATCCACCGCTGGCTTAGGACCATTCTGATGTAACAAAAAGCATACATAAAACACTAACTTATATAATTATTAACTTATATAATAAAAGGCTATGGGTGGGTAGAGGTGGGAGCCGAAAATTGTATCCTTTTATTATATAAGTTAATAATTATATAAGTTAGTGTTTTATGTATGCTTTTTGTTACATCAGAATGGTCCTAAGCCAGCGGTGGATACGACACCATCATCCTAAAGCAAAGGGGGCGGAGGAAAAGTAAATTTGAATGAAAAGGAATTAAATTGGAATTTTTTTTAAATAATTTGGAGGATCTAAAAATTTTTCCGCCAGCTGGGCATTAGGCCAACGTTGCTTCACGAAAAGAAGCTCTTTAAAGTATAAGTGCCCTTCCATCAATCATACATTCCATCAATCTGTTTTAAAAAATCCTAGAAGACACACAAAAAAAGACTACCAGACAAGTAAATAATCATAGCTCACTGTAGATCAAATGATCAAAACAAGTTACGAAAGAATCAAACTGAAGAATCGATTCACTTATCACGAGTTTAATATCTACCGACCTCCCTACGGTCCTAAATAGAATCGTCCACGTAACGAAGAGCCATTACTAAAAAGACGCGCTAGTGCTATCCCCCTAACCCAGAGAAGGGCAATCCGTCATTCCCTCACTACAATGCTCCCTCCTTTCGCCTGAAGCAGTAGGGTAGTTTCCTTTAATGACAAACAACAAGTTAGGGATCGGCTTTTAACTGCGCCCTTTCACATACTTCTTCCAAGCTAGGCTTCGGATCGGACAGTTTTGTGCGGCTATTGAATAGAGAATTTGGTTTCTTCACTATCGAACTGGCTCGTTATAGGAAAACATTGTCGAAAGAAGAAATAGAAAGAATTCTTTTCAATGATACAGATGAGTCGTATTTAAATTCAAGCGACGAAGACGATCTAACAAAATATGATTCGGAGAATTCAATCCAAGAGGATAGTGTTTCCGATAATGACAGTGACGTAGATGAAGTCCCGGAAATTGAAAGAAACAATGATATTTTTTGAATGGGAATCGAACAATATACGGAACGATGATATATCCATTCCAAACTTTAATTCGCATGCTAGTCCTGTTCATGACTTGCCGCCTGGGTCTTCACCATTAGACTATTTGAAACTCTTTCTGACGGACGCGAGAAATCACATATTTTCACGGTAATTAATATCACAGAGTTATTTTCAAACCTACAATTTGGAAATATTTTCTTGTATAGCATGTTAATAATTTTACTTAAAAAATGAAGCATTTTAGGAACATAATTATGTTAATGCTATTCTTTTAGCATAGGTTTCTCGGTCAAATTAATAATTCCTCTTTATGAACTGAGAATATCTTATAAAATGAGTATATTTATGAAACATAAAATAATCATTTTCGCCCCTTATAAAAAGTTATTACTACGAGTTCCAATTTGGTTTGCTTCGCAAACCAACACCACGGCCACTGCGTGGCCAGCACGACTTTTCTTTTAGTGGGGTTTGGCCATCACGAGGTTGCCCGTGAGTTATTTTCGTGGTGACGCATATCTGTTGCAAAAATATTAATATTTAATTGAAAAAATATTTATTAAAAAAATCAACAACAATAATTCAATTCTAAACAAGAATAATTCAATTCTATTAAATTAATTTTAAAATGTTCTAGATTAAATTTTAAAATTCGGCTTCGTACAAAAATCGCAAAACATTCGGGCTTCCCAGTGTGCCAAATGTCATTCTTATAAGTGCCATAGATTCGTCAGGATAGTCCACGCACGCAGACAAACGTTTACTTTTATAATCGTAGAGATGAGTACTTTCAAATAAAATTTTACACACAAATAATTAATATGAATACACTGGATAGGAGAATCTATATAAATAAGAATGGAGTGTTTGTTTGTACATTCAATATTTTCGACGCATTTCAAGTTTTCTATCCGTTTTGGACCCTTCTGATGCCGAATCCGCCTTTTTCTCGTTTGGTGTCTGTCTGTCTGTCTGTCTGTCTGTCTGTCTGTCTGTCTGTATGTTGTGCCCTATACACGTCCACGCGGTTTAAGATATTTTCATGGAAATTTGCATACAGAGAGTACTTATCTTGATTTAGTGAGTGGAATTGGTTGCGAAAGTCTGTCATTCCGTCTTTCTGTTCTATGCTCGATTTTGTGTTTGTGTGTTTGTGTACGCATCACATGAATTGTATTCCAGATATTTGATTGCATTGTATTTTATTTTATACATTATCTAATAATTTAGTGACTGCATTATTAAACATTTCTTTATTGTTATATTTAGACGAGTTTCATGCTAAAACACCTGAGTAAGTATACTTAAATCAACCATAATTTGGTAGTTTTGGAAAAATTGGAATGTCTATTGAATATTATAATTAATTCGGTTGCTTTACCAGTACTGCTGAAAAAGTAATTATTCTTCAAAAAATTATTTTTTTTATGGAATTTCATTTCTGATACGTCATTTATTTCGAGTCTTATTTTTATTCTTTGGGCAATGAAAACGATTTCCGAAAATTTGGGACAGACGATATTTTTCAATGAAACGAGAATGAACGCGATCGCGCGAGCAGTGATATTTTTCTGGTTCTTTCGCTCTGAATTAATTTTACATTTCTAAATTTTGTACACTTTTAGTTGTAAGTTGTGGCAACTGTGCGAGATCAAGAGATAAAATTGAATCACAAATTAATATCTTTGGAACAATTTTTTACGACATCTTTTATTTTGTTTTACTTCGCTGTTTCCTGTTTTAAATATTTATTATTTTAATAAATGTGTTTTCCTTCTCATCACACCCAACAGCACCACAAAGTATTAGACTTGAAAATGTTAGGTAAGTCAGTATAAATTTTCAGTAAATTTTAAGTGTAGTTATGCCGTTATTTAAAGAATAATGCCGTTATTTAAAGAATAATGTCGTTATTTAAAGAATAATGCCGTTATTTAAAGAATAATGTCGTTATTGAAATAATAATAATGTTTAAAAATCCAAACTAGAACTTTTTCCAACATTAAAAAATTCGTTGTAGTAATGACAGGAGAAGATTGCAAAATTTCACAATGTCGCATACCGGAGGCAAGAGTGCCACAGGTAAAAAAATATTGTTTTGTTGACTATGAGTGCGAGAGCACTCGCCGTAAATCGTAATTTGAATTAATTGAGTTGCACATGAAAACAACTTAAGAAAGGGAATTCCAAATCTTCCTATAAATCGTCTTTTATAGTAGTAACCTTAGTATCACCTTTCGTCTTTTTGAGCTTTGTCATACAGCAATTGTGCGATGTATGTGAAATGTATTACATGAATGTGTAGGATTTGTGTCCAAAGTAAGTTGTAGAAAATATAAAGATGGCGAAAGGTGTTAAAATAAATTTTTACTCTACAAAAAACGTAAGTCATTATATATTTTGATTCTCTTCAATCTAGAGTAAACGAATTCAAACCGAGTAAGGTCGGGTATTTTGCTAGTACAATTATAAAATTGGGTAAATTACGGTTGGTTAAAGGGTACATTTAAAAAGTAAATAAATGTTACATCAGGGATAAAGTAGCTTACTTACATTACTTTTAATGTATAGAGAATGATTCGAAAAAAAAACAATTATTGCTTGCGTTTGCCTTAGATCCCTAGTGGTGGAACTACCATATCCACAAACTAGGTTAGTTTTATTTGTAGACTAGTAAAAGCATATCGAGGCAATAATACGTTTTATAGGATATTTTTTAAAAGCTAGACACACATAAAATGGAAGATGGCATTTGATTCAGATACAATATATAAACAAGTAATATAATACAATTTTTCTGACATTCAAGAGCATTGAAACATTGAAAGAGCTGCAGCTACAAAAGCTTAGATAACAATATATAATGTATAACAATATAAGAGTGAAATATAATAAGAAAATGTGTTATTTCACGGTAGAAGGTTTCTTGACAGCACAGAAAAACAATGTAGTGCAGAGACCTTAAAAATGTCACTATGAACTCGCATGAGGTGTTCATAATTCTAAGAGACGAGGTATATTAACTTTTCAAACTAAAAAGTACATCCACGATATTTTACCGATAATATAAGATATATTTACCGATAGCAATATCCTATTTTAATTTACATGGTTATTTTTACGAAATGTGATTGGCGAAACGCATTATAACACATCATTTTTTTGGTGGATTAGCATTTACATTTACACATTATTAAAAAAAAATTTATGCATTATTACAAATAAATCTACACTTTATTGCAAAAAAATTTACACATTATTACAAATATATTTACACATCTATATAAATAAGAATGGAGTGTTTGTTTGTACATTCAATATTTTCGACCCATTTCAAGTTTTCTATCCGTTTTGGACCATTCTGATGCCGAATCCGCCTTTTTCTCGTTTGGTGTCTGTCTGTCTGTCTGTCTGTATGTTGTGCCCTATACACGTCCACGCGGTTTAAGATATTTTCATGGAAATTTGCATACAGTGAGTACTTATCTTGATTTAGTGAGTGGAATTGGTTGCGAAAGTCTGTCTGTCCGTCTTTCTGTTCTATGCTCGATTTTGTGTTTGTGTGTTTGTGTACACATCACATGAATTATATTCCAGATATTTGATTGCAGTGTATTTTATTTTATACATTATCTATTAATTTAGTGAATGCAATATTAAACATTTATTTATTGTTATATTTAGACGAGTTTCATGCTAAAACACCTGAGTAAGTATACTTAAATCAACCATAATTTGGTAGTTTTGGAAAAATTGGAATGTCTATTGAATATTACGATTAATTCGATTGCTTTACCAGTACTGTGCTGAAAAAGTAATTATTCTTCAAATATTATTTTTTTTTTACGGAATTTCATCTCTGATACTTCATTTATTTCGAGTCTTATTTTTATTCTTTGCGCAATGAAAACGATTTAAAGAATATTTGGAACAGACGATATTTTTCAATGAAACAAGAATGAACAAGATCGCGCGAGCAGTGATATTTTTTCTGGTTCTTTCGCTCTGAATTAATTTCACATTTCTAAATTTTGTACACTTTTAGTTGTAAGTTGTGGCAACTGTGCGAGATCAAGAAATAAATAAAATTGAATCACAAATTAATATCTTTAGAACAATTTTTTGCGACATCTTTTATTTTGTTTTACTTTGCTGTTTCCTTTTTTAAATAATTATTATTTTAATAAATGTGTTTTCCTTCTCATCACACGCAACAGCACCACAAAGTATTAGACTTAAAAATGTTAGGTAAGTCAGTATAAATTTTCAGTAAATTTTAAGTGTAGTTATGCCTTTATTTAAAGAATAATGCCGTTATTTAAAGAATAATGCCATTATTTAAAGAATAATGCCGTTATTTATAGAATATAGCCGTTATTTAAAGAATAATGCCGTTATTTAAAGAATAATGCCTTTATTGAAAGAATAATAATGTTTATTAATCCAAACTGGAACTTTTTCCAACATTAAAAAATTCGTTGTAATAATGACAGCAGAAGATTGCAAAATTTCACAATGTCGCATACCGGAGGCAAGAGTGCCACAAGTAAAAAAATATTGTTTTGTTGACTATGAGTGCGAGAGCACTCGCCGTAAATCGTAATTTTAATTAATTGAGTTGAACATGAAAATAACTTAAGAAAGGGAATTCCAAATCTTCCTATAAATCGTCTTTTATAGTAGTAACCTTAGTATCACCTTTCGTCATTTTGTAGCTTTGTCATACAGCAATTGTGCGATGTATGTGAAATGTATTACATGAATGGATATGCATGTGTAGGATTTGTGTCCAAAGTAAGTTGTAGAAAATATAAAGATGGCGAAAGGTGTTAAAATAAATTTTTATTCTACAAAAAACGTAAGTCATTATATATTTTGATTATCTCTTCAATCTAGAGTAAACGAATTCAAACCGAGTAAGGTCGGGTATTTTGCTAGTTTTTAATAAAATTAATTTGATTTTTATACGAATAGCAAAATTATAATTATAACGCTAAATGTTCTACCGAAAAACATTTTTAATATACATAGGACTTAACAGACTTGAAAACGCTTTTTAATCACATACTTGCTTATATATTAGACAGTCGGAGATACAAGAGAATTTTAAGATATATGTTATGAATGAAGTAGCAGTCAAGTATTAGAAAATATATTAATTAATTTTTTTTTCTTTAAAAATGTGTTAGTCTAATCAAAGATTGAGGAATATATTATTTAGGAAAACCATATTTAAGTATAAAGAATTAACAAGTGATAAGAAATAAACTGTAGTCAATTATTTTTCGCTATATTTTCTTCACAACTAATAAAATGTGCGATAGATACATATAAGTAACTAATGTCCAACACCCAATGCGACTTACAAGTTGAAACAAGCACTTCATATACACCCCCTTACAAAGCACGGGACGTCCCGTGCACTAAAGCTTTGGTTTCCTAAGAAAGTGGAGCCGTTATCTAACAGCCGTGATACGTCATGATTCCGCGGGCATAACTAGACGGCCGTCTAAACAAAAATCCCGACGTGTCAACTTAGACGGACAGAATACGTTGGAGAATGGGCAACACAGACGGCTGTTGTGGTTTGTTTTATTCGAGAAACAAAACAAAGTGGTTTTTTTTATTCTCTAGTTTAAAGATTCTAACTTCGGGATCGTTGAAGGTAGAGTGAAAATTTCAACAGATTTCAAATCAGCGTAAATTTTTACGCCAGATCGATATCAAAAACAGTTTTATTATTAAATTATTTACCATTTGATTATTTAATTATTTTTTAAATAATTATTTATTTATTTAAAGAAAATCACATTTAAGGTATCGATTTGGTGTCAAATTTTCCGCAGCTTTCAAATCCGTTGACCTTTTCATTCTGTGTTTAACGATCCCGATTTTACAAAACCGAATTGATCAATGGCAGTCAAAAATGTTTATTTATTTCGCTCCTCTCCGTTCGAATCGTTTGGAGCAGGAAATGAAATCTGGCCGCTACAAGAGAAAAAACGTTCCCCATCTGTTTGAGACCGCTACGACGCCAGTCATGGAAATGGCGGCTCCGATCATTTTTGTTACGCTCACAAACAACGCTCTCTAGGAAACCAACACCATGTGTTAGTATAAGCAACGTTTTAGTGACGTCACCCATCGATACATCACGGCCGCTAGATCACGGCTACCGTTTCTTAGGAAACCGAAGCTTAAGAAAGTATCTAGATGACCATAGATGATGTGTAAAGGGGGAAGAAATCATTCGATTTTCCTAATGGTTTCTCGGACGTTCTGGGTTTTTGAAGACATCGTCTTGAGACCCGTGTGGCCGTTAGAGGGTTAAAGCCTCTTTTACATCTATGGTTGAAACGAAGTTTTACAGCTAATACAGCATCTGCCCCTCTTGCTGATCATCTCGTATATTAGAAACTCTTTTCACTGCACTTATAGAAGCACATTGTAAAGACGCTGTCACATCTTTCCTCGAACACTAATGAATAGACATTTTAAGACCTCGTGGGCCACTTCGTAATCCGGGGCCCTACGCGGCCGCTTAGTCCGCGTACAATCCGCCTCTGACTTCTCCACAAAGGAAATAAATATAGTTTTGATATTTATTGTTTTAAAATTTTATTTATGGATTATTGACAATTATATTTTCTATGAATCGCTAAACAAGACTCCAATAACTCAAGAACTCAACACACACACACTTCAATGGAAACCTCTCGAAACTCTAGTACTCCTCGCAATATGTCTTGGCGATACTTTCGAAATAATAGATACAACCTGTGCTTAATTTCTATTCATCTCTTGAAATTGTTATCAAATTTGTTTCAGTTAAAATACTTTCAACTACGCCACATTAGGTATTCTGTGGAAATTGTGATAAACCCTTTTAAACTTAAAGTTAATTGTAGAACATTTCCATTCACGTCTAAGAACTCTTCCTGCGGTTTGGTTGCTCTAATTTGTAGTTTTTCATAAAAACTCTAGTTATGTTCCTTAGTACTCGTACGCATGCACTTTTCAAACAATACTGTAGTTAATTATTTCCAATTAGTATAGTTGTCCTTTTATATTTCACAAGGGATCTGCATATGGTGAGTAAAGGTTAACAACTACGATGACCCTGATTTTTTTAAAAGAATAAATCCTCTACGTAATCTGTAGTTACAAACTGGTTGTTTTAAAATAAAATAGGATGTCCTTAATAGAGTGTTAATCGCGTTCAATTAATTGTTAGTTCAATACATACTCAAATATGTGTAAACATAACTAAATAACATCTTTGTGCTACGCTAATTAAACACAAGAACTTAGCGCATAGGAATTATAATCTATTTATATGATGCACAAAAGATGCTCTATTTTTTTATTAAATACAGCAATAAAATCAAATAAAAAAAGTCATGCTATGTTTTCAACGATTCTTATTTTCAAATCATATTAAATTTTTATCGTGAAAAAAACGAATACTACACTGTTGAATAGCGAACAATCGCCTTTCACAAAGCAAATCCCTTGAGGATAGACAGATGCCTGGTAAAACCGTGAAACAGGGTTTATGGCAAAACAGTAGTTATAGAAAACTACAATGTATAGCTACCAGCCAAAATCATAAAAGGGTATGAAAACTTTTTCTGGACCCGAGACCTTTTATTACCCGTCGGTCAAAAAGGTAAGAAAAATTATTTGACAAATTTTTGTCTTATCTGATCTAATATCAAAGGTCAAAAAAGGTTTTATTTTTTCCCGACGGAATATAAAAGGCCAAGCTTGACATGAATCTGGACCAGGCCCGCCGTTAACTGTTTGAACGCCTGTGTGCAATACCGATTACGCCGCCTCCTGTGTGATTGTGACGTCATGTCGATTGGATTTCTTCGCAATTCGAATTTGGCCGCATCTGGCAATGACGAGGCCATCACGGCGTTGCTCGTGGTGTTGGTTTACCAAATGGGAATTCGTAGCAATCAAAGGGGGTTAGCGAGCAGTGGTCTCACCTGATCCCACGAAAAGAACTGTCACGGGCAACGCAATGCTGGCCAAGCAGTGGCTAGTTACCATATAAATATTGATCTACAGAAATTGAACTCGTCTTGAATTTATGCTATCAGCTATAAGTAGGCTTTTCAAGTTTACGAGTAATAATCCACCCACTTAATCGCGTAATTGAGTCTGTAAAAAGTTTATAGAAATTCCGTATAAATGAACTGTAAAATTAAATTTGTATTTCTAAAATACATAGAGTTTTGGCTCAGATGTTTTGTAAGAATTTTGTATAGCCTGTACTGACTACGGAACCCTACACTGTCCGTGGTCAGACACGAACTTGGCCGGGTTTTTATTTCAAATTTCGTAAATATTTAATTGGGTATATGTGCTACAAACAGATGATTACTAGGCGCAGCAATTATTATGATAAGCCGATAAATAAACGTAGGTACCAAAATTTTGCACTGACATATGATACATTGAATTATAATCACACTAACCAAGTTAAAATATCCTTAATTACACCTAGACCAACGTCAGACGAAGATTAACAAAATAATTGCAACGTGTGCGATAGTACTGTTCGAATGCGTGTGTAAACTGAAACGAAGCTCTGTGGGGATTCCTAGACTTTTCCAGACGGGAAGGTTTCAACCAGATTTCGCTTTAAGACGGGAGAAATGGAAGAATAGATTTCCCCCTTTGTTGCGCGCATCCGGTTCTTATCTTTACTATGGTCAGGTCCCCTGCGGTAATTGGAACCGCGGACGGTCCGTTCGTGTGTCCCTACGTGGGGAGTGGAAAGGGACACCTCTTCCAAATTCCCAGTTCTGAGAAATTTCCGTTTTCATACTGCCAATGTAATCTTTCTCAAGAGCGCTGCAACACGCGACAGGTTTTGTAAACCCCTCTCCAAGGACGATGGTTTTATTGTCCTACGGAGGGGCACATCCTGTCAATTGGAATTTGGAGAATGGATACTTTGAATTTTGGAAAGTGATTGCGAAACATAATGGATCAAGAAACTGCTTTACAGCTGAGGCTACTTAATAGTTTTAAAAATTAGTCCACAAATTATTCAGAAATAATTTGCTGCTGACCTCTAGTGGTAACCCCAGAGATCCACGAAAAAGATACACGCCAAACGAGAGGTTGGAAAGGAAATGAGTGACCGAAATATAGGATAGTCTCGTCTGTTTGGGAAAAAGTAGAGTGGCCGAAATTTTTCGGATACCCGTACTCTAAAGATTTTGCCAGTTTTGTCATGACGGAGCCCCTTAGTAATATAAAATAAAATAGTAATTGCGTGCCGGTCAGATTTTTTCCTCAATGCGATGACATTTCTTATGCTAAAGGTGGGTATTATGACAATGACTTTGAATATTACGTGATCGATCGCTAGATTTGCCCCCACCTGGACGTGCGGTCTACGCCCGCTTACGGCGGGCCTGATCTGGACACGGACCATCTGAGTCACCAATCGCTTGACATGGGTGAAAACAAAAGTAGAGAGTGCATCGGGGTTGGTGCACGTTAAATCTGTAGGTGTCAATTGAATGGGAAAGATACCGACCCATTTTGATGAAGCCAGTGGCCTCGAATTCAATTTCCGACCCAACCAATTAATCCTACAGACGATGTTCAGATTCTGCGATTGAAAAGGTTAACATAATGTTCTTCGCACCAAGATTGACTACGTTTCATCAGCATCCCTTTTAGAAAACTAGAGTTTCACTGCATCAGTAACCCTTTGCAGCCATTCCCATGTGTTCTTTTTAAACAATATTTGCTCAATGAGTGTATCAGAATTTGTTCAAAGCGTTGATAGACAGGAATGAAAAAGATACCGGCCTCGAATTCGATCCACTAAATAATCCGATGAAGGGGTCTGCGATTGAAAATGAAATTTCAATTGGCTCATTCGATCGACACCCAGAAGTTTTTAACTAAACGTTTTTCTCACGCATCAAGCAAACTCAGGCACCGCATGGTACCAAGTCTCTGAAAAGGTAGGCATGCCCTTTCCAAGTCGGCCATTTGCGATTGGTCATCCGAAAACATTGGCATTGAAAACATTCAACACACAAAATTATGATGGTATTTTTTAATTAACGTCACATTGGAGCAACACAACGGGCTATTGGTGACGGTCCGGTATCAACTCCGAAGGAAAGAGGGGTCTGATGACAGCACCTTGTTATTTAGAACCATGGTCGGATGACGAGGATATACCTCAGCTGGCACCAGACTTTCTAAATTTACACATTGTCATCTGACCGTGGTTCAGATTTACGCAGTGTTGTACTCGAATCTTTCCCGTCCACATTGATCCTGGACCGTCGTCAATAGTCTGCTGTGTTGCTCCAGTGAGATGTTAATTAAAATACATACCTTCCGACTTTCCACGCCAAAATGACGATATTTGAGACCACGACAGATTTAACCTGCACCCCCCACCCTTTGTACAGTATGGGCCGACCAACCGGTATAGTGGTTAAGGTGTTAGCCTCTGGATCGGAAGTTCCTGGTTTAAATCCGGGTCCGGGCATGGATGTTTGTAAGCGTATGGTTTAGAGGCGGCTGGTGCACCTTACATCTGTCATGGTCGAAAGTCCTCCCGTTGGGTTGGTGTGGAAGTTTGGAGAGTGATGTGCCAGCTCAGGTGTTGCCTCGTCATCTGAACGTGGTTCAAAATTACGAGGTGTTGTCCTCGGATCTTTCATTTAAAGTATTAATCCCAGACCGTCGTCAATAGCCCGTTGTGTTGCTCTAGTTCGACGTTATTTAAAATTACCTCACCTTACTTTGTACAAGATGGTTTTTGTTGGATTCGAACACGCAACCTTCAAAAATTAAGTGTACAAAATTATTGTGAATTGGTTAAATTGTGATAGAGATACTGAACATTATTTCTATTTAGATCTCGGATCTTCCCCTTCGGTATTGATCCTGGATCGTCGTCAATAGCCCGTTGTGTTGCTCTAGTTCGATGTTACTTTAAATATGTAACTACTTACCTATTTGGATTATGAATTGTTTTTACCTCCCTCTCGTCCTAAGACAAATAGAGGGTTCATACATAGCCTGTTTCTCGCAGGATTCTAAAGAATGAATGTATAAATTTGGTCTGGCATCGTTAAAATACTCAATATTATTAATATAGGGATTTCGTATTGTTTTTAACCTCTGCACGCACAAGAGAAATATAATGGGGGTTATTATGTAGCCTATATTACTCGCAGGGTTCTAAAGAGCAAGTATAGCAAATTTGGTGTGGATTGGTCAAACGGTGTAGATTTGTATAGAGAACAGAGAAACGAGAATTGGCTTATGTATTTAATAGTTTTGTAATATAGATTATAGAGACAACTAAGAAGTGGTTTTATATATAGAACTGGTTTTAGATTATTAAAAAGTTAATCGATATTTTACTATTTGTAATTTGATTCAAGTTAAATTTATGGGTTCAGGTTTAATACATTTTAATTTCCTGATTATAAATAACTTTTATTTTCGACTTCGAGGTTATGCATCGCATTTTTATATAATGTTTCATTAATTATTTTGTTCAGTCTCATTTTAGAGAGTTGGTATCTGATCATGGACCTTATTGCCTCTCCTTGTTCAAGAATAGGTGCTTTTTATGAAGACTAGATAACTTATTTTTATGATAAAGGCAAATATGTAAACTATCAAAAAATATTGTTCACATGAAAATAAAGATATTTATTAATTTATACTATGTAAATATACACTGGAAAATGAATTGAATTTTACACTGGACATTTAATCTCGGAATTTGTGAAAACAATTTGAATCAATTTAAAACGTCATAAAAAGTTAATTATTCGACCGCTTAGTACTTTTCAATCAATGCAGATTTGACCATTTCAGTCTGAATAATGACTATCTCCGTAATTCGTTATATTTGTGGAAAATGTGTATGAAATATTAAAACTCCAACTTTTGATACATTAAATTTATCTATTTTATGCTAAAATTCCTGTGTCTAAACTCAAAACTTATAAATAATTATAATTAATAACGTTTGAAATATTTGTTATATGACCAGCTAACACTAATGTTATGCAAAATTTGAGACACGACATTTGAAATTGTCAGTACTAATTCATCAATTCTAAATGTAATTACAAAACGCGAATACACCAGTAAAGGAATTTTCGACATATTTATTAATTTTATCTCAGTAAATAATGCATTCCCAAATATGTGAAGACAGTTTAAAATAGTTCAAATTCAATGCAATACAAAATAGTTTAGAAAACGATAAACCCGCTATGTTAGAATTTTAAACGTTCAAACAGTTTTATTTGTCCAAAAAACACTTGATAAAATTTTTCTTTCTTATCAGTCAAAAATCTTGCGAGGGCTGGAAATATTCCTGTTTTCATACCCGTGACTAAATCTGCTGTCACTGCTTCTTGCAAAAAATTGGTTTTAGTGTTTTTCCCTTCATGTAAATTTATCTTTGAAATTAAAAAAAAAAAAAAAAGAAATTGCAAGTTTTATAATCAAGAAAGTTTTTGGACAGCTAACAATCAAAATTAAGTCAATTTTGTCAGCATTTATTCTGAGCAAAGTGGGTTTTGTATTTTGATCAATCAGGGGGGTCGTAGCATTTTGTCCACTCCACCATTTTTAAAAGATGAAGAGCTGTACAGTTTCTCCTTTTCAACACATGAACCCACACAATGCTACAAATTAATGATGCAACACTACCCCGATGGTGCGTCCCCACTCCCCTGAAATTCTTCCTATTTCGAAAGACGGGGAAAATATGACTCACTAATGACTTCCATGAGAAAACGTCTCAAAGAAGCCAAAGCCAAAATATGCGTCAAAGTATTTGCCAAGGAAGCGATGACTAATGAAATGTGATAGTTGCCAATAGCGATAACTTGCCAAAAAAAATTACCATGAACACACACTAATTACCCGCCTCGGGCGTTGCATTTCGCACCCGTTCGATAGATTACTTTTCTTGTTCTGCCCCTCAGTAGACCGGATATACCATTGGAATCTTCACAATGGGGATACAGAAGATTTCTTAGAAAAGTGTCTACGTATGGGAGACTGCGGTCCGGCCTTTTGTCAAGACAGCTGCGGACATCCATCCCCGTAGGCAATAGCTCACTCTTCTCTCTCGCAGTTCGCACAGAAGTTCCAATATTCGGTGTCTGTAATGAGGTGGAATGACTAGAGACCCCCACTATGTGAGGGGTCCGGATCGCGACATTCCACATTGACTAACTCCCGGGCTCTCGCGTCGCCAAGCTTGCCAAACCAGTCGAATTTTTAAGCTGTCTGTCGTTCCGCGGTAATCCCTCCCCCGTAAGTTGGCAACCCACGTCCTCATGCAACTAGAGTGCCTATATAATAAGAGTGGCGACAAGGGACCAAATTTGGCCCAATGCACATGCGCGGCAGCCATTTTTCTACCAGAATCGGTTGCTGGGCGAATACGTTTCTTCCATCGGTTTCCCACATTTCCTCCTCTCTCTTTCTTTTGGCGATAGTGTTTATGTCCCGTAACTTTTTATGAATTGGTAATTGGTAATTTTTTAGTTAACGTCGTACTAGAGCAACACAACGGGCTATTGACGACGGTCCGGGATCAGTCCCTTAAGGGAAAGATCCGAGGACAACACCTCGTAATTTTGAACCACGGTCAGATGACGAAGCAACACCTGAGCTGGCACCCCACTCTCCAAACTTCCACGCCAACCCAACGTGAGGACTTTCGGCCACGACAGATTTAAGCTGCACCAGCCGCCTCTACACCATACGTTTACAAACATCCATGCCCGGGCCCGGATTCGAACCAGGAACCTTCCGATCCAGAGGCTAACACCTTAACCACTATACCGGTTGGTCGGCTAACTTTTTATGCTCACGACTTATTGAACTTGTTTTCGTGAATATTAACAAGAAAATGAATAAAGTTAAGCTTATAACTTCAGTGTTAAATAAAATAAGATCTGATGTGTTGTTTCTCTCAGGCACAAGTTTTTTCTTTAAATTCTTTCCATGCTGTGTGATAGAAGTTTACGCATTAATTTTATAACATTAAATAAAAAATAGATTTGAAATGTCCTACTATTAATGGATAGTTCCTTAAAATAAAACTTTCTTTCAACCAACTGTTCAACACATGTAGTTTTTTTTTAGTGTGATTAATCCTTTCCTTACATTAACCGAACCAGAAAAGATACTGAACATTTTTATTTGATCTTTTTAATGCATAACAAAATTTTAACCCACTTAAATTTAATTTTAAGTTTCATCCATTTATGCAAGTCAAAAGACATGTAATTTCAAAAATAATCAACACCATCAGTACACATTTGTTAAAAAATCTACCACATTTTCATATGAAAAATAGAATTAACAGATTGAAACTAAATTATGAGCAAATATTGGCCTAAACATAGAAGAATAATCTCAAGATAAAAAATAGTTAACACATTTGTACGCATTTATATCCAAATTCACAGATAAATGTTGATGTGGTGGTTTTGTTCCGAGATCTAGCAGCAAAATAAAGATGAAAGTTTGCATCAAAAATAACACTTTTATATAAACATTTCTTTTATTCTTTTTATATAAAGCATTGCTACAATTTACTCTCTGCTTTTCTGATGATTCAATTCGACTTAGGTTATTGAAAACCTATAATAAGGAAACAGCTAAAAAAAACAACGCATTATCCAAAGTTTAAAATTTGCTAACTGCCTTTGGCGCGATGTTTACATCGCCAAAGTAGCGGGAAACAGCATGTTGTTCAAAAAAAGCTATTTACTTAAAAAGTCTTCAAATTTACACTGACAAAACACTAGAATAATTATAAATAGACATTCTAGAACACGAAATGGAACACGGATAAGCTATATTTTCTTTTTAATTTAATATACACACGTTTTTCTCGAACACACAAAAAGTTCCCATGTTAAGTCTACGGGAGCTGGGAAAATACCGCTTCGGGCGGTAGAAAAGGTCTCTAAGCCAATCAGAAAGTGTTTCCCGTATGTCGCCACTCTTATTATATAGGCACTCTACATGCAACGCGCCCGTCTCGAGCGGATAGATATGCAACGGTTTCCTCTGACGTCACAGAATCGATAACCAATGAGAAGAGAACCATGATAGTACTTTACGCAAGTCCAACTTGATTGGCTAGTTTCACGGGCTTGGCTTCACTTGGATATCTTGCCAACTTATCCTAAGGGTACTTATACTTTTAAAGAGCTCCTTTTTCCGAAAGCAACGATGTCCTAATGGCTAAAGTCACCTACCTTCAGACTGGTCTGTAGCGAAGTATGACTTCCCGAGTTCGAACCCATCTGGCGGAAAAGTTTTTAGATCCTCCAAATTATTTTTTAAAAATTCCAATTTAATTCCTTTTGATTCTAAATTACTTTTCCTAATTTTTAATACCCTTTTTATATTTTTCCAAGCTTCCGTTGATTTTACATAAATAATCTAAGAACCACTCCTGAACTCACTACCAGCTGATATTTTCCAGCCCCTCTGCCGTCCCCTTTGCTTTAGGATGATGGTGTCGTATCCATCCCTGGCTTAGGACCATTCTGATGTAACAAAAAGCATACATAAAACACTAACTTATATAATAAAAGGATACAATTTTCGATGATGATGTTAGATCAATGAAAATCATGTTACACACCTTATTTCCTTTTTTCTATAGCCCCTCTTGATTATACAGCAGATCTGAATTTAAAGTTACCGAGTCAACTAAAATATATAACTAAATAGCAGCAAAGAAATTTATCCTCACATAAATTTCGAAGTACGCCAAAGGAAGAGATAAATTGGCAACAGAAAAATTCTTATGACATACGTATCTAGGTCATGTGATCCGATTAGCCAACAACTGCTCCCATTCTCTTCTCATTGGCTATCGATTCTGTGACGTCAGTGGAAACAGTTGCATATCTATCCACTCGTGTCTCGTACCGTCGACACTAGCGCGTCTATTATTTGTTTGTTATCCAGAGGCTTGATTATCAATTATCATCGAAGATGGATACGTTTAAAGACAAATATTTAGGCGAGTTGAAGAAGGAATTCTTACTTGCATTAGACGAGTATAGTTGAAACGACGAAAAAATCGTTTTTGATGGCGCAATCCAAATCGAGAAGGAAATGAAGATGTTTGGAAAGCTTCAGCTCACTAACCAACACGATGTCATATATATGTTTCAACGATATAACAACAAAATTTTTATTATTTGACTACTGTCACTTTTCTTGCCGGGGTGTGATTCGTAAATTAGTCTCCATAAAAACTTAATTAATTTCAGGCATTACGCCAGAAAAGATGCGACTGTTTATGGAATTCAAAACAAATATTAAGTTGAAGTGGTGTTGCACAAAAACGGGTTTAAAATACACATCGGATGAGCTCTTGACAAAATGTTACAGCAAAACATTAAATTCTCCGTAAACAAACAGCGCGCGATCACTGCGGTTCGCGAATAATCTCGTGAAACGCGAGAAAGCGCGAGGTTGGCATCAGGGATTGGCGTAGTTGCTAAATCCTTGGCGACGCGAGTGCCCGGGAGTTAGTCAATGTGGAATATCGCGTCCGGATCTTAGGAGAGATAAAAATCCCATCTCTTCAAGTTACTGTATGCGTATGCCTGTGGCGTGTTCGTTGAGAATAAAGATAAAGTAAACGCGCCAAACGGCATTACTTTGTATTTTGTAAGCTGCACTCTGCCCACTGGAATCGTCTACAAGAAAATCTTTCTCTTCGGGAAAAAGAAGTTGAATTGAAAATTTAGAACCATTTTCGAAACTATTGTTATTGCTGTTCTGCATTACTTTTTGAAATGAAAACTTTTTAAACTGTTTCATCTGAAGTACGATTAAAAACTAACGAAGCACAAAAAAAAAAAAAAAAAAAGAAGAAAGGCAATTAACAAAAAGAAGTGACATAAATTCTAAGAAAAAGATTCGAAATTAAAAATTTAAATGTATGGTTTTAGTTTCTGTCAAAACCACATAACATACGCAGTAAACTACGCACAATTGATTAGTTTAATATTTCAATACGTATTGAAAACTTTACGAAGTGCGGTAATTAGTGGAGTTCGAATGACTTGTTGAAGCGGATGACCAATGGGCCAGAAATGCGAAAAATAATTTGTTTTTTTCTCACAAAAATGTATTATAAATGAATAATTAACCCTTTGAAAATCATACTAAATAAAATAGGTTTTGCAAACAATGAAACTGGGTAAAGACGTATATAAATGTAATTTGCATAAAATGATATTAAGTTTTTTTAAGGGGTGATGAGTACTTGTATGTCTCTTCTAAAGCAACTACTAGATATTACACTACCAAGTGAGTGAATATATATAGTCTTAATGTGCCTAGAACAGGCCTATACCGAGCTTTTACAATTTGAAGATAATAGTACGTTCTACCCAAGGCTACTAAAGGGAAAGGTAGGGTCCACCAGAGTGGTTTTGCAAGGGGGGAAAACGTGACGTCACTCGGCGGAATCGGCGGGTAGAGAGATACGGTTCTTACGCGTAAAACCTATGAACGACAAGCAGATTGTTTCGCTATTTGCTTTCATTGAAAGTCTTAAACAATGTTAATTAATATTGGGTATCTTGTATTGTCTATAAAGTTTTTTTTTCAGCATTTAACCACTTGAAAATGCTTTTGTCATAAATTAAAAAGAAAATAAATAAGTTTTAAAAACAACTTTCCCGATGAGGTGAAATATCGTCTAACATGGCGACAATTATCCTTTCATGTTGGTTTTTGCGATTTCTTAAAAAATGTTAACTTTTTTTTCACTTTTTCGTTTTTTAGAGGCAAAGTTCATATATTTAATTAGGAAAAATGTTCTTGTTCTTGCAAATAGTTTGAGAGCTGAGGAATTTTGCGCGGGAAATTTTTCCGGTAATATCTGTGTGAATTTATTTATCGCATCTTCACATTTATTTAAGTGAAATTGGCCATCACATTTATTTAAGTGGCCCATGAAATTGCACGAAACACTTCTTTAACCGTTGCAAACCAACACTCAGTTGGTAAAACTAAACCTCCTCGAGATAAAGCCCCGATCCATGTTTGATTATTTTCTTACTGAATATGTACATTATTATTTCCCAGGATTTCGCATGCGCCTTAAAAGCAATGTAGCCGGCATTAAATCTTAATGTTTCGTTTGAGCAGTCTTCTCTTATGTTTAAAGATGATGCAACTGTTGAAGTTCCAGGAATTTATGATGGTTGAATTCGGACATTATTTTCTAGTATTGAGTTTAATGACTGCATTGTACCTGTAAGTTGTGTGGCCATTCTCACATTTTGTCTTTCTGTGTTTCTAACTTGAATATGCCCCTAAGATCATTTTGGGCACACTTTCTATTCGCCCGAATCGAATTCCAATAACTTTTTGAATCACTTTTTCAGAGGGTAGTTTAATACCGCTATCTAATGTATGGTTTTCTGATAACTTTAGAAGATGAGGGAAATCAGCAAAACCCTAGATGTTTCTTGTTTTATCCATTGGATTTGAAAATGAACTGTTTGTTGGTGTTATCGATAGTTCATTCCAAATACTGATGTTTTCCCCACCTAAATCTGACCCGACACCTAACATCTTAAATCCAATTTCTTCTAGTTTTTCTATTAATCTAAATAATATTAGTTTTGTCTTTTGCTGGTCAAAGTTATAATATATTGACTGCTTCCAATACTATATGAGACCTTTAGCCATGACAACTTGAACATTGCCGTAGGGCCCTAATATTTTATCTTTTGCTGAATCGTAGCAAACACGAGAGTCAATATCCATTTCGTCGAAACAGATAATTGTAAATTTTTCAGTTTCAGTCATGCTGTCGCCTTTAGTCTTCATGAAACTTAGAATTGGGGCTAAAACTCCTTCATAAAAGTCTAATCTTTTACACCATCTTTTCAAAGTTGTAATGGATGGCAGCGGCATTTCCAAATGATTTCGAAGATGTAAGTCAGAAAAGAATCAAAGAATTGCAAGTTGAGAATCAAAAGCTAAAGAACTGCATCTTACAATTGAAAAAAAAAACTGGAAAAATTAAGCACTCAAATCTGTAAAGAGAAAAAGTTCTAGCTATTAAAAATAAATAATAGAGAAATTTAGAACGAAATTTTAAATATAAATTAAAAGGAGAAATAAAAAGAATAGTAGGAAAGTTTTTCTCGGATTCACAACTTCAAATTTTGATTGACGGCAAGCGCATTTAGAAATAGAGCGAAGAAGATGTTACCAATGTCATTGCTTTGAGAGCAATGTCTCATAAATAATATATATGTCATTGCTCTCAAACCAATGACATTGGTAACATCTTCTTCGCTCTATTTCTAAATGTGCTTGCCGTCAATCAAAACTTGAAGTTGTGAATCCGAGAAAAACTTTCCTACTATTCTTTTTATTTCTCCTTTTAATTTATATTTAAAATTTCTTTCTAAATTTCTCTATTATTTATTTTTAATAGCTAGAACTTTTTCTCTTTACAGATTTGAGTGCTTAATTTTTCCAGGTTTTTTTTCTTCCAATTGTTAGATGCAGTCCTTTAGCTTTTGTTTCTCAACTTGCAATTCTTTGATTCTTTTCTGACTTACATCTTCAGTATAAAATTTTTATTGAAGTTTCTCATCCGGAATTTCCTGATTATTCAATTGTTTCTGTTTTTTCGGAGATAGTTGAAGGATATTTTCTAGGGCTCGTTTGCTAATATTTCTGTTTTCTAATCTGTATGATGAAACGCTCCGTTTGAAATCAGCTTCAAAAGGAATATTTTATGAAGGTATGGCAGTTTTACTCAATACCTTCCTGCTATGAAATCCAAAAAGTTAATTCCTCAGATCCCGTTCATAGTCGTTTTCCTTAAAATGAACAGAACGTATTCTCGAGTACTGAGGCTTGAAAGAATCTTTTCTTTTGCACTTTGTGATTCATACATTTTTGTAATACTCATCGGCGGGAAATCTATGAAACAGAACATCTGGTGTTTTCATCTTGTAATTTTTGCAAGTTGCAACTTCACAGCTCGACATACTCGCTTTTAGAGACTTGTTATATAGAGCTCAAATAGATGAACTATCCTGTTTTCCGTTCAAATAGATGTAGAACTGTCAATGACTCTTAAAACAAAGATACACAGAAAGGAAGTCAAAAATGTCTATTTACCTCGAAACATACATAACTCTGAATACCTGTGATCTACTTTTAAAACAGATGTATAACCAGGAAAGGTTCTTAAAACAGTGAAAAAACTGTAAGGGAACTTCCAATACTCTGATAGCAATGATTTCCACTGTGACAAGGACGAGGAGGCACTTGCTCGCTGCAAACCTCATTCCACCACGTGACGTCATAAGCTCACCCCTCTTGTCGCGGAGCAGGGACAAAGGCTGACGGACCAACCTGTCCCCTTTACTAGCCTTGCGTTCTACCATCCTAAAATTGTTAAAATTTTACCAGTCTTGTACTAAAAACTTATACAAATTACCTATAAGAAGTGACTTAACCAAAAACTGGTTCTTTAACACTATGCTGCTAGCAGGTGACTAAATTTTTTAAATCTGAATTCCCCAAATCAAAGTGTATAGCTTTTTTTATTTTATTTCTGCAATATACTACCATTTAATTATAAACATTTCAGATACGAAACAAAATATGTTTCAAGATAAATATGTCACATAATGCATCAAGGGGATATATGTAGCAGAGTTGACGTCTGTCTGTCCTCTATACAGATCTACACCATTTGACCAGTCCACTCCAACACTTTCTTCATAACTCTGGGGGTAACGTAGGCAACATATTACCCCAGTTCTATTTGATCTAGGTGTTCAGTAGGATTTAAAAACAATTAGAAATCCTCATGGGAATAACATTTTTAGATTATTTTTACGATCACTGAAGAATTCAGACCAACCATATGGTAGGTACACTCATCCTGCAAAAAACATTGGCTATTATATATTAACCCCTATTCTATTTTTCTTAGGTTTCGAGAGGGGTAAAAAACAATTTTGTGATCCAAATTGGAATAATATATATATATTTTAATACCACAATTCGACCAATTCACAACAAATTTGGTACACTCTTTATTTGACAACAGTGCTTAACACATGCAATATACAGTTGCAGATTTAGGGGGCTATAGCTAAAAGCTGCACTAAGTTTACTTTCTAAAATAACTTATTCAATTTGAAGCTTCGCACTACTGTGTGATAAACCATTATTGCCTTTGTATTTCTGAAAACGTGCTATATGCAAAATATAAAACCTACTACTAATAATCAGTAAGCTGTCTGGTCCCTAAACCAAATAAGTAAATAATATTCTGCCGAGTAGTATGTAATTGGTTAAATGATCAGATGTTCATTAATGTTGCACTTCCATTATGATTACCTGAACCAAAAGTAATTCATTATTGATGACATATGAAATTATCACCAAAAAACAAACATCATTTAGTTATCAAGAAACATAACAGTTGTTTTGATGAAAAAGTTAACAATGTGAATTTATAATCATCGTGCAAGGAAATTCTTTACAGGCTCAGGTGAATTGTTTCTGAATTTGTATAATCTTTTACAAGCCATCTCTTAACTAAAGGAAATTTATTATTCATAAATACAATGATACAAAGCTCTGAATGTTTCTTTTTCAGGATGCAACTCCATTCTGTTTACCCTTATCCTGAAAGAGAAAAATTAATTATGTTTACTCTTACATTAAAATACAATGATACAAACTTTTCCAACAGAATCCTAAAAACAAGAATTGTTTCTTTCTATACACTGATTTTTTTTATAATTACCCTCAAGTAGTTGCCATGCTTTACACCTACATGAATCTTGAATGGCTACATCTCGAATTTCTCACTTAAAATCATAGCAGTATTAATTAGTCTTATGAATGTGAAAATCATTCGTATCATTTGCTACTTCTGTGAAATATTTCTTGACAAATTAATCCAACAATCTTGACGTCATTACATCTTATAATCATCACAATGCAAATGATTTTCATAGCTTAAAATCGCTACATATCGAATTTTCCACTTAAATTCTTAGCAGTAGCTAGACTTAAGAATATGCAAGACTACTGTATCCATACTTATTTGAAATATTTCTTGACAAAAAAATTATTTTTTTATTCAATAAAGTCTTGAAGTTTTATTACATCTTATGATCTTGACAATGCAAATTATTGAAGTAAATTTGACAACCAGAAGCTGTCTTGTCTTCTCAACATTTAATGAAAGTAATTTATTGCTAGATGGGTAATCAGTAGCTACAGAGTTTAGTTCTATCTGTCTGGTTAAAGTGAGTATGGCATGAAATTAATCAATCTTCCAGAAGATTTAAAGCTTTACAGATATGATTTTTCTGTAATTTAATGGAATTTTTGTAATTTGGAGCAGAAGTTGTACCGCAGGGTTCATAGATATCAAATTTTTTCAACCAATAGAACCCAGATTATTTTCATTTAAAGGTATAAATAAATATTTACTATGGGCAAATTGTTCTCCAGCCAATTGAGATAATATTTCATCAGTCTTATAGATATAATCCGTTTCTAAGCTCGTGGCAGCTGAAGTATTCGTACCACAAAGAATCATAAAAATCCATCATAACACTGTCAGGAAAATTAGAAATTAATCAATCCCGGAATGCTTTGACAAAACAGAGATCCTACCTCCAGGGTTCTTACTACTGAAAGTTGGAAGGCTATATTGTTATATTGAGCACTTGGAAGTTTAGTGAAAAAAAGTGAACTTGTGATCCAAGCCTCATCTAGAGATAGAAATATGGAAACGTTACACAGTTAAAAATATTTTATGTGCAACATTATGGAGATTAATACCTGCATTGAACAGAACCTTCTGTAACAATTGTAGAATTCAGTTCAACGGCCTTGGGATCAGGTAGATCAACAGGTTGAATTAAACTCTCAGATGAAAAATTGAGAGATGGAAACTGAGCAGCAGATAAGTCATGGAAAACCTGTTGCTTTTCGACATCAAGCTTGCCACCTTCTTTTAGCACTGCAACAAAGAGTTAAATGCTAGATGAAAGTTTCCTTTCCTCCTGTAAAAAATGAAGGCCCTCCCTTACCATACTACCTGTCCAAGTGACTGGGATCTACAAAAATAATTATTTTGCTTCTTTTGGCAGTAGGAAATCAGCCTGTGGTTTAGAAGATAATTTTTTGTGTTCACTTTCTGCAGAAAAAGTCTCTGATTGTTTTTCAAGGGAGAGATAGTTATCGCGAGACAATATGGCTGAAATCACAATGCACGTCTCTTGGTTGTTACAGTTTATTATGTTTTGCAACAGGTCCTCAAATTTTGAGAAGCATTTCTAAAGGCAATGATAGGTGTTATTGATGCCTACATGAACAAGAATCAAGTCACCATTCTTTAAAGATGAAACCTTATTCGTTACACGTTCAATGGTGATTCCTGGAAAAGCTAGAACATGTATTACATTACCATGTAATTGTGATGGTAAATACTAATCTACGTATTTGACCATCGAATCCACACCAATAATTAAAACCTTCGTAGTTGCACTACAATTTGTGGACAATTTACAGACAGAAAGAGCAATTAAGAGAAGGGCATAGAAACTAGTCAAAGAAAACAATCAAAAAAGACTGCAGCACAAATGCAATCACTCAATTTTTAAAATGCAAAATGAACGCATAAAATAATGCAACAAAGAGTAAAAATCACGAAAGCGAACAATGGAAACACAACGAGCGAAAAGCAAACAGAAAAAAATATTTGAGAACTGACATGCACAAGAAATACAAAAATGAATATCACAAACAAAATAACTTTTAAAATAACAAAATATATTATGTAAGAAAAAGGATAAACGATTCCAGGCAAGCTTCGCGATATCAAGGAGCGTAATCAAATCCACAAACAGGCACCGATCCTTCGTATTTCGTAAGCGACTGGCGTGATTTTCCACTGCAATGCATTCCAAACTTGGCTTAAACTGAGTTGGCTCCCATGCCAAAAAAGGTTTTGAGCCAAGACGGCGAAATCTATAGCAACCTCCGAAATTCTAACAAGCGCCTCAGCGTACAGCGTAAGTGTCCGACAAGTTGACTCTGATTGGCTGGTATGATCATGTGCCTGAGACGTAAAGGTGTTTCATTTGGCTATTTATCTACATTTTGACGCAGATCTCTTTGACTGATAGGAACGGTTTTCGAAAGATTTTAACATTTTGGAACCGAAAATTGTATCCTTTTATAATATATGTTAATAATTATATAAGTTAGTGTTTTATGTATGCTTTTTGTTACATCAGAATGGTCCTAAACCAGGGATGGATACGACACCATCATCCTAAAGCAAAGGGGACGGCAGAGGGGCGGAAAAATATCAGCTGGTAGTGAGTTCAGGAGTGGTTTTTAGATTATTTATGTAAAATCAACGGAAGTTTGGAAAAATAAAAAAAGGGTATTAAAAATTAGGAAAAGTTATTTAGAATCAAAAGGAATGAAATTGGAATTGTTTTAAAATAATTTGGATGATCTAAAAATATTTACGCCAGTTGGGTTCGAACTCGGGAAGTCATCCTCCGCCGCTAACGCCAATCTGACGGTAAGTGACTTTAGCCATTTGGCCATCGTTGCTTCACTAAGAAGAGCTCTTTAAAAGAAGAGTTCATTTTTGCCTCCCCTTATTATAAGTTGGCGAGAAATACTACTAACAACAACCATACAACATATATATCAGGAGCCAATCAGAGTCAACTTGTCGGACACTTACGCTGTACGCTGAGGCGCTAGTGAAATTCTATAGCAACCTAGTGTGCCCCTAGGCGCTGGATTTCGCACCCAAAAGAAACTTTCGGCGCAGGGCACTGGATATTCGAATACAAAATCTGGCTAATCGAAGTTATGAATGGATTCTAATAATTAATTTCCAAGATAAGTGTATTGAAGAACATTGATATCCAGAGGCCCCCAAAGTTTCCACGATGTAGCTGCAATCTCATTGACTTTGGGGCCGACCAACCGGTATAGTGGTTAAGGTGTTAGATTCTAGATAGGAAGGTTACTGGTTCGTTCTAATCCGAGTTCGGTCATGAATATTTGTAAGTGTATGATGTAGAGGCGACTGGTGCGCTTTAAATCTGTCGTAGCGGTTGGAGAGTAGGGTGCCAGCTCAGGTGTTGCCTCGTCATCTGACCGTGGTTCAAAATTACGAAGTGTTGTCCTCGATTCTTTCTCTTAGGGATTGATCCTGGACCGTCGTCAGTATCCCTTTGTGTTGCTCTAGTACGACGTTAACTAAAATTACCATTACTATTACTACACAGTTATATCGCCACTTGAAACGTTTAATGCATATTCAAGGTCAACATGACTGGTGAAATCTAACGCGAAGTTAAAGCACCTAACCTCCATGCATGATCAATAAATAAATAAATAAACTAGTTTTCTTTTATGTTTTATACAACTTCATTTCTGAAAGAGCGAGCAAAAAATTTTTCCTTCCAAGAGAAGACTTTTCTTTTTGAGGTGTTAGTTTTTGTGAAGGTAATTTAATCTTTTTGCATGCTTCGCAATTTGTTCGTTTGATCTTTAGATTTCATTTGGCAAATTACAGGTGAGACAACCTTTCCCAAGCGGTTCTATTGTGTTACTGATCCGGACAAAAAATATTTTGAGTTGTATTTTTCAATGTTTGCTTATTGATAGTTAATTGCCTTTCAATAAAATATATTAGCTCGAATTTTTTTTGCTCCATTTATGTGAAGCGAAGTGGAAAACTAATATGATGGAAATTGTTTCAAAAAAGTTGTAAGCTTGGAACATCCAAGTTAATTCAAAAACGTTTTACATTAATTGAAAGGGAATTTATCGCACATCATTACAACTTATATTTTAAAACATTATAAGAAAACTACTTTTTATTTTCTGATGAAAGCTGAATATAGTGAAACTCAAAACAGTGTTAACAAATTTTATTTTTTGTAAATTTTGAGTTTTCCTAAATTTTTAATAGCTCTAAAATGTGAGGACTGGGGAGTTATTTTCAGGACATGGGGAGGTGTTATATATATTTAACTACAAGCACCTCATAAATGAAGTTTTATAACTTCTGTTCACTAGTTAAACTTTCCTTGTGTCCATTCCTTGGCATTGTTTATATTTTTGGTGCAGCATGGCCAAATATGATCCTTAAGCAATAAATCCCAATATTTACAAAACTTTTATGCAGTTTTGTCAACATTTTTTGTTTTGGAATGTCAATATGTACATAACTAATGATACATATTTCTTATAAAATGTCATTCTCCCGCGCGTAACGTACTGTTGCTAGCCTATGGTACTCATGCTGAAACCAGTAAATTTGAGTTCTTATTTGCATAGAACAGGGGTGGGCATGCATGAGGTCAATGAGAACCACATTTTAGTTTTTCATATATTATTAAGAGCCACACTATAGTTACATAGTATTAAATACAAAAATTTAATTTAATTAATAGGGGTTACATATTCTACACACATCTTAAGTGTTATGTAAAGTACACATCTTAAGTGCTATGTAAAATACACATATAAGAAAATATTATTAAGAGAAAGAAAATACAAATTATAATTTCAAAATTGTGATAATAAAAATAAAATATAATAAAATTATATTAATAAAATGTTTTGCATTTAATGAAGACCTTTGGTCAAATCTTTGTAATTTGGCATAAAATTTGTGAAAGTCGTTCGCAGCATTTCTATGAGATAACAATTGGTCAACTGTGAACGATATTTCAACATCACAAACTTCATTGTAAAATATTAAGATTCACAGAAATATGTTGTACCAAAAATGGAAATTAGACTGCAAGCAGCTTTCTTTAAATGTGAATATTTTGATTGCTAACTGTGAATATTTTAACTGCCTAATCTTCTTTCATCTCTAATAACTCCAACTCCCCCTTCATTCCTCAACAAGTATTATTTCAGAAATTGAAAATCCATCTTCAATAATATCCCAAATAAATGGGTTCACAGAGTATGCAAATGTAAATTTGAAACTTTTCAGATCCTCAAACCTATGTTTTAAATCTGTTTGCAATTCTTCCAATTTTTCTTCGTATTTGTCTAACATTTCTTCTCTGGTATTGAGTATATTTGCTTTTACTCATGGAAAATGATTAAATATTTTGTTCTTAAGATCGTATACAAAAAGCTGAAGTTTAGCTTCAAAACTAAATACAGCTTGTGACAAAGCAATCAAATTTTTCTTTCCTTGTAAAGCCAAATTAAGTGTGTGTGCAAATATTCTAGCATGTCAGTAAGGAACATTCTGTCAGAAAACTAAATTTCATTTTCTGATTCTGGGTATTTTTTCCCTTTTTCTTTTATAAATGTTGCTCCTGTTGTTTTTCTTTTATAAATGTACTACCCACTGCATGGCTAGACAGGTGTTAACTAAAGCCAGTTGCTTTTGTGGGGTTATTGGTTTGCTTCGCAAAACAAATAGTTCATAGCCTATTAAGATAACAGTCATAACGGAGTTGCCCGTGGTGTAGGTTTGCTTCGCAAACCGAAAGGGCGTTGCCGGTGACAGTTCTTTTCATGGAGGTCACATTGCTCGTGAGGTGGTTTGCTTAGCAAACAAAAAAATACGAATATTTAATTGAAAAATTATTTTTTAAAAGAAAATCAAACGTATAAGCCATTTATCTGGTGTCAAATTTTCCGCGGATTTCAAATTTGTTGACATTTTTAATCTATCTTTAATGATCCCAATGTTACAAAAAAGAACTAAATAATGCCAGCTAAATGTTTTTTATTTTCTTTGCTTTCTTTCACTGAAATTGTAAGAGTGCTAGAAATGTAATCTGTTTATTTTTGGAACACGAATGTTAGCTTAACGTCACATTCTTTTGCAAAAATATAAAAGATATTCAATTAAATTTTTTTATTTATTTAAAGAAAATTATATTTTTAGGTATGGATCGAATGTGAAATTTTCCGCATTTTTACGCTATCTTTAACAGTCTAGGAGATAGAAAAAAAGAAGTACATAACTAAAGTTAAAGTTTGTTTTTTATCGTCTGTATGAAAATCATTCCTCCCCGCAAAATGACAACGGAAACGGAAAAAATAAATTTAGAATCTGTCATATCTTTATGCTGTTACCATTCTAAAAAAGAAAACAATAATAATTAAATTTCCTTAAATTCATTTAAAAATGTTCTTGATTAAATTTTAAAATTTGGGTTGGACTATGAAATTGCAAAAAATTTGGACTACTTAACTGCCAAATTTCATTATTGTAAATGCTATAGATTTGTCAGGACATGGCGAACACCCAATACACAACTTCATTTTATAATAGTAGAGATGATAGGATTGAGGAGTTCCACAAAATGGCTTGAAACATTGTAAGTTGACACATCTTACAACACACCATAGGGATAATCACTGAGCAATTCATCTGTTTCGTCATTCACTCTTAACTAATCTATAAAGTTCTTGAACTGATAGTGTTTTGGCATTTATTCTAATTAAATCCACAATCTGCAAAACAATCTTCCACACATTTTTGTACTTAAAGTACTTTGCTATGAGGTGCTTGCAGTGAATTATACAGTGAAGAGGTAAGAAACATTGAGAATTTTAGGATCTTTGTTTAAAAGACCAATGAAACCTTGATTTTTCTCTATCATAGTACTGTCTGCTGTTCCCGAGTACTGTCTGCAGGGAGTAAAGGTAAAGGAGGGAGAAACAGTCAAGGATCTTGGGGTGATAATTCACATGGATTTTAAAATGGGTCACCAATGTTCAGCTGCGGGTAAAAAGGCTAATAGGTTATTGGGGTGTATTAAAAAGACTGTAACTTCAAGGGATAAGAATATAATCTTGCCGTTATATAAGGGTTTAGTAAGACCACATCTAGAATATGCTGTACAATTCTGGGCTCCATATATGAGAAAGGACATAGAATCAATTGAAAGGGTTCAGCACAGAGCTACAAAAATAATAAAGGGGCTAGCAAATTTCGACTGTAATGAACGTTTAAGTTAGCTAAACATGTATACACTGGAAAGAAGAAGGAGGGGGGACTTGATTCAGCTTTTCAAGTTTGTAAAACAAGGGGACACAGAGGGCTTAAATTTCAATAGGGATAACAGAACAAGGGGCCATGGGTATAAATTGAATAAGACACATTTTAATCGGGATTTAAGGAAAAACTACTACTTTAATAGGGTAATAGACAGTTGGAACGCGTTGCCAGAAAATATAGCTAATTCAAAGGGAGTGTACGAATTTAAGACACAATTGGATAGTCAGTGGGAATTGCGGAATTCATAAACAAAGGACCAGCCTTGTTGGGCTTGAGCCTGTAGCTGGTCGTCAATATTTATATTTGTATTTGTATTGCAGGCATTCCGTCAGTCGTAACACTTACAAGTTTATCACAAGGCAATTCAAAACTGTTCATTACTTCAAGCGCATTTCTAACATCAATACCACAAGTTCGTTTCGATAAGAGCTACCACGTCTAACATTCCTTTCCTTACATTTATGTCTGCAAACATAACAACCGAAGATCTATTTTCGAAACAAATATGTACCACTTGTAGGCCTGGGCGATGTATTGATAATGGAAGAAAGGAAGGTTCAGAAGAAAACATTTCTAAATGATAAATTAATTATTGTAATTAATGCTGTTTTAAATAACAAATTAATTATTGTTTTTCAACTTTCTCTGATTATTTATTTAGTTACATTTTTCTAGAGGACACATGAGCTATAATATTTTTTCTATTTTTTGAATTTGTTAAAACCAAAAGTTTCTTTTGAACCTCTTGTAAATCGTTTATAATTCTAAAAAAATGTGTAAAAGTAGGTACCTCTGAAATGCTTTATAAATTGAATGAGTCTAAATCAAGGAGTTTGTTGATGTTTTACACTGATAATTTCTTTTTATTCAGTAAGACAATTTCACTTTTTATTTATACCTGCTAACAGTGTTGCTTTAGAGTCCAAAGAGGAATTATGGGTATTGACAAAGGGAAGAGTGAATTTAAAAAGTTTGTGAAGGTAATGCGATTAAAATGTAATCATAATAATTTTAAAAATTCATAATTTTTCATATAAGCTAAATATTTTTTCCATGGTAACATAATTATTTAAGAGAGCTCTAATGAGCAATTTACTGTCTCACTTGTCCCTTTTACACTCTGAATCCAAAGCTCCATTTTCACATTTGTTTCTTGTATATGTAACTAGCCACTGCGTGGCTAGCCCGTCGTTGCCTGTTCCCGTAATGTGAGTTATTAATCTGGTGTAAAGTTTAACGCTGATTTCAAATGTGTTGAAATTTTTTATCTATCTTTAGCGACTCCGATTTTACGAAAAAGAATTAACAATCCCATTCTAAATGTTCTTTATTTTTTGCTCTCATTCCCTGAAATGGAATAGGACAGAAAATGTAATCAGTTTCTTTTTTTTTTAACGTGAAGGGCAGAAGATGCAATCTGTTTCACGTGACGTCACAATCTCTTGCGAAAATATAAAAGATATATTCAATTTAAAAATTATTTATTTGAAGAAAATCAAATTTTTAGATAGCGATCTAAAGTGAAATTTTCCACAGATTTTAAATCCGTTGAAATTTTTACTCTATCTTAAACGGTCTAGGAGATAGAAAAAAGAACTAAGTGAGTCCAGTTAAAATATTTATCGTCTGGCTGGAAAATCATTCCTCCACGCAAAATCAAAGCTTAAATGAATAAAATAATTTTATCTGAGTTCCACACGATGAAAAAAACTTGGCATGGTTCCAAAGGCTGACAGCAAGGTCATGTGAGTAGAAAAAGTACAGATTCTGGTGTTTCTTCTTTGTCCGGAGAAATGCGTTTGAAGAGCTAGGTTGAGAATAAAACTATTGAATTCATTTAAAAATCTTCTAGATTGAATTTTAAAATTCGGTGTGACCCAAAAATTGCAAAAAATTCGGACTACCTGTGTGCCAAATCTCATTGCTGTAAGTGCCATTGAATCGTCAGGATTTTGCGGCAAGAAACAGACAAACAAACACTTCCTTTTATAATAGTAGAGATTTTTACTGTGCATTTCTTCATCATTTTACATTTCTCTACATTTATTAATGACAAAGCAGTTTCAGTGGATGGATCAACACAGTGATGTTTTAGTGGTAATGAATGCATTCTGAAATGTAATGAAAGTACAATAAATTATGATAATGTTTAATTTTTAAAGGGTATAATTTATTCTTAAAAAATATTGGTTCTCTGGATGAGTTTTCAAAACAAATTTAAACATCACTCATTATAATATTTTCTGCAATGGGATCTCCCAGATCTCCCTCTATTTTACAAAAATTTATTATGACACTGCGTCAATAACTGGGATTTTTGAAATCTTTCTTCTCCTGTTTATAAAAGAGTACCCTTTTCCATTTCAACCAGTACTAATGAGCTCTCTGCACAACAATGAGAGATACATATCCTAAAAAATTTATATGTTACAAGTTCAGTCCTTTCCAATTCTGTGACTGGCAAGGTTAGAAATATATCGTTCTTTTGTCATACATTCCATACTCATAATTAGAAAACGGCTGGATTAGATGACTTGAAATATGGCCTTCAAGGAAAAATTTTTACATAAATTCTAAATTTTATACAAAACGTGAGTGTTTATATGCAATTTAATATGAAGACAATCTCTTAACAAATAGGACACATATGAATTTATAAAAATTATAGAAAACAATATTATCTTCAACCAAAGAAAATAGTTAACTTTATATTATGACTGTTATAAACATAAATGAATTTGGATGTTAAAAGATATTCAGAAATATTACTTAATACTTTCAGACCATTGTTTTCTTTGAATATTGCAGTACCTCCAGATTATCTAATGTAAAGAAATTGTCTTTTCACACATATGATGTAAAATTTTTTTTCTTCAACTAACCAATATTCAGTCTAGAGTAAATTTAAGAGAATTTAAACATCTGTAAGAGAAAAAATAGGTATGCCAATTATTTATTTAATAATTAAAATACAATAATTTGCATAAAATTAGAAGCAAATTAATCAAGTATTCTAATGCATATCTTTTGATTTTTATGTTAGATTAATTGAAAAATTTAATTTTTATCAAATAAAAATGTCGTATATATATTGTAATCTGCAAAAACCTGTTATGAGCTTCAAAATTACCCGTATTAGTTTATTAAGAGGAAAAAGTATATTCAGGCATGACAATCTTCCGCGTTTCTGCGAATTTCCACTTTTTTTGGGACTTTTCATGTTTTTTCTGCTTTTTAGTAATTATCCGTGTTTTTCTTAACGTAATTTAGGCCGTTTTTAAGAATATGACGTCATTAGTGTTTCTAGCCAATGAGAGTATATTTCTAGCTTTGAAGAACCGGATGTCCTAGTGACATTTTTATATACTAGGAGGCACCGCCTCCTGCTTGCCAACCCACGGGGATTGCTCAATCTCATTTAGTTTGCTTTGCAAACCAACACTCCTTTCGCAGTGTCAATCCCCTGCGATTGCGAAACTTTCACCTCCCTGCTCACCTCCATTCATTGACATCACAGCAAATTTTATTAAGGCTTTCATTCCTGTGAGCTTCGGTTTCATAAGGGTCATTTGACGTTTGATCTCCTCGCGTGTGCGCGAAGAACAATTTGTTCACTATCACAAAATTATACTTTTCATCGCATTTAATTTATTTATGAAACAAATTTAGAAATAATTGTACTGTAAGAAAGAGTACATTCTAAGGTTTCCTGCAATGTTTTCAAATTTAAATATAATAGGAATAAGATATACAATTGATATGATAGTTTAAAAATCGTGCAAATTATACGATATTTCCAAACGATTTTTTCTTCATTTTCATTTTTTGGTTGTGTATTTTTACAGCATATACTTATTGTATTTTTGTATCATTCCATCATATTATCCTCTGTCACTGGGGGACTCTAGTATCACACCCCAAATATATTTTATGTCTGAGTAATTGACGAGTGGCAACATTAAAAATCAACAATCCATTTTTCATGTAAGTTGTGTTGCCAACGAAGAGGAGCGGTGAAATAAAATAGTTGATGTTCTAACCTGATTGTGTGGGTCGTGTTATTTTAACACACTCCCAAAACACCTTAGCTTATAATGGGATACATTTGAACAAGTAAATAGAAATAATAAAATAATAAGTAGTTTTTAATCACTAAGGGCGAGATAAAAGAAAAGCAGTCTTATTCTAACTTTTGGTGACCTTACATTTGTTTCAAACATAAGTCCTTAATAGGTTTTCTTTTTCAAATTAAAATTTAAGAGCTGATTAAGTTATGAGATACTGACGGAACTAATTTATCAAATAGGTGTATTTCTTATAGGCTTACATCATTCCTTATTGGCCAACCTGCCATTGCTGTGTCAAGCCTGCTGCAAAAAGGCTGTTTCTACAGGCTAAGCAAATTTTGAGATGGTCTTTAGAATACCAAAATGCGAATATAGTAGATGTACTGGGACAAGCAATTGATCACAAGAACGTGCTGATTGCCCTATTCTACATTTTACATAATATATTGACATAGAAATTCTACTGACAAATTTGGTTGTCTGAATATTGACAGACTATTTGTCATCGATTGGTTGAGGTAGGTTTTCTGTCCTGCCAATCCTTTCAATGATTTCCATTCATTAGATTGATTGCTTTAATAGATTGCAATAATATAGATGCTTTAAGTAATGAATGAAAGAGTATTATGTTTGACAAAAAATATTTTACTTCTGTCTAACGATTGAAACCAACCATAATTATGTTGCCGTATTGTTAATCAAATTAATTTGTTCTTTTGTTATTTTTAGTTTCACTATGGGCTCAGTAAACCATCTAATATCTAAAGTGTATGACAATATCATCATACCTGAAAATGACACCAGAAAGTACCGTGGACTTGAACTGACTAATAAAATGAAAGTTTTGCTGATTAGTGATCCTTTGACAGACAAGTCATCAGCAGCACTTCATCTTCAAATTGGTTAGTTTTATATACTCTTATCTAAAAATAGACAACTTGCTGTGTTAACGATTTCTTAATTTTTATGCTTAAATATATGTGCTAGCCATAATTAAAAAAAAGCTTAAATTATTTTTTAACTTTCCCATTTGAATTAAATATGTGATTCCATGTACTATTCTGTGTAGGCCCTCATGTGTGATTGAAGTAGAGGTAGCAGAATTCAAAACATAGTCTGCTTTTCCTTCACAGGTTGATTAATTAAATTGTATGCAATTGTGGTCTATCTTAAAAGTTATTTAACCTTTACTCTGCGGAGCTTAGATTTTTCAATCGTCTCTAAGAACGTCTCTTTCGCCTGCATGTCCAACCTCCTTACCTAATTACCTAACTTGAGCGATAGAGCCTTGAGTGACATTTACGACTGACGCTTTCCTTTCTTAGTATTGTGTGGCGTATATCACCAGAGCGACCTTCTGCAATTCCCCCAAAGCGTTCACACTTCACGATTAACAGGGTAGGGTAGGGTACGGTACCAAACAAAAGGAGGGATCCTCTAGAAGGTCAGTCACTGACTGCTCGTAAATGGTGATCGATGCCAGCGGTCACTTAAAAGGGGGATAATATTCACCGTACAAGATCTATACCATGCTGCTGGTACCAATGAAATTGTTGTTGTGACAATTGTCTCCCTGCCGGAGCATAAAGGTTAAAGCATTGGATGACAGTGACAAAGTCAAATTTCTGTATCTAACAACCTTTCATGTACTTACAATGACAAATTTGAGTGTTGTATTTGGCTTGTTTTGTACCAAGACACAAAATCGCTTTTAGTAAGAAGTTATATTTCTGAAATATTCTATGAACCACACCATTCAGTTCCATGTTCAACACCCAAAAGATCTTATAATAGCATTTTCTGCTTTGAATGCAGGATGATTCTTGCAAAAAGTTTTCAAAAATTGGTAGAATTCATGCATTAAAGTCTGCACATTTATCATTGAGGTAAGAGGTTATGCTTTATGCTAGAAAACTATCTTTTATTCTCAGTGGCACATGAATGCACAAAATGCATTATAATATATTTTGTCGTTTTAAGTTTTATCAGAATTCATTAATTTTTTAATAAGAGATATACTGCCTAACCTTTTATAAAATACCAATGAAATTCAAGATATAAGTTTAAAAACTCTTTTAGACAAATCCTGAAAGGAATCGAACAAATTAAAAAAATTAAATTTATGTTGTCTTGATGCATAGTGTGTGTGCCAACCAACCGGTCTGGTGATTAAGGTAACAGCCTCTAGATCGGAAGGTTTCTGGTTCAAATGCAGGTCAGTGCATGGATGTTTGTAAGTGTATGGTGCACTTGAAATTTGTTGTGTCCAAAAGTCTTCACGTTGGATTGGTGAGGAAGTTTGTTGAGTGTGGTGCCAGCTCAGGTGGTGCCTCGTCATCTGACCAATTTTCAAAATTACGTGGTGTTGTCCTCAGATCTTTTCCTTAGGGGATTGATCCTGATCATTGTCAATAGCTTGTTGTGCTGCTCTAGTTCGATGTTAATTAAAAATTACCAAGCATAGTGTTTGTGAGAATTGATAAAAGTTTGATTGTTTCTGAAATTATTCAAAAGGCTCATGTTGGTAGTGTTTTCTGCATTTTCTCTTTAAAATTTTTACATTGGTTTGCATTAAACATTTTATTACTCATTTGTGTAAGCTTAGAAGAATTTGTAATGTTATGTCATTTTGAAAGTATCAAACATGCAATCCTTTGAGGAAATATTAGGTTCAAAATTCTAATTAAAAATCTGTTTTTAAATTGTTAACATAAAAATATACGCAATTCAAGTTGTCTAGTTTGGAGTTTATTTAGAATTGTGAATTAGAGTATGTGGGAACTTAAATATTGGCAGGTATGTGCTTCTAATGTAGGTGATAAATGTTGTTTGGTTTTATAAGTGTATTAGTATTGCAAACTTCTTTCTAGAGTGGAGTGTTTCAAGGTGATTCAAATTCTAGAGCTGGAGGAACCAGTTTTTGAGAACTGTAGGTTTTTGGGTCCCATTTTTTAGAACTGTGGGTACCTGCAAACCTAATTTCCTTAATACTGCATGTGGGGTAAAACTGTTATTAAATATTTAATAAACATTTTTTATATTTCTAAAACTTTGCATACAGTTGGAGTAAATATAATTTCTACATTGTCTTTCAACCTTTAACCTTATAAATATATAAATGTATTTAAATTGTTATGTTTTAAAGAAAAATAGGTCACACTTAAAGCACTATTGTTCAGTTGTTTTTATTATGAAAATTTCATGTTTAGTATATAAAACTTTCAGAAAAGTAAGTACATTTAATGACTGGTCACTTAACTCATAAGCAAAGTTTAGAACAAAAGTTACTGCTCTCAATGAAAATGTTCATTTTTCTTATGTTGAAGTGAGAATAATTTTTAAAAGTACTTCATATAGTTTTTTAAGACTCAGTTTTACTGCACATTTTTCTAATATTACAAATCCATGGTTCAGTGATTTAGTTGGTGTGCTTTGTTTTTCAGAAGCTTTTAATTATTCTAAAAGTATCTAAGAAATTCTTAGGAAACCTATTTATAAGAAAAGATGCAGCTGATAAAGGGTGTTAAATAGTTGTGAAGTGTTGCAATTTTTCTTTTCCACAGCAGGCAGAAGTATATAACAAATCTTAGTTGAATCATTGAGATGGTTCCTGAGGTGATTAATCATTTTTCTTTTGTTCAGTCCCTCTTGTATGGCACAATCCTTGTCTTGCATGGCGTTTCTCTATTCAATATGGAAAAGCCAGTTGTGTTGCTTCAGTGCGACCTAAATAAAACTGCGTACCTATTCAGTATGGATGTTGTTGCCTCAAATGTAGACCCTATGCCTTCATCTTCCACCCCTTAAAGTTGAATAATGCCATTAACAATTGAAAAAGACAGTGATTCCCTTTGGTCTTAGCTCTGTGATTGGATTGGATTGTATTTCCTGGTGCAAGATCCAGATAAGGGCATCAACTAAATATTCCAATATTCATTAGGAAATAACGATTCTCATGCTAAAGCACTTCATTGACCATCCCCTTTCTATGTAATCAATTGTTTTCATGTAAAGGGAAAGGGTTCAGGAGTGTTTCAGGATGAGAGTGGAATAAGAAAATTTTAACCCCAACATTCTGTATTCAGTTTTTCTTCGTTTTTTGGTGGGAAAATTTTGGCAGAAAATATCTGATTTAAAGAATCTTTGTTTCTAAGCAATTTTTAAATATTACATCTTTCTGAACCAAACCACAGGTATCAGATGTGGGCTTGTGAGTTTAGGTTTCCATCAAAAACCTGGTATCAGTTCTGGGTAATCCACAATCCCAAACTCTTATCAAGATCATTGTTCTTAGCTTGTATGTTGCCAAAATCTTTATTGTACACATTTCCCTGTATATTTGGTGTATTAAAACCCCTTAATTTCTCATATTTTATAATGTAGGCTCTATGTCTGAACCTCGTGATTTACCTGGGCTTGCTCATTTTTGTGAACATATGCTATTTCTGGGGACTGAAAAGGTATTTACTCATTTAAATATGTCTATGTGCGTACACATTGTGATATATGCTTTTCCTCCAACATTGATGGACATTTTTGTGAATCATGTAGATTTATGTTAAAAAATGTTCTAAAGAATATTAGCTGTTAAAAATGAAACAATGTTGAAGCAGATGAATATTATGTACTTGAAGAGTTTAATATATTTTCTTTAAAATGTTCTATCTTAATTGTTCTTTATATACTTTTATCTCTCCCTCATTTCATTGATTTATTTTTTTCACATTTTTGGATTGTAATGTATCATCCAAAACTTCATTCTGGTACAAAATATACAAACCATACACTAAAAAAATTATAAGAACTCTCTGGAAAACTTGAAAAGTATCATATCATATATTTAAGATTGAAAATGCAAATAAGAATGTCTGAACTAGCAGTTATATTGCCTTAGATTTTTGTAAAACACACTTGACAGTTAATATCACTCTTAAAAAAATGTTAATGGGAAATTTCTGGTATACACTACTGTTTGTGAAAATCGCAACACTGTGAAAGAATTATCAGAAATAAATGAAATTTATTCCATGTATTACTTATAGTGGTTTAAATAAATGATCAAATTTACAGAGCAATAAAACAAAAATAATAATGCAAACCAATATCTTGTGCAGCCACCATGCACAGCAATCAGAGCCTGTACACATCGTGGCATCGAATCATACCAATTCTGAATGTCATTCCAGATGGCCTCTATCTGATGCTAAAGCTCAGCCATACTCTCTGCCCCGAGTTGTCGATCAATGTAATCCCAGGCATGCTCTATGGGCGACATATCCGGGGAACGTGCAGGCCATGAAAAAAATGGAACCTGTTATGCACTGAAGAAGGCTTGTACATTCCGAGCAACACGGGCATTGTCTTGCTGAAATACAGCTCCAGGAATATGTTGCACGAGGGATAGGACCTTGGACTTCATACTCGAGGGAATCCTGCACTGAGGAATCCTTGCACGTAGCCCATATAGCCCGTGCAGTTGATGTTGACGAACCTTAGGGTCAGACAATGACACTCCTGTCGACATGCTCCAATGTTGAGCCAACGCACGAGAGGACGCTGTATGGTCAGTCATCGCCATTGCGTGGCCCACTGCTGGGATTTCATCTTGTCTGGTTCTTCATGATCCATCTCTTCCACACACATACCACTGTTGTGGCATTATCCTCCATGTGAGTAGCAATTTCACGATTTGAAAGTTCACCCTTATGGAAGCCGATCATGCAGCCCCGTTGGAACTCTGTTAGTTGCTCGTATGGCACTCTGCCTTTTTGGCGAGGCATATTGACTTCTAATCAGTCATTTACAGCAGTAAAATTGCAATACACATAATTCAGTGCACCTTTATAGTGCTTTTTATACACTGCTCACTTGGAAGTTTAGAGGGTGTTTCTCGGCCCACACATGCGTGATTGCTTTGTAATTCTAATCATTTGCATATCCTAACCTGTTTCGCATTTCCTTCAAGGTTTGTTTAATTTGCATGATTTCTTCATGGTGCAGCAATTTTCACAAACAGTAGTATATCTATATAAGTGCAAATTGGAACTGAGTATAAAGTTTTTGTATTGTCACAATTTTTATGTTTTATTTACATTTATCTTTCAGTATCCTGTTGAAAATGAATACAATAAGGTAAGATGCATAAATTTTCTACATTTGGTTGTTTCAATTAATGAAGTTTTTTGAAAAATAAATGTTGACAGTTAAGAGTTTCAGTAATATTGGCAAAAAGTGTGTCATTACCTCTATTTGTTGTATTAATAGATTATGCATACCAGTACAAAAATCATCAGTAAAGTAGTAAATTCCTAATAATAAAAACTCCAGCATAGTAATAGGTCATAAAAAAAATATGAATTTAAAACTTTTCTTGAAATTTATGCTTTTTTTTTTGTAGTGGAGCAATTTAATTTGTCTTCAATATCGTTGAGTTAGGGCAAGAGTTGTAAAGGTGTTAATAATTTAAAACCATTTAATAATTTAAACCATTAATTTTTAACCGTGATGCCAATAAATTAATTAAAAAATATTTTAGATAAAAATTTAAAAATCAGACTGGACACATTAAATTTTACTGATACTAAAAGCAATAAAAAGATAAAAAATAATTTTAAGAATGAGTTCTGGAAATTTTAAATCTGTTGAAATTTTTACTCTATCTTTATCGATTGTGGAGATAGAAAACCTCAAATAGTATTTGCCTGTGACTAAGTTGAAATCTCTAGCAAGAAAGTCATACTAATCAACAACGTAAATCAAAACATGCTAGAATCGGAAAACTTGGCATGGTTCCCAAAGCTTTAAGACAAAAAACACTTGTGACGTCAGTGGTCGAAAATCGCAAACTCTGCTTGCTTCTTGTTTTGAGGTACAGGAATGTCATGTTCTAGAGGAAAGAACGAATGGTGAAAAATTTAATAAATTTTATTTTAAAATATTCTAGATTAAATTTTAAAATTCGGCTGCACACAAAACTCTCAAAAAATTTGGACTATCTGTGTTCCAAATTTTACTATTGTAAGTGCCATAGACTCGTCAGGATACTGCACATGTATATAAAGACACAGACAAACACTTTCTTTTATAATTGTAGAGATATTCAGATTATTCCCATAGCTTCCTCTACTTTCTTTTCCCAACACATTATCAGGCATGGACCTCATTGAAATTGACTGTGTGATGATACCTCACTGTGTTGCGCTTATGAGGGGAGTCAGATTGTGTGTTTTCTATTCCCTTACTTTATGTTTGGCACTGACTTGCTGGCGCCTCAGGTGCAGGCCAGTGTCGTACAGCACATTTGTAACAACTAGCAATGGTTTCAAGAGTTCACTATGATGTGTGGTAACAAATACAGAACCATGGTTGAGTACCAGGGTCACATGTCCCTCTGCACCACATATGCAACTCACTATGAAATTAGGGCTGCTGATGTAATGTACCCTTACCATCTGGTGGTATATCATGTTGGCAATGTGATTATACAGTTGAGGGAAAGGGTGGGGACCCATTATGTTTAAGGTGTTCTGGTCCCATGTCATAATGAATTATTAATTTTGTCTCATTTAGAGCAGTGGTTCTCAAAGTGGTCCCTATGGACCCCTGGAGTCCATGAGACTGCTGCGTGGCAAATTAAAATTCATTTAGGGGTGCATGAACAACATTGGGGGGGGGGGGGACAACATTTATCGCATGTAAAAGACAATTGCACTTTATTGAAAATTCCATCCTATTTACATTAAAATGGGCTTAACTAACCGCTTTTTTATTTTATCATCTTTCTCTAAGAGGTTTTCGTATTTGCAATGCTTCGTTTTATAAATTGCCTGTTTCTTCCATGCGCTGTTGTGCATAGCCTGTTAAAATGTGCTCTCCTAAGAGCCTCGTGATTCTGCAGCCAGAGGGGTGAAAAAAATGTAGTTTACAAGAAAGTTTTATAAAAAAAGTCTAGCCTAATTTACAATATTGTTTATTTAAAAAATATGTTGCTACTTATTTTCCTTTCCCTTATAAATATCGAACAAGTTCATTACTATTTTATTCTGATACCTCCTAAGCTTTGTAATGGCACCAGGCTGGAGGTCAAGTCTTAACATAGTAATGTGATTGAAGCAACCATCTTTACAGGATGTGGTGCTGGAGAAACTGTTTTCATACTCAGCATTCCTTTGATTCTCTCTGACTACCACTTTCAATTAAAACAACGGCAATTTTACGCCAAAGTTTGCTTTGCAGTGATGATTAACAAAGCTCAAGGGAGTCTTTGAAAGTTGCTTGTGTGGATTTAAGGAATGACTTCCATGATCAGTTATACGTAGCCTGTTCATGTGCAAGCTCTCCTGACAGCTTTGTGATTCTGCAGCCAGAGAGGCAAACAAAAAATGAAGTTTACAAGGAATTTTATAAAATAAAGTCAAATTTACAATGTTTATTTAAAATATGTTTTTACTTACTGTAGATGTGTTGTTGCTTGGTTAATAACACTGATATATAACAGGAATAAAATTTATTGATTTAATAAGGATACATCAGAACAGGTAAAAACATTATCATCACTCTGGAAGCACACTAGAGAGATTTTTAATTTTCCTATGACAGCGAAACACCACAGTTCGCATCCGTCTCATTGAACGCCAGAAAGGGCGATTGCATCATCATTCACTTCTTTGGCATCCCGCTGAACTTGAGGAGGAATTAGTGTGGATTGATTCTCTACAGAGTATCCGCTCAGTGACGAAGGAACGAGACACATATACAAGATAGTATAAGGTATCTGATATACACTTAAGTGCCAAAAGTCATGGTATAGCAATATACAAATATACAGATGGCAGTAGCATCACATAAGAAATGTATAAACCGGCAGTGCACTGTCAGGGCTTTCATTTGTACTCAAGTGATTCATGTGAAAAGTTTTCTAACGTTACTATGGCTGCATGACAGGAATTAACAGAATCTGAACTTCTGAACACTGAATGCTAGTTGGAGTGTCAGCTCCATAATGGTGTGGGCCACTGTTTTTACATGTCATGGACTGGGTTCTCTGGTCAAACTGAACCATTCATTGACTGGAAATGGTTATATTCAACTACTTGGACTTGTAGGAAGAACACTGGTGATGATGCTTTGCACTTTCCATGTTATTTGTTGAAGGAAAGTTCCAGTTGTAGTGCTTTGGAGACTGCTTTTGCACGATGTTCCATGTCTCGTAAAAGCTGAGACGATTTTTGGTCTCTGAGTTGTTCACCAGCAATTAACTTTCTTATTTTCTGAGTTTGGCTTTCACCGCATCTTTCCACTACAGCTTCCTTGAGTTCCTTGTAGAAGTCCATTTTCTTGTCAATTAAAATGTCACAAACCATCAATGCAGTATCAGGAGGCAAATGAGGAACACAATAGTTATACATTGGTGTGCTTTCTGTTATCTGTCTTGGAATAACCAGTTCAAACGTGCTTTCGCAGATACAAAAACAAAGTTGTGGATCCGTGACGTTGAAATTTGGTATTTTGACTGCTGTAACGTCCGACATCTTCGCATCGTAGGGCTAATCACAGTCCAGAAATCGTTGCTCTCCAAGAGCTCTGCACAAGCCACTGAACGATGAGGTGTAATGTTGTCATTCATGCGGAGCAGACACACAGCACCTCTAAACTGACGCACATGAGGAAACCCCTGTACCAGTGACTGAACCTCCTTGGAAAATGTGAAGGTCAGTATGGCTACCAGGCATGATACCGCCCCAAACGAGAACTCCGCCACTTCCAAAACGGTCCCTTTCGATGTTGTTGGAGGGGAAATTGCATGTTCTCTTCTCTCTTCAGATATGTATACATCTAGTAAAGCTCATCAGACTAAATTGTCTCACATCCGTAAAGAGCACTTAACCCCACTCCTGCTGTGTCGTTTTTGTTTTCCCGGCACCCCAGAAACTGATGTCTCCAATGAGCATGGGTTAATGGCACACATCTTACTGGCCTTTGTTCATATAGACCACGTTTGTGCAGCATCCTGACCATGGTAAAATGTGATATCAGACATCCAGTTGTCTGTTGCATGTGCCTTCGGATTTCTCCCGCTGTCTGCTTCTTGTTGCCTGTAGACAATATACCAATCGTCCGCCACTGTTGTTGCTCATGGAAGTCCACTGCTGAACGCTCGGACAGCTGTTCCTGTTGTTTCGAAGGCTCTTCAGGCTTATGAAGCGATGCTGTAAGCGATCCTGAACTCCTCTGCCACAGTAGTCAAACTTTGACCTTCTTCCAACATCCCAATGATGTCTCCTGGATTGCCTGTTGGTCATATCATGATAGCAGAGCAACTCGACGTTGTTGCCTGTTTGTTATATCATGGTAGCAGAGCAACTCGATGTTGTTGAAATCACTACACCATGCAATAGCTTTCACCGAATTGCTGAGCGTACATCGCCTGTGTGTTTTTTCCCTTCTGAGACAACGGTCCATTTTGTTGTCTTGTTCCACTTTTATGCTAATTTCTCCACTTCGTCCTTAATTTTTACACATCAGTGTATAAAATAAGTGAGATTATATTACTTGAAAAGATTTTGCTTCAGTTGTCAATTTTTGATGATTTACTTGGCCTTAGGATGTTTCCCCCCAACAAAGGTATTAAGTTTAAATTCACTTGGCATGTTGAAGGGAGAAGTTGAAAATGCCCAAAAATCTTTCAAACAAGTTCCAAAATAAACATTTGTATACAATAAATATTTAAGAAAAAATGAATCTAGTATTCAGGAACCAAAACTTCATTAAGAAATCACTGACTATAAGTGATCAATGCAGATAGTTCTACCCTTCTACCACTTTTTGATGCTCTGGATAACACATGTAAAGTACTGTCGTTAAGATGCTGAAGTGTCTTAACAATTGTATCTTATGATGGAAATCATGTATCATGTTTAAGATATTCTCAAACAAAATAGACTTGAAAGACAATAATTCGATTATCTTTTTTCTGATTAGATATTAAATGCATTCTGGGAACTAATGGAATGTGCTTAGTTTCTACAGTTGCTGACAGCTAATACAAAATTATGAACAGCATAGCGAAAGCTACAAAAAATTATATAAAATCTTTGGATTCTAAAACGAATCTGATTTGTAACAGTAAAAAGCTATGTGTATTGTTTTAATCTTTTAGTTTTGTTTTAGTATCCATCTTATATTTGTTTATTTAAATTGAAAGATGTGGAAATAGAGAGAGAAAGAGACTGGTACCTCTCTTAATTAACCATTTCTTTTCACAAATACTTAGAAACATACATCCAGATCACTACTTATTTGTCGTGTGATACGTCATGCTTTATGACTTTATCATAATCAGTATTCTGAGTGGAAATCAAAATGTTGGTAAATATGAACATAAAATTGATGGTGATATTATTTCTAAGCCTTTAAAAATAAAGTAAATAGACTAAAAAGAATTTCAGGGAGTGCTAAAACTAAATGGATATGTTTTGTGGTCCAAACCATATTAAATATTGAAAATAATTTTGTTGAACTGTTATTTGAATTTCTTGTATAACTGTAAGATATGTGTATACTTTGAGGGGAAACAATATTCTCCATGTTAGTCATTGGGAAATGATTTTTTTTTTGTATTCCGTAGTTTCTTCAAGAGCATAGTGGAAGTAGCAATGCCTTTACTGCAGCCGACAGTACATGCTACTATTTTGAGGTTGCACCTGCTTCATTGAAGGAGGCTTTAGATAGGTAAAAGTATTTGAATAAATATCCTTATTGTCTTTTATTTTGCTACTCTTATTTGGAAATAATTCAATAGTGTATTGAATTAATGTGTATTATTTGGCCACACACACATTTAAACAAATTTTTAAATATTTTACAAATGCATCATCTTATTCATGTCAAAAAATTGTAACTATAGACAAATTTTATATTTTTCTTATGAATTTTTTAAATAAGTAAAGAAAGCTCAATATGTGTGAGATGGATGTTTGTTTTCCTTTCCACTTTTAATATTTAAGATATTAAACATGGATTATTAAAAAAATATTAAGTATTCATATATTTCTTAAAACTATTTTTTATGCTTCAAAAAAGTCACGACACATGTTTTTCTATTTCAACTCTGTCAACTACAAATACACCTTTAGTCAACCTATCAATGAACAGTTTCCAATTCACTCATGGTTGTATGTTTGTCTTTAGTTTAAAAAAAATTAGATAAGAGTTAAGAAGGGTTACTTTGTGTATAATTTGTTTTATATTTCTATTTGTGTGGTCATAAGTTAGCTGCTATGTTTACCATTTGTTAAAAGAATGTTAAAATTGAAGAGGTACATAAATTGTTCTCTAATATTTGTATATCTTCACTCATAGTAGCAGGTCGGCTCAAATAGTTATTTTGTTAGAATTTTTTTTTCGTTAATGTATATAAATAATGTTACATTTTTGAATTGGTATATTAGGGCAAGGCTATAGTATTGTAAATCTAATAAAGTATATTCAAGAGATTGAAGGATGATCTTAGGGTCTTATGTAAATTGTGAGCTTGTGTTGGTGTAAACATTAATACCAGATATTTTTCTATTGTGCTAACTAAAAAAATTATATTTGTAGTTGCTATATAAGTGGGAAGGCCATCAGACTCACAGTCCCACAAATTGGAAAGTAATGACGAAGCAGTAGTACTCTTTAAAAAAATTTATTCTACGCAGATGAATTACAGTAGCAAAGGGTCTAGGGGATTTTAACAAAAGATATTTTAGGTAAATATCTAGGGACAGAGGGTGATTCGCTGATGGACACACACACATATTAAACGAATACAGAAGCTCCAAAGAGTACAGCACAACACATCTTTATATGAACATTGGAGAAGGGTTTTTTAAAGGGAAGGGAAAACTCCCTTAGTCATGATGTGAAATCATAACACAGTCTCCAGTGCTGCCATCTGTTAAAGTGCATGTAGGAGGCAAAAACCATATATATATTCTCTCAAAATCTGATCTGTTAATGCTACACACTGATAAGCTACCTTTATGGTTCGAAATAAATGGAATTAACAATTATACAATCTTTAACTTTAAAAAAAAAGGAGTCATGTATTTTAAATTTAATTTGTAACTAAGTTTTCATAGATCATACATCTACTCGCATTCTTAATGTGATGGAGATGTTTGCTGTTATTTTATTCCTTTCTAGCTTATATAAGTTATCATGATTTATCAACTCGTTAGCTGGAATGTGTGAAAAAGATAAATTGAAAATTTTATCATGAGGGCAAGCTTACTACATGTTTTTTTGTACATTTCTAGTAAAGAGTTACGGTAGGTTAAGGCAACTCATCTGTATTTACGGTTATTGTGGTTTTCATGGAAACCTCGGCGAACAGAAACTTTAAATTTTCAGTTTGATTATTCTCGAAAGTTCTTTCAAAATCCGGTAAAGTCGTTTGATTCATTTGGTTAATTTGAAAATTTTTCTTTGATTCCATTGGTTATTTTAATTTTAAAGTCTCCTTTGATTGCATTTTTTTATATTTTTAATTAATTAATATTTTTTCTTTGATTTCATTGGTTCATTTAATGGTTTTTCTCCAGTTGTGGAATTTATTTCACTGTAATTTTTTTCACAGTAGAGTTTTTACATTTATTGGCTTTTTCGCCATTTGTGGAATTTTGTTTTAATAATTTTTTTTCTGGAACAGTTCTGACGTATCAGGTTGTATCATTTCTTGCTTTTTTTTCTTTTAAAAATCTTTTTATTTTTCAACTAGGCCTCTGTATTTAGTGTAATTGATAAGTTTCAGGGTATTCTTGACTAACATTCACAACTTGGTTTATCAGCTGGTTCACAAATGTGTTTAAGCTTATTACTTTTTGTGTGTTTTTAAAAAATATACTTTTCATAACATTCTCAAATGTGTTTTCAATCTTTCTTTTTCCTTTGTAAAAAGAAAAGTATCTTAAAATGAAAAAGATTTTTGAAATAACTCTTTCCTTGGCAACTGTAGCTGTACCAAAATGACTTTCAATTAAAGGGAAAGGAGAAAGTATTGCATGATCAGATGAATCAAACTTTTGATTGTCTTGCTACAGTAAGATTGGAGAAATATAATAAATATAGAAGGAATGCCTTGATAATTTTTTTTCCAGCTTGATAATCTATAAAATCTTTAAAATATCTCATTTCTTAAAATTATGTTTGAAACACTTTCCTAGTAACTTGCTAATACTTGTTAAAATCCTTTGAATAAACCTTCTCTAAATATTTTCAAGCTATTAACCATTTTATGTAATCTGAACACTATTCTGACTCACAGCAATTTAAAAATGCATATAAATGCAAAAAATTGTACTATTTTTTTATGTATTTGTGATTAGTTCATTTTCTATCTTGTTTCTGATAAATTTTGAATTTTTCAAGATTTTCTCAGTTTTTCTTGCATCCATTATTTACTGAATCTGCTACAGAAAGAGAAGTAAATGCTGTTCATTCTGAGCATGAAAAAAATCTACAGATAGACACCTGGCGTATGACACAGTTAGAAAAGTCCACTTGTAATCCAGACCATGACTTCAGTAAATTTGGAACAGGTTACATATTTTTATTTAATTTTTAATCTTTCATGTTGCATTAATCTTTCTTTTCTTGATGATAAAATACTTGTGTGAATTTGAATAAAGGATATATTATCTACTTTAAGTTGCTTTTCTAATGCTCTTTTGCATTGGGTATATTTTGTTTATACTATGAAACGTTTTTTTGTGAATATGTTTACCAGTAGTTAATTTTTCCACTTTGGTATGTTAAATATAATAAAATTACAAAGTTAAGAGCTATGTGTGTGCTATAGGCTCATCACACTATTTGCCAACACTTCAAATATATTTCATCCAAACCCTTTTGATGAAATTTTCTTTTTCTTTTATTCTGTCTCAAGCAAGTCATTGGAAGGTTTAAAAATATTCCATGGATTTTACCATTTGCTAAATACAGATAGTTATTAAAAGTTATGAGTTTAGTATTGTTAATATAAATTACACTCACATTCAAAATTATCTTTACATACCCAAAAATAATTACATTCCATGAAATACCCAATCAATGTAATCCATTTTTGCAGGGAATGTGTGAAAGACGAGCCTAATTAGTATTATCCAATCAGAAGTGATCAAATGATTTCTGATATGCAAATCAAGTCATTACGTCATCCGACGGTGAATCAAGCGCTTTGCGCAAAATGAATATCTGAGTGAATTTCTGCAATACAGTGTTTGATTTCAGTGTGTAATGACTTAAAACGGTTTGTTATGGCTCCGAAGTATCATTTAGAAGAATCTGTGAAGTGACCCATTATCAGCCGTTTATAAGCAGTTCAGACAATCATGGAAGCAGCGAGATGTGTGAATATTTCAAGACAGACAGTCTCTGCGCTAAACAATTTTACAACTCTAGAACTGTTGTAAAAAGGCCTGGACAAGGTCGTAAACGAAAACAACTGCTTATGAAGATCTATTTATGGCAATAACTGCCTGTCGTAACAGGAAGTTTACTGCTCGGCAGTTAAGTTGAGAGCTTGCAGCCGCCACGGGAACTGTTGTATTACGGCAAACTGTATACAGAAGGTTTAATGAAAAAGGCTTTTATGCCAGAAAGTTAAGGTGTTTCACTGTCTTCACAACACAAGGGGGATCACTTTAATTGGTGGAAAGAACATCAGAACTGGAGTCAGCACCTATAGACCCATGTTCTCTTTACTGATGAGACAAGGACATTTTTACATCTGGAGGGAGTCGGGAACGCAAAATCCCCCTTCGAATATTTTTAAATATGACCATTTTGGTAGTGCATGTGTGAAGGTGTGGGGAGGAATAATGATCAACGAAAGTACGCCTCTGCACTTTTTCAGCATCTGTGACCGGCCAGAGATATTGGGATGAGTTCTTAGAATGTTATGTAAGACTTTTTAGAGGTGCATATGCATCTGATTTTTTTATTTATGTACGATAATGCTCATTCACACTGAGCAAACATCGTTGATGAATTCCTTGAAAATGAAGCCAGTGAGCGAATACCATGGCCAGCAAAACCCGATATAGATCTTATGGGATTACCTTTGAAAAGCATTTGCATGGAGAGATCCTTCTCTTAGAGATATAAATGCCCTGAAGACTGCATTGCTGGAGTAGTGAAACTTAATTCTCCAAACTGTGGTTAACAACATTATTGCCAGCATGAAATCACTCTGTGATATGTGTGTACAAGTCCGGCGATCACATTCCATAATAAATTCATAAATCTTAATTTTTTTCTGTTATTCTTTTTTTATTCTGATCTCTCCTTTTCACATATTATTGCCATTTTTATTTTTTCATGCTAGAGTTTATAATCATATGCAGTGTTTTTAAAATTTTCTTTTGCATTGATATGTTATGTTGTTATGTCTCATTCCACACAAATTAATAAATTTATAGTTCACAGTTTCTGAGAAATCCGTGATTCTATGCATATAAAGATAATTTTGGACACCAGTGTAGTTTACAATATGATTTTGTAAAACATAGAATATGACTTTCTTTCAGACTTTTTAAAACTTAATATTTGTCTCTGTGTTCTAACTTCTTTCTATCTGTTAAATTTTTATGTTATTAATCTTAGGCCTGTATTATTTTATGGTAGATGAAATAATTTGCATGAGGCTGCTTATGATTATTTACCAGGTGTAAGATGAAAAAACAACTCTAGGTATTCCTAAAGACTGGGAAATGAAAGATAGGATTAATCCATAGATAATGCAACCTATAATTTTAGAAAGCATTCAAAACTACATTTCACATTTATTTTTCCCATAGGTACTATTGAAACACTCTGGAATATACCAACATCTCAAGGAATAAATATTAGAGAGGAACTGCTAAAATTTCATGAAAAATTTTATTCATCAAATCTTATGTATTTGACAGTTTATGGTAAAGGTAAGAAAATTGTTTCACAAAAATGAAAAAGTTATTTGTTATTTCTAATAATTTTCTATCTGCTAGTGAATGGATTCTGTCATTTGATTAAAAAATCGTTACAAAAAATGAATGTAACAAAAAAGGGTTGTTCATATAATAGTTCATATCAGACTTACAGGTGGTTTAGTTTATAGAATATCTGAAAATGTATATCAAATTCATTTAAATTTATAAATAATGCTCTTATTGACTCTTCTGCTTTAGTTTTCATATTCAATCGATATGTTTACTAATTTTGTAATAAAAATAATAAACAAAATTGCAATCACTTTTTTTATTTCTGGATTAACTGGATTCAAAAAATTTTCTTCCTTTATAGGTCATTATACTGTCAGGTCTGCGCACTAGCACACTATGAAGTCAAAGCTAAAAAGACACTCAGAAAAAAGTCAACATACTTTTATTTACATTAGTAGTTTCTAGTTTGTGAAGTGATTGTGGTAGACACCCTTCTTGGAAAATTGTCTACAAGTCTAGACAACTACAAGTTTGACTTTTTTGCCATTCTTCAATAGTTTGAATGCATTCACTTCATTCCATAGGTTCTCGGTAGATTTAAGGGCTGTACTTTATGCAGGACACTATTTGTACTGCCTGATTTTCTGTATACCAGTTCAGTGCAGCCTTGGCAACACAAGTTGCTTTGTTGTCCTGAATAAAACAATTATTGTTTTTATAGAACTGCAATAATGTAGAGAGGGCAAAGTTATTGAGAATATCTCCTCATATCTCAGTTCATATTACCTTGCACTACAACCAGTGGACCCATGAAGAACTGAAATTACCCCAGAGCATGTCATCATCTCTGTATTTTACTATAGATGCTGTATACTCTGGCAGTGGATGTTCTCCAGTTTATCCCCTTACCCATGCACATTCCTCTCATATGGAAAGTGCAAAGTATGATTCATCACTCCATAATACTCTCTGGTATTTCCCAATGTCCAATCTTTTTGCTCTTTACATTATCATAAACACTAGATTACATTATTTTTGTGATTTGAGGGTTATAAACAGTTCTCGCCTATGATATCCAAGTACATTGGCTTTCCTACTAAGTGTTCTTTTTGAAATTTGCCCATTAGTGGCCATCTAAAACTTGTTTTCAGTGATCAGATGCATGGGAAGAGTCCTACCATTTGGTAGTTCTCAGTTCAGCCATCTCCAGTCCCTGGGTTGCAACTTTAGGGTCTTCCAGGACAAGGTGCATTCCTGCAATAAACCTTTTCAAAACATCAATGACACAACATTGTTGATTTAGAAGCCTTTCTAAAGAACTGCATTGGGAGATCCAATCACTGTTTTGATCTAATTAGTTCTCATTTACCAAATAAATAACCATTGAGTGACGAAACAGACTAAATCACTTGTCTATATAGTGTATACAAGATTTGTATCAATTTATGTCCAATTATGAGCTATGGAAAAGTTTATGAACAAATTTAATTGACTTTTATGATAAATTAGAGTGCCCACGCAGTGAATTAAAATAAACTATCACTTTCTGTTAGGCTGATATGAACTTAAGTTTATAAAAGTACACATAACGAAGTCTTTTAAAATCCAAACTAGAATTTATTCAAAAGATAAGAAATTAATTTAAGTTACAATTAAAAGATTTCAATCGACAAAAGTTACTTTTAGCATTTTAAGTATATCTAATAACTTGATCGAGAGATCAAGTAAGCGGGTATGTGATCAAACAAACGAGAGCGGGAATACTTTTACAACAGATTGCAACTGCTTTTATAATAGAATGAAAGATCACATGATAAGTTTTGCATAAAATTTCCATAACCGTGATAAGATTTACATACGATTTATCAAACATGTCGGCTCAGTAAAATGTCGAAAAGAAAGGTAAGGGTTTTCCTAACAATAGCCCGTCTTTTACTGGCCAAAAACTTTAAAAAATACAAGAATTCAAAGTTCTGAATAAATTGCACTAACCTTTTAACAAAATAATTTAATAAAGAGATTAATAATTTTTACGACTTGGAATCAGTTTTTATAATCACAAACACACAACAATATCTTACGCTTTAAAAATAACAGAGTAGAAACAGTTCTCTGCAAGAATACATGAAAATTTTTCGTTATAGTATGACAGGCTGGCGTGCAAATTTGTTGAGCATAAGTGGAGAACAATTATTTTTAGGGACTAACAAAATTTAAAATAAACCAAATAGCCTCCTAAAAAAGGGCTACAATAGCGACCACCACCCCTGTGATATACAGCATCCTTGTACTCTAGCAGATTACAATTGTATTCCTTCCGAGAAGGTATTAGGAGCCGTTTGTACGCTTCAGCTGTATCCATCCAAAGTTGTGGACGATATCTTGCCAGTAGCCAGCCAGACATGAAAAAGATTAAGTACATTTTAAAAATATCACAAGCATGTAAAAATACAAATATCTTATCAACTAGTGATTTCAAACCTAATTTCGGTAATGGCTTGGTAAAGAAATCAGCCAAGTTAGATTTTGTATTTACATATTTTAAAGTAAACAATTTTTCAAGAACCAAGTTTCTAATAAAATTATATTTGATGTCGATATGCTTTGTGCGATGGTTCTCTATAGATGAATTTGTAAAATTTATACCTGCTTGATTATTACACAAACGGTGGCTTTCACAATTTACTTTCAAAACGTTTAAGTTTTTCAGTTCATTTAGAATACGAATAATATGAGTTCTTTGGATGCTTCCATTAAAGAAACACATTCCACTTCTAAAATAGACAAACTCACATTTTTGCTTGAAAGTACGCCACATAATTGGCGATTCATCAATAAATAGAATTAAACTACCCATCGAGATACAATCGTCTCAATTAGCTGAAAAATCTTAAATTTATATTAGAAATATTTAACTTATAGTTACTGGTTAAATGTACATAACCCATCAATTTAATGAGGTATTCCAGTGTATTATACCTGGGTTAGATTGTAACAATATGTTTATAGCACAGCATATGTCAGGACAAGTCCTCATAACTAAAAATGCTAAACAGCCCAACAAGTTACGGTATGGTAATTTTGACATCAATGAAATTTCTTCATTTGATTTGGGGCACTGTTGTTGAGATAAAATGGTTCCTACAGCAATTGGTAAAGATACAAAAGGATAGTTGTACTTTTTATACGTTTAACAAATCTTATTTATATAGTCACACTGATAAATCAGGGTTTTACCATCTTGTTCAAACTCGGCACCTAAATGTTTTCATGTCTTTTCTAAAATTTTTATATCAAATTGTTGATTTATTTTTTTAACACAAAAGATATTAAAGATTCATGTATAGCAAAGATAATTATTTCATCAACATATATTAAAAGTACCACACTCTCATCAAAAGTATAAATACAGTTTGCCCATTCAATTTTATGAAATTTAAGATTTTCTAATACATTTTGTATTTCTTACAACCAATTTCTTCCTGATTGATGAAGTCCCTAAATACTTTCATTTAATTTACATACATTATCAGGTTTGTTAGGATCTTCAAAACCTTGAAGTTGGGACATCATAATGTTCTCATCAAGTGATGCATATAAATAGGCACATTTAACTTCAATTTGACAGTGTGACCTTTGAAATTTGCATACAAAAAATGAAAAGCACAGCCATATAATTTCTAAATTCACAACCAGGCTGAAGACCTCATCATAATGAACACCTTTTGTTTGTCTGAAGCTTTGTACGACCAATCGAGCTTTATATCTGACAATATTGCCCTTGTCACTTGACTGTATAAACCCAACTGCAACCTATTACTTTATTGTTAGGAGGTTTTTGTACCAGGTTCCAGACTTTTCGGTTATTCATGACTGAAATCTTATCTAACATGGCTTTACGCCACTCGTTATCTTGAGGTGATCTCAGAGTATCATTATGACAATTTGGGATTGTAATATCTAGTCATGCCTCAAAAATATTAGTTTGATAAATTTTTATCTCTAGGTTCTAATTTAATCTCATCAGTATGAGTATTTCTACCATGGAAGTCAAACCTTCCCACATTATATGGTAGATTATTTGCCTCACAGAATTTCCTGACATCATTTTGTGAACGCAATCTAGTTTTACTCCCAGAAATATAATAGTATATGTCGGTTCTCGAACCCTTCTTTCGAGGAACGACTTTCCTTTTAAGTAAAAATTTTACGGGGGATACAGGTTGTGTTACGTCATCTTTACTAGTTTCCAGTTTTGGTTCCAATTTAAATTATGACTCACTTCTTGAATCATTATAATTAGAGTCACTTTTATTAGATTCCTGATCCGTATCGGTGTCAGATGTTGGATAATTACATTTAAAGGAAAATTGTTAGGAGGGTTGAAATTTACATTAATAGATTCTATTACTTTTCTTTCAATATGAAGCCAGATTCTATATTTTCTGGTTCTTTGGGCATAGCCAACCTATGCTAACTATTACAGTAAACTAACAAAAATTCAGTTTATAACAAAAGGACCTGTATTAACAAGTTTTCATGTCAATCAGAGTTACGATTTTAGTTGAATAGATTTTTGTATTCTGTAATAATTTTACTCCTAATGTCTATAAATGTATTTTATAGGATTGCTTTGATCTAATAATCATGATTTCTATCAGAGAATTAGTAATCAAAATATTTCTTAACTTTTATATAAATTTTTTGTACACATTAAATCATGCAATTGTATTTACTTTTAGAGAGTTTGGAAGATCTAACAGAAATGGTTGTGCCTTTATTTTCTGAGGTTGTTAATAAGAATTTAGAATTTCCAATGTGGCCTGAACATCCATGTGATTCTCGATATTTAAAAGTAAGAATTTTCAATTTTAATTTCTAAAACCTTTTCTGATATTACCTTTTGTTAATTTGCTGTTCTCTGTCATTTAATGTTATTTTCCTTTTTTATTTGAAACAAACAGTTGTGCCAAATTAGGAGAAAAAGTATTTGATAAATGATTTGCTTTTATTTTCAATAGAAAAGCATAAGGGGCTTTTACACTAGTGTTATAGTGTTTAATCTATACGTTATTTTTTGCTGCAATATTTCTACTTGAATATCATCATTTTGTGGTATTATAAAATTTCTTTTGGTAACTTTTAAAACATTAGGTTTTCAAATTGGTTTGTAAGAGTTTTAAGCTGTTATCTAGTGTTTTCATAATTATCTGTTAATCTAGAATTTTTCCCCCTTGAATGTTTGAAGTGATGGAAAATAAACCCTCTTGGGGTCATATGTGTTTAGCCTTTTCAGGTTGACTAATTTATTTATGTAATGTACAACTATTTTTTAACGTAACAAAATAATTTATTTACAACTTGGCATTTATACATCTACACAGCATAACATAGCTGCTTCAAATATTTTCCCTTATGCATGAGCTTATTTAAATCAACTTTTGTAATCTTTCGAGATTTTGAGCTCTTAAGAGAGGTGCGTCAGCTGCAGAGTAGGGGAAACTGTCTGAAGCTTTTATCCACTGGTTTTCACTATAACTATTTTACTCTCTTTCCTCTTCTGTTGGTATCCTCTAAGCACCATGATGAGGAAAATAGTTCTGATGGTGGTCGCTACAAGCAGCATCACACATGCAGCATCAAGATATTAGCTGTGCCATGGATTACTATGCTATCTCCTGCCTGAAGGTTTAATCTTTTAAGAATGCTAAGAATTAAGTGTGTCAATGCCTGCATCTGTGGAAGAAGCTAGGGTTACTTGCTGGTATTGACAAGGGCTTCAGAGTTTACTGTATCTTCTCAGGTTATGCAAGCCATCTGTATCCTATCAATGCTCACAGTTTGTTTACCCCAAATCAAAATCTAGGAGACATTTGCACTGCAATTGATGACTCAAAGTGACCAGTGTAGGGAAGATGGAGACATTTTTTACTGCAGCAGTCTGCAGAAAAATATGACTTCATGTGTCCAAATCTTTGCTAACAAACTCAGCCTTTGACTATGTGGTTTGGTCCACAGGAGAGAAAATGCACTAATTGGTTTCTCAAAAGTCTCCCTACAAAAGTGGCAAGGTCTGGACTGCTGGGTGCAGGACTTTAGAATTCTCCAGGAATGTGAATAGGAGTTACATATACCATTTCTGCTGTTGTTGCTTGTAGATCTTTTCAGGTAGCCATGAACCCTAAGAAAATTGTACACAGCGCTGTTGTCCACTGGATGTTACCATGGGCCAAAACCATTGCTGTGTACTACAATGATTGGCTCTGTCATGTGGGGTAACATTTCTACAATATAATCCATGCATTAAATCCAGAAACAATCACTCTAAACATCTTTAATTACATCATAACATTACACAGTTCACATCTTGTTCATACATTATCCTGGAAAAGCCTAGCTACTGACTGTATATTCAGGTGGCATGAAACATGGCAGCATCTATTATCAAGATATATACACTCTTTCCCTTTTCTCCTGATGTTTAAAAATTTTGTATTTGAGGTGGTCTTTTGACATGAGTGGATTGCCCTCACTGGAACATCAGGGGCTGATGGTCATGGATTTGTATCAAGACGGGTTGGTCTACATGATTACTCGTGGAAGTGCTGGCACCTAAACTGGATGCAGACTAATCACCCGGTGGAATATCATATCATGGCACAATGAATCAGACTTAGGATTTGGAAAGCGTAGTAATCGAAAGAAAGGCATTGGGTTTCATTCTGGTGGTGTTCCCCCAAACTTCAAGGTTGATCTGTTTCCACAATTCTCTGCAAATGCTAATTGTGTTGTGCAGTTGCTTATGGCTATTTCTACTTATGATTGTTCCAGTTCTCCACTTTGTAATGCTTTAGAGGTAGTTGTGTGCAACGACCTTATCACCCTAAGTTCAGCACTCTGCTTTGAAATTCGAGTTTGATACTCAGATGCACAAGATCACTTCTGGTCGGAATTTCTTTTAAAAACAGCATTAGCAGACTCTGAAGTGTCATTGAGTTCAGAGCATTTCGATATTGCATCAAGGAAGTGTAGTTTGAAGTGGAATGAGGTCATTGTGTCCTTATAGGTAGCTCTAACCAAGTCTTTGGCCTTGTTAGGAGCTCTTTGTGTCAATTGAAATACAGTTGTCATCCTTTATTTTCAATTTCTTTTCATTCTAATGCTAATCGTAACACAGTCTGCATTTCCATGTTCTTTGGTATTTCCATTTGATATTAAGCTCCAAATCTTAAAGTTGAAGAGATAAGTATAAAAGCCTTGTACTGTGGGGTCCTTTCTTAAAAGCAAACATTGATACCAGGGGTTTGTAGTCAGTAAAGTAAACTTTCTTCCCTTAGGATACAAGTAAAATTTCTCTCATCCCAAGATATGCTTAAAGCCTTTATATATGTGAGCATCTCTGCTCTGTCTGAGAGTTTTACAAACAAGAAATTGCTCTTTCCGTTCCATCAGGCAGACAATGAGAAAAAAAATGACCCAAATTCCCACAGGCAAGGCATCCATAGCCAGAATAAAAGTCAAATTTGGATCATAGTAAATCAAAATTCTATCAGAACAAATTTGTTTTTTAATATTTTTAAATGCTTCACAAGTTTTGTCCCATTTCCAAGGTATACCCTTTTTTGTAAGATTATGGAGTGGGTACACAAGCATACTAATTGCTTGAAAAATCTTCCACTTAAATGAACTAATCTCATAAAAGATTAAACACCGTGCACATATTTTAGAACTTTCGCATTTTCATTGCCAAAATCTTTTCATCAGTTTTGGATAAACCTTGGGTGTTAAATTTAAATCCTTAAAACTCAATTTTATTTTGGAAAAACTTACTTTTGCTTTTGTTAATTATAAGACGACATCGTTCAAAAAATTTCTATAATCTTTGGAAATGGTTTCCATATTTGGTGAAGTAATTCTTGCATCATCAAAAAGTTCTTTCAACACCCTGGCAAACCCCCTTCAATATATTTTTACAGAATTGCAAGATCAGCATTAATGCTGCACATTTATAATTAGCATGAATAAAGGTTATATATAAAAGTAGTTAAATAAGTTATTTATTCCTTTTTTCAAAATGCATGTGAAATTCTGTGCATCACTATTGAATAAAATTCCTAACTTTGTCAGTCAAAGATTGTCATCTCCTTTATTTTTACCATTTTCTGCTATGTCTGTTAAGGGTCAATTAACCATTAAAACTGTTCATATTTTACACTTTCGTTAGTACAATTACATTTGAAACCTATGTAATCATTATTGAAAACGTTGCTGACAGTCAGCCAAAAATTGGTATCTACATATTTTGACAAACAATGTTGCCATTATGTAGTCTTAGCTAGAAACATTCGATAATACTGTGAGAGGGACTTTTACATCAATAAATAAAGATTTCAAAGTAAAAACGTGCAATAGAGAAATTGTCCCTTTTTCTCAAGTGAGTAGGAGTGCCTGCATTTTTTAAAGAAAGTCAACCGAATCTTATAATTGCAAGGTGTAGTTATTTGATACATATATCTGCAATAAATGTCACTTCAAATATAAAGAGATTGGTAGGTAGTTAATTAACGTCACACTGGTCAAATAAAAAAATATATTGATGCGGAACAAGTGATTATTCAAATATAATATTTGGTTTCAAGTTCTGAAAGGTTAATTGGCTTGAAAATTCTCCAAGAGTTGTATTTTGTGAAACATCATTAGGTACTGAAATATGCATTTGATTTCTCTTCTGGACTGCGTAAATAGAATTTTAGAACAATTAAATACTCTTAGGGGACTTTTTTAAAAATGGATCAGCAAAGAAAATGGATTTTCAACTCAGTAGTCTTGTTTTGTGTATAAAGTAAAATTTATTATTCATTGATGGGGGGGGGTGTATTAGAAATAGTTTTTAATCTGATTACTATGTGTTTATTTAATATAGATTAAAAAATCATTTTTATATGGTTACATATTGAAACTTTTGAAATGTAAATATAAGTCATGTTCAAAGACTAGTTGCAGATTTTCTTATACAATACCTTTTTTATCTATTTGTCTGCCTTAATGTCTGTTTAGGGCACAATTAACTATTTGTTATGTTTAAATGTTAGTTTTAAAACTAATATTAACAAATTCTATGTAATCCTTTCTAAAACCATTGCTGAAAATGAATTATCTCATTACTTATATGGTCAGCCAAAGGGCATATCTGGAATTTTAATGACAGCAGCACTTGTATTGAATTTCAACATAACATCTAAATTTGTGTCATTTTCTATTTCTTTTGTTACTGTTCAGTCTGTCTAGCCACTTGTGGCGCGAGTGTATTTCAATGTGAATGATCAACCAATGAGAAATTTAGTTCGAGTCAGAATAATAAGAAAAATCGAGAGAAGGAAGCAGAAACTGATGATGCATAATGTCAAGCCTTTTATTTAGGAAAGAAATTGCGCTGATAAATTAGCCATCCTTTTTTGTTAGCCACAAATCGAAATCAAGTCATTATGATTGCTGCACAGAATTCTGTTTGTCAAAATATGCTTATTATTTAGATATAAATTCTCATGGTTATCCAAATCCTTATGTATTATTTACTTGTGTTATATGTAAGTATTTGTATTATTTCTGTCCATAGTTGACTGTTATTTTTCGTGTTTAAATGTACATAATAAAGTTAAAAGATTATATTGGTTATAGTTCGTTTACCAATCTTAGTTCTCAACAGTTAACTATGATATGAGTTTTGTCATTAAAATATCTCAGTATTCAATTGTGACATACTTTAAGTTTTAATTAAAGTTATTTACAAAATATATTGTCTTTCAGTTGCTGGGATATGTATTTCCAGTTAAAGAAATGAGGGAATTGAATGTGTCTTTTCCTATACCTGACCAAGATGATTACTATCATTCAGATGTAAGTTATTGCTCTGAAAATAACTTTCTTTTGTATGTTTGCAAAGCAAACCAACACCACAGGATGGTTATTATCGAATTTGGCTGCATTTGACAATGATGAGGTCATCACGGCATTGTCCGTGGTGTTGGTTCATAATATTCATAGTTCATAATATTCATAATTTGGTTTGCGAATCAAATCAACACCACTGGCAACGCCATGATGGCTGTTATCCAATAGGCTACGAATTTCCGTTTGGTGAATGGGAATTTGTAGCAATCACTGAGGGTTAGCGAGCAGTGGTCACACCTGACCCCACGAAAAGAACTGTCACTGGCAATGCCGTGCTGGTCACAGAATGTGGCTAGTAAATATATAAAGTATGTATGTACAATTTTTATTTTAATAATATAAAATTATATATGTGCAGGTAATTATCTGAGCTATATATATTCTAAAGTATTTTCCATTATGTTTGCTAAAGTATTTTTGCTTTAATATCTCAATAAAAAATAATATGGCTTAAAACTTGTGAAATTGTAAAGGTATGTTATTCTTGAAATAAATTTAGACGGCCTTTATTTAGTAAACAGATGAATTTCAATTCCTTTAGTGCTACAATCTTTTATAGCTCTCAATAAATTCCCCTTAACATTTAGTCTGTTTAATTTTCATAAATTAAAGTGATTCGTTCTAATTTTACAAGATCCAAAACAATTTAAAATACACTTAATTTTGAATTGTGTAGAAATTAAGATCAACAGAATTTTTTAATGACAATGTACACATATGAAGCTTAACATAAATTTTAATGCTGCATGTTGTACAGTCCTTTGTGGACATGTATGCATTTGATTTGTTTAGATTAAATACACATAACTGAATATGTTGACTAATGCTATATCTTGTGTCAGGTATTGATTAATTAAAAAATATATTAAATAAATCTTACTCGGACTGTATTTATTTACTGCTCTTAATGATCAGTTATGGAATCTTCTAACAGTCATATTCAAATTCGATGTGAGTGTGATGTGAGTATACTTTTATTAACATAATCTTGAAGTCTAATTAGATTGTTATAAATGTTCAATTATTTTATGGTGATTGCTTGTGTGTATGTCAGAAAATTGCACTAAAGTAAATATTCTATATTTTAGTTTAAATTAGTTTTTTCTTTCATCTATAGCCTGCTGGATATATAGGTCATTTAATTGGGCATGAAGGCCCTGGAAGTCTTTTGTCAGAATTGAAAAAATGTGGTAAGTTAAAGCAATTATTTTTGCACATTGAAAAAAAATGTCATTTTGAATTTTGCAAGTAATTGCTTTATATTGGCTCTTATTTGCTTTATATTGCTCGTCTTTGCTTTATAACTCTTGATAACTCAAATCTAGAATTTGACTAAGTTTTGCTAAATTTTGAATACAAGTACATTCAACACCAACAGAAAAATGCTATTCATATTAAAAAACTTGGTTCTTCTGATACTAAACCCGCTATATATCTAAGAGATTTTCAAGAGATATTTTGCATGTTCTTTTGAAGTTATTTACTACTTTTTCAAACGTTTGGTTTACAGCCTTTTTACTTATAGGTACAGCTAAGTAACACCTTTGTATCCAAATTATAAAAATTATATTTAAATAAAGTACAATTATAAGGAAATTAAATATTTAAATTATTTATATTTTATGTCAATTTAATTGTATTAACCAATAAATTTTGATTTCTTAATAAATTTCCAATTAAATTTTAAAAAATTACATTTTAACCCTATAAGCAGCACATCAAAAAATTCTCACATCTTTCTGTACAGAAATCAAAAGACTTGATGTGTCGGAAACCAAACTACAAACTTAAGTGTCAACTGCTCGAATCTCGGATCGACCACTTTTCTGGCCCCTCGACTACCCGTGTCCTCTAAATGAGGGGAGTGGCTGGAGACCCTTTTTGCTAGGGGTCATGATGGAAATGGTCAATTCCAAAATGGCACTGCTTCAATTCTATGCCTTTGTGGCATGTTTCGTGGAGTATCCCAACAGCATACTTGTCTTTGTTTAGTTACACTTTAGTAGTGTCTACCTTCGGGTTCTTCAGAAAAAAAGTTTAATTGATTAGAACCAATTTTTCCAAAATCTATTGTTATTTTGCTTTTACTTTTTGAATTGAAAACACTTCAAAATGCTTCATCTGAAGTATGATTAAAAATTTACAAATACAAAGCAAACAAAAAGGAATTAACATGAAGTGACATGAATTCAGAGAAAAAGGTTGGAAGTTAAAAAAATAAAGGTAAGGATTTTTGCTGCTGTTGAAACCACATGTCATACTTTTAAAATTAAACACAATTGTTTAATTTAATATTTCAGTATGTATTGAAAACTTAATGAAGTGCGATAATTGACCGAGTTTGAATACATGTGGTGAAACAGGCGACATGTGGGTCATTAATGCAATAAAGAATTTAAAATTTTGAAAATTAATTTGTTTCTTTCTCACAAACATTAATTATTAATGGATAATTGACCCTTTGAAAATCATGCTAAATAAAAAATGTTCTGTAAAAAAGAAACTATGGGTAAAGACATTTTTCTCCTTGTATGAATGTAGTTTGTACAAAACAAAATTCAATTTTTAAGGGTCAATGCGCACTTGTATGTCTCTTCTATAGCAGTTCCAAGATATTACACAATCGAATGAGAATATAGTCTTCTTAATATGCCTAGAACATCCCTATACCAAGCTTTTACCATTTAAAGGTAATGAGGCATCTTACCATCCTAAAATTGTTAACATCTACCTGACTTGTACTAAAAACGTATACAAATTACTTTTAATTTATTTTTAAGAAACTTAATGTTCCACTAACTCACATTTTTGTATGTCTTTAAGAGGAATTTAATCAAGGAACATGAATGTGCAATCAAGAATCAATTCGATTGATAGGATACGGAATGACATTTAGATTCCAATCATCAAATGAATCAAAGTGATTAAACCAAAAAGTTGGTTCATTACATACTTGTCTTTCAAATACTTTAATACGTTCAAAGGTGTGACTAAATTCTTTATAATTTGAATTTCCCAAATTATAACTATAGCTTTTCTTATTTTACCTGCCATATACTTCCATTCAATGGGGATCCAGTTCAAACAAATTTACTCAAAATATATTTAAATTTTTTAAAAGTGCATGCAGTAAAAACAATTATTAATTACAGTGGGTCATCCGAAAAGTTCTGCACGTTTTATAAGATTTATATCAATGTAACAAGACAAAAATATGAGAAAATTTAATTTAATCACATAAGCCCCATTTTGTTCTGACTTTTTGCCATCTTTCTAGCAGCTTTAAAATTTTTTTTTTTTTTAAAGTCTTAGATTTATTTGTAAAGTTATCGAGGTGCTGTTTGACTGTCTCCAAAGAATTGAGCTCCAGGACGTTCAAAGAATTTTGAAGTGACCTGAAGAGGTGAGAATCTGAGGGGGCAAGATCTGGTGAATATGGGGCGTGTCACAAAACATCCCAGCCATGCTCAATAAATCTTTGTCTGACATTCAGCGAAATGAGGGGCCTATCATTGTCATGCTGGAAGACAACACCTCGTTATTGGTCATTTCTGGCTTCTTTGCTTGATCATGAACTGTACTTTTTTGGAATACTTAGACTGCATGATAGTTCCTAATCTGTGTAATGTGGATTTTCAGCAATAGCATCTTTTAATAGGTTCTTGTTTACAGAGGATGGTTGTCCTGACAAGGATCATCTTCGAGGCTGAAATTTCCACGCTTAAATTTAACAAACCATCTTCGAACTGCGGCCTCAGAAACAGCACTATGTCCATATACAGCACACATTTTACGAGCAGTCTGACTAGCATTTTTCCTTTCTTAAAATAAAAGAACATAATATGACGAAAATGAATTTTCTGGTACTCCATTGTTAGCACTTGCAGTGAAACAAAAATTACGCCACAACACATGTTTTAACTATGGAGTGTAAGCAGAAAAGACAAAGTTTAAACATCTGCTTCAATCAAGATCACTCCTTTTCAGCAGTAGCAAAATAATAATAACAAAGCTAGCTTCGATTTGAAAGCCAGCGCATAGAACTTTCCAGATGACCCGACAACATGGTCATAAGGAGTGTATACATTTATGTATGCGATGTTACATGTTACATTTAAATTAGTTAGCAATCACAAGACTAATGAAATTTTGTAGCATATTGTTTTTCAGGCCAACTTTATTAAAATAATTTTTGATGATTTTCGTATCTCATTCTGATTATCAAAAATTTATTTTTCTTGGATCATAAACCTTCCATTTCTAGATTTTTTAACACCAAAGTTAAATGAAGTGATAACTATTATTGATTTAGACTTTTGACTGTTATTCATATTAAATATTTGGGCATATTACTTTAAATAAAAGTCCCTTCACTCAATTTTCGAATCAAGACCTTACAGTGATCTTCATTTTCAGTGAAAAATTTTTCTTTATACTTCCTTGGTCAGTATGCTTGCTATACAGATGCTATTTAGGCATTTCGAGTCTGAGCATTTTGGCACATTCAAAAATATTGTTCACAGAATATTACCACTATAAAATATTTCATAAAAAAATCCTTAGATATCAAAAATGACAAATCCTACTTAAAATATTATGACTTGATGTAACTAATACTTAGCATTTACCGGGCTGTGACCCAGCAGTTGAGAAACACTTCATTTTCTGTGGATAGTTATTTAATTAATGTTGCATTGGAGCAACACAACGGGCTATTAATGATAGTCCAGGATCAGACCCAAAGGGAAAGTTTGAGGACAAAATCTCGTAATTTTGAACCACGATCATATGACAAGGTCACACCTGAGCTGGCACCCCACTCTCTAAACTTCCACACCATGCCAATGTGAGGATATTTGATGCCATGACAAAATTAATGTGCACCAGCCCCCTTCTACATGACAGTCTGTTGGTTGGATTTGAACTAGCAATCCTCCAGTTACTAATCCGTTACACTTCCAACCGGGCTACTCATTTTCAGTGGAAGAAAATATAAATGACACTGAAGCCTTCGAAAAAACTGGTTTAAATTTAGATTTTATTGTAAAAAATCTATTTGAGGTTACATCAAACTATTATCGCTGCCGATTAAAAAATATTATATTCCAGCATTTATATGTATTTGTAAATTAGCATATGAAACAAATGGCAAATGTTTCAGGATGTACTTAATTCCTCAATGTTTGTATTCTGAATTTTGCACCTATAAATCATTGATATTCCATGTTCCATTTTAGTTTCATGCAGTTCTCAGAGATCTGTCTGAAATAACTAGATTTTTTAAATTTAACAAAAGATAATAATTTGAAATGGTAATTAAGAAGATTCTAAATGTTCCATACTTCTGTTCTTTAAAAAGTTATTGATGCAAAATAACTCATTTTACCATATGTGTAAGGTTTTATTTCTACTCATTTCTTCACTGATAGGTAAACACCTATAATCTGAAACTTTTGGGGTAATACACTGAAGTGCCAAAAGTCATGACTGCAATATGCAAACATACAGATTGCAATAGCATCGCATAAAGAAATGTATAATTGTCAGGGCTTTCATTTTCACTCAAGTGATTCATGTGAAAAGTTTTCTGATGTGAGTATGGCCGCAGCACAGGAATTAACTGAATTTGAACGCTGAATGCTAGTTGAAGCTAACGCATGGGACATTCCATTTGGAAAATTGTTTGGAAATTCAACATTCCTTGATTCACAGTGTCAAGAGTGTGCCGAGACAATATAATTTCAGTCATTACCTCCCACCATGGACATAAAAGTGGCTGACAGCGTCTACTTAATGATTGAGACCAGGAACATGTGCGTAGAGTAGTCAGTGTTAACAGACAAGCAATACTGTGTCATATAGCAGCAACAATCAATGTAGGACGTATGAGAGACATGTCCATGAGGACAGTGCAGCAAAATTTGGCATTGATGGGATATGACAGCAGAAGACCGACTCGACTACCCTTACTAACAACACGCCATGGTCTGCAGCGCCTCTGCTGAGCTAGTGAACATATCGGTTTAACCCTTAGATGACTGAAAAATCGTTTCTTGGTCAGATGAGTCTCAATTCCAGTTAAGAGCTGATGGGAGGGTTCGAGTGTGGCATAGATTCCACGAGGCCATGGACCCAAGTTGTCAACAAGGCATTGTGCAAGCTGGTGGCAGCTCCATAATGGTGTGGGCTGTTTTTACATGGCTTGGACTGGGTCCTCTGGTCAAACTGAACCAATCATTGACTTGAATTGGTTATATTCAGCTACTTGGAGACAATTTGCAGCCATTCATGGATATCATGTACCAAAACAAGGGTGGAATATTCCAGGATGACAATGCGCCATATCAGTGGGACAAAATCGTTCATGATTGGTTAATTCTGTACAATTCCAGTGAATGATTTGGCCACCTAGATCGCTAAACATGAATCCCATCGAACATATATGGGACATGATTGAAAGGTCAGTTCATGCACAAAATCCTACAACGGCAACACTCGCAATTATGGACTGCTGAATATTTCTTCATGAGACTTCTGATGACTTGTTGAGTCAATACCATGTCGAGTCGCTACACAAAAAGCCAGGCAAAAGGAGGTCCCACACGATATTAGGAGGTATCCCATGACTTTTTGCTGTTCAGTGTATGATCCATTGTGATGACTCTTAAGAATATTTTAATCGATATAACATTAGCAAAGCAGGTATTAAACTATTTTGTTTTGCTTTGCTTGAAGTCTCACTCCTAACTTAACAGCAATAATTCCATCACTTAATTTATACATAACAATTCTATAAATTTGTTTAATGGAGGCAAACTTTTGTGTAGAAAATTAATCAATGCTAGTATTTAATTTATTTACAATTAGAAGAAGAATTAAAAGAAAAAATATAGATTTATAATTTCAATGCTTCCCATTGTTACAACAAATATTCTTTCACTCCAAACACTCAATCCAAATACAAATAATCAATCCAAACACTTATTCCTCCTCTAGTTCAGCGGGATACCACGGGAGCGAACGACGCTGCCATCGCCTTTTCCGTCATCCAATGAGGTGGAGGCGAACCGTGGTGTTTCGCTGACTTAGGAAAATTCAAAACCTCTCTCTAGCATGCCTTCAGAGTGACAAGACGTTTTTTCCTGTTCTGATGTATTCCTATTAAAGTTTAATAAATTTTATTTCTGTTATATGCCAGTGTAATTCAACACATAACAACATCTCCTACAATCCCCTGAATTACTGCACTATTTTAAAGTCATTCAACAAGAAGAATCTCAGTATACTTAGGGTATTCTCGAATCCGAAAGTAGCTCATGACTTTGCTGTCTATTACAATGCTCTCCTTTGACTGTCTGGTCGCGAAATAGTCTACTGTTGTGACCAATTGACTGAATAAGGGAAAAGCATTCCCTTTTTCCAAACCCTGACACTTAAAAGTTACTTGTTTTAAAGGGCGTTGTTTTCATTGCCACAATTCTTTAATGAAGGTACCCTAAGTTTTGAATTTTTCAAGTCAATGGGAAAGATAAAATTGTTTCTTTAAATGAACATGTTTGGCAACTGATTCATACCTATTTTTAGGTCTCACCCAAATCAAAATGCACTATCCCTTTATCATTTGGTTCATCATCAATCTTTCAAGCTATAGTGCCTCATTTTTTTATAGATAATATTAACTTCAGAGAAGAGAGATTTTATGAAATCCATTAGGAGCCTCCATACAATTTGAAACCTCTAACTTAAGCATAATATAACATGTTTGTTTGACTTGGATCATGTCATCTATTAAGTCTAATTTTAATTCATCATAAAAAGTTATGATTTTATTGATTTATCTGTTGAATTGGAAATTTTGTGTGATAGCTTTTAAAATAGACACATAATATTAATATTTGTATGTAGATTTAAATGATTTGTTTATGACGGATAAAAATATTTGTGTAAAATGATAACATGTGGCTATTTGGAGTAAAATTTTTTAGTATTAACTAAAATAGTTGCATTTGTCCCTGCCATTCTTAAAAATTTGTATGTATGCATTTATATTTTATAAGGTTCCTACATTTTTTGTTGCCTTTAAACTTTTTTGTCATAATATCTTATTTCAGTGCAATTGCTTGAGATTTATTAGGCATATGATTTTTGGTTCTTTTATTGTCTTATTTACATGGGAGTAAGTAACAGGTAAGAGTGGTACTAAAGTTTATAGTAGTAATTCAATACCAAATTTTATTTAATGTTGAAACACTTCCACAATCTTGCAATACTAGTCCTCCATGTAACTTCAAAACATGGCTGTTTTAAGAAACTCTATTCTCTATCTATGAATTTCACAAATTAAGTTCAAAATAACAAGAGACCAAAGCCTAAGTAAGTGTTACACTACTTTAAATATTATCTATATAAAATAAGTATGTGTATGTATATTCTCTATACAAATCCACACCATTTGACCAATGCACACCAAATTTGTTACACTTATACTTTAGAACACTGCGGAAAACATATGATATTTCTTTCCTGTCTTCAGACCAATTTGTTGCCATGAAAATTGGCACACATGTAGTCTTAAAAGTGCACCTCAAAGCCCCAATTTTAAAATCTAAAGTTTGTTTTACTGCCATAAGTGGACATGAGCAAGGAAACATGTTCTACAGGGTTTGTGTATTTGAGTTAACACAGGGAAATGTCGCTGTCGTATTTTAGTTGTCGCGGTAAGAAAGAAGTTTTACAGGGTTTGTGTATTTGAGTTAACGCAGGAAAATATCGCGGCCATATTTTAGCTGTCACTTTCATATTTGAAATGTGAGCAGTGCCGGGTAATTTAACTAGTCATGACTAAGGACAGCTTAGTGGGCTATTCCATTTTTCTTAATGTAAATTTATTTTTCTTGTCTATTTATTTTTAATTATTATTGTGTTTCTCTTATTAGGTTGGGCTAATGCTCTAGTTGCAGGTATTAAATCAGGATGTAAAGGTTTTGCATTTTTTATTGTAAACTTCACCTTGACTGAAGAAGGACTTGGTGAGTTTAGATTTTAAATTTAATTAAATCTTTGAATTTAAATGTATTCTTGAGCAAGTTGATTTAAATGCTATAAACATATTTATTTTGGGGTAATTGAATTTTTTAGTTAGAACTAATTTTTTAATTAATTTTTTAGTTAATTTAAATTTAAGAGTTAGTAATAATTTGAAAAATTTTATTTATGATTCTTTCCTGCTTATTCCATTAAATGTTAGTTTCTAGAGACTATAATCTCATGCTTAATAATTTTTTCAACTTGTTAAACAATATGGAAAATTTACTTTATTTTACACAAAACATTTTTAGATGCTTCTGACTTAATGCTGAGATGTATCAATTAAACCTTTTCTAGTACTATTTATTTATTTCTAAATTTTTCTTTCATACGTTGTAATTATTTCTAAAATCTAGTTTTGGTTTAGTTGATAACTATCACACCACCTCTTTCTTCCATGCATGTGTTTGGTTCGTTATTATCTACTGTAGAGGGTTACACTTCTTCATGGGGTATATTTATTGTTACATGTCTTGGTTATATATAAAATACAGGAATAGTGAAGATCGCATAGGAAAGCCCTGTTTATGTCCGTCCTCCACGGTCTCCGCTGGTCCCACTCCTTTTTTCTCTCTACAGCTCCCTTTTCTTCCCCCTGGCCCAGATGACCATTCAAGAAAACCCCCGCCAGCATCCCTCTGGGATCCAATTGCTCACTCTACAACCATTCTGCAACATGTTGACTGGAGAATCTCACAATAGTATTCGCTGTAAGCAATAGAAAATAAAAGATCTATATCACTAAAATGCAAGGCAAAGTGCTTGTTATTCTGTGTTTTCTGGATATTATTTAGACAAGTTACATCTACATTTCAGAGTTGAATATTCTGTTAAATCACTATTGATTGTCTTGTTAGGTGATTTGACATTTTACTTTACAAATGAGAAATACCAACTCAAAAAGCTATGCAAGTCAAAAGAAAAGTAAATTCAGAAAAAATAAAATTATGAAAAATAGGGATTTAAAACACAATTAAAAACAACTGCTTTTGTATAAGCATCAAAAATCATTTAAAAAAAAGGTATAAGATATTATTGAAAAAATTGGTATTGAATTTGTAATTATTAGAAAAGTACAAAATAGATGGAGAATGGGACCCTTATGCTGTTATTATTTATTAAAATTTTTTTTTAGCAATCTTCATCGATATAGTCAGGCAGACCTCTATTGCTTTGAATTAACACGTCATACATTTTTAAAATATCATGTTTAAATATTGTTGTGTTGCATATTTTGAAGTATGTTTCATTTTCATAATTTATGGTAACATTTTGATTTACTAAAACATAAATCAGATAATGGGATTCTTGTTTATTGCTTACTTTAGAATTTTATTTATTATGTTGAGTTATTATTTTTCCTGTATTTTTGGAATTCATATATAGCTTCGAAAAAGAATAAATAATTCTTTATACTTTGTACTCCAGTTACTTAAACAAAACCAGAATTAGGCCTCCTAAACATAATTCCATAATTGTTTAATCCCCTTATATAAATCCATTGCAGCCAATTGAGTGCAATAGTCGTCTTTCATCTAAGTTGCTCTAGAGGAATTTTTTATGATCACAAGATATGCTTGTTGTTAGAGTGACCAGTTAAGGATATGGAATTCATTCTAGTACAAAAAACAAATTATGTCTAGAAATGGGCTCTACTTCCTACTCTCTGGCTAAATTGTACATTATTCTTCATTTGAGCAAAAATAAAAATTACAAAATGCTGTGCAAAGACCATAAGAAGTAGAAGTATGTTGCTATAAGCAAAGCTAAGTAAATTTGTAGCTAAAGCTGAAAAGTTGTACGATTTTCGTACATACTTTTATTCCTAGTGGTAATTTTATGCAATTGTGAAAAAGCATTCCAGTGTTAGAGTTTTGTCCTTTTAAAGGACTAAAGTAAAGATGTCAATTCAGAATGGATAAAGTATCAACAAATATATTCCAGGTATAAGAAGAAAAATAAGATATAGTAGTTGTCATATTGCAACAAGGATGCTATTAAAATTATATAAAAATATTATATTTATCTCATAATACTATGTCAGGTGAGAGAGTGAAAATAATATTTATATCAAATAAATTTCCCCATTGCAAAGACAAAATGGAACAAGGAAACCTCAGAAGAAAACTAAATATATATCTATACATCAAGCATCTATAAAAACTGTATAAATGTTTCTTATGTCTAGAAAAATGTTTCAAATATATATATTTAGAAAGCTTTTCACTATAATGTCCATTTTGAATCAGTATATAGCTCAACCAGAGCCACCACTATATATTAATTGCATTTGTAACATAGAATATGCAGCACTCAAATTTGAGGTTTCTTTTTTTATTATGAAACATGGTTTTTAATAAATTTTACAAACACCTAGTTGTTTAATAATTTGTTTAAACTGGTTGAATTTTTTTAATTGGGAAGTTCAGTTATTTTTATAGGACTAATATCCTTTTAATGTTCCCTCTAATATGTGCATTTATTAATTACAGCTTCAATTAAAATAAATTTGTCTACCTCTTATAAATAGAATAACAGCATTTTTTTTATTGAATTCTGGGATTAAAAAGGTAAATTAATTCTCCAGTAAAAGTATGAATGAGTGTAATATCAATTGCTTATTTGATATACTTTTTAATAGTATTATTGAATTATACATAAAAATTTCAAGTACAAATTCTTTACTTATAATTTAGAACACACTGAGGAAATTTTGACTCTATTGTTTCAAAACTTGGCTTTGTTGAAAGAAAAAGGAGTTCAAGAGTGGTTTTTTGAGGAATGCAAGATGATGAATGCATTGACTTTTCGTTACAGAGACAGAGAAAAGCCCATCTCATATGCATTAACTACAGCTGGAAGAATGTGTGTAAGTACAAAATAAATTCCAAAATGCACTCAAAAACTCATTGAACATATTTCTGTGAATATTATTCATACTTTGCAGTATATAGATGATTGAGCTTTTTATAGAAAAGCTATAATAGGTTCCAAAAGATGCAGCAATACCTGAAAATTTAATATTTATTGAATTGTTGTAATACAGAATAGTGGTTAGCAACTTTAAGAGATGAAAAAGGAACACTATCTTAATTTCGTGTTACATTTTATTCTTCTAAGGCTATAAGAAAATGGGTGAGACATGCTAAAAGTCAAATTTCTAGAAAAAGGTGGTATCTTAAAGTCCTTTAAAATACTCCTAACAGACCTGTAAATTATCAGGGTTCCCATGGGTGCTTAGAAAATGCTTATAAGTGCTTATTTTGACCTTCCATTTCTAAGGGCCCTTACAAGTGCTTATTTTTCATCAATAGTCCTTAGAAAGTGCTTATTTTCCTTCGAAAACAAAATTCAGTTTTCAAATGACGATATTTTTTCACAATATTTCCGACCTCTTTTTAACGGCTGATCGGCAATAAATCTGCTTACAAGTACGGTTTTGGTGATGATTCGGGAACTGGCTTGCTTGAATTGCAACCCTTGATACATGATATACAAATCATCGATCGACTCTTGATGAGCACATAATGCACTTTAAAAACTTGAAAACACATTAAAAATCAGTCTGGTTTTGACTTGTGAGAGTGGCTCTTGCAATGGACAAAATAGTTGCCCTGATAGAGGAAACTAGAATACAATCATCAAATGTTAATTAATTTTGTTTTATTCAGTTACCTGCGAGTGCAATGTTTTAAAAATTTATTATAATTATGGGAAAATGTATTTTTAAGTTTGTAGGTGAATCGAAAACAATATAGAGATAATTTATTTTAATTAACACTGCTATCTGAATGGAAACCCAATGTGTTGCAATTTTTTTTAAATCTAATTTTTTTTATGCTTTTAATTTTATGTAAAAACTATCCCAGAAAAAAAAGGAGAAATTTTGAAGATTTTCGGAGGTGATTCTGCTTTGAAAATGCAAAACAATCGGTTATAAGTTCCGAAAAAAACCCTACCCGCTCGATTAAAAAAACATCGGAGGAAAATATTGCATAAACGTAAACCAGAGTGCTGGAGAACCGAGAATAGTCAGGGAATTTTATGAATCGGGAAAAGTCCTTTTGAAAACTGGAAATTTTGGACTATAATTGTATTTACCGCTGACTGGAAACGAAAGTAATTTTTCTATGCTTTATAATTTTTTCTTTGTATCCTGGTGACAAATAATCAATGGCTGACTGTGCTTGAATTTCACTCTGCTTTTGTTATGGCATGCGTAATCTGTTTACATTGTCAGCTTAGAGGATTATTTTCAAATTAATTTTGTTTCCTTAAAATGATGTTTGTAATCGTATAGTGTAAAGGCGGCTGGTGCTCCTTAAATCTGTAGTGGCAGAAAGTCCTCACGTTGGGTTGGTGTGGAAGTTTGGAGAGTGGGGCGCCAGCTCAGATGTCTCGTCATCTGATCGTGGTTCAAAATGGTGGCAATACACCGAATGGCTTAGGCTGGGAAGGTGGCAACTAGTTGAATATCTGTCCAACAAAATTGCATTTTTTTAAACCTTTTTTTTATCCAAGTTTTTGCACAACTCTTATGATCCGTTTTGGTTCACAGGAAAATATTTTCTTCAAACTCATTCGGTCTCCGATCCAGTCAAATTTGACTCTGACGTATGCAACTTGCAATCCTTTTATATCCTTTTAGTAAATTAATAGCTTGCCAGTAATTATATTTTATTGAAACCTCCAATAAAGCCAATAGATGAATTTACTTCTTATTTTCATTATGAATCTATGAAACCGTATTATAAAATAATTTCTGGGGTGAGTAATTTCCATTTCATAAGCAGGCTGAAGCTGTAGACACAACTAGGTAAGCACTGTAATTTCAAAAAAATAAATAAAAAATAAAAAAAATTTGGGAATTTTTTTGAAAATGAGTGTGTGTGTATCAGGGAGGAGTCTGACCCAGACAACACAAAATGATGTTTCCGACCCATAAGCAGTAATATGCTAAAAAATTGCTCAGACACTCCCCTAAAAACCATTAAAAAGTAAAAACCAAACTATTTGAAAAGAATAAGAAAACGAAATCAAACTCGCAACAGTAGCTTTGAGACCGACAACATGCAAGTACAGTCCTCATCAAACTTAGCTCTTTCTTTCCGTTTTTATAAAAGCAAATACACTGTGAAACTGTGAAAAAAAAATTTTTTTTTCCTTGCGGTCTTCATTCTATAATTTGTTTATGTACTTACATATATTGCTAATACATGTACACATAAATTCCCATATATATTAACTGCTGAATTTTGTATAGATCAGACGGCTTATTTTGAAAAATCTCATTTTTGTATGGCATTATTTGTGTAAAATTTTTAGAAAATACACTTGAATTTTTAATTTTTTACATACTACTGTTCTTATAAGATTAACTAATCAGTAAGAGCATCCCCATTTGGTCGACAGTCAGGTATTATATTGTATAATACGGTTTCTACAATGCTTTATTTAAGTCCTGATAAAGTCCTTATTTTGTCCTAGAAAGTGCTTAGAAAGTCCTTATTTTTAGTTAGAAAAAAATAGTGGGAACCCTGATTATGTAGCATTAGTTTTTTTAAGGATATTAGGGGGCTCCGCTCCCTTCTTACTTAAGCTCGCCAATCCCCTGTGATTTCAATGCAATTGCATTTGGTTTGCTTTGCAAACCAACATACGAAATAAAAGTTTGCTTATTGCATAAGTTCTAATTCTAAGAAATCAGTCAATCAATCACAAATGATTCACACTAAAACAGTTAAAAACCAATCTATCTGTATGCAATAATAGAGAAGAAAAATCATTTCAGATAATCATTTGAAGTAGAAAATTGGTGTCTAAGTAAACAATTTTGAGGACAGGCCGCATAAATAATAAACATACTTTCAATGGTCCATATAAATTTATACTTATGCACTCATTCATAGTCTTTTAAAGAACTATTTGTACCAGGTGTTAGGGTTGCCTTTTCTGATTTAATGTTCAGGCTTCCATTTTTCTTGTGAATTCCTATCATGTTGTCTCCCTTGTGCTCCATGCCATCATGATTCAAAAAGTATTTTTAATACACATTGAATAGGAAAATGTGGAAAAAGCATGTATCAAATTGATGCCTCTGCTTGAAATGTAGGCTCTTAATTCTACACATAATTAATTTTCCCTGTCCCTAATGTTGTTTCTTTAATGTCTTTATTTTTAAGATTTTATTCTTTATTGTTCGTAATTGACTTTTAAGATCAATTTGAGTGTCCACACAGTGAGTTAAAATAAACTATCACTTTCCATTAGGCTGATATAATCTAAGGTTAACAAAAGTGCACATGAAGAAGTCTTTAAAAATCCAAACTAGATTTTATTCAAAAGATAACAAATAAATTTGAGTTAAAATTATAAGATTACAGTCTAAGATAGTTACTAATAACATTTTAAAGTAAATTTAATAACTTGACCGAGAGAGATCACGTAAGTGGGTATGTGATCAAGCAAGTGGGAATGGGAATTTGATCGGGAATTCTGATGCAACAGATTGCAACAACACATTACAAGATTTGCATAATCGTGACAAGATTTACATATGATTCATCAAATATGTTGGCTCAGTAAAATTTAGAAAAGAAAGATAAGGTTTTACCAAACAGTAACACTCTTAAAAATTTTTTTGTGCAATTTGACTATATACATGTTACGTAAAAAAAAATTACTCACCTGATCGCACTTGTACAATTTACATCGCAGAATAAAACGGAAGGTAGCAATCGATGGGGATTAATTTTTTCTACAGATATCAATATTTTAAATTTGTCTAAGGCGCCGTCTTCATATTAAATTTAGTGCTTTTTCCAATAATTTCAATACAACCCCCCCCCCCATCTTTTATCACAAATTTGGATACTACACATTATTTCAGGCGTAAATAAGAAAAAGTTAATCAATTTTATTAGATTTTTCACCGATTTATAAGTGTTTGAAAACTAAATTTCCTAATGTTAAATTGGTGTTTCACTTTTTTTTGTTACATTTGCTAAAAACATTTTTTTTTCTTGGAATTTTTTTTTCATCCTTTGCTTTTCAAAAACCCAAACACAATCTATAAACATTTTAATTATCAAACTGAATTTACTATTTTCTATTAATTATGAATTTAATATTCATAAAAAGTTATTAATAGAAACATGGGCAAATTTTGACACCATGTGATTCAACTGTTGCTGAAACATGGGAGATCCAAATTTCGCTCATTGCAAGCATAATTAGTAGTGCAGTTACACTGTTTGCCATATTCGATGATTATTATCGTTATTGGGGATTGTTCACATAGTGAAAACAGAAATTTCTCCCATCAGATCCTAGGATTCAATCAGAATGGATTGACTTTGTCACCATCTTAATAAACTCCATACCAAAGCGCCTGTAATAGGTCATTGACTGAGAGGGCAACTACACGTTTTTATTAATATTTATAATGTCATTGAACTTCGAACATTTACACGCTCCCTCAATGGTTTTTCTTGGTCAATTTTATGCCGTTTTTCATTATTTTTTCATCAAATCCACCTAAAGTTGTGTGTAGAATCCAAATTTGTGATAAAAGATGGGGATTCGTATTGAAATTATCGGAGCAAGTGCCCAATTTAATATGAAGACGGCCCCTGCTACCTTCTGTTTTGTTCTGTGATGTAAATTGTGCAATTGCGATCAGGTGAGTCGTTTTTTCTGTGACCGCTGTACATCAACAGAAAAAATCTTTACCATCCTCCTTTATTTTACAAAGTTGAACAAATTCAAAAGCACCGTTTAGTAATAGATGTTTTAAATTTCTTTGCATAAAGAAGCATCTTCATATCAAAGTGCATAAACTTCATTATTTTCAAGGATAATACGCTATTTCAACAAGAATTTGAAATATACGGGAGGAATGTTATTAAAGTTCACATTTTAAAAAGCTCTGTAATAAGAACTATTAGTCTGAATGAATTTTAATTTTTTATTAATATGGGAGCCAGTTCTGTTAGCAGTGGACAATGAAAAATCGTTTTAATGAGTGACTAAATTTAATTAGGTTAATGATTATGTACAGTTGAGTTGGCGAATACAATGAAAGCTATGAAGTTTCCTATTAGTAATGAGTTCACATCATAGTCATTCCACCATCGGCACTCACCGCCATCTGTTGCGGTTACATTCAGCCGTTGCCTCCAAGTCACACATTCTCATGCTTGCTTGACCGGATTACTTCTGCAGCGTTTTTGGCTCTCAGTATTTCTCGAAAGTGCTGTGGTGACCTCTAGTGGCAGGCTGATCACCACATTAATACTATTGAAGCAATGGAATTTTTTAGTAAAGGTCAGTAGGGAGTTGAATTAACTTCACACTGGAGCAACACAACGGGTTATTGGCGATGTTCTGGGATCAGTTCCCAAGAGTTTACAAAATTAAAAATGCAGCTCACACTACAGCACTAGGGGATCTAATGATACTTTGATATTGTGAAATAATACAATAAATCAAAAAAATTTACAAATTATGCTAGAGATGTTCAATATGTTGTCCTTCATTTTGTGCTATGAGCTGAAATCACAAATTAACATATCAAACAACTGAACTATGTGTTACTGTCAGGATGCTGTGGATATGGTGCATAATACTTACTTCAATTCCATCAAGTTTGTCCTCTTAATGCAACATTCTTTAGAAGTTTTCAAAACCAAAAGCTACAAGTTTAAGTATGATGAATGTGCTGGTCATGTTGGAAAATGAAAGCTGATTAGTCTTTGGTTTCCAAAATTAGTTAAAGCTGCTGCTTTACTGTTGCTATGTGCTGAAGAGTGTCATCTTGCTTTAAAAATTGTAGTATTCAGACACTGATGCTATTAAAGTATTGAAAAATCAGTTTCTCAAAAAAAATATACGTAATTTTTTCTATTGACAGAATAGGTAATGAGACCCAAAGGACAGATTTCCTCGAAAAATAATGCAACAAACCAGCAATTAATACTGACAGTAAAAGAACCAGCAATAAATATTGCTTTAAAGCGGCACTATCAGTACAATGACTTTTGGGATATATATTTGTCAATAATATGTAATTCACATACTTGGACATCAGTGTGCATTACTGCTCCACCTAGTGACTAAATTTTGAACTGGCTTTAAGAGTATTCATGTAAAATTTGAGTCATTCATTCTAACCAATTGTTCCTCTGATCCATGGGAACTGTGAATTTTACCTATGCTCCTTTTCAGAATTTAACTTTGAAAAACAAATAGGAAAAGAAGTATTAGCTTTAATGACTCATTTAGAAAGTACAATGGTTTGTGGAAAGTATCAAGTTACAGCCATTACAAGCTATTTTAAAAGCTTAATTTACTGTGAGAGCTGAATTGGGAAAGTTCTAACTCACTACTTTCATTGCCTGTTTACGACATGTAGTGGGTTTGTGATAGGGTTACCCACCTTCGATAGTCTGTATAATTCTAATATTTAATGTTTTCAACTATAATGTAAACTTCCTTCTATTAATAATAATTTCAGTTACGAAATTATGTATGATTTAAAAAAATTACATTATTTAAGATGAAATGTGGCAGAAAGAAACTGAAAAAACTTTAAATTTTGTTCCTCTATATATCTTAAACCTCAAAGATTACAAAAAACTTAAGTTTTGGTTACTTGATCTATCTGCAATGAACTCGGTTTTAATTTTATTGATTTTAAAATATATCATATTTTAAAGAAGTTATGGTGTGATCAACACTGACCTGTATTTCTTAAATTTTTTCCGTGGACACATTTTCTTTATTCCACTTAAAGATGCAGAAATACACTGCTAAAAAACTATTTAATCAGGACTTGTAATTTTATCCATTTTTATTGTGCATTTTTTGAAATGTATAGTTTAATTTTTCATTGGACAACTATAATGAATTCATTACAAAACTTCACATTTCAATATTAAAGGTTTTCAAATGTGAGATAGATACTCTTTAAAACCTGAGGTATGATTAAAAATACTAACCCCCTCCTTCTACAAATTATTACTATTTTCATCTCCATTAATAGCTTGCAACTCATCCCAACTTTATGTCTATTAAATATTGTTAATTCATCAGGTAGTGCATAATTTTGGTCTAAACATTTGTATGTTCATATTTCCTGTTATAGTGTTTTAAAATTGTTTTATTTAAAAACATATGAGAATCCTTATAAGTCAATTTTCTATTTTTATTTGAATTAATTAATCATTTTATCAATCAGTTTTTCATTTTAACATCTCATACAAATTTCTTTCAATCCTAAAAAATTCTTTCATAATGAAAAAGCCATTAAAATTCATTAAATAATATTTATTCCATGGACAAAACTTAAATTTAAAGGCTAAATTTATATTACACTAGATTTTAGAATGTAATTTTGTCACTTGTTCATTTATTTATAAGTTCTAAGAATATTGAAAAGTCATCTAAGAACTTTCACAAAGTTTTAGAATTTATACAGGTCATGCTAAATAAAAGAACTTATGAAGCTTTGTTTTTTAGTATTCTTTTGAAGTATACTTTTCTATTCACTTAGCAGATTCTATTCAGTCACTGAGTGGAAATTCTACATAATTAAAATACAAGATTTTTTGCACATATCCTCAAGCAAAACTGAAATATCTTTCGCAAGATGGAACTCTTATAGTAATTAATTTTTAGGAACATAACAAATAGGTATTGTGCAGTATTTGTTATGGCTTAAAAAATTATCAAGAGTCAAAGTAAACATCATTTGTTTACTGCTACAATTAGATTTGCATTTCTAAAAATTCCTGCTTGTAACCATTAATTTTAGTTTAACAGGTAAGAGTTTTTAAGCTTGATTTTATTATGCAATGAAATGTTTCATGGCCACGTGGAAATATAAGATCCATGTAATGTCTATTTTATTCCATATTTTTGTCATAATTGCAAAATTTTTATTGCTTACAAACTTTTGACTAATATCTAACTTAAATTTAAATTCATATGTAGCTAATTCAGTTCATTTTGTCTATACTATGTTTCACCTTAACTTGTCAGCATTGGGAAAGGCAGACACGATGTTCATCCGCATGAAAAATAGTTCCAACTTGATTTGGAATTTAAAATAAAGAAAATGCATATAAACGTGTAAATATTGTCCTACAATGAGGAAGGAGTGATTTTTGACCATTTATAATTGGTTATTTATTTGTAAAAAGCGTTTATTTTTTGACCGAAGCGAATGAATATGTCCAAAACGCAATTCTAGTTCGGTTGAAACCGGTTTCCAAGGTAACATTTCTGGCGAGCTAAATACGCTTTCCGCCAAGTCTGCGCCATTTCGCTCTGTGTCTTTGCTAGCGTGCGTACCTACGTTCGTATCTCTCGTTTCTCTCATTTGCTATTTTATTGGAGTGTGTTTGATACTCTGAACATGACTGAAAAATGAACGTCGCCAACCAAACTGTATACGTCATCAAAGCAAGGAAAATCAATTGGTAGTGGAGCTCGGAGGAACATATTGAATGTTTATTCTCGACTTCGAGAAGAAAACCCTAGTGATTCCATTAACCAAATCGTCGAAAAGGTGTCCCAACTAACTGGTGTTTCCAAAAGAACTGTTTTTCCTTTTAAAAAAGAAAAGAAGACGTCAAGTCCTTTGAGAACTCCAGGAAAAAAACGACCTTCTGTCGTTGGAAAAAGAACAAGAATGATGAAATATGACAACTTTATCGTGCAACCGACGAAAAATTCATGATTTTTTCCGTCCAAATGCAATTCCTACATTGGACAAAGTTCTAAATGAAATTAACAATGATAAGGATATTTTTTCGACAAACATTAGCCGAAGTACACTGTACAGGATACTGAAAGATTTGGTTGTTATATTTTATATATATTGATGATGTATAAATGCATGTGATGAATAAGTATAACGTAAATATAGTTTTCTCATTGTAACTAATATTCATGAAAGAGATTGGCTTCTTCTGCACACTTTCTTGTAAACTATTTTAAAGGATTCATAAAATTAATAATTTACTACTAATCAACCCGACACCGTTCCGCCAGTTTCAGAATATGTTTAACATATAAGGTTTATTTTTTCAACTCTAATTTTTAAAATGGTCTCAATTTTATTATTATATGTATATTTAATATATTTGTATTTTTTAAAATAATATTTATTTATTATGAATGTATTTGTATCTTTATATACCTACACAGGATTATAATATATAATTTTTTAAATAATTAAAAATAATACTCAATTAGAAAAATCAAAACGGATTTATATTAACATAGAGTAGCTTTTTGTTTTTTAACGACTGTAATGCAAGAGCCGTTGGAAATAAAAAATCTGTGAAACGTATAAAATTTCCACGTGCATTTTATCTCTCCTTGCCAAAAAGGGCGAATTTCGTCGCTTGTAGTTGACTTCTTCCGACAGTGTAACCCTAGTTTCTATGACGACGGCTGCGATGCGGTCAACGTAGCCTTTTCTGTACTGCCAAGTTAGGGTGAAACAGACTATATGTCAAATTATGAAATTAACATTTTCCTAACAATTTACAAATTTTGATCACTTATTGATTGTGCCAAAGTGTCCCTATTAACCAAAATTTTCATTCATTTATCTACTGGTCAATTAATTTTTGTCATCTTTTAGCTTTTTCCAATGGAAGAAGTAATATCTGGTCCTTATCTGTTACATGATTTTCAACCTGATCTGATTTATAAGTTACTGGATGTATTGATTCCTGATAAAATACGGTACACATTTTTCATGGTTTCTATTTAACTTAGTTATTTAAAAAAATTGGGTTCTCGATTGAATCTTTAATTTTTAGGAAAATGATGATACTGGATTTAACCGTATTGTAATTCAATTATTTTCCTTATTCATTTTATATTTTTTAAGTAATAAAAATTTTTTTAATTTCCTAAAATATTTTGTATTTATTTTGAGAAAGATAATTGTAGTTTCCTTTTAGCTTTTCTAAAACATTCAGATATTCATGACAGTATTCTAAAAGCTTTTTGAAATATCAGTTCAAAAATTACAATGATCGACGTTTTGATGGTAGAGATGGAAGCTCTGTTTAATAATATGTTTTCAGTAATTAGGTGTTGAATTAGCCTCACCAAAATATATAGAGAAATATACATTTATTTCCATGCACCAGAAAGGATGGAAGATTGAAATCATTCATGACTTTTATGTCAGAGAAATTTAAGTAAACTTTAACCACTTTCAGAACATGATGAGGTTATGTGGTTATTTTGTTTTTATTTTCGTTGGGAGAATTGTGTAATATGTTAATAATGGTTTATGCAAATGAACTATAATGAGTTCTAAGTAAATGAAAGTAAAATAGAACAATATCCTTATTCCTTGTTTAATACCTCTTGATTGCACAGTCACCTGTGGTAATATTATCAATGCAGTATACAGTTTTGTGAAGCACTTTGCAGAAGATTATATCAAAAGAGCATTTTTAAACACCTGGACAGATAAACAGTTTTTTGTAATTTATTGTTTTTCAAATGCACACAAAAGCACATACTAAGTTTTGCTACTAGACAGGGGTAGAAAGATACCTCTGAGAAAACACCTTTTCTTGTTGCTTATGTTAGATGGTTTTAACTACTTGTTTTAAAATCTGCTATTAATGACATTTTGTTTATGCACTTCAGAATTTTTGTACTAATTCATTGTGCTATTGTTTAACGTTAATAAACATTGAAGTTTTAGTTTTTTTCATCTTCATAAAGAATATTATAGCAAACTTAACCATTTTCTCTATACCAGAAATGTCTTTTCACTTGATTAAACTTTAAAAGAAGTGTCATACATCTTTTTTTTATTTCATGCAAATTTAGCTCAAATGATTAAAATAAAGAATATTTATGTAGTAATATTATTTAAAACTACATTGAGTTTAATTTCTTCCAAATTAATTTGTTGCATGATGTTAATCTTTTAATAAAATCTCTAAATAAAATCATAATTTCATAGTTATATATAATTCATAACACCTATTTTGCTGTTTTGCAATTTAATTTCAAACATTGATAAATACATATTCTACTTGTATTTCCTTTTGAATAATATGTTCAGACTGTTTTTAGGATTGCAATAGTTGGGAAAAAATTTGAAGATATTTGTACTGAAACTGAAAAGTGGTATGGTACGAAATACAAATTGGAAGCCATCAAAGAAGAAACCTTAAAAGTCAGTATGAAATATTTATTATATTAAGAATTGTATAGCTATCCAAGAAAACTTACATAATTATTATGGTGTTATGCATAGAATATTTATCTTTTATTCAGTTTAAATCAGGGTTGTCCAAACCTTTTAGCTTCCCTGGGCCACATTGAAAAAAAGGCAAGTTGTTTTGGGTCATATATAAAATACACTAACTCTAATGCCAGCTGTTGAGCAAAAAACTATGAAATGTATAATTAACATATTTAAGTAATTTAAACTTCATGAATTTTTTATTATAAAAGTAAAAGACAAGACAAGACAGCAACATGAAACTAGTGGGATGTTTGACATTGTTTTTGAGACACTAATGCTTCGATATTTGGTTCGATGGAAGTAGTTGCAATTCTCAGTGAGTTCCTAAGGTGCTTTTCAGATATTTTGGTTCTAGTTTTCTCCATGTGCTTCGTCCTTGAAAATAGCTGCTCGTGAATGTAAGAGTGCTTCTAAATAGAAATGACATGGATAAAGCATGATTGTGAAGCAATGGTTATTTTTCTCTGGAAAGATATATCTTACGGAGTGTCAGTAAAGAGACAGGATCAAATTTTTCTTTAAGTTGAATGTCAGATTGTAGCTATGCATTCCATTTGAAAATATGCACGTATATGAAAATATGTCAACAGAAAATAGTAGCAAATATAGCAAAAAATTGATAATTTTTCCGAAAATCTTGAAACCTGTTCTCAAATTTCTGTCTCAAATCCAAAAGCAGGGCTGCATATTTTTTGTTGTTCACAGAATCATGTTTAGCCAACATCTTAAAATACATAAAATTGTTTGCTACAATTTGCGATTGCCATAGTTTCAGTTCCATTTCGATTGCTGTTGTTGTTTGAAATATTGTATTGATAAGTTGATTTTCACCTTGAAGACACATGCTTAACTCGTTTAAATGAACAGTCAAGTGTACCAAAAATGCTAAATCTAAGCCAGTTTTCATCAAGTTCTGGCACAAATCTTGTTTTCGATTCCACAAATTGCTTGATTTCATTTCGCAAATCAAAATCTTTTCAGCATTTTACCTCTACTTAACTATCTTCTTCCGAAAAGTAAATAATATCCTCATAGTTAGTATCCATAAATTTAATGAATTCCCTTAATTGGTGATGATTCAATCCCTTGGCCTTAATAATTTACAGCCCTGAATGAAGCTATCTGCATGAAGTTATCCATCTTTAAAGCTTTTGTACATAAATTTCCTTGGTGTACCACTATGCAGTGATATCTCATCCTACGTAAATTTTGGTAGTCAATTGCATCGTCTTCTATTAATTTTGCAAATCCATCTCTGTTGCCTATCATCGCCAGGGTACCATCACTGGCTATACCAGATGTGTTCACAATGTTCCAAAAATTGCTTTAATGTATTTTTCACTGCTTTGTATAAGTCTCTCGATTTAGTTGTGTCTTTTAACCCCTTCTAATAAAATGACGAGTCTCGCTCGACATTGGTTTTTCCAGCTATACCTGCCAACCAGCAATGGAAGTTTTCAGTAGTACCAAAGGAAAAAATTCGTAGTTAAGAATTTTTCAGTAGTCAAGTAAAAATTTAAGATACTGGCTTTAATAACATGCATATATCATTAATTCAAATATTCAATTCCAAATTTCAAAGATACATGCAAAACATTGTATTATTTATAATTAGTAAGGTATATCAGGTATGAAAACACATAGAACAATAACTGTGTATGAAATAATTATATCACATTATACTAAAAATTGAAAATGTTTTCCATAAAAAACATTTAATAATTAAATTTAAGCTCTCCTTCCCTTTTACCAAAAAAAAAATTTATAATAATGAAAAAAATACAGAAATAAATAAATTAATTGATATATTGTGAAAAATAAATACAATGGAATTTTTCCGTAGAAAAAATCATTGATTCCGTAATCCATAGTTCTCGATTCACTTCTGTAGAAACTACGGAGAATCTGTAGTAGTTGGCATCTTTGTGAATATGATAATAGAACTTTGGGGAGTGTCCATCTCAGAGTATCACCCCTTTGCAGAGTGGAATCGTCTCCGAGTGGTAGAAATGTCTTTCGAAAATGAACAGTACAAGTCATGGCCAAATTCCTATTAATCAGTGAGATTTCATGCCTGTAAATATTTAGTGCAAACATTGGTCATTATATATTTCTACTACAGGAAAAACGTGTTGTGAAATAAACACCATAATGGATAAGAGTAGTACAAGCTATGAAGATCAAGGTTATTGAAGAGATTATGAAAAATCAGAAGAATTAAGTAACATTTATCTGATACTGATAGTGAAACTAATGTTAGCAAAATATTACCAAGAAGGCGATAAGGTGCTAGGGGATTAATAAGGGATGATAGTGTACGTTCTGGAATCGCAGACACATCATCAGAAGAATGGATTTGGAAGGAAATAGATAATGTACCTGAAATAAAGTAATTTACGGGAATGCCGAGTGTAAATGCTCTGACTTTGCGAAAACTAGGTGCTAATCAGAAGTTAGGAGAGGTTTTTGAAAAAGTGTTGAATATGAACTTTTAAGAATTATTATCAACAGAAACTATTAGGTATGTGTAACAAGAAATGAAGAAAGAACATTGTCCAAGCAAGAAAATAGATGTAGATTGGTTTGCTGTAACTGTCAACGAAATGAAAGCATATTTCACGCTATGCATTATTATGTTACAAATAAAAAAAATCAGATTTTCAAATGTACTGGTCGAAAAGCCCAATAGTACATACACCAATATTTTTACAGACTATGTCTCTCAAAAGGTTCTTAGCTATATCACGCTTCTTGCATTTTGCAGATAATGAAAGAGCAAACGATAACAATAAATTGAAAACGATCCGAAATATAGTAAATGATTTAAATGATAAATTAACTATTCTTTACACTCCCAAAAGTAGGTCATGTATTGATGAATCATTGATGAAATATAAAGTTCGATTGCGTTTTGTGCAGTTTATTGCATCCAAGCGAGCAAGATTTGGAATAAAATTTTATAAACTGTGTGAGTCTGAGTCAGGATATTGTAGCCAGTTCATATTTATAATATACATACATACAAGATTGGCGATTTGCCCACATCAGAAAGTGTGGTGATGGAACTATCAAATTATAAAGAATACACTATATTTGGATAATTGGTATTAATCTTCAAATTTGTTCCTAAAATTGTTAAAAAACGATACAAACACTTTGGAACCATATAAAAAAACAGAAAAAACATGCCAAAGGAATTTTCAAAATCTAAGTACTGAGAAAAGGAGAAGTTTGAAGTCTCTCCAGTCAAGGTTTACTAGCTTTGAGATAATCTGATGAAAGGGATGTATATATACTCAGCAGCAAACATTGTAATGCTGACATCTTGGATATAGAAAAAAAAGATGGAAAGGAGGAGAATGGTTTAAAACCAAGTTGTGTGATTGAGTACAAAAGTGGAATGGGAGGCATCGATAAAAATTATCAACAGTTGGCGTGTTTTACGGTTATACAAAATATATGAAAGGATATAAAAAAATATTTTTGTTATATGTTTGACATAGCACTCAACAATTCGTGCTTTATTTTAAAAATCAACAATACCAACACAATCGGAATTGGGAGCTTTTGATTGGACATAGCAGAGCAAATTCTACAAAAAGTAACACTACCAGATTATAAAACTCATAGGCACCCTTCGTATAGTGACACCCTAGTTAGGTTGCAGGCCAAAAGATGGGGATATTTTCCCGAATACATTCCTTTCTCTCAGAATAAAAGAAAACCTACTAAAAGGTGCCATGTGTGCTACAAGAATAAATATTAAATTCGTGATAACTTTCTAAAGTACAAATATATCTTGCTTTGAAATTGATTGGAAAAGAAAGTCAGAGAAATAATGTAATGAGTCAAATGGTCATTTTTCAATAAGTCATCCTAATAAATAGAATCTCAAAGCAGCATGAATTTTTTTTAGGTTCCTTTTCCAATCGTAACTCAAAACATAAAGGTACATCAATGAATTTTTACCTGAATCCCAGCCGAATTATATTCTTGAAATGGAGGCTTTGGTGATTTATAGGAACTTTTCAGTGTGCTTTCCTTAAAACACTTAGGTACGCTTTTAAGTTCTAAAGTTGAAAGGGCATTGCTTTGCTATATAGCTCTTTTGGGGCAATAAAGCTGACTGGCGAAAAAAACTTGCTTATTTAAAATATATATGTCCAACATTATTACTATCACCCTACTGTCATTAATAAATTACAAAATTAGCACTTCTAGTTTATAGTTCAATTTTGGAGCTATTCCTTACACAATATATCTTTTCCAGCTATTATACTTTCATAGGCACAAAAAATACAATAAAATTAAATTTGACATAAAAAGACAAGTGAAACATGCTTCATTCAAATTCTGTGTTAAAGAGACAAACATATCTGTCTTGCACAAAAAGTACTACAGGGTGGTTTCTTCCAATAAATTCATGAAATTCCTATTCTGAAGGATCAAGGGATCTGGAAATGGTTTTTAATGTTATTGGCAGCGGAAATAATTTATTTACTTGAGTTCAAGTATAAGGAAACAAAACGGTGGATACTTCCTACCCTTTTATTAGAAATACATGAACTCTCATTCTAAATGAATAGAAGGGGTTGAAACTGGTTTTTCTGAGGGTAAAGGTAAAAGTCTGCTACTAACTCGGTCATCCCATTCTTATCATATACATTAGAATTTTATTATTTTGAGTATTGGGTTAGGGCATACACCACACGACCACTCCTGGACTAATATTCTCACCACTTCTCTGATTATTTCTGGCTCTTGGCCAAAGAACATGGTGTGGTATATAAGAGGAACCTATTTCTGTGGATTAACTCAATTGTTCATTTAAGTATCTCACTCAGTTTCTTAGACTTCCCAATTACCCTAGGTCTTTTGTTTAATTTGCTCATGTTGAAAGTATCACACGAGGTTATACAATATGCTGACAGACTGAACAGATGTATTTAGTTAGAAATTGATCATCCTGCACATGATCATTTAACATCACTTCAGGTGACAAGGGGATTTTCGAGAAACCTTTGTATAGGGATGACCAATTACCTTCTTCATTGGTAAAGACTAAGAAAGCTTAGACACATATTGGGCAGCTCTGCTGGTGACTGGACTTCTGGATGAAGGGCCATTTTGGCCGTCATATAAGCCAGAGATTTAAACATGTATGTGTGGTAAATCAACAATTTTACCTTAAAATCCAGCATGGAAAATTAGTATTTTCAATGCTTAGTTATTGTAAAATTTAAACATTGACTCATGGAATCCAATGAATTTTATAGGTTTAGAGCAAAAGACAATTTATGGGTATTAATGGTGCAAATATAAAGAAAACATTTCAGTAACATTAACACTGGTATCAGCTCATACCAAATTATAAATAGTGAGGCAAGTTACAGTTTATTTATTTCAAACTTCATATTCCATTATATTTTTGGATATATTTAATTTTTGCTATTGAAACAATCTTCTCTGTGAAAACATCTAACTTTCTTTGAAATCACTGTTATTAATTTTAGAAATAATTGAATGAGTATTTATAGCATATAATATCATAAGAAAAATTTGAATTAGTTCATAACGTGTTCAACTAGAATATATCATCGGCTTATACGTTTAACACTGCTGAGTCAAAAATTTTCAGAAATGACTCAACCTTTCTTGACCAGAATGTGATCATCTTTAGATGACTAGTGAAGTGTGTTCACTAAGTTGTTGTTTCCATACATGAAGATTAGATTTCTTGAGAAAATTGCAAAGTTTTTTAAAGATTAGTGAATAAAACTTTTCCTTCGTTTTTCAGAACTATCTTTTAGACTGTTATGTTTCATTTGTAAACTAATGATATTTCTTATGATATTGTTTATGTAATTATAATCTTAACAGGCTTTTTTTTTTGCATACAATTATATTTTACAGAATTGGTGTGACGTCAAGCCACACCCGAATATAAAATTACCACTTCCTAATGAGTTTATCCCTACAAATAATGAAATAATCCCAAAAGATGAAGATGTAAGTGCATAATTTCTCATTAATAAAGATTTATATTTGAAATTTCAAGTTTGTTTTATATTTATATCATTTGTATTTTTTTTTCCAGATATCTCCACATCCTATCCTTTTGACAGTAAAAGATGAATTTTAATCTCTAGGATAAGTTGAATTAATCCATTTTTCTTAATATTAACTTTTTTCTATATAACTTTAATTTAATTTTCCAGAACACCAAAATGGGGCAATTATGGTTTAAGCAAGATGAACAATTTGGATTGCCTAAGGCTCTTATGAATATTCAGATAGAAAGGTAATTCATTTGACTTATAGCTTTTTGTTTATTATGAGAGGTAGCACAAGTCTGGAAGTTTTTTAGATGTAAAAGGTTGAATTTGTCTCTGGTCTTATGGTAAGCGGAATTCACACCTATGCTAATCATCTTTCTGTGTCAAGTTTGTACAATGGCATAAAGTATTTAATAATTTGACGATAATGGTGTTGTGTTTAGATCCCTTTCTCTGAGAACCACCAGTAACTTTGTTGCTAACATGACTTTATAGAAAATTAGTAGTATTAAATAGTCAGTTCAATTCTTGCCACTTCAGTCAGGTTGGGCTGTCTGCTGACTTCCTGATTTCTTTAACTGAACATACAGGGGTTGAACAAAAATATGGTAATACCTACCACCCATGTAACCTTGCCTAATATGGTGTAGGAGAACCGTTGGCATTCAAAACAGCTTGCAGTCTTCTTGATACTAGTCTTGATACTTCTCTTCTAAATACAGTTCTTGTATGCTTGCCAAGGGAATCTTGTACCATTCTTCCTGCTAAACGGTAGCAAGTTCAGATAACGATGATGGTGGTGGATAGAGATCAAGCACTTTCCTCTCCAATGTAGACTACAAAGATTCAATAATATTGAGGTCTGGTGACTGGTGGCGAGGGGGATGTGACAAATCATCCTTGTGCAAAGAAAACCAGTCGTGGATGATGTGAGCTGTGTGAACAGGGGCTTTGTCGTCTTGGAAGACACCAACACCAATCGGGAAAAAATTTTACCATAGGATGGACTTCATCGACCAAAATGTTCACCTAATCCTTGACTTTAATGTGCGCTTACAAAGTAATCATGGGGCCCACAGAAAACCGATATGGCTGCCCAAACCATCATAGAACCCCCACCACGTTTCACTTTTCAGGGTGGCGACAGAACCGGGAATTCAGGGAAATCAGGGATTTCTCAGGAAAGAATCATTTTCTGGAAAAAATCAGGGAAAACTCAGGGAAGTTTCGTTTAACTCAGTGAAAAAGTTGGAATTTCGTTTTGCAAATGGCACCCATTTGGTACTTTTCCGTTAGCCATGTGGGCACCACTTTGAATCAAATGTCAAAATGTCACCAATTTTGTTTTCATTCCAAAAATGAGAAGTGTATTTTTTACGTAAACATCCAAAAAAAAAGTTGTATACATTGTATACTGTTTTATTAACCTGTAACGGCTGGAAATCCTGTAACCGAAGTCTACAGCTGTGCCATGTTCCCTAATGTCAATAATAGGAACGTAGCGGCTTGCGTCTTTGAAAAATACTTACGACTGGAAAAACCTGCAAAAGTTAAACATCCGGTTCCAATTTAATCAACATTTAAATTTTTTTTTTTTTTTTTTTCAAAAATACCTAGATTGGCGATTTTGATTTTGGTCATTACTCGGGAAAAGTACTCATTTGGATTATGCATATGTTTTTTTTATTACATATGTGTTAGAAATTCTTATTTTTTTCGAAAATTTTCGAACTCTGAGGTTTTGTTTTCCTGAGAAGTTTACGTGTCTGTATTGATTTATAGGGTAGTCTGCTGTCATAATAATACCAGCATGGCGTTGCCCATTACAGTTCTTTTCGTGATGAATTCGTCTTTGTCAAATGCGGCCAAACTGGTTTGCGAAGAGATCCAATCGACGTGACGTCACAATCTCTTATGAAAATATAAATATTTAATTGAAAAATTATTTATTAAAAGAAAATCAAATGTATAAGGTATCTATCTGGTCATTTCAGCGGTAACTTTTGCAGCTGTGGTCTTCTTAGTTTTAGTCACAATCCTCCTTAATGATCAGTCTGTCACAATCACTCAACACACACTTTCGTCCATGCTGTGATTTTTAGCAGATGATGTTTTTCTGCTTTTCAAATATGCAGAATAAATCTTAGATACCGTACCTTATATTGAAAAACTAAACACTTCATCTACCTTGCTTACAGAAGCACCCACCAGACGAGCTCCAAAAATTTGCCCTCGTTCGAAGTCTGCTAGCTCTGACATGATGCAATTACTATTTCCCAGAACAGTGCCCCGACAACGACTGACCTGCACAGAGTATTTACGACGTTGTATAGGTGGCGTCAGTAAGCGAAAACACCAGCACCACGTACACATTTTAGTAGAATAAACATTTCTTTTCAAGTATGCATTTCACGAGTTTCCATATTTTTGTCCAACCCCTGTATATGTGAACCTATAATTATGGCACATGCGATCTTAAGTGTTTTGTACAGAAACAATATGAAAAAATCTATACAAATCTGTCTTTCTACATATCATTAGTTGAAAGCTATATCATATCTATTTCTGTAACAACTGAAATATTTGAAAACAAGAAACAAAACATTGGGTTACAAACAATCAGAATATAGAGATAAAAATCAAATTTATAAGTGCTCTGTTCATTTCCTGTATTGATTAATTCTCACTCATAGTGTTAATCATTAATTACTTTAACATTCATTCATATAGGGTCACTGAACTTTTTTCACTAAATGCATCGAAAAGAGTGCTGGCAATCATTGTCTTGTTTCTGATTTTCAGACAGCATAATATGAAACAAATAACATTATAAATGTCTTTAATGTGTAAATAAAACTCAATCATTTGTCGGGATAGCATGTGTAGAATTTTAAAATAATGAATTGAGATCTCCTCACAAGTGTGCTGAATAAACAACAGTTTCCGTTACCTAATACTTCCAGTGGAGGCCAGTTCTACAGATTACTTTGTTTTCAAGTGATTCTCACAAGGCCCACTACTCTTTTGTATTTTAAAGTACTTAAATTATTTATACTTGCTTTCATCTCTTAAACTTATGAGATACATTTTGAATTGCATTGTATAAAAATTCATGTCTGTGTTTTCTAATTTCATGTTTCTAAAATTCCTAATTTTATATTCTAGCCCAATGGCACTTGTTGATCCTCTTCACTGTAATATGAATCACCTTTATCTGCTGTTAGTTAAAGATATTCTTAATGAATATTCCTATTCTGCTGAACTAGCAGGACTGTTTTGGAATCTTGGAAATGCCAAAAGCGGAGTATTTGTAAGTTTCAAATTTATATACTTTATTTTAAGTCTTAGTGTAACCACATAAATAATTAGAAAGCCATATGTCTTTTCAATTCCTTAATAAGTTCAAATGAAGAAAAAATGTTGTTATTATTATTTAATGTGTTAGACTTTGAGAAATTCTCAAAATGTGTAATGGTGCAATAACCCATTAATATTTTATTTTGGAAGAAACCCACTTCTAAGTACAAGTTATTTTTCCTAAATTAAGATCTTAAATTTAATGTTTCATTGATTCTAAAACTTAATCTTGTGACCAAGTATTAGAGATAAAGGAAAGGAAAGTACTTTAATCATCATGTAAAAGTAATTTATCTCGGTGGTTGTAACAGGAACACTTGCCTTTGTTTGCCAAAACATTTGTCGTTTTATTTACCTTCTTACTTTCATGTTTCTAGATACATTAATTTAATAAACTATTAATAAATGTATCTATTTTATTTTAATTACAAAAATATATTCTAAGCATTTGTAATATTTTACACACTAGGGGGCTCTGCCCCTGCTCGCTTATGCTCGCCAACCCCCGGGGATTGCTACACAATCCCATTTAGTTTGCTTTGCAAATCAACACTCCTTTTGCAAAGTAAATCTCCTGCGACGACTAAACTATCTTAATAATTCGTATAATCCTGATTTGACTTTCCGGTCCGTGACGTCATAGCAAGGGCTTCGCCCACTGCTCGCCTTCCCCCAGTGATTACTACACAATCGCATTTAGTTTGCTTGCAAGTTTTCAATCCTGTAGCGGCGGCAGTAACTTTTTTTAATATAGAGTTATAAAAATAAACAAACACTTAGAAGGAGTTTTGCCTCTGAAGCCCCCCCCTTTTAGCCATGACTAATGAGGGATTTCAGGGTATGACTTGATGTAGGAGATTTTTATGATTATTTTAATCACATATTTTTCTTTAATTTTATCTACGTGTGAGGTAGTTTTGATTTTTTTACTTTGTATTCTTTGAATTTATATAGTGTGTGATTGAAAATGAATTCATTTCTAATTATAGTTATGTATAAAGGGATATAATGAAAAACTACATGTTCTTCTACAAAAGATAATGGAAAAACTAGTAAATACTCCAATTGATAAAAATAAATTTGAGATATGGAAATCAGAAGTAAGTTCTTAAAACGTTTTATTATTTTGACACATTTTATTATATGTATATGATGTATAAAAACTGGAGTTCTCATAATCTCAGGACAGAAAATTCACTTAAAAGTTGTAAAAAGGATAACTGAAAAAATTTGAAAAGCATAGAATTTTGTTTTAAATTGAATTCCACAGGTTGCTTATAAAACATGTTATGCATGCTCTGCACTTTCATCATTATTTTTATTCCAAGATTATATTTTCAAGCTCATTTGCTATTTGAAGAAACAGGATTTGTGCATTTTCATCACAAACCTTGAATTAACCCGTGAGTAAGGATTATTTTCAGGAACTTAAATCAAATGAAACAATTAGATGAAACAGCTAATTTAAATCAAATGAAATGAAACTTATAAAAAATAAGTGATTGCATCTACGATGTTAAAAATTACAACGAATGCTTGATTGATTGATGCACAGTCAGAGTATTTGCACAGTGAAATTGCTTTTGTCAATACTATTTTTGTAAATCATCATTTTAATTCTGGTTAGAAGTTTATTTCAAATAATTTTTAATAAAAGCACCAAATTATACTATGTTTATGAGGACAATAATCTTGATTTAATTACAAAACAAAGGTTTTCCTTTATTACATTTCCTAATAATAATTTTTTAACTCGACTGTCATTTTGCAATGTGGAGTCCATATTTAAACTTAAAGTAATAAAACTAAATTAAATATTACCAATAAAGCCCATTAAACTTAGTGAAATAATAAGAATGTTTTATAATTTATAGATTTTCATAGACAAAATGTCACTTTATTTTCCAGTTCTTAGAATTTTTATTAATATTAATTTTAATCGTATTTTGATTTTCTTGGGAAATTTAACGCTTTTCATACATATTTAAAGATGAATTTAATATTTTAGTTTTAGTATTTCCATAGTTCAGTATCATTTATTTTGTTCATAAAACTGTGCCAACTTTTACTTGAATACCACATACTTTTTCTACAAAATTTCAATCTGCATTCATCAAAAAATATTGTTTCTGTCTTTCCAATTCATTTGAAGTTAAGTGACATTTTCTTCAGTTAAACTATTCATTCAAAGATGTATTACTTTTCTAAGTTCATATATATTATTTTGCTCAATTGCATGTTACTCATATTCAAAAACATTTCATGTATTTTATGAAATAAATTATTATACCCAGTGTTTTCAGACCGCATTATACATTTAAACAATGTGGCCTACAAATATAGTAGGAAGATAGAAACTAAGGTCCTATAATGAAGACAATAATGATATTCTAAATGATAGAATGTATGAAACAAGGTCTTAATGTATCGTATTGACTGCTTACCAAACGATAGGTTGCTGAAAGGATAAAATGTTTTCCGAGTTCATTCATCTCTTAATGATATAATTAGCCTTTATGTAGAAATGAGACAAACCTAATACAATCACTTAAAGTAATGTCACATAGTAACATCAGCTCCTATTTTTAAATTACCTTATATGAAAAATAAATTATAAAACCTATTATCAGGAACTTTACAATTTACTTAATTTCACCTTACTTAGTTTATAACATTGATGAATTCTCCAACATGAAAGTGTTATATCTCATAAATTAATTTTTCAATATCACTAACATCACTCCATCAGCAACATTGTATTCCAAGTACTATAATTTTTAATGAAAGGTACAACTTTATAATATAACACTATCAATAATATCCCAGGTTGTGAAAGAACTTTAGATTTTACTTGACTTATGACTTTTTTGCTACTTTCTGTAATATAATTTTGACAATTTGAGACTTGATTACATATCTAGGCAAAACGTTGTGTATGCTTTTGCATTAGAGTCCATATTTAAGTGTATTACTGCAATAATTTGGAAGCTCAAACCTCATGCTTACATTATAGGTGTGAAATAGGCAAATGAATATTAATTCTTGTAAAATTGTTTTGCAGTTGTGCAGAAGCTTGAAAAATTTTAAAGCTGATCAACCTCATCGACATGCTATCTATTTTACTTCAGTGTTACTTGCAGAGCGTTTTTGGACAAATGAGGAACTGTTAAGTTGCATGGATGGTAGTACAATTATTGTATATTTCTCTATGTATAAATTTGCCCATACTAAAATCTATATTTTACACTATTTTCCTTATATTGTTAGAATATTGATGTATGTATAGAATATGCATAGTCAGTTTAGATGTAATTGAGAGATTTCATAAATCTAATACAGAGGCTGTTCACACATTTTTTAGACAATGTATATGGTATTCACAAAACTAAATTACATAAACTTCTTGTGTTTTAAATGTTCTATTTGATAGCCCTTATTCTGAACTATCTTTCGACACTGAAATTTCCAGGATAATAATGCCTTTTGAAGTGTCAGAAGAGGTATTCTATCCAATTCCTCCTGAACATCTTTCCAGGGTCCTGTAAGGGTTGTGGGACGATGTTTGGATAATACAGATTTTAAAAGTCCGAAAGAACAAAAATCATTGGTGATACATCGGGAGATTTAGTAGGGATATCAGTGAAGGGTATAGCCTTGATACCGTTTTTTGTTCCATTTCTTTTAGGAAATTTACAATGGATTTTGATGTGTGACTGCTAGCTTTGTCTTGATGGAGTTCCACAGATTGATGGCACTGTGGGTAAAGCGATGGTATTTCATTCATAAAAATTGGCGATAAAATATGTTCCTCATAGTATTGGGAGTTAATCCTGACATTTTTTCCACTCTCTTTATTTTTAACTTGCCACTATATCAAAAACCAGCAACAATCATGAATCCCTTAGAAAAACTTTCTTTCGATTCTGTGAACCATGTACTTAAATTTTTTTCTCCCCTTTTATGATAATAAATGGCTCTTTTTTTGCTGCAATCATTTAAATACACCCATGATTCATCTATTGTGACAATTTTTTTCTATTTTTCTTTGGATAAGTGTTTTTTATATGGAATTCGTCAGTGTGTCCTGTGTTCAGCGATATGCTTTGGAGAAAGACGATGCACATTACGTTTTTTCGCTTTCTTAAGATTTAAATCAACGTTTATCATTTTGTTTACAGTGGGCACCGAGCATTTTAATGATTTTGCAACTGTTCTTTGACTAGGGGGATTTTCTTTTAACATTTAACAACGTACCTTTGCAATAGTTGAAGATGTCCTTTTCTTCCTTGGATACTTGTTTAGAATTTTTGTCCCAATTGAGGCTCCAATTTGACGTTTTTTTCCTTTCTTGTTGACGATATTACCTATCGACGCTTTAGATATCACAAAACCATGACTCTCACATCGTTTTTGGATAACGGAATATGAATATTTCTCTTCAGAAAGAGCATAAATATAGCCTTCGAACCACTGCTTCGTTTAAAACACCATTTTGAATAAAAACAAACCTCTCAAGCCGCAGATGATAATTTTGACTTTTAAAAACATAGTACAACTGCAATTATTTATTTTGCAGCAAATGATTTTTTATTACCGCTAACCAAAATCGTCTAAAAAATGTGCGAACAGCCTCTGTATATATTACCTTTTATTTCCTGTTATATGTTATACATAAACTTCATCTACAAACTTGTTTTGAATTCTGTAATTATCTCGAATAGAACATGGAATTCTCTGGTTAATGAGAGCATGGCTCTAGCATGACCTGCTGGAGCCATGTTAAATTTAACATACCTTACAATGATATTACTATGTTTGCAGCTGTTGTGTTTGCTTATTATGTCTTGTAAATTATAACTTGAGGCCTTCTACATGAGAATTACCCTGGATTATTTGACAAGGTATTTGCAAAGGAAATTGTTGTTGACACTTTTTAACTCAGTATGAAAATAAATTTGCTATATATGTAACCAGCAGTCCCTGCACGCTGTTGCCCGTGACAAAGTTATGCTTTTAAAAAGTCAACCTCACTGATTCAGACAAAACCAAATTAAAGTGATGAAAAAATGCATAAATGCAGTAGCGAATCAGGTCAAGTGGGAGCCCCAAGTATAAAACTATTTTGAGTTCCTCAAACTAAAGTTCAAAAAATTTTTCAAGAAAACTCTCATTAAGTTATTAACATAAAGAAAGTAGTCAAATATTTCATACCATAACACATTGAATAAATTTATTAAAAAAACATATTTTTTACATGAATTTCCATCTTGTTTTATTTTTTCCAAATTCGTCAGTTATTTTGAAATGTCAATTCAGTTTAAAATTTTTGCTCTATATACAGAACGGTCACATTAATTAATCTTTTTTCTCCCATAGTACTGTTATAAATAATTTTTTACATGCTTTCAAACAAAACAATCTTTCTCCTGACGCATTAGATAAGGGAATAGTTTAAAAATATTTCAATAGGGTTTCAACTTTTTGCTGTGTTATTTTTTAAACTCTGCCTTGGTGTTATCACAGAACATAAAATACATTGACTGTGAAATTTTCTCTTATTGTAAATTCATGTCCAACTTCTTTGTTTTCATCAAAAAATAGTATTCTCTTTTGTTGTCTGCAAGGTTGTCCATCTTCTTCATTAAATGATAGGCCTTATAAATTAGTTGCCTCTTTTTCAACTTTTCAAATTCTTCTCTGAAATTATTGATAAAATTTTCTAATGATTTTAGTAGGATAGATCCTTTCAATAGTTTGCATTCCACTGACTACAGTGATTTACAAGTAGCATTTATTTTTTGTAAAATAGTATTTCAGTTAAATATTTTATATGGGTTAAATCAAGTTTTGTAGCTAATACCACATCTGTTCTTGCTTACCATCTTGTAATAGAAACTCTTCACTGCACTATAAGATGCTGTCCCTGAACCCTATTGGAGAGTGGGGTGCCAGCTCAGGTGTCACTTCGTCATCTGACCGTGGTTCAAAGTTACGAGGTGTTGTCCTCGAATCTTTCCCTTAAGGGACTGATTCCGGACCGTCGTCAATAGCCCGTTGTGTTGCTCTAGTACGACGTTAACTAAAATTACCATTACCATTACCCTGAACCCTAATGTAAAGACATTTTACGACCTCTGTGCTTTTTGGTATTCCGTGGCCCTACACGGCCACTCACCGCTTAATCCGCCTCTGCATAAATTATAAAAATTACATATTGCTTTATTTTCAAAAAGTCTTTAAGTTAAAAAAAAGAGCAAAAACAATAAAATTGCCGAAATGATACAAATTAAAAAGTAAGTTATGCCTTTAAAAAGTCTTAACACAACTGGGAAAAATAACGGCAGAGTGGAATACTGGGAGAAAGAAGAAAACCTGCTACAAAGGACTTTTAGAGACAGATGGTCGGAATAAAAAGGTTTTAAAAGCCCATCTTCGTGTTGTAACGTCGTGATAAAAGAAATAGCCTTTTTTAAAGAATTAAAGAAAAATTTATTTACAATATGGTAGCGACATCACCGTTACAACTACCTCTCATCATATGTTTTACACATAACGGCTGAAACACGCCATTCGAACACTGCACTCAGTCCACACTTCAACGAAGCATCCAATCGACTAAAAAAAGCCGTTACAAAAAATATATCTTTTCACCAACGTTATACATAAAAGAAAAAATGAACTTCCGGGAAAACCATTTGAGCTCACATGAATATGTCAAAAGAAAAGATATCCTTTCCAAGAGTATTAAGAAGTAAAAATAAACACAGGAAGTATCACAATATCTTGGAATAAGGAAAAAGAAATACTATAGAAATACATTATAAGATATTCCGGAAGTGTACGTTACAACTCTTCCCCCCTTAGAATAACTTTTTACCCTGTAAAAAGTTACCATAACTTTTCAAAAAAAAAAAAAATTCTACAAAATTTTAATAAAAATATTTACAAACATATATACAACTGCCAAGTTACCTACAAAACTATAAAATTAAGCTCAAAGGACATTTTGGTAACTTAGAACAGTCGGCTAAGGCTGTCAGCATTCTGGTGTTTTCTGCCCTGACGATGGATTACCTCATAGTTCCAGGGCTGCAATGCAAGAGCCCATCCCATGAGACGTGGATTTACCCCAGAGTTCTTTTTTAACCATACTAGAGGATTATGATCAGTTTGGATAAAGAACTTGGTAGGTCCATCCAGGTAGCATCGCAGCTTCTTGACAGCAAACACAGTAGCGGCACATTCCTTTTCGGCTTTCAAGATCTGCGAATGTCGGACCGACATTCGATATGGCTTCGCACAGAGGGGCTTTATTTCAGAAAGTTCGATATCAAACTGGATACGATCTGTGAGGCCAGGCACGTTTGAGAAACACTTGGAATATTTACATATAATACAACTGAGCTGGTCAATCTGGTCGTCATCCAGTCTTCCTTTCACTTCACTGTTTCTCAATATCTCCTCGAGATCAAAAATATTGGGATTGTTTTCCACGGGCGGGAATTCTTCTTCCAACTCTGATTCTTCATCCTCACAAGTAGTGACCAGATTTATGAATTCCGGCCTCTGGTAGTAAGGCTTCAATAAATTTACATGATATATTTGTGACGAATTTTTTCGGTTGGGCACGGCAACAAAGTAGTTCGTCTCCGAAATCTTGCTTTCAATGGTCCCAGGACCATGCCATTGAACCGCTAACTTATTTACAGGTGAGGGTGCTAGTACCAGTACTTTATCTCCAACATTGAATTCACGTTTCACGGTATTTTTGTCGTACCATTTTTTTCTTTTCTTGGCAGTTTCCTCCATATTATCAATGGCTAGGCTGCGACATTTTTCCAATCTTCTGAGAAGATTGATGATATATTCAACAACTGAAGAATTTCCTTCTTCCGGCTGTAACCAGTTTTCATACAGAAGAGTGACGGGAGTCCGCAAGTTTTTTCCATGAACCAATTCAGCTGGACTGAATCCGGTGGATTCATGAGTAACTGTCCTTAAGGCGAACAAGACTGCATGGACATGCTTCTCCCAATCTGGTCCTTCTTCGGTACACAAAACTCTCAAAATCCGTTTCAGGGTTCGATGAAACCTTTCTACCGGATTGCTCTGGGGATGATACACAGAGCTAAGTACCACCTTGATGCCGAAACGTTCAAAAAATTCTGATGTGAGTTCGCTCATAAACGAGGTTCCCTGGTCGTGTTGAATCTCCTTAGGAAAACCCATTCGACTAAAAATCTGAAGGAGAGCATTAATTACAGATCTAGATGTTATGTTTGGTACTGCCACAGCATCTGGGTACTTCGACGACATACACATTGCCGTAATCAGGTATCTTTGGCCTGAGTCCGTCACGGGCAAAGGTCCTACAGCGTCAATATTAATACGGGAAAAAACTTCAGTAATCACTGGAACAAGAGTCATGGGCGCTTTTTTCTTGTCCCTTGTCTTTCCAGCTCTGGCAGGAATCGCAAGCCTTCACGAAGTCCTCTGCTTCTTTGTAACAGTTTTTCCAGAAGAAGTACTTGGTCATTCATTCTTTGGTCTTGGTGGTCCCAAGATGACCTGACGTGCCTTCATGACACAATTTCAGTATCTTTTCTCGATACTCTATGGGCACGACGATGAGCTTCCTTTCGATACCACTCTTGTCCTTCTTGATCTTTACCAAAAGTCGGCCCTTCTCCAGTTCAAAATCTTTAGGAGGGTTTCCATTTTGGATTTGTTTTACTTGAGAGCTCATCTCTTCATCTTCACCTTGAGCCTTGATTAGCTGCTCAGTGTCCACTTTTAACAATTCAGTGATATCTTGATCTTCTGCCACATGAGTGAACTCGTCACTTACTTCCCCTGCTTCCGTTTCATTTTTTTCCAATGTAATGAATTCTTCGGCTGGGATAGGGTTTTCGGATTCTTTAATTAAAGATTGAGAGAGAGATTCTTCCCTTTCTTTCACTTTATTCTGATGCCTTGTCAGTACTGCATTTATTTGATCCACAGATTGATAAGCTTCCCTTTTTAACATGGCAGCAGTCCGATTCCCTAAAAGATATCGTCCGCGGTCTAGTTCATCTGGAATCACAGCAGCTTTAGTGAGTGTTTTTCCCAATTCACACTCTACCAAAACTTCGGCAAGAGGTAAACAAGTTGAGCTGGAGTCCAAAGGTTGCTGTACCCAAACATGTTCACCCGTCATGTCAGCTGAATTCACCAATTTCCGACACACAATGTCAATGGTCGCTTCGGTGTCTCTTAGTAGATTTATATCCTGACCGTTTATTTTTCCTTTCATGATATACGGTTCCAGGTACTTCTCAGGTTCTTTGTCCGAAATGTAATTTACAGTTTCCGAAGGTTTCTTCAACTTTGGACAATTTGGTCGGATATGACCAGGCTGATTGCAATGAAAACACCGCATCTGTCTCCTGCGGTCGAATTCCGGATTTGGGTCTTGTTCGGAAAATCTTCGTTCTATCTTAACCCCTTTACCATTCATGGTATCACTTCTCCTTGGTGGATTATCGGTCTTTTCAAACTTGTTTTGAACTCGACCCTCGAACTTGTCTTTCGCAAAGACAGGGTATCGTTTCACAGTTCGTCTAACGTCTTCAAACTTCTCCAACAGTTCCACCAAATCTGTAGGGGAGTTTATTTCTGTCCATTCTCTGAGATACATATCTTTGAATTCGGATGGTGTTTTTTTCTTCATCTGATCTGTGATGATCAAATCTCTCAGTTTTTCAAAAGTAAGGACCTGACAACCTGCAATCCATCCATCGAAATAAGTAGACAATTCATGATAGAAATCCCTCCAGTTCCGATCAACTGCTTTATGGTGTGAACTAAATAACTGTCGAAATCTTTCTGGTGTTAGTTTGAACCTTTTTAACAGAATATTTTTGATGTGATCATAATTTGTAGCTAGGTCAGCTGGTTCACGGGCTATTATATGAGCAATCTCTTGGGGGATCAAACTTAGTAGGTGAGATACCCACATTTCTTTTCCCAACGACAGCAAAGTTGCCTGTCGCTCGAACAAGATTAAATAAAGACTCATATAATCTTTCATGTCGTATTTCAGAAGGATCTTGGTCAAGTCTCGATTCGATGGTCTAGAATGATCAACTGCACCTTGCTGGGTTTGTCTAGTTGCTTCTATTCTCAATTTTTCCAACTCATACTCTCGTTCTTTCTGCTTTTCTTCAAGGTCTTCAATTCTCCGCTTTTCTTCCACTTCAAGGGCTTCAATTCTCCGCTTTTCTTCAAGGTCTTCAATTCTCCGCTTTTCTTCAAGGGCTTCATTTCTCCGCTTTTCTTCCACTTCAAGGGCTTCATTTGTCTTTCGAGTTTCTATAATTCTACCAATAAGTGCTTTGGTGAATTCCTCATCATATCCCTCACTTGAAGTAATAAGATTCATTAATTGTTTTATGGATTTTTCTACGGTGATTTTTAAATCTATCTCCTCCACCAATTTGATCAAGTCCTCTTTCTTTCCCTTAACTAAATAAGTCATGATTAAATTCTAAACAGTTTTCCCCTTTGGACTCAAATATAACGTAAGGTACAAAAAGAAAACTTTTCGAAACCGAAACTGTCCAGAATTCTGACTTACCTTATAGCCAAGCCACAAAAAATATAACTCAAAGACAATAAAACAATAGAAAAAAAAATAAATGTACAAAAACCAATTTTGTAACCCAAAAGACCTTCAAAAGAAAATTAATTAAAAAATTTTTTTAATCAAAATACCATTTCAAATACAAAACAAATTTAAATTATTAATTAAGATAAATAATCATCTACGACAACTAAAATCTCTTAAATTTCTATTTCACATAAATTCCAAATCAATACTAATTTCTATTATAAAAGCAAAATTTGCAATTAAGAAATTTTTTTGTTTCCAAACCTGTTACGATAAATGGAAGTTATCACAAAAACAGAAGTAAAATTGTACATTAAATATAATGGTGCATAAAACTTTAGACTTAAAACCGAAACCACTTATCTGGAACAGTTGCTTGATGGTACACAGGAAGTCCTTGAGCAGGAACCCAAAGTTCGAACTGGACTTTGCTGACGATGACAGGACGGGATGCCCAAAAAGTTCGGACCGGATGGCTCTTTTGCTGCTGAACACACGCGTTTCACACACAGGAACAGGACGGGATGTCCCAATTCTACTGATCGGACTAAGCTTCGTTGCTGGACACACGCAGTAACAGGCCACGTTTCATACACAGAAACAGTACGGGATATCCAAAAACATCGGACCGGATGGCCCCTTCGTTGCTGCCGGACGCACGCAAATACTCCACTCACGAGGACGGGATGTCCACAAACTTCGGACCGGATGGCCCCTTCGTTGCTGCCGGACGCACGCAAATACTCCACTCACGAGGACGGGATGTCCAATAACTTTGGACCGGATGGCCCCCTTCGTTGCTGCTGGACGCACGCAAATACTCCACTCACGAGGACGGGATGTCCACAAACTTCAATTTAATGGGAACGATCACAGTGCATGCCACCATTAATAGGTAGCTGTAACGTCGTGATAAAAGAAATAGCCTTTTTTAAAGAATTAAAGAAAAATTCATTTACAATATGGTAGCGACATCACCGTTACAACTACCTCTCATCATATGTTTTACACATAACGGCTGAAACACGCCATTCGAACACTGCACTCAGTCCACACTTCAACGAAGCATCCAATCGACTAAAAAAAGCTGTTACAAAAAAAAAATCTTTTCACCAACGTTATACACATAAAAGAAAAAATGAACTTCCGGGAAAACCATTTGAGCTCACATAAATCTGTCAAAAGAAAAGATATCCTTTCCGAGAGTATTAAGAAGTAAAAATAAACACAGGAAGTATCACAATATCTTGGAATAAGGAAAAAGAAATACTATAGAAATACATTTAAAAGATATTCCGGAAGTGTACGTTACAGTGTCAACAGGATGGAATTTTCAAGAAAGTGCAATTCAAAGTCTTTTACATGCGCTAAATGTTCTCTTAATTCCTGTTATTTATTAAGGACAGTATCATTCTCACATGTCATGTCTTATTTCCATCCATTTATAAGGAGCGTAGAATCAATTTTCACATAGATTTCATTCCTCTAAGCCTTACTCAATCATGGTTCTGTATACGTTACCACATGACGTAGTGAACTTTTAAAACCATTGCCAGCTGTTACAAATGTGCTGTACGACACTGGCCTGCACCTGAGGTGTCAGCGTGTCAATGCCGAACATGAAGTAAGATAGGAAAGAGAAAAATGCGATTCATCCCTCTTCATAGGAGCAACAGGGTGAGGTACCATCACACCATCACTGTCCATGAGCTCCATACATAATATGTTTTGGAAAAGAAAAGGAAAATTGAGGAAGCTATGAGAAATAATCTGTATTTTTATGTATGTGAAAGATGACATATATATATATATATATATTTAACAAACTTGTCATAAAATAGGAATCAGGAGAAAGTGTGTCACTCAGCAACAAAAGGCAATGGTAACACATCTATAAATATGGAAAGCAGAGAAAAAAACGAATCTCAAGAGCACAACTCCTTCGTATCTTAAAACCAAACCAAACTAAACTTATGTTGCATATTTCCTTCTAGTGTTTACATTAATGAGTCATAAATGACTGGTGTTTAATATTACCCTTTACTGTGTTTACATTACGGTTTCCTGTATACATGTTCTTATCAGTTCATTTGTCTGATGCAATCCTTTACATGATATGCATGGGCTTAGGACTTAAGCCCATGCATAAGTCGAATTTTTCAAAAATCTTATTACACCTCTACAGTAAAAGAATCATGCAAAATTTCAGCTTCCTATGCCTTGTTTGCATCAGTCAGTGTATTTGGATTCTATATATATGTATAGATTAAAGGTTTTGCACAATGCTGAACAACTTATGAATTACTGGTTGTATTCATACCATTGACTTAACACTGCTTTTTTAACTTGTTAACAGTGTTTGATTAAATGAACTTTTACTTGAATTCCTTCAGTCATTTGAAGATGTTTGTGTGTATTGAGCTAAAAATTATATAATGCTAAATTCATCATGTCCTTAGTAATTTGAATACATAATAAATTGTGGGATTCAGGAAACTTTACACTGAACGCTATTTTGCTCCTTTAGAACAATTTTGCTAGCTTAAATTATCTGATATTCCAGAAAATTTGCTGTGAAGTCTGCTGTGATTGCTCTAGTATAATGTATTATCATTCACACCTTCTAACTTTACTTGAGTCTCTTATTGTTAGTAAAGCTAGTATGTAATCATAAATTTTTATGTTATATCTTTTCTTACTGCTGATTTAAATTTTTATGCCTGATTCTTAATAGACTTATATTTTCTATATATTTACTTTTAAATGATTTTTTGTACTTTTTGCATGTATTAACTTTTTTATTTGTTACTTGTTTCTCACTTTTTAAATTCATAGGTTTTGTATTTTTCTAGAAGTGACTCTTGAAGGAATGGAACAATTTGTACCTAGACTATTTGCAAATGTTCATTACGAATCCTTAATTTATGGCAACGTGAATAAAAAGGTACTTTTATTCCTACTTTATACTTGCTTTTTAATGTCCAAACTTATTGTTATTTAAATCTTCTTTATAAAAAATTATGAAGGAACAGACAGCAAATTTGTATTGTTGTGTATTGCTTGGACTGAGTATTTGGAGGAATTATTGCTGTTTTGAAATTAAACTCCAGGATACAAATTTAGGGATAAGAATTAAATAGTTAACAATATGGGCTTAGTAAATTGGTACAGAAAGATCATATATATCTTAATTTAAGTGATTATAAACTAGAACTAGTTTGCTTATACTCTAAACTTCCCTTAGTTTAATTTGAGTTAAAATCAGAAAGTGTTAAGACATTTTGTAATGCACCATAATTACTGGAGTTGGGTAATTGTAAACAAAATTTGTATGTTCACTTTCAATCCCTATTTTCGAACTCTTGATAAAGTAATTAAACATTGTTCACCCTACTAAACTAACTTGTCACTATTCTACTTTGATATTTAATTCGTACGAAGATTCCAGAAAAGAAATTTACTACCGTACTCAGCTGTTTACAATTACCGGGTAATTGTAAATAACGATTTTCTATGTATTGAATATTGAACAAGTCACAGCATGATCAGTTGCCATGGCAGTAGAAGGAACTCCAATGGTATTTTTACCCTTTTAATACCATGTTTACTATAAACCCGTTTTGATCTATACATTTACCAAATACTCCCATTTCTTCCCCAAAAAAATGTAGTGACACTTGAAAGTTGCATTGATCATGAGGTGAACTTCCAGGAATACATAAGAATAAATGATTCAAACATTCACTAAACAAAGAATGTATTTAGTAAAAAAAAAAAAAAAAACAGAAAATTAAAAAAAAAATTAAAATTGAAAAATACAATCTTGGGTACAAAAAACAAACACACATTACATTTCTTACACATTAACAGTACCCTCAAATTGGGAAATTTCTTTATGGTCTTCTTTTCTACAGGTTGGAGTAGGTAAAATTGCTTTGACATGGTTTTGGTAACACAGAATTAGTCTTTTTGAACCACAGCGAATTTAATAAATGCATTATCGATGCATTTGAGTCCGGTGACCTCAAACTCTTCTTTAGAAACAACATCCCTCCTTCAAACATACGAAAAATGGGTTTTCTTTCTCTTCCCCTCCTTAACATTTACAAGTAGAAACGTTGTCATTTCAATGTCTTCCGTGAATGGCTCCAAAATATTTAACTTCCCCTACAAGCTAGTCTTCTATATTTTGCGTGAATGTTTGGACAACTTCAAATTCTTCACCGTCAGTGATATTAAATTCTTTCAATAGTTCCCTATTCTCGCTGTCCTCGAGTTCTGCTTTCCTTTCCATTTTCTTCTTTCTTGGTTTCCTGCTTAAATTCTGGCTCTTTCACTATCTTCTCACTAGGCTTCCCTTTGTTCTTTTTCTTTTCTGCCTCCTTCAAACGTGACAGTACTTGGTTAGTTGTAAGAACTTCAACATATATGTGAAGTTTTAGTAAATCAGTCTTCCTGCTCCCCAAGAACTCGAAAAATGCAATAAAACGCAATTCAATCGTACTAAATACAGTTAAATTCAAAATTACATGGGAAATCATATTTGTTTTCCATTCAAACTGATCGGAACTGTTGGCAAAGCTATGTTTACAACTACCCCTTCCCTTAAAAAATATGGGGTAATTGTAAACAATCAACTGTAGGTGTATTAAAGTTCCCAGAAGCAAAAGTCTATGATTTTCTGTTCGATAGAAACATAACTGACCGTAGTAAAGAATTGGAACAACATACCTTTCAATATATTATGGAGGGCAGCAGAAAATGTTGCACATACAAACTTTGGAACCCAAACTTTTCAACCATAAATTTTTCAACTAAACATATTGCTATCAGCTGTGGTTCAAAGAAATACGGGATCACCATATTGCATCCTCAGGCTTGCTAGCTTTCATATTTCACAACTTTTTAGTTTCTGGGAATCCCACGTGGGCGCTTGTATACAATTACCCTGCCTGACCCTACATAATTTTCCAGTGAAAATCAGCACACTGTTTTTTTTTTCATTTAATTAGAATGAAAACTGCAAAAAAAAACGTTTTGTTGATTTATATTTTTGGTTAAAAATACATTGTATTAATTTCTCTTCTTTCATCATTCTCGCATAGAAATTTAACTTGTGGACAAAATTTGAATTACATTACACATTTTTGATTAAATGTTTTCTTTTCTAAATACTTTTAAACTTTTTACTGAACTTTTCATTTAATGTAGCCGTCAAATCTTGATCCTTAATTTGCATAAAGAGAAATAGAAATTGGTGGGAAAAGTCTGCTTGCTATTAATTAACATAGAGTAATCAGTTGATTTATTAAAAAATTATGTATAAAACATTCATGGCTTATAAAAATTCGTAATTTTTGATTTAATAACTGAAAACACAGAATAGTTTTTGAGAATGTCATAAGATATTTTGAATTTTTTAAGGTTTATTAAATAGATCATATTTATTCCTAGAGTTCAATTTTGTTGTCCAAACATATGTGTTATTATTCGAAACACAAAAATAGGAGTTATAGTTCAAAGTTAGATAAAAGCAAAAATTATTTAAATTACCCAATATTTTCTTTGTATTTGTGGTTTTGATAACTAAAAAAACACACTTTTCAATAAAATATAAACGATTTTTGAATACTTTACATTTTTTGAAAATTAAATATAGAAAATGGAATGTTTTTATAGATTTTCTCAGGTGAAGTTTTTGTTAGGTATTCACATTTGGCTGTTAATGTGACTACGAAAAACGTGTATTGATGCAATTACCTTAATGATCCCATATACCTGATGATTACTCGACATTGCTTTGTGGTTGGCACAGCTTGGCCAAACATGGCCCTGGTTCCACAAAACTCAATATACAACCAACCCATTTACATAATAAAAAATATTGATTTTATATTTTACAAATAAAAAAAAGTTATTTAATATACTGAATTTTTTTGGTAAATTACCTGTGCTATGATAAAACGATAGGTTCAGGAATGCTACTCATTCAGAGGAGAGTAGCATTTTATGTTTTCTGTAAAATTAATGATAAACATAATTTTAATGTAACAATTTTATATGTAATTATGAAACAGAATGAAGATACTCATGTTACAGTAAGGAGTTTATTAATAACGTCGTTTTCGTCTTAATATTCATCATATAGTGCACTCATGTGTGCATCATTTTATGCTCAGCATTTTGGCATCAAAATAGCACTGGGTATTCTTTATTGTAGTTTTAAACTGTTAATATAATGCTTCTTAAACTAATATTTGGTATTTTTAGCAAGCTCGTGAACTTATCAATATTGTGGAAACGGCTTTGAAAAGTGTTGGCTCAAAACATTTGATGCCCAGTCAATTCCAAAGAGAGCGAGAATTTCAACTTACTGATGGTAGTGTACTTTGATCATTCTTATAGTTTAGATGTTGCATTAGTATAAGAGATTAATACCATATGTTTTGACAACTGTATGTAATATAGTTGTGAACTTTGTACATGTTTTTCTCCATTATGATGCATATGTGAAAAATCTGTAAAACATTTGAACTAAATGTCATTCAGACCTTTTCAAATAGCATATCAGACAATGAATTAAAATCTTTGGTGCAAAGAGAAAATTTTTTATTGAAACTTTGGTTACAATGAAGTATTTTAAGCTAAAATTGTTTTTGCATAAAAATGAGTTCTAAAAGCCAAGAGATAAGAAAATGCAATTCCCCTATTTGTCTCCTGAATGTTTTCGATTATTTGATTTTTCATATTCGTTCAATCCAGTATGAGTTTGTCAACACCCAGTGACCTGTTAGATCTCTATCTGTAGACAAACTAATAAAATTGATGAAACACTCAGATATATATCAACTGCATTGCCACTGGGAAAAGAAATAGCATTTATAGAAGGAAAGTACTCCCAAATTTAATATTCGGATCAAAACTAAACAATTACTTCTAAAAACAGTAAACAAGAGTAAAAAAAAGTTAAAAAAGAAAATTAAAGTAAAAAAGTTAAGAAAAATAACCTCACTGCTAAATAATTTTATTATAATTTAATTACTTAAAATAGGTTGACTAATATAAAGGAAGAGTAATTATTAATTGATAGAGTCTTGTGGAAAAAACACTAATAATCAGACTTATGTATAATTTAGAAATCAACTCTCTTTTCTTGAACTGAAATCTTTTGCTATAAAAATCTCAAAGCTTTGAAAAGCCCATACTCACCCCTAAACAACACAGCTTGTCTGTGTGGTGAACCTTGCACCATAAAACCCAATATTTAATCCCCCAAACACCACTGTGAATGATAAAGGAAAAGCAAAGTAACCATCGCAATAGGAATAATTAACGTACTCAGAACTTGAGAAAAGCAACGCAAATTAGTTATCGACAATTAGGGTTATGATTGAGTCATGAAGAAGGAAAAATGTTTGTTTAAAGAAATTTGTTCATGAGTGTGGTGACATTATTTGTCTCTGGCTGTTAGGTGCTGTGTTTGATTACTTAATTTTTAGGGCTTTATTTGTATAACTACTATAGCTAAATACCAGCACTTTGCTACAGAATACTCTTTTAAGATTACAGAAAATTGCTTTAATATACTAAGACATAGTTATGAACTTGTTTGATATTTATAAGGGAAAGAAAAATAAGTAGCAACATATGTTGTAATCAAACAACATTGTAAATTTGACTAGACTTCCTTGTAAACTACATTTATTTTTCTTTGCCCCTCTGACTGCAGAATTACAAGACTGTCAGAAGAGCCCACACATGAACTTAACTTTTTTACTTTAATTTTCTTTTTTAACTTTTTTTTACAACTAGCCACAGTCATTTTATAAAACGAAATGTTGAAACACAAAATACTTTTAGGGAAAGTTGGGGTCCGAATAAAAGGTTTAAAAAGCTCATTTCCATGTGAGCAGGATGGAATTTCCAAGAAAGTGCAATGAAAAAACGCGATCCGCCACCCCTTCATTAGCCCAACACAGTGAGGTATCATCATGCTGTCAATATCAATGAGATCCATGCCTAAAAATGTATTTTGGGAAAAGAAATGGAAAATTGTGGTGGCTATGAGAAATAAATTGAATATTTTTAGGGATGTTGGAGATAACACAAATAAAAAATTTGTTACAAAATAAGAATCAGTAGAAGTGTCCCACTCAGTGACAAAATAGCTATAAATATTGAAAGCAGAGAAAAAAACGAATCTCGAGTGCACAACTCCTTCCTATCTTAAAACCAAACAAAACTTTTGTTGCTGATATTTAATATTCTTTCCTGTGTTTACATTACTGTTTCCTGTTTACTTATTCTTATCAGTTCATTTGTGTGATGCAATCCTTTTCATGATATGCATGGGTTTAGACTGTAAGTCAATTTTAGACCTCTTAGGAGTCAAATTTTTCAAAATGCTTTCTTAGTGCACCTCTACAGTTTAAGAAGAATCACCCTGCAAATTTCAGCTTCCTAAGCCTTGTTCTTGAGATACAGTGATCAGTCAGTGAGTGGTGTTTAGATTATATATATAGATTGAACTGTTTAAGGCCCTGTTCACATGACGCATTTTCTAATGTGCGTTTGTTGTTGACACAAAACACGTAGCCAAAATCTATATAGGGGTATCTGAAGGGTAGCCAAAATACATAAGAGTTCTATTGGAGCGTTCACATGCAGAAAATACCTCAGTTTGGAGTTATGACAGCTCCTGCCTTTTAAGATTCTTCGGTTGTTCAAGTGCTTCGAATGGATCTTGTGGTACATAGGAATGTGCTACACTATTCACATAACATTTGACTGGTAATAGGGCTCTTTTATTCTCTAGTCCTAGTTTCTATTTTCGCAATCATTAAAGATAGTAAAAATTTCAAGGAATTTTAAATCTACACAAAGTTTTACACCAGATCGATACTTTAAATGTGATTTTCTTTAAATAAATCATTTTTCAGTTGTAAGTTTTATATTTTTGCAATACGAATTTGGCCGCATTTAATGAAGATATTCATTATGAACACAAAAGGATTATTTATCTTATTTTACATAAAATATAACTTGAATGGAGTACTTAGTTCACTGCTTTATATTTAATGCCATTAAAAATGGGATGAAAATTTAATCATATTCCATATTTTGAAGATAGTTTACTACAAAGGGGATAGTAGGTAATTTTTTTTTAGGTAACATATACAGACAATGTCCGTTTAAGTTCTCATGTCTAAAATAAAGCTAAATGTCCTCAGCGTGATATGTGAAATATAAGTTTCAATTTTCATTCATTTTTCACATCCTTGTTGTGTTAAATTGAATTCGATAAGGCTTTCAAAAATGAACTTATTGGTCTGATTTACTGAACTTAATTTATTGTGAGCTTATTTTTCGTAGAATTTGTGTTTTAATCTTGAAGTTAATGTTATAACTACTTTTATCGAAATTTTCATATTATATAGATGGAAATTTTCTTTGCAATCTTCCGGTTTTCGATGTAAACTGTTTTTTGGTCATTCTTAGATGTTTTTAGCTTTGCATAAGTCTTGCATTTTGTCGTGTGTGTTAATCAAATTTTAGTTGAAATAATAGTATGAAATATAAGTCGTTATCCTATCCGGGGTTCCATTTATACTACAAATCTCCTGAGATTTGTAGTGTGTCCTCTTGGTGGATTAGTTTTCATTTCAGATAGTCTAACTATAGTCAAATTGACTGATGAGTGCTTTCATCGATGTATTTGATTGGTAGGTAAGTAGGTACTTAAATATGCCTATTTGCCTGAAGAAAATTAAGATAAGTTTTAGAGTAAACACAGAAAAAATTTATGGTCAGAAGTGCAAAAATTGTTTTTAAGTGATACAATAAGAAAAAAAAAACACATATTGGTCTATAAATAAATTTTATTAGTTTAAGGTATAACAAATCATCATTGTTTGAAAAGGTAGATCTAAAAAGTATATGAATTACCTAAAATAGAATTTAGAAAATAGAAACTTATTCACAACAAAAATACAATTCCATAAATCGGGAAGAACTGATAAAACATAGCCTTTGCTATTCATTTTTTTCGAAATGTGTTTCACAATTAAAGAAAAAAATTATTTGGAATTTCCTCTTATATTGTAATATAGCATCGCTGGCATGGAAATCGTAGCTTTTTAAATTGCCTGTCAAACACAAAAAATTTAATAAGTAAGGATTTAAAATTTTTTTCGCATAACTGAATGTGAAAATATAGTTCAAAGACAAAAAGAAAAATTTAGTATCGTAATTTAATTTTTAGAAATTGGAACCTCTTAAAATTAAATATTCCTTTAGTCATATAAACCTTATATCTAAATTGTGCTTACCTCAACGTTACAACTAGTTTTTCCTCTGGTGAAATGGTATCCATCCCAACATACTCACATGAGGAGATATCATCCCTTATCTCATCTAGCAAATCATCAAGTGATTTTAATGACACTCTAAAATAAATAAATAAATAACTTTGGTTTGTACTCCCTCAGTTTAGGATACAAAGTCGTAAACATCCAGTGTGTTAATTTATCTCTCAAAATGTGATGCACCCCATATCTCCTTTGTTTCTGCAATCATCACTTATAGCAATGATATAGAAACCAAAGACAAGCTACTTGTTCAGATTTCATGATGGAAATGACATTATACACAAGACGAATGGATATCTTGAAGCATGAATCCTAACATTATGATTTATAATTTTCCAGTGTCAAATTTTCCTTTTTGCTTCACACTAATTTTTTGACCTGAAAAGAATTCCTAGTCAAATATATTTCGCAAAAAGATTAGTTGCAACTACAGAAAATTATTTTTTATTTTAAAGAAAATTAGGTTTTGATATTGATCTGGCGTATAATTTTATGCAGATTTGAAATCCGTTGAAATTTTCCCCATCTTCAACCATCACAAAGATAGAAACTTGAATTAGGGGAATTAAAAACATAATTTAATGCATAAAGATAGCTGTCCTTGCAAAACGCGCATAGGGGGTTCACATGGAGTTTTTGAAAATCTCTTATCAAATGCACATTAGAAAAACTCCATGTGAACAGGGCCTCAGTGAGGTATTAAAGTTTGGTCTTATATTGTATTTATCATTGAATCTTTTGAAGGCAATTCTTATGAAAGTAGTTATAATTAATAAGAGTAGTGATAAGGCTATTGTGCTTTTGCTAAAAAAGTTACTTACAGAATTGCAGATTTTGTTAAAAAGCAATATTTGACTGACAATGGTATTTGAATAAATTTTCTAGAGGTACAGAATTCCAGAAGTTTAAAATTATTTATTTTATTATAAATTAACTTTGTTATTAAAAAAAAATATTCAGATAAAAATAATTGACTTTATTACTTTCTGAATTACTTTTTTATAATGTTAATTTTTCTGGATGAATTGATTATATAAACGATTATCATTAAAATTACTTTTAAGAAAATTAATTTTATCATGCCTATATCTGAATGCAGAATTTGTTTGTAAATTGAAGTTTCTTCATAATAGTGCAGAAAAAGGTTAACAAGTATGGAGGAAAAATTTGACCATTGCAGTATACCTTTTTTTTTAATACCAAGAGCTTTCTCTAATATAAATTGCCCTCAGGGGCATACCTTCTTTAGGTTTGTATGGGCGTCCCAATCCCGAGGTACATGAGTGATCTTTTCTCCCTTTCATCTTTCCTCTCCTCTACCCTTTTGCTTTTTCTTCCTTCCTCACTGTGGTTGCCTCTTCGGAGGTGAGGGCTCCCCTTGAGAAGCTTTTTGCCACTCTGTTGCTTTCAGCTCCTCTTGGGGATTATATCAACGATGTGTTTGCTGTGCGTGGTGGAGACCTGTGTCTTCGGAAAAGGTGATCCTGGTGATTGAGGGACAACATAACTCCCCAATGCATTACTTAGGCTCCTGCTTCAAACAAACAGGAAGTGTACTTTAGACCCAGTACATTAATCGGCTGGTGGATATATCCGGCTAGGACTAAGGACCTGCTGACCAACTATCTCCTTAGAGCAGTCATAGAGGTGACTTGGGTGCGTATAATCCCTGGCTAGCACTGGTACAGGAATCTATCCCCTCACTGGACTCCATGGTGGGTGGTGCCGCCGGAGACTGAACTTTTTTTTTAAAAACATGGAAAATAAAAAAAAACTTCTCCTTCAGTGGAGCAAATATGTAATAAAACTCATGAAAACAATATGTGTGAACAAAAATGTTTCATAATTTTGAGTAATGAAGGAAATCTAAAAAACATATAGGCTATTTTACTCCACAAAACTATATTAGAAATGGTTGGAGAGACAAAAAACATTAAAAATACATTAGCTGGAGATGTACTCATAGAAATTTCAAAAGAACACAGGCTTCAAATATACAAAAAAAAATAATTTGTCGGTCCAATAGAAGCAACTTTAACACCCCACAAAATTTTGAATTCATCTAGAGGCGTGATTTCTGAATCTGATTTAGTCCATGATACTGAACAAGACATCTTAGAATCCCTGTCCGATCAATCTGTAATTAATGTCAAAAGAATCACTATTCCAAGAAACGGTCAAAAAATACCCACCAAACATATAATAATAACTTTCAATACATTGACTATACCAAAACACGTAAAAATAACCTATATGTATTGCCCAGTTAGACCTTTCATACCAAATCCAGTTCATTGTTTTAAATGCCAAAGATTCGGCCTCTTTTTCATCACTTGCCGTGGCAAAGAGACATTCACAAAATGCTCTAATACAGAACACAAGACCGATGTCTGTACTTCATCATCCTTTTGCTGTGTGAACTGCAAAGGTGACTATCCAGCTTATGCCAAGTCTTGCCCTAAATTTCAAACCGAAAAAGAAATACAGACAATTGAAGTCCAACAAAACATTTCATTTCCGGAGGCCCGAAAAATTGTTAATGACCGCACCCCAAAACCTGGAATATCATTCTCTTCAATAGTAAAAAATACCTTCAAAACTAATGGAACTTAAACTGATGTAACTATGTTTAAGCCATCTGACCAACATAGAACTTCAATGAACCAACCTATAATGCTTCTTTTTTCGAAAGCATCAGCTACAACCTCATCAAATACAAAACACATAAACCAACCAAATGGATCTGTAAATACTTCTTTAAAAAGAACCATATCATCTGAAAAAATAATAAAATAGCAAAAAGTTCTTCTCAAACCTCACTTCTTGCTGAACCTAGACCTATCACCATGGAATTGTAAAGGACATTTTTATTAATGATATAAGAGGATATTTGCCGATTTTTAGAAAAAAAGATATTTTAAAGTAAGGATTGGATTGACTTTCTCAGATGTTTTTATTCAAGAGGAGGGAGTACCACAAGGCAGTATTTTAAGGGTTACTTTATTTATTTAAAAATTAATGTTATTGTTTCTCAATTGCCACCATCAGTTAAAGGTTTTATTTACGTTGACAATCTGCAAATTTCATGCGCAGCAAAAGACATTCGTTTAATAGAAAGACAACTTCAATAAACCAAAATGGTTTCAGTTTTTCACCTTCTAAAACCGCTTGTGTTCATTTTTACAGGAAGCGAAATCTTCATCTTGACCCAGAAATATTCTACAAAGAAATTTCAATTAATGTTGTGGACAGTGTGAAATTTTTAGGTATTACATTTGACAAGAAGTTGACTTTTCAATCGCATATTTTAAATCTACGCAAACGTTGTGAAAAGGCTCTTAACATACTACAAGTTTTATAAAAATTATCATGGGGATATGATCGCACTTGCCTTTTCTCAAATTCTATTTTCAAAAATTTATAGAGCCCTATTACGATCAATAGAAATTACGGCAGCGTGGTGTATGGTTGAAAATCATAAATAAAATCTGCTCTTTAAACTCTGAACGTTATCCACCACACAGCTTTGTGCTTATGTACTGGTGCCTTTAGAACTTCACCTGTAAGCAACTTACATGTGGACGCTTTTGAACCTTTTCTGGACTTAAGGCGACAGCTGTTGTACCTAGAATATTACTTTAGAATTACTTCAACCTCTCATCACCCATTGCATACCATTCATCACAGTTCATATTTAAAACGCCTTTATCAAGCAAAAACATCCCCCATCCCTACATTCCACTTAAGAATGCTGGATTTGATGAATGGATCCCAAATTTCTTCACTTGACATCACCCAGAAAAAACTATCCATTCTCTCCCTGGTTTAATCATGATTTTGAATTTCAAAACCCATTCCAAAATTTATATAAGGCAGATACCTCTGATATTATCAACAAACAACTCTTTCAAAAGCATATAGAAAAAGACTCTAATTTCATACAAATTTATACGGATAGGTCTAAAAAGGCAAACTATGTTGGAGCTGCGTTCACTATTAATGATTCCCTTCGCAGTTTTAAACTTCATTCTTCATGTTCTGTTTTTACTGCTGAAATAATGGCCATATATATAGCATTAGAAAATATATCATATCGTTGTCATAAAAAATGTATAATTTTCACAGATTCATTAAGTGTTTTACAGCAGGGTTCCCACGGGTGCTCAGAAAGTGCTTATTTTGACCTTTCATTTCCAAGGGCCCTTAGAAGTGCTTAGTTTCCTTTGAAAACAAAATTCAGTTTTCAAATGATATTTTTTCACAATATTTCTTTTTAGCGGCTTATCGGCGATAAAACTGCTTACAAGTACGGTTTTGGTGATGATTCTGGAACTGGCTTGCTTGTATGGCAACGCGATATACAAACTGTCGATCGACTCTTGATGAGCACGTATTTTGATAAGCACATAACATACTTTAAAAACTTGAAAACCCATGAAAACCGGTCTGTTTTCGACTTCTGAGTGGCTCTCGCAGCGCACAAAATTGTTGTCCTGATAGAGGAAACTAGTAGAATACAATCATCAAATGTTAATTAATTTGTTTTATTCAGTTACCAGCGAGTGGAATGTTTTAAAAATTTATTATAATCATGGGGAAGTGTATTTTAAGTTTGTAGGTGAATCGAAAACAATATAAAGATAATTTATTTTAATTAATACTGCTATCTGAGTGGCAACCCGATGTGTTGCAATTTATTTTTTAAATCTAGTCTTTTTCTGCTTTTAATTCTTTGTAAAAACTATCCCAGAAAAAAAATGTGAAGATTTTCGGGGTTGATTCTTCTTCAAAAATTTGAAGCAATCGGTTATCAGTAGGGCAACTTTTTTGTTGCAGTAAAAATGGGAAAAGTTGCATTTATCATTCCCTAAAGTTGCATTTATTTTTGATACACTAAATTCTAAACTACATTATTCGTAAAAAATGAAAAAAATCAATGTATATTGACATTTTTTAGTCGGTGTACAAAAGTATTATAATACATTCTTAAATACAATGAATGACCAATCCTTGGCCAGTAATTTCTTAAACATTGAAAAACTGTGCCAACCACAGTCATATAATGTGCTGTATCGGAGAGCAGAAGCGCAATATCCTTTCGCTCAACATTCAGAGATTTTAAAACGTCATCTACAAGCAGAACAACGTATTGATGATGGAAACTCACCTCGCCAACTCTGCAGTCGATTACGCAAGTTTCCTCTGGATTATCAAGAGTGCCAACCAATGTGTTACAAGTACTTCTTGCCATTTATTTCACTTTCGTCTGTTAGGACGAACATCTTCTTTCCATGAACTTCTTGTTTGATCCGCAATACTTCAGCGTTCACAAGATCAGAGACACACGTGATCAAAGTCTTGATTCAGAGGGCAAAAAATTAAATAGTAATTTCATATGAATTCATTTTAAGCTAAATTTTAAAAAGTTGCAGTTGGTTGCATTTATGCAGAAAGTAGCATTTATGTTGCGGTTATAACTCACTTACAATACACCCCATGTTGGAGGAATTTTGGTTTTAGTACTTTACATGCAGCGTAGAACGTGTGAAAAAAAGTTGCATTTGGTGCGAAAAGTTTCCCTAGTCATCAATTCCGAAAAAAAAACCCCATCCTCCTCGATTAAAAAAAAAAATTGGAGGAAATCAGAGTGCTGGAGAACCGAGAATAGTCGGAATTTCATGAATCGGGAAAAGTCGTTTGAAAACTGGATATTTTGGACTCTCATCGTATTTGGCCGCTGACCGAAAACGAAAGTAATTTTTCTATGCTTTATAATTTTTTTTCTCTTTGTATCCGGGTGACAAATACTCAATGGCCGACTGTGCTTGAATTTCACTTTGCTTTTGTTATGCCATACGCAATCTGTTTCCATTGTCAGCTTAAATTACGAGGTGTTGTCCTCGGATTTTTTCCCTTAAGGGACTGATCCCGGACCGTCGTCAATAGCCCGTTGTGTTGCTCTAGTACGACGTTAACTAAAATTACCTTACCTCCATTGCCAGCTTAGATGATTATTTTCAAATTAATTTTGTTTCATTAAAATGATGTTTGTAAGTGTATGTTGTAGAGGCGGCTGGTTCACCTTAAATCTATCGTGGCAGAAAGTCCTCACGTTGGGTTGGTGTAGAAGTTTGGAGAGTGAGGCGCCAGCTCGGGTGTCTCATCATCTGACCGTGGTTCAAAATTATGTGGCAATACACCGAATGGCTTAGGCTGGGACTGTGATAACTAGTTGAATATCTATTCAATAAAATTGCATTTTATTTTTTTAACCTTTTTATAAATTTATCAAAGTTTTTGCAAACTCTTATGATCTGTTTTGGTTCACGGGAAGATATTTTCTTTGAAACTCGTTCGGTCTCCAATCCAGTCAAATTTGACTCTGACGTATGCAACTTGCAATCCTTTTACATCCTTTTAGTAAATTAGTAGTTTGCCACTAATTTTATTTTATTGAAACCTTCGATGTGCCAAAAAATGAATTTACTTCTTATTTTCATATGATTTAATGAAAGTGTATTATAAAATAATTACTGGAGTGAGTAATTTCCATTTCATAAGCAGGCTGAAGCTGCAGACAAAACAAGGTAAGCACAGTAATTTCAAAAACAAAAAGAAATTTAAGATACAAAAATTAGGAAATTTTCGAAAATGAAAGTGTTGGTGGATCAGGGAAGAGCCTGACCTAGGCAACACAAAAAGGTGTTTCCTATCCATGAGCAGCAATATGCTAAAAAATTGCTCATACACTCCCCTAAAGACCATTAAAAAGTAAAAACAAAATTATATGAAAAGAGTAAGAAAATGAAATCAAACTCGCAACAGCAGCTGGGAGACCAACAACACCAAGTCCGGTCCTCATCAAACTTAACTCTTTCTTTCCCTTTTTATAAAAGAAAAACATCCAAAGTATTTTTCTTGCGGTCTCCATTCTATAATTTGTTTATGTACTTACACATATTACTAATACGTGTACACGAAAATGCCCATATATTAACTGCTGAATTTGTTTCAATCAGACGGCTTATTTTGAACAATCTCATTTTTGTGTGGCATTATTTGTGTATAATTTGTAGAAAATAGACTTGAATATTAAATTTTGTACATACTATTGTTCTTATAAGATTAACTTATCTGTAAAAGCATCCCCATTTGATCGAAAGTCAGGTAATTACATTGTGTAATACGGTTTCTTCAATGTTTTATTGAAGTACTTATAAAGTCCTTATTTCGTCCTGGAAAGTGCTTAGAAAGTCCTTATTTTTGGTTAGAAAAAAGAGTGGGAACCCTGTACAGTCATTGAAATATCCTGATCATGCCAGTCATCCCATTGTTTTGGAGTCACTGAAAAAAATTTATCATCTTTCTTCCAAAAACTTTAACTTGGTATTTTGTTGGATCTCATCTCATGTTGGGATGTCAGTAAATGAAATAGTTGACAAAGCCGACAAATCGACCGTAAATAATATTAATCATACCATTCCTTTTCGTGACTTAAAATATAGCATTTACAAATTTTTAGAAGAGAAATGGCAAAACGAATGGAATGAACAAACGGAGAAAAAACAAACTCCATACTATTAAACCAAATATTACTCTATGGAAATCACTTCCTTTAAGAAGACAAAATGTTATATAAACACGCCTCCGTATTGTACATACTTGGATAATCCATAGACACCTCCTCCTCGGAGAAGATCATCCGATTTGCAATTACTGCATTGGCCCACTAACCGTAAAACACATTTTAATAGAATGTTCTTATTTTACTAGTCAACGACTTAAACATTTTAATTCATATACCTTGACTTTAGAAGACATGGTTGGAGAGAATCCTCATCCAGATATTTTTAGCTTGTTACATGACATTGGGTTCATCCGTCACATATAATTTTATATAGTATTCATTTTATTATGACATGACTCATTCATTTTATTATTATATTATATATCTGATTTTTTATCTTGAGTTTGGCATAATGTGTCCCAAGAGGACTCAATGCCACAAAACCATATCCATTCCATTCCATGCCTCTAATATAAATTAAACCTTTAACCCCAAGTATCAAATTTTTCTTCCAGTCTCATTAACCTATTAATTCTCCAATTCTTTCCATTTTCTAGGGTGCATATATATATTATGCTCTTTTATGAGAAACTATTTACAATGAAATATTTTATTGGATACTTTGGAATTTGTTCTAAGAGGGATCTATTGTATTAGGAAAGATCATGTTATCCCTTAATATGATGAATTTGTTACATAAAGTATAAAATATAGAGTTGAAGACTCAGCACTAAATGAAAAGCATTTCAACATAATTATGTTTAATAAATAATTCATTATTTTTGTAACTGATAAAAAGTTTCTTTATATTAAAAAAATAATAATACACTGTGAAACATTTTTCTACTGGTATGTAATGTATATGTAAGATATACAGAGTTATTCAAGATAAATCATTCGATTTCAAAATTCCATACTTTCAAAAATAAACGACACAAAATAATAAGTAATACACAAATACCAAGGAAAAATATGGAAGTTTCATATTGTGAAGAATAGATGGCATATTCAACGAAAGTAAATGTTTTTTGTGCGATGTCCGTATCAAAGATTTATGGACCTTTCTTTTTTGCGGAAAAAACAGTCACTGGCAGTACCTATTTGAATATTTTGCAAATCTGGCTTTTCCCCAGATAAAGGAAGATCTCTCCAACTTTGTTTGCCAACAAAGTGGGGCACCACTCCACTGGGCTACAGAGGTTCGTCGTTTCCTTAACACGAAGTTCCTCGCAGTTGGATCAGTCGTAGTAGACCAGATGACTTGTTGTTACACAGCTGGCCACCTCGGTCACCTGATATGACCCCCCCCCCCTCCTTTGGGGTTTGCAAAAGATAAAGTGCATGTGCCACCATTACCCACAAATTTATGTGAACTTAAACAACGGATTTCTGCTGCTGTACAATCAATTACCACTGACTATGCACTTATAGAGCATTATATCCAGTCTTTAAAATTTTCACTAGAAGTCATGTCTTAAAATATTTTGATTATTTTTAGTGTTTTGTGTGCCGTAGGTTTTCTTTTAGTGATTTTCTTAATGTCTTAATCCTCAAAAATCTCATTGTTAATTAGAATGTTTTTTTATTTTTATTAATATCTACAGTTTTCAATTTCAATAATTTGTTGATTATGAAAACGGTCTAACAAATGCTATAACATGTGTAAATTGTCACAAAGTTTATTGTAAAAGAAATTAAATGTGTAACTCCACTCTTAAACAAAGATTTTCCGTAAATCTGGCCTAAAAGTATTTCTCTGGGGGAAGAAACAAGATTCTACTGAATCAAAATACACATTATTACTGGTTTTCATTTTTTTTGGATATGATTTGTTTGTCTAATAATTTTGAATGTAGAAGAATGTAAATAATTATCTCCAAGCATATTTATCCAATTTATGAAAAATAGGTAGCTCAACTTTGTAGAAGTGTCAATAGATCCTTTTCAATCAACATAAAAAATACTCATCCTTTCTTTCTAATTATTTTACAGGTTGTCACTATGTTTATGAAACAATAAATGAAGTCCACAATACTTCAGCTGTGGAAACTTATTATCAGTGTGGTGTACAAGAGACAAGGATGAATATAATGGTAGAGCTATTAGTTGATATACTAGCAGAACCTTGTTTCACATACTTACGTACTCAAGAGCAATTAGGTAATTTAATCGATTACTTTTCTGGTACTAAATTAGCTTTTATTATGCATGAACTTTACTTTTTTTTAATTTAGGATACATTGTGTCGACTGGTTGTAGACGCTCACATGGTGCCCTAGGGATAAGAATTATTGTTCAATCTGAGAAACCACCTAGTTTTGTTGACAGCAAGATTGAATCATTTGTTCAATGTTTTGATGTAAGTTTTATTGCAATATTAATACTCAGATTTTTATCTTTATATCTTCAGTGATACAAAAATACTTGTGTGTGTTTATTTCTTATAGTATTGTTGTGCTGTCGATATACTTTCTAATGTATTGGCTGCAACATATATTTTCAAAATAAACAGTGCAAACTCGATGGCAGACAATTACGTAAGCCACCAATACGATTTCCTGATTATGATCAGAAAATTGCAGGTAGAACATTAGAAAACTAGAACCTTTTTACTATATGGTCCATATGAATCATCTACAAAGTTTAATTAAATTTTTAAAGAAATATTTATGATTTAGGACAATATCAATGTGATTTGAGCTATAAAATTTCAATGTGATTTTTAAATGTTTCGATTGAAATCTTCAAGGTTGGCAATAAAATAAGTGATGACTAGTGTAATCAGTCTAAAGAGTAAGTTTAACACTTTTGGAGATGATTTCTAAACTGATTTGAGTCGAAAGATCATTAAAGGTTGAGTTCGTGTTATTTCAGAACCTTAGGGAGACAAGAAGTTTTTAAAAAGTATGAAACTGTTTAAAATTTTGTTGTAAGCCAGCACTGAAGAGCCAGGAAAACTAGTTCACCAGTCTAATACTTGGTAAGCCTCCCACAGTATTGTATAATTGTAGAAATTTGACATGTTATGGACCAATAGCTTATGAAAGTATTCAGTAGGCATTTAACACCATACCTCCCAGAGTGGTCTACAGTTCGTATTCAGGGTGTAGGATTTCTGTGCTGCACAGGTTCATTGAATGGCATCCCAGATGTTTTTGATAACTTTGAGATCTGGTGATTTAGGTGGGAATGGCAAGACTACAAACTCAGATAAGAGTTCCTCTAACCATAATTTGCACTATCTAGACTTGTGTGCTGTGCACTGTCCTGTTGGAAGAGGTCAAGCCCATCAGAATGAACACAGGGCATTAATAGGTGTTACTTCATCAGATAGGATGCATACCTAACATTCACATGTCAGAGACATTTGTAGACGTATCAGGGATCCCAGTGAATTCCAGTAGACAAACATTCAGTACAATCCAAACCAGTACAATCCCCTGTTTATATGCAGCATACATGACTTCATGGGGTTTTATCCAATCATGGATACTTCCATCTGCTCGAAAAACCTTTGGAAACATCACTTGTCAGACCAGGTTACTTGTTTTCAGTCACCAGATGTCCAATGGTGGTGTTCCCAAGGCCAGGTGAGGTATTGAGAGTTCATCAAAGGTATTCAAGTTGGCTCCTAAAGCCCGTATCTTTGAGGGAATGTTGCGCAGTCTTCATGCTGATGCTTGTTGAGGGCCCATCAATCAATTCCTGTTATTTGAGGAAGAGTTACATGCCAATCACAGGAAGTTATTCCTTCCAGTCAACACATACACCCAAGAGTCTTGAAGCTTCTCTACTCCCCAAATGCTATGACCCATCTCGCGAGCTCTTATTAAATTGCTTAAATCATGATAACTTGCTATTATAACATTGGAAAGCTGTAGATGTTTCTACAAATGTTTATCTCTTCATATATCCACTGTCAGATGGAACTAATGATGTACATAAATGGTGTTTCTATGTAGTTAGCATAAGGTCATCTGTACCAGTTTTTCTGGCACTTCCAGTGTATATAGAATTTAAGAATGAAGAAGTAAGACAGGGAAATATGCATATTTTTTTCTTATTTCCTATTTTTAATTTACTATTTCTGTTCTACTTTTTGGGTTCATATTATTACTTTAGTATATAACTTTTCAGAAATATCTGCAAGACCTAAGTCATCAAGAATTTAAAAATCATATTCGATCTCTCTCTGCAAATCGCATGGAGAAACCAAAGACAATGTCACTACTATGTTCAAAGTATTGGTTTGAAATCGTCTCAAGGCAGCTAAATTTTGATAGAGGTAAGAATTTGGATGACAGCTTTAATGTTTAATCCACTTGATTAGTTTCCTTTTTAATAAATCTTATTTAATTATATTTTTCTCCATCTAGATGCAATTGAAGTTGCTTGTCTTGCTTCTATCTCCAAAGAGGAACTGCATTTCTTTTTCAAGGTATTTATTGACTAAAATATTTTTGATTTTAAAGAATTTTCACAGATAAATTTTTTTTTATTCAAGGAATTTTAAATATATTTTAATTTAATAAAAATTAATAAAACTATATTAATTCTGATTCTTGGTAAGTTTATCTTTTAACTCTATGAATAGGGCTAGGTTTTTGTTCTTTTGCACCTCTTTTTTGCAAGACAAAAATTATTTGAGTATAGTTTAGTTGAGTATACTTATAGCAATGTTTTCATCAAAAACTAAGAAATTGTACAAAATTAAGTTGCCTTTTTTATTGTCTTAAGGAATGTTCAGATTCTTTCAGTTTTGGTCATGCACCTCTTATAAAAAGTTATAAATATTAATAAACGCAATTTTCAACTCTTTTTTTGTTTTGTGGCACTCTTTAGATCTTAAAAGTATTATTTATACATACTGATTTGGAATTCAGGGGGACAAAATTCAAAGAGTGCTAGAGCAAACTAAAATAATCTGTTTCTATAGCAATGCATAGGTGCAAGTGATGCAATTTTTCACAAACACGAGAATTTCAAAGGAAATGGAACAAAATGCTTTTGGCACCATTGCACAATTTCTTATTTACAATAACTGCTGAAAGGAGCGACCAACAACTTTAATGTATTATGAACGAGTTGCCTCATCCTTTGGTTTGGATGGAATGGAGGCGTTCTAATCATTTTAAACAATTTTAATTTAGATTTAACAATTTTCAGATGAAACTTTATACAGTGAAAATAATTAGGTAATTGCCAGTTCCAGCAAACTACAACTTCTCAATATTCATTTTTCTCTGACTGCTAATTCTCCTGTATAGGTGTTTTTGCCTCAAACAATGGCTGGATCATTATTGTTTAATTTCATCCAATGGCTGGCCTGCTGACATTAATTTCGATGTTGCTAGGGTCTCAATTCAGTAAATGATGTAATGATTGTGTATTCCTTATTTCACATGGCTGCAAGAGTAACTGATTGCATTTTTCGCAATTCACGTTAATGAAAGCTTGGCAGCGTTATTACATATTTGGTTTGGTATGCTTAAGCATTGTTGCTTTGCTGGAACCTGCCCACAAAGGAAGGATTTCATGTTCAATTCTTGTCTTTGCTCCTAAGCACATCACTTGTGCCCATACGTTGATTTCCCAAAAATGATTACTTTAGTGTACTCTAACTCCCCTTTAAGTTTGTCCTGTGAGTTCCGAATCACCATGCATACAGCTTGTTCTCACAATTTTTAGATAATTAAGTTCCTAACCCTTGTCATGAACATGTATTGAGAATAACTGTTTTCATTCTATCATGCGTGTTTCTATTTTATTATTTCACTCTGCAACCCTATTTCAAGTCCCTAAAAATTCTAAACACTGCCACTACAATTGTAGTAAGACTTCTACTGCCACTCTAATTTGTTTTATCTAAAATTGTTTTTCAAGACTTAATTTTTCTCTTTATTTTCGATCTTATTGCAATCTATTTTATTTAATTGCTTATAAAAGCAGTGTACTTTTCACTGTATTTGCTTTATTTGTAGAAATTTTACCATGTGAATATTGCTGCTCTATTTTTTTCACTATCAAGTTTTTCAAAACTATTTTTATAAAATTTATGCATTCTCCATCCATTCAGATTGCTTACAATTCATTTGTATTACTTTCATCATTGTATCTGCATTCTTCACATAGCCAATTAAAAAAAAGTATATCAAAATTATATTAACAGGTAATTTTTTATTTACATGGAAATGTGTTATGAAATTGTTTTTGATCATTACATGTAAATATATTTATAGAGTACATTATGTGTAAAGTTTTTAGTACTTTAGTTACATTTTTACGTAATTCATTCTTTAATTGTTTGTTTTAATTTTTTCTTTCTATAAAAGACTAGCAATGGTAAACTTAGCAGCAATATTTTCACTACATCTTCTACAAGAGTTTTTTACTGAGAAAATATTTCTATAAAATCTTAAACATTAAAATTTAAACAGAATTCTAAAAATATTGAAAATTCAAGAAACCTTGCAAGCAAAATGTAGTATTTGAAACTTAAAAATCTATAAATCAAAAACTAATTGCTTCTGCTGGAAAAGCAATAAAATATATCTAACAAAAATATTGTGACATTATTTTTAATGTTACAGGAAATGATTGCTTGTGATGCTCCAAGACGTAAAAAATTATCTGTGCATGTAATTCCATCAACTTGGATGAGTACTGGTGAGGAAGTTGAAGGACAATTTCCTTACATTCCTGAACAAGTTGCCACTTATGATGGTTTGATTCCACCACCTCCTGCATTTAGGGTAATTATAATTTGAATTTAAGGTATCATTCTGTATCACATTGACTTAAAAATTGTTTTTATCGATTTTTAATTTCATTTTAGCCTCCTGTAAAAATAGAAAACATTACAAGCTTCAAAGACTGTTTGGGTTTGTATCCCTTAGTGCCTCCGTGGATTCAAATTCCTTCACCATTTTACGGCATCCCAGAAAAGGCGAAATTGTGAGTTTAGTGTCTGTTTATTTTAAGTAACTGATTAAGGTGTGTGTATACACTAGAAGATTTAAATACAATTTTTGACTTTAAAATCAAGTTTTTTTTTTTACAATAGCCAATTGGATTAAGCTTAAAATAATTTCAAAGTGAAGAAATCAGATTACGGCAATCATTTTTTCTAATTTAGATATAATGAATTAATTAGCATAATTTTTGAACTGTGATATCTCAAATTCTAATTCAAGAAAATTATTTCTGACATTATATTTCATCGTTTCAATCAAATTGTTAGAAGAAATAAGCTTTTATACAATTTTTTTTTATCAAAGAAAATAAAAAAATCTAGATATTTTTCAGTAATTTTAACATTTAAAAATCAACTAAAAATTCATTTGCAAACTAGTAACTCTAATTGATAATCAAAACCTCCACTGTACTATATACAGGAGTGAAAACAGTCAAAATGTTAAAAAGAGGAAAATATATGCAGCGTTATTTTGAACTACAAAAATAACGGAATAAGAATACTTTATTTGTGTACTAATGTGTGAACAGAATAGTGGTGCAGCCAGAAATTTTTTTCGGAGAGGGGTAGGCAAATTTTTAGTTTGATAAAAGTTTATAAAGTCCACTAAAAGCAATGAAATTTATCTTTGGAAGTACGGAGGTTAACCCATAACCTCTCACGGCTGCGCCACTAGTACAGAATGTTTTTATGATAAGCATGTATTTTTGCCGATTATTTAGCTTAAAATAATAGCTTAATAATCGGCAAAAATACATGCTTATCATAAAAACATTCTGTACTAGTGGTGCAGCCGTGAGAGGTTATGGGTTAACCTCCCTACTTCCAAAGATAAATTTCATTGTTTTTAGTGGACTTTATAAGCTTTTATCAAACTAAAAATTTGCCTACCCCTCTCCGAAAAAAATTTCTGGCTGCACCACTATTCTGTTCACACATTAGTACACAAATAAAGTATTCTTATTCCGTTATTTCCGTCCAAAGTCCACTAGAAAAAATGAAATTTGTCTTTGGAAAAGGTTGGCACCTAATGCGTAAACTCAAATTTTGTAAAAGAGAAAAAATATGTTGGCAACTTTGTAAACAGAAAAATAAGTTGCATGAAGTTGAAAATGTTATTTTTATGAATATTTTTGAATATCTCACCAATGGTGAGATTTTTTTAAGAGTTGCATTTTTTCCAAAACCTTGATACAAAAATAAAATTAACAAGAAATAAAAATGCTTTGTTACAAAGGAATAAATAAAATAAATACTATTTTTATTAAAGAGCATAAATTTTACATGAATTTAATATGTAGACACCAAAAATAAAAATGGTACAGCTTCAGTCTACATTTATAGCAGTGGCAACGGACTTGGCGCTTTTTTGGCGCACTTCTAGTAGCGAGTAATGTCAGGTCAATGTAACCCATCTGCATAACAGTTATTGCGGATTTTAATACAACCTGGGCAAGTGGAAGGTTTCATTTCGAATATTTCAGAAAGTTCTTGCAAATTCCGTTAAATTGTCGTTTGATTTCATTGGTTCATTTGACATAAATCTTTCCTTGGCGACTTAAGTGCTCCAAGAGCAGGCCGTTGCCACCGCTATAAACGTAGACTGAAAGTGCTCCAAGAGCAGGCCGTTGCCACCGCTATAAACGTAGACTGAAGCTGCACCCCTGAGGTAAAAAAATATAGCCTTATTCTGTTTTAATTTACAACCCCTATTTTCCAAAATAAAATAACTTTTTTTTTCTTCAAAATCTCTAATATCTATTTTTCCGTAAATATTCTTATTTTCTAATTAAATCAACTTTAAATAAAATAAAACTTAAAATTATTAACTCGTATTATCCTAGAAATAAAAAAATTTAACTTATTAAAAAAATCATAAATATTACCCTTAAAAAAAGCATCATCTTGAAAACTTCCGTTGCAAAAAATAGCTGTAGTCTATGTTTAAAACGGTGGCCACCACCTTGGCGCACTTCTAAAGTCGCCAAAGAAAAAAGTTTTAACGGATTTCTAAAATATTCAAAACTAGCCACTGCGTGGCTAGCCCGGCGTTGCCCGTGGTGTAAAATTTTCCGCAGCTTTTAAATCCATTGAAGATATATTCAATTGAAAAATTATTTGTTACAGAAAATCATATTTTTAGGTATCAATCTAAACTGAAATTTTCCGCAATTTCAAATTCGTTGAAATTTTTACTCTCTTTAACTGTTTAGGAGATAGAAAAAAGAACTTTGACTTCAGTTAAAAAATGTATCGTCCGACTGGGAAATCAATCGCGCAAAATCAAAGCGGAAATGAACAAAATAATTTTCTCCGCGTTCAGCGGATGAAAAAAAAACTTCGCATGATTCCACACTCTGACTGCAAGGTTGCATGAGTAGTTAAAGTTCTCAGCGTTTGGAAAACCGATGGAGAATAAAACTATGATATTCATTTAAAAATCTTCTAGATTGAATTTTGAAATTCGCCGCGACCCAAAAATTGCAAATAATTCGGACTACCTGTGTGCCAAATCTCATTGCTGTAAGTGCCATAGAATCGTCAGGATTTTGCTGCCACAAACAAACACTTTCTTTTATAATAGTACAGATGGAAATTCAAACTTTCCCGCTTGCCGAGGTTGTGATAAAAGACGAAGTAACCGAGCATCTTATTTTCTAGTTGAAAGAAAAATCACATTAAAAGCTGACCAACTTAAAATATTTCATTTATATCTTTTCCGCCGCATCATGACGTTTCACGGCCGCTAGATAACAGCTCCGCTGTTTTAGGAAACCGTAGCTTTACCTACGAAATATAAAACTACGTACGCTAACTAGTTCAAAATCCCAGTTCTCCAGGTTTGCCATCAAACTAATAAGCTTCTCACAAAGGATTCTTTTCAAAAAGGAATTTACAAGACTTATCAGCTTGCAAAATTTAAGAGTGCAACGTTGGCAATATATGTCTCATTTTGCGCATTTTACGTTCATAGAAGACAAGAAAGGGCAAAAGTCGGAATTTTTTCCTAAAAAATGATAAAAATCGGTCATTTTTTCAAAACTTTAGGAAAAGTTGGAAATATTTACTAAAGTCGGAAGAATCTCATCCCTGAAGTAAGGACATATTCAAACTTTCCTTATTATTTTTTTTTAACATTTATTCTTTGGCGGTCATTCCATGATATAATTTAACTGTGAAGAAAAAATTGTAGAAAAAGCTGAAATTTTCGAGGGAAAAAAAAGAGGAAATCAGCGTAAACGCGGAAGATTTTCACCCCTGTATATAGATCAAAATGAGAAAAAAAAATTATTATAATAGACCAATGTAGAACTCTTATTTTTTTGTAAAAGGGATCAAAGGAGACATTCTTTAACAATTAAAGATGTTTATTTGCAATGAATAAGGGGGAAATTATTCACAGGGCAATATCATTACATCCCAACGTTACATTGACCACAACTCACGACCTCTCCTGGAGTCTTTCTTCATGTCTCTAAGATATCTCTGCAAACTGCTCAGGTTGCCAGTCAGCCTTGCAATCTTGGAACTTCATCACCTGGATTATAGGAAATGGCAAGTATTGTCATTCCTTAAACTCAGAAACCACACTCGAGCAAGAGGAAAGAATGAAATAAATTCTGAGTTGGGATGATTTTGTACATGTTTTTTACATCATGCAGCAATTTTGTGGAACCATGGATTCGTTTGGTAATGTTCTCTTGAATACATATTTTTGTCATGTGCAGTGGTAAACTTCAGCACTAGAGTTTCATCAGTTATAAGCTTCTTGCCTGAGGGTTTTTCATTGTGTGCAGGCATTGATAGTCATAGCTCCGGTTTTTTTTTATTATGTGCAGCTGTTGATCTTTATAACTTGATTTTTCACCAGGTATAGATGTTTATCATAGTGAGGGTTTTTCATCTTGAGGCCGTCTTGAGTAATAGCTGCATTCATTGTCTTCAATCATTTCATGGAAATTTCATTGTAGAAATCGATGACACAAAAATACAATGAAAAAGTGTTAGTTAAAAAATTAATTGTTTAGTTTTTGTGAATACTATATGAAGTTTTTAATTGAACTAGGCTTTCATGTGGTTGGTAACAATTGAAGTTTGGTAGGATCAGCTTGTGCATTCTTTGTAAACAAAATGTTTTGCTGGTCAGGGGATATTTTAAAATGTTAACATTTCAAAATGCAACAAATAAATAAATATTTTTTTCTCCTGTTAAATACATGAAAAGTTTCAATAATATCTTTCAATGAAATACACTCGACTTTAAGTAGGCATAGACAAACACTTTTGAAAAGAATTTGATGCAACAGGAAATTGAATACTTTTTCGCAGAGCATGAATCATAGTTTTGTTTGAAGAAAAATAATGTTCTTCATTATGATTAAAAATGGGATGTGCGGTAAGCCAGAATCACTTTCTTTTTGATTAACAGGCTGTTGATACATTATAGTTTCGTTATTCAGTGAATGATCGTAAGAAACTATGGCAGCCATTCTGTTTGGGTAGGAATCTGTTTCGCTTTGAAGTACCTAATGAAAAACCCTTGTAACTAAACAAATATTCTTAATATTTACAGGATCTTGTTATCGTATGAAAGCTAAGGCATTGGAAAATATTTTAATGCAATAAAAAATATAGTTTGGTTGATTTTCATGTTTTCTAGTGTATAAATACACCTTAAATGCATTGATTATTTTTACATCCATGTAATGTTAAATTCCTACTATCTGTCTAGAACCAACTAAATTTGGTAAATTTTTTGTCGGGTTCTTTATGTATTCAAAGGAATTTTATGAAATATAGAGAATTTTCATTTCATTGAGAGAAATATTGAATAAATTGAATTTTTTCATTTTTTTTTACTTTCATCAAAAATGTCAACTATGCATACAAATAATAAAATATGTAATGCAAAAGAGATATATGTATTGAGAAAATTTTAACTACATGATGTATTCAAAAGCATTACTTCATAAAATTACTGTGCTCTTCTAAACAGCATTGTTAGTATTAAATTCAAGTATTCTCTTGCCTTTATATTTTATAAAATACCATGTCTTATACACACTTTATGTCTTTTAAATACAACTTTTAGGTTAATTTTGAATTCGAATTTTTTATAACCAGGCTATTATTAATTCAAGCTATATTGCTGTTATCGGTTTCAGCAATTGCAAAGATGTGATTTCACTTTTATTTCAGAATTAACCCTCTAAGTGTCATCAGCTGTGTTCCTCTCTATATACTCTTTCTATGCTCGGTTCATAACCAATTGTAGCCCTGGTTAATCAAAATTTTCCTAGGATTACTTTAATCAGAGGTGACTATTTAGTCAATAAATATGGTGTAGCGTTTAAAAAATATAGTACTTTGCTTAGAGAACTTACGACTTATTTCAAATATTTATTATCAAGAGAGGAAATAGCTTCTCAACTATTTTAACGATAATTATGGTTTGTTGTAAGAGCTAAATGAATACGAGTTCTGCCAGATGGACATCAGTACTTATTCTTCTCAAAAACAAAAATGTTTTTTAACAGAGGAACTTTACTTTAATCTGGGTATCATTACATTTCAAAACAATGACTGCATTTCTAATGTTCATCAGTTTACCAACACAAAGGCTAATTTAGCTTGAAAATATTGCTTCACGATATTGTAATATGAGAAGTGCAATACATTTGTTCGTTGGGTAATCTGTATTTTGGACTGCACAGTGACACACATTTATATATACTCACACTTTCACATTTAAAAGCTTGTTAAATTTTGTAATTAATGTCTTTTTCAAAATAATAAAAGTCAAGTTTAGGAAACATAAAAGTAAATATGTAGTCTGTCTTGTTTATAAAAGACCTGAAGTCTTAAAATAAAAACTTTGATTTTCCTAGATGTTCAATGTTTTTAAAGAGAAAATATTTCTGGGTAATTTTATCATTAATGGGACTAATTAATTTCTTGTGCTGTGGTTTGAGTTTTACTATTTTTGATTAGAGTAAGAATTTTCAATGAGTGTTTAATTCAAACAATTTACAAAAATGTTATGAATATACGTATCGGTAAATTTTCAAATTTTTTATTCGAATATATGCATAGTATTTTTTTGCATTCATGATTATAAATAACATTTGGATTTATGTTTGCAAAAGCTACTATGTGCGGTTGATAAGTTTCGGACTGATGCTATGAGCTGAAAATGGTTGCAAAAAAATTGGTACTTGACATGATCATCTACATTCAAGCCAAAACCTGACAAGTTTTGAGGGTGTTTATGTGACTGCATTGTAGTGGAGCAGCCAGCTCTTGTTGAGCAACATATTTGATCATTTCTGTCAAACATTATCTAAAAGATCCATAAAACCAGAAGGTCCCATAACTTTTTTCTTACAATTTTGCAGATATCATCAGGGATCGTCTGACAATATTCATGCATGGTGACGTTTCAAGATGTTTTCCGGCTTTATACTGACAGGCAGTTGATCAGAGTGCTTGTTATATCTACTCCTTTTTAATAATGAAAATCAGTCAAAAGTTTGCATACGCCCATAATCAAATTCCAGAATGCCTTTATTTGACATCTCAGAAGAAAATAAAACTTTGCAAGGGACATTGCTTGTAAATTACTGTTATAAGTTTGCGAGTACAACTTTATATAAGTTCAATGAAACTGATGCAACTGTTTACATCATACAAGCACTTCTAGGTGTTCACACCTGCTGACGAAAGACAGTGCCTCTTTCCATTTACGAAGGACAGTGTCAGTCCGGACACTTCTGACTGCACCTTATACATCAGATAAACTAAACATTATTTATCTTAATAAAAGAAGTTTTTATAATGCAGCACATTCATTTTTAAGACTGTTTTTTTCTTTTTTGAATGTTTATTCCAAATAAAGAATAGTGTATTCAAGATTTGATATTTTAAAATCAAACTACAGTCAGAAAGTGAGGTTTTACAAATAATGAAAAGACTACAGGGTTCCAAAAGAGAAACTAGCATTTAAAATCCGTTTTATGTATTTATAGCTACATTTCACAGATTGCAGAAATCTGATGATTGCACAGTACCTTTGCATTTGTGAAGAAACTTTCACAAGTATAAGGGTTGGATCCAACAAACCTAGTTTTAAAATATCAATTTTTTGTAAACCTACATGTATTTACTAACACACCCTAATTTCTGTTTGTTTTACAAAAAATTTATAATGTGAAAATATCCTTATGTTTTTAAATATCTATTTTGATCGTTCTCCTGTCTTAACAAAGTCCAAAAAAAATTTGTATCTGTCATATTAACAACCATGCTATGGCAAAAATAGTACACCCTCTTTCAAACTTTATGTGGAAAAGAATGTGATCAGACAGGAAGGCAGAAGAAACTGCTGCAGTGCATGTTATTTTTCTTATGAGGAAATAAACTATTTGGCTTTGGTATATTAGACTTAACCCATCAGAGGTTATAAGCTTTGAAATTAACTGAACATTTTGCTTTAAAGCATTGTTAAAAAAAGAATAAGAACATAAAGGAAAGTACACTAAATAAAGCATATTAATACATAAAAAACAATTTAATGTTAACTACCAATTTAAAAAACTAATAGGAATTACAGACAACTTTTTCTTGAATAAGTGCATTAATTTCCAAAGACTTAATAGTTTTTAAAAGTGTGCCTAAAAACAGTATTTGAGAAATCTATCTAAAAAAATTTGAAGAATGAAGATTGAATTTGTTTTCAGCACTATCCAATTCTTACCAGACCTAGAATTATCTAAATGAACTTTGAACTCTTTCAATCTCATATGTCAGAAACAAATTGTCTCAAGTGGCCAACTCAGGGCAATTGGGGAAGAAAGTGAATCATCTTGGGGTAAGGGAAGCATACACACACACACACATGTAGTCTTTCTGCACAAGTTCACTGATCCTTTCCGTTTTAAAAATTGTGGATGTTTATCTGAGAAACTGATTTGATTAAAGAACTTATTTTCTTTGCATTTATAGTAATTGATTATAAGATTCTTCTTTTACAAATGTTTTAGATGGCGATTCACAGAACTTGTAAATCATGTCTATTTAGAAAGAAATACTTCAAAATAATATAAGAAATTTCATTCATCCTCAATATTATTATAAAACTAATTTTTCAGATAAATTCTTGAAATTTTTTTTACATTTAAAAAGCTGTCTTTGCTTTTAAATATTTCTTTATCTGGGAAGATTAATACACTGTAAAAGACTAAGAATTCATTAGATTCACCATTTGTCACAATGAAAGCTTTCATTTGAATTATCCCACCTTTTGTATTTTTGAAGAAGTTGGGATGCCCTGGATCATGAAACCTGACACAGATAACTCTTTGCTTTTTTGTTAGTTATATGTAAATAACATTGAATTTAAATCACTTACAAATATGTGGTTATAAAAACTACAAATTCTCTTACCAATTTAAATTTTCTAAGCAACAAATATTAGCTTTTCGTTGCAACACATTTCTGCAGTCAACATTTCAATGATAGTCTAGTGATGTAAAAACGTTGTAGACAAAGACCGTTCAAGTTTTCATTCCATCATTTTTATTGTGAAGGTATAATTATAGCCACAATGCAAATTGTTTCAGTAAAATATTTTTGGAAATTTGTGGTTAATTAACATAAAATGACATAGTAAATCATCTTTGCCATCTCTAATTTGACCATTACTGCAACAAAAAAATGAATACTGTGAAAGTTTGTGGTCGGGTCTTTTCGAATAGTAGGTTATCCCTCATAGAAACAGATATAATTTTTTTACACTAGTATCGAAACTTTCCAGAGACAAAAAACTTGCTATTTATTGGTTTTAGTACACAAATAAAGAAATGTAATAAATATATTTACTAAGCAATGAAAAGATTTAAAAGAACCATCTACCTTTTTTTTTTTTGAAATTTTATATTGACACCTGAGATGCGTGAAAGCAAAACTGAAACAGTTATCAATCAATGTCCATTTATGGGTATGTTCATTTTGTAAAATGTTTCAAAAAGAAGTTCTTAAGCTATCTGGGAAATATATAAAAGGAAAGCATTTATAATTATGTATAAATTACTTACCTTTTTCATGAAACCAAAAAATAGATTTAAGTAAAATGTAATTCTAACGAATTTCTTCCTTTTCCAATTCACCAAAACCGCAGGTTATTTAATTTCTATGAGATGTGATTTCTCCTAAGAAAAGTAAAAGAACAGGAAATTTTTTCTTGAGATTACAAAGCAAACTATGTGAAGGAATATTAACTAGAGGAAACCAAATTGCTTCTGCCTTTCAGAAATATTAGTCTCCTTTTTTCACTACATTTCTTGAAGCAACATGTGGAAGACTTATCGTTTCCCCTTTTATTACGTAAATTAAAAACATCACAATGGTTATACCAATGCCAATAATTTACTATCAAAGTTCAAACACATTTTAAGAGTTCTGGTATGAATGGGCAAAATGTAGTAAATAGCTTTAGAATGGTAATAAAAAGATATTTGATGGGTTGAGAACCCACCAATGACAGCATGCTTTCAACACATAAATAATTCCCCTCTGTGAAACAGGAGGAACTTACTTTATTAAACATTCCCTCTACTCTTGACCTGACCAAAATATGTTGGGTTGGAATTTTTCCACATGGTAAGTTTAAATTAGTATTGAAAAAGTTTTAATCAGTATGATTCAGATTTTGTTATAACAGCGAATTGAATAGTGGAAGATCAATACAAGACCTACACTATATGAACAAAAGTATCCAGACACCTCTAAAGGTTAGTTCTTGTTCACATAAATACAAAATTAACATGGAGTGGGTCCAGCTTTTGCTTTAATAACAGCAGCTACTCTATAAAGGCTGTCCGCTAATCGTTGGAAAGTTGCAGCTGGAATAGCAAGCTTGCAAAAGAACAGTAGTCAGATCTGACACCAATTTAGGTCAGTATAATTCATCCCTCATTGAAAATTCAATTGAAATTCATCCCTCATGTATTCCATAGGATTCAGATGCTAAACTGTTGCCAAGTATGGGAAGTACTCAATTGTCCAAAATGTTACTACAGTCTTCTGCCTTTCAAGTTCTCTTCACCGGAAGCAGAGGGCTTAGGCCAAACCACGAGACTTGAGGCACAATACATCCATTGCCATTCTCCACACTCAGACATCAGACTACCAAAGAGTACCAGGATTCATCGCTAAAAAGGACATGTTAACATTGTTCAAGACTAGTTAAGATTAGCTTTACACATGCCAAGGGACGCTTAGCATGTGTAACGTGGTCGACCAGATCTTAGTTGGGCACTAGTCACTACACGTGTCCACTTTACGATTATATCCCTTACAGTGGCACGTGTACCATGTCTGGAATTTCTCGAACATACTATTTACCACAACAGTAACAATCAATCACTTTTCTTTTAAAGTCCCTCGTGTTGTGCGCCCATTGTACGTTTTTTACATTGTAATATCTCTGAACATACCTGGCTCCTTTTATGAGTCTGTATGCACTGTTAAATTAGTGATCGAAACAGAATTCAATCCTTCGTGGGGTTGTCCGGATACTTTACCTGTATAGTGTACTAGCAGGGCGTCGTCCGTGACAGTTCTTTTCGTGTCCACAAAATTCGGACTTGATCTAGTGCAAAATTTTCCTCAGATTTCAAATCCGCGTTGAAACTTTCCCTCTATCTTTAACGATCGCGAAGATAGAAACTTGGACTAAAGAATAAAAAAGAAGTCGTACTAGAGCAACACAACGGGCTATTAACGACGGTCCGGGAACAATCCCATATAGGAAATATTCGAGGACAATTCCTCGTAATTTTGAACCACGGTCAGATGACGACGCAACACCTGAGCTTGCACCCCACTCTCCAAACTTCCAACCCAACGTGAGGACTTTCGGCCACGACAGATTTAAGGTGCACCAGCCGCCTCTACCCATACACTTACAAACATCCATGCCCGGATTCGAACCAGGAACCTTCCAATCTAGAGGCTAACAGTTTGTGCTCAGGAAATGAAAGGTAATGGTAATTTTAGTTAACGTCTTACTAGAGCAACACAACGGGCTATTGACGACGGTCCGGGATCAGTCCCTTAAGGGAAAGATCCGAGGACAACACCTCGTAATTTTGAACCACGGTCAGATGACGAAGCAACACCTGAACTGGCACCCCACTCTCCAAACTTCCACGCCAACCCAACAGGAAATGAAAGAAAAAATAAGTTTAGAATCTGATCTCTCCACATTGTTGCCATTCTAAGGAAAACGTAAAAAAATAATTTTTTTTTCATGTCCGCTTTGATTTTGCGCGGACGAATCAATTTCCAGACAGACGATAAATATTTCAACTGAAATCAGTTCTTTTTTCTATCTCCTAGACCGTTAAAGATAGAGTAAAAATTTCAACGGATTTGAAATCTGCGGAAAATTTTACACCAGATCAATAAGTAGTAGATATATGCAGATATGCAAATCCCCTTACAAACAGGGTGTACTGAAACTTCGTGTAGAATCTTGGAGGGGAGGTAGCGAACATTGTTAGGAACGATAATTGCACAGGAAAGCATGGGCGGAAAACGACAAGTGGCTCTGTACGCGAGCTCTCAAGGTCTTCACGTGTGGCTTCCTCATTGTAGAAACCGACTGAGTGCGATCAACAAGAATAATTTCACAAACGCCTAGATGACGGACATCCACTTCATATACGGCCAGACCGACGGAAATGGACGCGCTGCTGTTCAGTTGTATCGGGAAAGATATCCAACGAGGAGCCAACCAAATCATCAAATGTTCGCTCGGGTACCTCGCGGAACGTGGATCCTTCACAGCCACGATGCAGGATACTGGGCGGCCACGAACCCCCATATTCGAAGAGGACTGTAGACCGACATCCCGGTACTAGTGTACGGGTGCTTGCCGCTGCCACCGGAACGTCTCGATCAACTGTCCATCCCGTACTGCAGGGCGAAGCCTTACATCACTTTCATCTTCAGAGAGTTCAGTATCCATCATATCCATATATCAGACCATCTCTGTAGCTTCGTATGCGTTGGCTCTGCCTTAACGCATACGAAGCTACAGAGATGGTCTGCGTACTCCCGCCTATCTGTCAATCTCGTGGTTCTCCTCTATCCTTGGTTCGACGCATACGGAGAATCGTAAACAGGCCCTTAGACAACCCACACGGAACCCGACCACGAACCGCACAACGCTTCACTGTTAATGTGTGGGCGGGTATCGTGGGGGACAGTTTAGTCGGGCCATACAACTTACTATCACGACTGGACGCGACCTGCGATTTCCATGTGTTTGGTCCCCTGAAAAAACATCTGAAAGGGAAGCGCCTCAACTCGGACGACGAACTCAAGGACGCTGTGATGGACTGGGTCTCGTCACGGCCACAGGAATTCTTGAAACAAGGAATCCTTCGGCTCGTTAATCAATGGGATCGTTGTGCTCAGGCCTATGGTGTATACTTTGAATAAAGTCTTCATTTATACCCACAGTGTCGTTTCGTATCTTTTCATTTGAACAACCCTTGTGGTACTTCACTTATAATAAAAAAAAATTCGTAAAATAAACTACATGGAAACTTGTAAAACTTATAACTTTATTTTTTTGCTTTACACGAGGCAAATTCTGTGATGTCATAAAAGTCCATATTTTCTGCCACCTCCTGACGATCTATGGCACTTACAGCAATGAGATTTGGCACACAGGTAATCCGAATTTTTTGCAAGTTTTGGGTCGCCGGCGAAAATTTCATATTCCATCTAGAAGATTTTTAAATGAATTTTATAGTTTTATCCTCCATCTGTGTTTTTCAACGCGTTTCTACCAGAGGAAAAACGTATTACATGACCTTGCCACGTCAGCAGTTTTATACATGCCAAGTTTTTTTCCTCTGACAGAACACGGAGAAAATTATTTTTTCCGTTTCCGCTTTGATTTTGCTCGATTGATTTCCCAGTCAGACGATAAATCGTTTAAATGAAGTCAGAGTTCTTTTTTCTATCTCCTAGACCGTTAAAGATAGAGTAAAAGTTTCAACGGATTTGAAACCTGTGGAAAATTTCAGTTTAGATTGATACCTAAAAATATGATTTTCTTTAAATAAATAATTTTTAAATTGAATATATCTTCAACGGATTTGAAATCTGCGGAAAATTTTACACCAGCTTAATACCTTACATCACAGCGTTACACGTGGTGTTGATTTGCTTCGCAAACCAACACCACGGGCAACGCCAGGCTAGCCATACAGTGGCTATTTTTTAATACGTTTCAACGTACTAAAACTGCGCTCGCAGGACGCCACTATAACCGATAAGGTAAGAAAAAAAATCCTAAGGGCAATTTCTATAGTCAGATATGGATCTTTAAGAGATTATTTGCATATACACTTTAACAAGTCCAAGTTGGGTAGCTGTCTCTATATCCTCAATGAGCTCCACAACGTAGGTTTTGAAACATTGAATTTCATTAACTAAGTCTTCAATATTAAAGTCCTTGGAATACTGAAGCCCCAAATCCACCTTCCTCCGACTAGAGTATTTAATTCTTTAGTCATATTCTCATTATTATATCTTCGTTGGAAAATAAAAATAAGAAATTATGCCGCCTCTGAGTGGACTATTTTACTGCGCCAACCAGTTATTATGACCAGGAAGCCCTAGATACGGCATTAGCCGGCGCTCCCTTTTTTGGCGCCCGATGCGACTGCAGCTGACAGGCCCTAAAGTAACCAATTGTTCAGAACGCATTAAACATGTCCACAGAATTTTTAAAGGTTCAATAATTTACGAAAAGTTGTCAGCATTTTTGAATCAAACACAAACTTATCCCCAGCTATTAGATATTTTAGGTAATGGTAATTTTTGTTCACGTCGTACTAGAGCAACACAACGGGCTATTGACGACGGTCCGGGTAGATATTTTAGGAAATATTCAATAAACAAAACTATTTTAAATTTGAAAGTCAAGGCGAAGTCATTCGGCAAACCTGCTCTTGTAGTGTCGTAATGAATAATGTGTGGTGTTCGTTGGTGTGCAATTAATACAACATAAATTAGAACACAATAATTTATTCCACAAGACGAAAGGAGACACAAGACGAACAACAACCGAAAGGGAAAAGTTAAGAAGTAAGAATATTGATACGCGCTCCGTTCGCAATGCTTCGCGCATGCGCATTACAAACTTGCGCCGAGAGAGAAAGAGAGCGATATTACGAGAATCGTCTGCTTCTGACAAGAACAACGAATTTCAATTCGTACTCTCCACAGAGTATCAACCCAGTGAAAGAGGGATACCGAGGAACGATATACAGTCATAATAGAGGATTATATACATTGAAAATATAAAAAAACACAAATTTAAGAAAAATACGCACATTTTCGTAACAATAGAATGTGTTAAAAAAAATTGAAAATGAATGAGTAAACACAAATATACAATGATAATCGTTAATATGTACAAATATAACATTAACTATATTCAATAAGCCTTTTGGGGAAATGTACGGTTCTTCCACTTCTTGTTGTGAGAGGTTGGACAGATTCCCTGGACTCTGTAGATTTAGAAGGCAAAGATAAGTTAATGTTGCTATCGTCACGCAGAATATGAACAGGTTTTACTCTGTCTAACGTGACAGAAATTGTTTTGCCATTCACAATAATCCGACAGTTCTTTTCCGAACGATCAAGAACAGGATGTGGTCCAGTATAAGGCTGAGACAATGGAGGTTTGTGACAGTCCACACGTAAAAACACATGAGAACATGTTTCCAATGAGGGATGAACATCGATTGAATCCTTGCAATGTTTTGATGTTGCAATTGGATTTAAAGTTTGCATCAAGGTGCGAAGTTGATCTACGTATGATGGAAAGGCTGTTGCAGAAACTTGTTCACTTAATAAAATGTCAGATGGTAAACGAAGTGTTGTTCCATATACAAGTTCTGCACACGTAGCGTTAATATCGTTCTTATTGCAGATCGCAATCCTAGCAAAACAATTGGTAGTACCTCGGTCCATTTTGTATGCTCATGGCATTTAAGAGCACTTTTGAGGTGACGATGAAAACGTTCTATTAACCCATTAGATTGGGGTCTATACGCTGCGGAATGGATGTGGTTGGTTCCAAGCACTTTAGTTAGCTGTTTAAAGAGATTTGATTCGAAACTTCTGCCCTGATCTGTTGTTATTGTTGTAGGACAGCCGAATCTGGAAATCCAACCACTTAATAGTGCTCGACAAACTGTTTCGGCAGTCATGTCAGTAGTCGGGATTACTTCAGGCCAGCGAGTGAAACGATCAGTTATCGTGAGGCAATAACGTTGGCCGTCAGATGATGGCAGTGATCCAATAAAATCCAGATGTATATGGGAAAATCGAGCATCTGGTAGATTGAATGTACCAAGTGGAGTCTTGGTGTGGCGATGGACTTTAGAACGTTGGCAAGGAATACAACATTGTACCTGCTCTTTAATCCATTTGTTCATTGCTGGCCAAACATATCGAGAAGTTATCAACTTATTTGTAGCGAAGATTCCTGGATGGGAAAGTCCATGAAGTTGGTTAAATATGATTTTTCGATATGATTGTGGGACAAATGGTCGAGGTTGTCCGGTGGACATGTCGCACAACAGTTCCAAATTAGCGATTGGAAAATAAGTCTTTTCCAAAATTAGTGAAGTGTCGTTTTTGGTTAGAATCGCCTTTAACTCTGAATCATTAGCTTGGGCTGAAGCAAATTCTTGAAAATTTAATGGAGAAGAGATAGTGTCAATTTCTATGCGAGATAATGCATCAGCGACGACGTTGTTAGTGCCTTTTGTATGGCGGACATCTGTTGAAAATTGAGAGATATAGTCCAAATGACGGAGTTGTCTTGGCGAACACTTGTCTGGCTTCTGCTTGAAGGCGCAAATCAAAGGCTTTTGATCGGTGAAAATGATGAAATCACGACCTTCGAGCATATGTCTGAAGCGTTTGACGGATGTGTATATTGCTAATAGTTCTCTGTCATACGTGGACCAGTTCCGTTGGCTTTTGGAAAGCTTGGCAGATAGAAATGAAATAGGCTCCCAGGCATCTTTATTCAGTTGCATAAGAGTACCGCCAACAGCTAAATCGCTTGCATCGACCCAGACACTCAGCTTCGCTCCAGGCATCGGATGTTGCAGAAGAGTTGCACTTGCTAAGGCATTTTTAGCATCCGTAAATGATTGCTCTGCCACATCAGTCCATTGAAGTAACTCATTAAGTTTGGTTACTGTAATTCGTTTAGATTTATTTTTATTTTTGACGCCTTCTAAGAATTTATTTAAAGGGGCTAATATATGAGCTGCTTTGGGTACAAAACGTCTGTAGAAATTAAATAATCCAAGGAAACGCCTTAATTGTGTGATAGTGGTTGGCTTTGGAAAATTTTTGATGCATTCTACACGTTCTGGCAGAGGCTCAATACCCGATTCGGAAACTTTAAAACCTAAGAAATCAATGGAGGAGACTCCAAAAACGCATTTTGATGGTTTTAAAGTAAGGCCATAATGTTGTATTCGTTCAAATAAAATCTGTAGATGTTCGATATTCTCTTCTGATGATCGAGAAGCCACTAATATGTCATAAACGAAAGGGAGGTTTCGAGTTACTTCATTGATAAATCGTTGAAAAGTAGATGCGGCGTTACACAGACCAAATTGCATACGTAAGCTTTCGTATAAACCAAAGGGTGTAATAATGGCAGTTTTATGAACATCCTCTGGATTTACAGGGATTTGATGATACGCTTTCATGAGATCTATGTGCGAAAAAAATTTTGTGCCATGTAGGTTCGATGTAAAATCTAAAATATTTGGTACACCGTAATTGTCTTTGATTGTTTGAGCATTAAGTGCTCGATAGTCACCAACAGGTCTCCATTCAGAGCTATCTTTTTTCGGTACCATGTGCGAAGGAGATGCGTAATTGCTTTGCGAGGGGCGCATGTGGCCTAATTGGATCATTGTTTTGAATTCCTCCTTAGCAATGTGTAAGCGGTCAGGTGCAAGTCTGCGGGCTTTGGCCGTTACGGGCGGACCAGTCGTGTTGATGTAATGAACAACTGAATGTTTTATCTCCTGATCCGGGCGTGGAGGTCGTGTGATTTCTGTAAATTCCATTAACAATTTATGGTATACACTATTACCAGATACCGTTTTTACGGAATGGATGCTACTGTTGCGCATTATACCGTCAGTGTTTATGTTTGTTTGTGCATCATTCAATTTATGCTGCACTAAATTTGGCACTAGGTTAAAATTGTACAGAAAATCGGCGCCTATTATGGGAGTGGACACATTTCCAACTAAAAATGTCCATGTGAATACGCGTCTCAAACCCAGATCTAAGGAGAGAGTTTGTGATGTGTATACATGGATGGGGGAAGTGTTTGCTGCGGAAAGAGTCATTTCCGAGCCATTTCTCCTTTGTAATTTTGATGCGGGAATTATGGAAACGTCAGAATCTGTGTCGATTAAATACTGTATATTAGTACGTCTGTCGCGTACGAATAGGCGATGAGAATTTTTGGGCAAGGTGGTAGTCGCCTCTACACCAGGCCTCGGTCGTTTTTTTGAAATTTGCAGGGAGGTGTGCATTTTTGGGCCTTTTCGCCAAATTTAAAATGATACCAACATTGGTCGTGTTGGTTTTGGGCTGGATCGAGATTTGCTGCGATTACCCGGCGCGTGATGTTGCTTATTATGACTGCGGCTTCTGCCACGAGAAAGGTTATCTATGCGCAGATTTAATTTTTCAATTTCTGCAAATAATCGATCTTCCATGGAAACTGAGGCTACTGAGCAAGCACTTACCGGCATCGGCGTCACTTCCAGTACTCGGTCGGCCACTTCCGCTGCTTTCTCGATCGTCAGAGGAGTTATGGCTGCAAGAATGGACTGTACTCGCGTTGGCAGATGCGTTTGAAAAAGTTCGAGCATGAGCTCGTCTGGCACTTGATGCGATTCGGCACGTCGCTTCATGATGCGGAGCAATTCAGTAGGCTTCCTGTCTCCTAATTGTTCGCCAGCTAAAAGTTTCCGAATTTCCTGGTGTGATGATTCGCCACTTCGGTTGATTAGTTCCCTTTTGATATGTTGGTAAGGGTCGGTCGGGTCCGGCTTCGTGATGACGTCGCGAACTGTCGACGCTGCTTCTGGAGGAAGGTTGGATGCAATGTAGTTAATCTTGGTACGATTGTCCGTTATTGGTTTGGGTACTCCTAATTCGGACGTACTCTCACACATGTGGAACCAAAGTGCAGGGTCGCTGAAGTTGTAGGACGGAATTTTCACCGCGCTGACGTCGGTCATTTTTAAGTCCAAGGCTTCACAGCACGATGAAGAAAAATAATGGATAATTTTGAAAAATATATCCGGATTCAGGTATTGTGCGTTCTTTAATAGCGGGTCACCATTTGTGGTGTTCGTTGGTGTGCAATTAATACAACATAAATTAGAACACAATAATTTATTCCACAAGACGAAAGGAGACACAAGACGAACAACAACCGAAAGGGAAAAGTTAAGAAGTAAGAATATTGATACGCGCTCCGTTCGCAATGCTTCGCGCATGCGCATTACAAACTTGCGCCGAGAGAGAAAGAGAGCGATATTACGAGAATCGTCTGCTTCTGACAAGAACAGTGAACAAGGAATTTCAATTCGTACTCTCCTCAAATGTTAAATTGTAGTGCATCAGGAGGAAGAAGATGTTTATTCATTATATAATAAATTTAGTGCTGTAGAAATGAATAGCTGCAGCACATGCTAAGTCTTGTTCTGTACAATCTAGTTAAAAAACTGTTAGATTAGATTAAAACGTTCTTCTATCTAATGCAATAGAAAAGTAGCAAAATTTAAAAAATAAGCAGGCATAAAAATTGTTGCAAGTCAAATTTTTAAATTTGCCACACTGAAAACACTTAAGTTATATGATGTCAGTCGCGGAAAAAAAACCAAACCACCTCCCTTATTTCGAGCAATATTCATGCTTGAGCAAATTCAAATTAATCATTCAATTGGAAATAACGTCCTCTATAAATTCAAATTAAAAAAAAATTGTATAAGGGGCCGTCTTTATATCAAATTTTGCTCAAACAACGAAATTTCTGATATAAACACTGTTTTGATGCCATAATCAGATTCTGCATCGTTAAGTTGGTCTAAATATGAAATTTCATGACTACACTACCTTTATAACCTGATATATTCAATCCTAAAGTTGACGCCAATTTCAGGGGATCATCTCATAAAATGTCACTATTTGTAGAACGAGATTAGTTGTAGTTATAGCTAATGGAATTTCAAACTTATTTTTCGGCGATCCGAAAATGAATATATTTATTACTTCCTTTTATTATAGTAGAGATACAAGTGCAAGCGATTTGAGAAATACATTATTATATTTACTATGTAAGTGCAAACGGTCGGAAAATTACTATCCGAGGTGTATCAAGCGTTTTATAAACATTTAGTTAGCCCCTAAAATCGCAATAGTGAGGAAAATTTAATGTAGTAGCTGAAACTAATTATCGGAATGAGATGAAAAATTTTGCACGGCCATACCTAGAAATCCCTCTCAATCGATTCCCATCAAAATATAATAAGGTTCCACTGAATAATTTTTTCAAACATTTATTTAATAACTATTATTGCATACTAAAAACTATTTTTACAAAATATCAGCGCTATAGAAATATTATTTAGGAAGATATCCGTAAAAGAGTCCAAGAAATTTATTTAATATTCAGAGCTCAAACTTTTATGTCCTAATAACTTCGAAACGGTTAAACCTAATAACATGAAATTTGATATCTAAAGTTAAATCTTTATATACACTCATTGCCATAAAAATTTGCGTACCAAGAAAAAGTCGTCAAAATGAACGAAATTTTACACATGTAAGTACTACTTTGATATAAGTAACTGATTAGAAAATCAAAGAAAAAAGATCATTTATTGCAGAAAAAAGTACAAATGAACGGAAGTTTTTGTACTCTGTTGGACCCCCTCTAGCGCGAATGCACGATGCGATACGAGCGGACATTGAGACATACAAGTTCTGTATGATGTCCTGAGACATCTCGTTCCGCAGTCGGGAGTCCTGCCATGAGTGGCATCACATGTGGCTGAAGGATGTCACGGACGTACCGCTGGGCTGTCATTGTGCCATGGATCAATATTAGGGGTGACCGTGTATCGTAAGCAATGGCACCCCATACCATCACACCAGCTGTGGGAGCGATGTGTCGCTGTAAAGCGAAGGCATGATTGAGGCGTTCACCACGGGGCCTTCATACACGAACACTATTGTCATCACTGCTCAAATTGAATCTAGATTCGTCGCTGAAGACTACCTGGTTCCATTCCGTTGCAGTATAATCCCGTCGTGCGCGACACCACTCCAAACGGAGGCGTCGGTGGGTGGGTGTCATTGGCAGCACACGTAATGGGCGCCGCGATACCAGATGTCCTTCAGCCAGGCGCCTTGCGATGGTTCGGGAAGACACAGGGGCCCGTAGTGAAGGTGCTGCCATTGTCTGGATAGCGGCCAATGAGGCAGTTGGCTCTACGCGTGCGTTTCGTATGATGTGACGGTCTTCTCGACGACTGGTCTGTCGAGGGCGTCCTGAGCCTGGTCGCCGTGTAAATGACGTCTGTTCTGTCCACTGGTCCCAACACTTCCTCACAGTAAAATCAGAACGACCTACTTGACGAGCTACTCGCCGAGCTGACCACCCAGCTTCCATCATCCCGATGATTCTTCCCCTCTCGAACTCTGACAGCTGCTCATATTGTCTTCAATGGCGGCGTAACGGCATGTCTACCTCAACGTTTCCTTTGCAAAAGATTAAGTACACTCAAACAAGCTCTGCTTACCTGTTTTATACTCCAAGGAGAACGAAGTTCAACGCCCTCTAGTGGCATTACACAATGCGCAATCACGCTGCATTTATAATCATTTGAATATCTGGCTGACATGTACCTTCATGACAAGTTTGTTACGATCCCACTATTATTTCTTGGTGCACAAATTTTTATGGCAATGAGTGTAGATTTGAAATTGTGTGTCGAATCAGGGGTTTCCTATTGGAAATTCTGAAGTTGGCGCTAAATTTAATACAAGGGCTGTTCAATAAAGAATGATCATAATTTTTTTAAAGGTGATTAAAAAAATCAAGAAAAATTAAATTCATATTAAATGTGTAACGGGATACGTGGAGAATAGATAGCGAAATTTCAAGGTAATGACGTCATTGCTGAGGCCTTGGCAGCCGGCCAAGAACGCCTAGTTTTACTTTCGCCTACGGCAAAAATGGATGTGACTCGCAAAGTGCAATACACAGCATTGAAATTTTATTTTCCCCTTAAAAAACCGTCAGATCTTTCAAAAACCAATGTCATGTGTGTTCCCCATCCTCCATATAGTCCTGATGTACACCATGCCATTTTATTCTTTTCCCGAATTTGAAGAAACACCTCCGGGAAAAGCGGTTTTCATCATCACAGGCATTGGTAAAAGTTGCGTAGGCGATTTTGAAGATGTTAAAAATGGCTTCCAGCAAGTGTTTGAAGACTGGAAAAGAGGTGGGATAAGTGCATTGCATGTAATGGAGAGTATTTTGAGAAAGACCATAAAAATTTGGAGGATTAGTACAGGAAATTATTTTTTGTTAATTTATGATCACTCTTAATTGAATAGCCTTCGTATGAAAACGACCCCTTATGCAAATGTTATGAATTTGTAGCAGACGTTGGTTCCTGTCAAACGCCATCTTTGAATTTTCTCTACTGTTAAAATTGCTCGAATGAAGTGGTTCGGCTTTTTTTCCGTGACTATTTTTTAAATAACATTAAATAGAACATGTACTACAAGATCTGTATTCAACCTATATCGAAGAATAGTCTAAAACAGGGATTCCCAACCGATGGTACGCTGCAACGTTTCAGGTGGTACGCAAACGCAAGGATGATACAAGCGACCCAGATATTCTACGAAGTTTGTTCGATTTTTTAGTATGTAAAATCAAAGGAAAAATGGGATTATATGAAATCAATTTTGTGATTAACGTTTTTACAACATTATAATAAATGATGCTAACAGTAGCACATTAGTTAAAGAGAAATTTTGTTGCTGATTATTTACTTCTATTCAATGGCTATCTCGGCGAAATTAAGTTGATATCTCTCCCTGTCAAATCGTTTTACGAAGAATTCCTTTATCTTTATGTATGAGAAATACGCACGAGATAATTTGAAATAATTCGTACGAGGTAATTATTTGTTTTTAGACCTGTGAGTAAAAAATAAAACTGCAATTTGCAATAATCGTTTTATTTTTTTCCTTTATTAAAACATCATTAATACGAAATACACGTGAATTAATCATAAAATATGAAGCTTTCTTAGTGTTTTAATTAAAATAAAACAAGGCATTGGGCACTTTTCTGACATTAGATATATGTTTCTAAAAATATATAGGACTGGTGGTACGCCAAAATTTTATAAAAATTTCAAGTGGTGCGCAGTTATTAAATGGTTGGGAACCCCTGGTCTAAAAGACGCTCTTTGATATAGATAATTTTATGTGGATATTAAATGGTAATGTTGAGTTTTTCATAGGATGAAAAGTTTTTAATTAGCACAATCTTTTGAAATCCAACAACTATATATATGAAAGGCCTTTCTCTTAATTTCTTGTAATCTGTCTTCTTACGGCAGCGATCTTATCTCCCCAAGAGCTTTCTATAACAAAAACTACAAATATTTTCATTGCATTCATATAACTCGTTTTCTTGTGTAGTAAATAGACTAACCGTACTAAGGCATTTTAATTTATTATGAAAATGCTTCATTTTAATTGATGCTCCCTTTATTTTGGTATAGTGGAGGTACGTTATTTTTTTCCGTGACTGTACATTGTTAAAAGTAAACCCAATTTCAGAATTTAATCGATATCTAGAGTAATTGTAATATAATTTAAATTAACGTCGTACTAGAGCAACACAACGAGCTATTGACGATGGTCCGGGATCAATCCCTAAATGGAAAGATCCGAGGACAAACCTCGTAATTTTGAACCACGGTCAAATGACGAAGCAACACCTGAGCTAGCACCCCACTCTCCAAACTTCCACACCAACCCAACATAAGGACTTTCTGCCACGACAGATTTAAGGTGCACCAGCCGCCTCTACCCATACGTTTACAAACATCCATGACCGAACCCGAACCTTCCGATCTAGAGGCTAACACCTTAACCACTATACCGGTTGGTCGGCTATATGTAGAGGAGCGAAATGTACAGTCACAGAAAAAATTCCAACCACCTCCTTTATTTCGAGCATTATTCATACCAGATCAAATTGAAATGCATCAATCGATATAAAATAACGTCCTCTATAAAGTCAAATAAAAAATATTGAATAAGGGGACTTCACATCAAATTTTGCACAAACAACGAAATTTCTGATAGAAATGATTATTATGATTTCATGTTTTGATGCCATAATCAGATTCTGCATCGCTAAGTTAGTCTAAATATGCAATTTCATGACTGTATTACCTTTAGACCTCGAGATATTGAATCCTAAAATTGGTGCACACTTCAGGAATCATCTTGAAATAAAAAGTCGCTATTTGTAGATCGAGATTAACTGTAGTTATAGCTACCCTAAATTCAAATTTGAACACTATTTCAAAGTATTTTTCAGCGATCCGAGAATTATTAGATTTACTAGCCACTGCGTGGCCGGGAATTCGTAGCCTATTGGATAACAGCCATCACGACGTCCTCAATGTCAAATGTGGCCAAATTCGAATTGCGAAGAGATCCAATCGGCGTGATGTAACAATCTCTTGCGAAAACCGTCGACGGCTTTGGCTAGATGATGCGGGGTAGAACGTCCTTCGGGGTCCGGTAGAAAGGAACTAGTTTTACGTCGCTTTCGGCAACCCTTCCGTAGTTTCTCTTCTCAGTACCGTCGACGGCTTTGGCAAGTAGATGATGCGGAGTGGAACGTTCTTCGTGGCCGGTAGAAAGGATATAATTTTACATTCCGCTCGGTTACCCTTTCGTACTTTCAATAAAATTACAATTTTAAAATGTTCTAGATTGAATTTTAAAATTCAGGCTTCGCACACAAATCGCAAAAAATTCGAACTATCTGAGTGGCCATGTCCCATTATTGTAAGTGCCATAGATTCGTCAGGACAGTCCACACACACAAACACTTCCTTTTATAATATTAGAAATTACGCAAGTGCAAACGATTTGAGAAATACATTTTTATGCTTACTATGGAAGTGCAAACGATGCGAGAATTACTACCCGAGGTTTGTCAAACATCTTTTAAACTTTTTGTTGCCCCCTAAAATCGCTATAACGTGGAAAATTTAATTTAGCGCAAAAACTAACTATCGGGATGAGATGAAATTTTGCATGGCGATAATAGAAGTCCTGAATTTATTCTCATCAAATCAGCGCTATGGATATACAGTACAAAGTCCAAAATCCTCCGGACCTCGGACATTCCGGATTTTACCGGATACCGAATTATTTGCATTTTTTGTCAAAAAAACCTATAGCATATACAAAATATAAAACAATAGCATATACATAAATAGGAATACTTTTGGAAAAAAGGAAAACACCTGTTTAATACAATGCAACAAATTTATTTGCAAATCTTCTAATTTTTCTGTGTGGTATATACGCTGAACATGTCCGTTATTTTGCTTTGTTCCATCAGTTAAGTCCAGGTTTATCTCCCTGTTCTTTAAAAATTGTCGGAAAGATGTAAAAAAGTGAGAAAAACAAAAAAGAAACGCCGCTTAGCAAAATTTCCGGATTTTGGACGTTTGGATTTGCGACTTGGTACTGTATTACTTGGGAAGATATGTATAAAAGTCTTAAGTAGCTGATTTAACCATTAGGAGCTCTAATCTTTCTGTACTCATAACTTCGAAACGGTTAAACCTAATGACAAGAAATTTGGTATCGAAAGTAAAATTTTGATATAGATTGAGATTGTGTGTCGAAATAGGGGGTTCTCATTGAAAATTATGAAGTTGGTGCTCAATTTAATATGAAGACGGCTCTTCATGCAAATGTTATGAATTTGAATTGATAGAAGACGTTTATTCTAGTCAAATCCTTTTGAATTTTCTCTATTGTTACAATTGCTCAAATCAAGAGGAATTGTTCATTTTTTCCCCGTGGGCCGTGACTACATGCAATAATTCATCAGTGGAATCTATCTCTACACTATTATCAAAAGTAGTGTTTACGTGTTTTCAGACGAATCTAGCACTTACAACCATGAAATTTGGCATACAGGTAGTCCGAAAGGTGACTGAATGTACCTCGAAGCCCGAATTTTAAAATTTAATCTAGAACATTTTTGAATTAATTTATTGGCATATTTCTGTATTGTTTAGTTTCCTAATAGCAACAATGTGAGAGATCACAGCTTCTAACTGCGAACCACCAACGTATTCAAAGCGCAATTTATTTTCCTTTGATTTCATTGGTTCTTTTTACTTTCATTTTCTTAACGGTTCATAAATCAGAAGAATTACCGTTCTGTATTGTTTCTTGCTTTTTTAAAAGCATAAATTATTAGTTTCATTTGATTTACGTTTGTCGGAATCAGTGAGGTTTATTGTTAAGACTTTTTAAAAGTACTAGGGGGCTTCGCCCCCTGCTTGCCAACTCCCGGTGATTGCTACGCAAACCTACTCTTTTTGCAGAGTTTTCAATCTTCTGCGACAACGAAACTATCTTAATAATTCGTATATTCCCGCTTGGACTTTCCGGGACATGACGTCACAGCGAGGGCTCCACCGCCCTGCACGCTAACGCTAGCCAACCCCCTGTGATTGCTATGCAATCGCATTTGGTTTGCTTCTCAAACCAACACTCATTTCGCAAGTGATTTCGCTTTTTTTTAACTTTAATTCCTAATGCACCCTAAACTAATTGCCGCATCAGTAAAAAAAACCTTCTCCATCTTGTTCCCTGTACAATTTTGAATAAACCATGTTAATCTCGTAATTTTCTGATCTGTACTTTGTCGGGAAACTGTCTGAGAATCGAGCGAAAAAAGCGTGTTGAGCCTTTTGGATTCTCCGGGCCACAACGTCACTGCGAGTTTCAACGGCCAAATAAAAAAAAATCGTTGCTATGGTAATTGTTGCTACGATAAATTTTATATCTGGAAAACCCGTTAGTCAGTTAGAAATGTAACCTTACATTTCCGTGAAGAAAAATGTACGCTATCGTAAAATGTTTAAATTATAAATTATACTTTCATCGCATCGAAAATTTATTTATAAACCAATTTTACAAATAATTATACCATAACAAAGAGTATATTCTAAGCTGTCACGTGGTATTTTCAAATTAAGTTTATTTATTAAGCTATATATATATATATGACAGTTTTAGTTTTGTATCCGATCGGAAATTACAATCCTAAAAGTTCCGAAAATTGTACGACCAACTTTTAATCGCATCGAATTTATTTATAAACCAATTTCAAAAGTAATTATACCATAAGAAAGAGTACAAGATTTCCAGTGATGTTTTCAAAATTAAAAGCTAATAGTATTAAGCTACAGATATCATAGTTTTAACAAATATGTCCCGATTTTCAAACTATTATCAGGACCCAAATTGAAATTTCTAAAAAAACTCGGCGAGCTGCAAAAATTTACGTTTAGAGGTACTCTAAAAAAACTCACAGCTGAAGACTGAAAATTTATACGTGTTTTGTTCATTCGCGTTACAAATTTCACTTTTTTCGATTTTCACACTTAATACACCCCAAACTAATAGCCGTATCGGAAAAAATCTTCTCCATCTTGTTCCCTGTACAATTTTGAACAAACCATGCTCATTTCGTAATTTTCTGATCCGTATTTTCTCGGGAAACCATTCAAGAGTCAAGCGAGTTTTCAATCCTGCGGCTGCGACGCTTCTCTACTATTATAAAAGGAAGTGTTTGTCTGTGCTCTGCGTGTACTGTCCTGACGAATCTATGGCACTTACAATAATGAAATTTGGGATACAGGTAATCCGAATTTTTTGCGACATTTATATCGAGCCCGAATTTTAAAATTTAATCTAGAACATTTTAAAATTAATTTATTGGAATTTAATTATTGTTTCCCTTAGAATGGCAACAGTAGAGATAACAGATCCTAAATTTTTTTTCCCCTTTCATTTTCCGAGCAACGATTTCAGCGGACGAACAAAACAAATAAACAGTTTTAACTGGAGTTAGTTTTCTATCTCATAGATCGTTCAAGATGGAGTACAAATTTCAACGAATTTGAAATCTGCGGAAAATTTTACATTAGATCTATACCTAAAAATATGATTTTCTTGAAATAAATAATTTTTAAATTGCAACTTTTATATTTTTTCCAATACGAATTTGGCCGCTGGCGCCACGAAGAATTTGACCTTTGTGGTTAAAAAGATCAGATTCATTCATTTTGATTTCCTGAGGAACGGATTTGAGAGAAGCAAAACCAATAAAAAGTTATGTCTGGCGTTCTACAGTACTTTTTCTATTTCAGGGATCGTTAAAGATAGAATAACAATTTCAACAGATTTGAAATCTGCTGAAAATTTTTAAATAGATCGATACCTAATACATTTGATTTTCTTTTTAACTTTTCAATTGAATCTCTTTTTTATTTTCACAAGAGATTGTGACGTTACGTCCATTGGATCTCTTCGTAATTAAATGGGATTGCGTAGCAATCACACCGAGGTTGGCGAGCGTTAGTGATTAGTGGTCACACCCGACCCCACGAAAAAAACTGTCACGGTGCAAGGAAAATTTTACATTAGATCGATACCTTATACGATTTGATGTTCTTTTTATAAATAATTTTTCAATTGTATATTTATATTTTCGCAAGAGATTGTGACGTCACGCCGATTGGATATTTTCGCAATTCTTATTTGGCAGCATTTGACAATAACATGGCATCACGGCGTTGCCCGTGGTGTTGGTTTGCGAAGCAAAATAAATGGGAATTGGTAGCAATCACCGGGGGTTAGCGAGCAGTGGTCACATCTGATCCCACGAAAAGAACTGTCACGGGCAACGCCGTGCTGGCCCCGCAGTGGCTAGTTTTTAATATAGAGAAAATTTTCTTTAGCTTAGACTTTTAAGTATAGCGATATTTAATTTTTTATCATTTAAGCAATTTTTTTCAGTTTAATTTGGTTTTGTTGGAATCAGTGAGGAATGCAATTTTTTGTGTTTATTACTGTTTAATTTGGTTTTGTCGGAATCAGTGTGAGGTTGACTTTTTAAAAGCACAACTTTGTCACGGGCAACACCGTGCGGGTACTGCTAGTTACTAGTAATACTTCACAAATATCTTACGTAACAAATATCTTAGCAATCATGAAAAAAATAACATCTGTACAAGTTGCAATAAAGCTTAGTACAAAAGCAATAGCCTTAGTGTTAAAAATATTATGAAATACTTGAGTTTAATTGTTAATAGTTTATTACAAGCGAATTTTCTGAAATTTTATCAGATGAACATAAAATAAAATTTTAACACTTCAAATGACTGGTTTTATCGTTTCCACTTGAATAAAAATACACAATTATGGCTTGTTATCAAAATTTTCAGTTTTCTCCAAGTAATGCATACCTATCCCTTGTACTAATTTTCCTATATAACTTTCTTTCTTATCTTTTCCGATATACATGAAATGTGTATAAAAGATGGCAGGTATGTGTTAAGCATCGAAGGATCGGAAAAGAGCCCGAATTTGTATCAGAATACAACTATGTCTGACAAAACTGTCAAAAGACAGCTGAGAGAAATGTATAAGACAGTAACACATTTTTTTTTTTAAATTTTAAACTAATGCAAATAAAAATGCATTCCTCCTTCATTTTAGAATATTTAACAAAGCTTCTTATGACACTAATTTTTAACAATACTTTTCATAAATGTGAAATCTTAAATATATTTAATTCAAGATTCAAGTCTCAATTTATTTTAGTGCCTTTATTTGAACTACAATAAATAACTAGCACACAATTATCTTGAAAGTTATACAACCAGTTTTCACTGCAAGGAGTACGAACCACATATAGTAAGAATGTTCAGTACCAAAAGATTTGTACCACATTTGTGGTATAAAATAACATAATAATATATAAAGTTATACTTTATAAAAGAACAAAACATGAACTTGTCCATAGTTATGAAATATAATGTATTAAAAACTGTAGCATTAATTTCAGTTTAAACAAATTAACACTCAAAATTCTATAAACAACTCTAACTCTACAATTCTTACATGAAATACATGACATGAATTAATATGAATCTTATTCACAAAAAGTCAAAATGTATTTAGATGAATCAAAAAATATCACACAGGTAAATAACAAGACAATATGATCAGAAATGGAAAGACAACTAGAGAATATTAGTAGTAGCTAAATGAAAAAAGAAATTTGTGATATGTTTTGATGCAACTGTAGCAAAATTTGCTACAGATTCAAGAGAGGACAATCTAATTCTATGTAATATGTTCAAGTTTCATTTCTGGGATCCTAACAGCAACAGTATTATAAAAAGAACAGTAGAAAGGCACATTTTATGGTCATTTAAGAATGTTATTGCAGCTATGCCATAAAATTTGTTTCATTTGCATGATTCAAAATTCGAAGATTTTTCAAGTTATTTCTTCATAAAATACGAAATTTAACTAAAAAATTTTTGTTTAATTTTAGCTAAGGTGCTAAGCTGGAAAAAAATGAATGTACAAATAATATAAAATCAAGATATAATTTTTAGACGATTTTCAAGTCATGAAAAGTAAATAAAATTTAAATTTCTGACAGCTCTAGAAGAAAATTTAGTTAATATTTTCATGTTCGCATAGAAAAAGGTTTTATTTTTCAACTAATCTAAAACAACTTAGTAAATATTTTTAGTAATAGTTACAATGTAACTGCATAAGCAAAATTTTGAATATTTTAGTGTCAATATAACAGGAAAACATTGCTAAAATACCTTTTTTACGCAATTATCAGTTATACACTTCAGCACTTATTGTTCTTGATTAAATGAAGCTGTTTAAATGTCTTCTATATATATTTTTTTCATTTATGATGAATCAAGATAAAAAAAATTAATTTTGAAAATACTGAAGATTTTTTTGTTGAAAATGAAATTGTTTCCATGATATTGCTTTCTAAAAACCCAATTACTTGGAAACCAATAATAAATTTATATGGCATAAGTAATTCCCTAGTAGATTCAGTGTAAAATATTGCTTACTGAATAATTTGATGATCAGCATTAGTTTTACTAATTTTATGTAATTTAATTGAGGGTGTCTTGCAACAGAAAATTTCTGAGACAAAGCAGGACTTAATCCTCTGACGGTCATGCATGACTTATTTCACCATGCAACCTGCAGTTTTTCTTGCATGGCTATGACTCTTCCCTAAGATTCTTTCCTCTAATAATGTGATTATTTAGTCATTAAGTGTTGTAAAACAAAAGGAATGCATTTCTCAAACATTTTGTGACACACAGAGGGTTAAAACAAGTTTAACCTAATATCTACTATCATATATACTTTTGCTTCAAGCAAAATTAAAAGAAAGAAAATTAATATTTTTATGCAATTCTATAACTGCATTTGCAATCTCATTTATTTTGTATAACCACATAAATGTGTGATGTGCAACAGAAACCTTTTATTCATGTTAATAAAAAGCTCAAGTGTATAACACTAATTTTTTCTTTTGAATCCTCAGCTTTACAATCTAATTATTTCAACATTACATTGAAATATATTTTTCTCATTCAGCTACTATTAATTTCTAGTTAGAGAAAAGTGAATGCTACCAAAACCTCCAACTTCCTCACCTGAGACATACAACAGTCATGTGTAATCAGTACAAATTACTAATAGATTGTTTTTACATGCACACAATTACCTAATATTTAATATGCAGAAATCCACCAGTTTCTAAAATCGGCATTTTCTATCTATAAAAAGCCAGATGAAACCCTTAAGTAGGCAATTTCTTCATCTCATTAATGTCAACATAATATTGCTTTAAAGAAAAATAACTCCATCCAGTTTTGGGCAAATTTTGCCAACTGAGATATATCACAAATGAAATGGAGGACATTTTTGCCTCTAATAACAGTACCAATGCCCAGAACACATTGTACACTGCTACCAGTGAAAAATTGTGTAGCAGCTATGGATGGTTACAGTTCTAGAGAAATATCAACTCTGGCTCTTAGAAATCGTTCACAAAATCATCACCTATGCTTACTTTCATTTCCAACACAGTTCCCATCAAACTTGTTTCGTATTGACAAAAAGGACATTTAAAAACAATGTTTTAAGTTAAAAGACTTAATCCAAAACCATATTTACAAAATAAAAAACATGAAAAGTTAAACTAGAATTAAAATTAAAATTGAATTTACTAACTAAATGTAATTTGACTTTTGATTCTTGTTCAAGACTGTCCAACAATGTGCCTAAGTGTTAATTGGTTGAACTTACCCCAAATAAACCAACTAATCTCTAAAACAGTTTTACATTGTTAGTTGTTATTGTAGTTTCTGAAACAATCACATCAGTTAAAGTAACAGTAAGCTTTTAAGCCAATCACTAATTTGTAATGTTCTCTTGTTTACATTTAACAGGACCATCTACTGAAATTTAAAATTTAGTCTTCTGTATAAACAACCATGATTTTATGACAAAGTATTTTGTGAATGAATAAGTATGAATTATACCTTTTTGACATCAGAAGTTGGACAGCCTGGCTGTTGATATTCATAATAACCGAAAAATTCAATAATAGTTAATTTTAAATTTGAAATCAAAGCTTTAGTATAACCACACCAATTTCAAACCATACGTTTTTAGAAATGGAAAAAATATTTAGATCTAAATTTATATGTATTAAGAATACATTAAACATTAAATGCACAGCAATTTACACTAGTAATGCACACAATTCACAAATTCTCTTTAGCTTGTTTACTAATAGAAAATTACTACTGCTCATTTAAGTTACTGGTTCACTTACTTACAATTTTTGTACAAAAGATTGGCTATATACATTTTATTATCTATAAAATATCACAACATATCACAAGCCAAATGACTGATGTCATACAAAATTCCACCTCTCTTTCCCATCACACATCAACTACTATATTCAAGACATTTTGTGAACGATTCCTAGTGATTGCACTCACCCCTCCTAGCAAAATAGTTCCTTCATTCTATGCTTCCATTGAAGCTATGCTTGCAAAAATGTGTAGCACCATACAAAAAATAAGTCCCATCTATGGTGAAACTGTGCTGCTAACGTTCAGAGATCAAGAAATGTTAACATCCACCAAGCAATACTACAACAATCAGAAAAATACAAAATGTTAAATGTTATAAATCTTGAGAAAATTTAACATTACATACAAAGGGTTTATTAAAAAGATATATTTTTGTATTATCCATTTCTATGATAATAAAAAAGTTTTTAAAAAGCTCACCCACATCTCTCATTTCATACAGTATGCTTCATTATTGATAGTACAAAATATAATTACAAAACATAGCCATATTTATATTCTCTAGACTTGTTTATCTAAAAAGAAGCATGCAGCCACAAAGTCTGAGTGAGTGTATGGAATTGAGAAATTTTTATAACCAAAACCAAAAACAAGAAAAAGTAAGTAAATAAGATTTGGCACAGCTATAAGTACATACAGGGAAACAAAATTTGCATGAACATTTACAAAAATATTTGATATTTTTCAAACATTGCCAACATTCCTGTTGGTATTGAGAAAACAAGAAAATCTCCAATCCTTCAGAACTGGAATGTTGTCGAAGCCCCCCTCAATTGCAGATAAAAACACAAACCCATCATGATCACATAAAAAATCTTTCACTGTAGAAATGTTATAAGATTTTAAAATATTTCCTGTTAACAAAGCTTCAAGTATTAAGATTTAAACCAAGTGTGAAATAAGCTACAAATTAAAGGGTATCTCAACTTCAAGAGCAGATATCAGCCTTTTGTAAATAGTAACTGAATTATGTTCTATTTCTAAATGTTATAATTGATCATTAGTGTCCTACAACATTCGAATGTCTTGTAACTATCAATTTTTTTCAATATTTTTTTAATCATGAATCATTTTAAAATTAATTTCATGCCAACCAATTCTTCAGTAACACAGCTTCATTTAAAACAACTATAAAGGTGAAGGGGTCAGTACAACTAGCACTTGCCTAAATAATCAACATTATTTCATCTCATTAAATACTAAGTTCTTAATATAATATTAATGTTAACCATTTATTCATGTTTAAGTAGGATTTTACTAAAAGTTGAAATGTTTTTCAAATTTTACTTAAGTAGTATGTATTTTGTACTTCAGCTATTGGGCTAAGCTAGTGTACCAAGCTCTTCACAAACTTGATTTGAACAAATGTACATTTCTTATACCTAATTTTTACAGGTACAAAGAAATATTACAAAATGGTCAAATCTACACCAGTCTCACAGAAGTAATTAATACAGATTAGCTGTTTAAAAGGCTAAATACAATTTAAAGATCAGTGATTCAATCATTGTTCTAATTTTTTGGAACAGGATATTTAATAGGATTTGGTAATTATGATCAAAGTTTTGTATGTATTAGTTACTCTTAGAATATTAACACCAAAAAGAATACTTGTTTTAACACTACACTAGTGTAAGCATTAAAAATGTGAAACCTTTTAAAAACACTTAATATTTTAATCACTCATAACATTAACGAATTATTTTTCTAATTTTTGGTAACTACAGTACTATTTTGTAAAAATTAATAATTAATTAAAGCTAAGTTTAAGTTGTGCTTAAGAGTTTACCATTAGAAAACTAAACATATAAGTTTGTGAATCATAAAAACTAATACAGGATACCAGAACAAGGATTTATAAGGGTATATGAATTCAGAATTTATGAAGCCATATAACATTTACTAATTACCTTATAAAAATCATGAGATATTTTAAAACAGCTATCTTACTTTAGAAAATATAGCAATGATTAGTATTGAAAATAGTCAAATCTTGTTGAATAATCCTGTTATACAGCAACCAATTTTTCCAAAATCCACATTTTAAATGGACCAGTAGTTTCCTTAAAGTATGTTTATAATACTAAAAAAAATGTACAAATAAAGCTTTTGTAATGTTTCCTGATAGCTGGTAATGAAATAAATACATAGCATTAAACAGATTTCGTAATTACAAATTTTAAATGCTGAATGATTCTAAAATTCAAATAGTTTGAACATGAAGTTTGTTACATAAACAGAGTGACTTTGAAACTATAAAGTTTATAATTATAGTAATTAGGCTATACTCAATCTAACATATCTATTGCAGAATCATTGAATAAACTCTGTACTAAGATTATAAAACATTGTGTACAAAAGACTTAAAGGTAAAGGGGTAGCATAATACATAATTTTTCAGAAAATCTAATTTTCTATTTAAATAGCAATTTTGTGAACATAAATACCATTCCTTTTCTCACTCATTAAGCAACTTTCTTCATACTTTGGATTGTGTAAAATGCGCTTAAAAAACTGCACATTCATGACATCCCAGAGAAAAGATGAAATTTTAAAAAGCAGAAATTTGCAAGTAGTGAAAATGTAACGTTGGACTAAGTAATATACAAGTTACAAAGAATTTGAAATGATGATTTACATGACAAGTAGTTATAAAAACCTGGTATATAAATTCAAGTGGCAATAATGACAAGTATAACATATCACCTACTTCTACTTCAGTGTTTAAAAATACTGTTGTACTAAAATTGGCAAGATTCATAGGTAAGAAGCGTAATAACGTTCAATTTGAACAGTCTAGATTGTCAATATAGAATCAATTGCAAGATATATAAAGTACCGAAATGTTAATGGTCTTATGCTTGACATGGCATTAAGAGATGGTTTCCAGATAAAGTAAAATTTGAATATTATGTAATTGATAATTATGGGCTTATCTAGAACTTGTAGCTGTCTCAGAAGTCCAGTGTAGCAAAGACACTGTATCTTTGCACATGCATATTAATTTGAATTTTATAATGAGTCACATAAAAAAAGTCAGGACTTCAAAATCGCGACTCCACATTCGATTACTAAAGAGTTTATTATATACATAGATATATAAATGAACATTTTAAGCCAATGTAAGGCATTATGTGTATTAGTTAAAACAGGAAGATGTTAGTATTTATCTTTCTAATCAGTAAGCCGAATACAAACTTATTTCAAACTTTATCAGTTAACAATGCCATTGACAATGCTTCTTTGAAAAATCTTACCTTGAAACTCTTTCATAAAATACTTTTGTGTCAAAAACCTAAAAATCTTTCATTTTATTAAAAGTAAGTGTAATTCTCTATTTTACTCCTTTCTTAAAATATAGTTACAGGAAACTATCAAAGTTGTTTTAAAACGTTTAACAGAAACATAATAAATTAATAAAAACTCATGCATGTTATCTGTACAAAAAATAAAGCTACAATCGGTTATAAATGAAAGATGATTAGAAAATATGTATAAATTCTCTGAACAAAATGTCCATGTTTAAATTAAAAGGGATACAACAAAGAAACATTCATTCTTTCTTTCAGGATAAGGTAGACACAGGAAGCTTATATATTCACAATCATCAATCTATTACATTAACTTTCCATCTGATTGTCCCTAATCCTACTAGTAACCAATGTGCTAAATTACTGCTCATTTGGAATGCCGAACTGTATGAAAATCGTTGACAAAGGTCGTCTATTAATAGGAAACAGGAGTATATCCTCTTCTCTACAACATCAGAAACATTGTAAATTCGTCAAGCTGGGAAATATTTCCTAGATATTATGATAGAAAATGCCTAGAAAAGAAAGTAATTCTTACCATGCTTTACATGTCAACATCTCTACAGTTTGTTGACAGATAAAGAATGTCTAGTGACCATGCAGTTTAAGTATTATACATAGAAACCAGATTTTAATATGTGTATATATAGTTCTATATCTATCTAGATTTAGTAAATAAAGGAAAGGAAACCTACAGTTTTGAGATTATAAAGAAATATATCTGCAAACTTAGTAATGAACACATGTGTGGTGTAATTATTTCTTCCAGTCCAAGCTTCAAACAATACAAGCTATCAAAGAACAATTTAAGAATTGTATTGAAAAGTTAAAAATTAAAAGGAGCAGCACATTGAAGGTACTACTCTTGTAAAAAAAACCCATTTTTTCATATAAAGTTTAGGAATTATTAAATTGAAGGTGCATAATTTTAAGTGTTCCTTCAAGATTTTAAATGAAATTAGGAGACATAATTACAAATTTAAACATTGATTATTTTATCATATAACACATGGCCATTTTAATAAAAAGTATTATTTTAAAGATAAATAAATTTGAATGCACACCTCTCAATATTCACCAAGCTAGTGTCCATAGGATTGCACACATACAGTAGATAATAACCATTATTCTCATTAATATAAAGCTATTCGACCCACTAAACATTAACTGGAACGAATTGCATATAAAGTAAAAGAAAATTTAACTTTGTAAGTTGTTTTCCCCTGAAAAATATTTTACAGCACAAAAATACTCAAAAACACCTTTTCTATTACTGAAACTTGAATACCTCTGGTACAATTACTTATTCATGAGAACAAAAATGATCATGTAGTGACAGAAAGGATTACCAAGGTTATTCAATAACACTTAATTCAATAAAAAGATTAAAACTCATGGTTTTAGTAAAACCCATTTTGCTATGCCACATCACAAACTGCAGATTAAGCAATCTGGTTTCTGTAATCAACTTTCCAGTATCGCAAAAAACTACAGAACGTCTGTAACAGTTGCCAGGTATGCTTGAATGCAGAAACATTTCATAAGATAAAGGTTAACAATGAAAATATGCTTGTAGCATTCACAATGCTTTAACAAAAGTCAGCATTATACAACCATCACATCAACTGCATGACAAATTCCTAAATAGTTTAGGATAAAAAACTAAATATATTCATTTAAAAAAAGGATATAATTTAGTTTTATCGAATGACTTTTATCAAAAACTTTTATAATTACATTCAATACACTACTAAAATAAAATTAGAAGCACATGTAGTAATTGGTAGGAAACCTTTTAGCTCCTAGATTCCAGCTACACAGACTTAGTTATTTTTTTAATTCACTCATAAACAAATATTGCACTCCAAAATACATTAAATGATTTCGATAGCATGTGTAGTATATTTGGTAGGAAACACTTGAGCTCCTAGATTCCACCTACACTGACTTAGTTATTTCTTAGTAATTCACCCATAAATGAATATTGCACTCCAAAATATACTAGAAAGGATTTCGATATTAAATAAAAATATCAATAAAAATAAATCATTATATAAAACACACATTTAAAACAAAACAACTGAAATGTAAAAGCTATAGTAATTATATTTATAATATGCATGCACAGCAGGGAATTTCTCAAGTATACTATTTCACATCAGAAAGTTTCTCCAAACTGCTATTTAAATACGAAGTTTTAAATAAAATGAGAAAAAGCAATTGTACTTAAATTTCTCCCAAGCGGAAAATGTAGCAGTAGAAATTGCAACAATATCATATACACACCCAGTCACACATGCATATTATGAGTTTTGTATGTAAAAAAGATTCAACAATTTTTAAGACTAGTTTTGAAGTGTAATAGGAATACAATATTTTCAAATATTTTTAATTATATAACATAGGAACATAAAAATATTTTTTTAAATCGGAATTGTGTCACAGATAGCTCAGTAAAAAAGCATTTAATCAACATGAAAATAAAAATTTTCTGTAGATGTTTCCTAGGAAGAATTTTATCAATATATTCATTTCCATTAACACCAACGAAAGGGAACAGCCCTAGGTCGATCAGCTCCTTCTTTTACAAGAGGCTTATGAAATTCACGACCAGGACGAGAATGAATTGTAGCCCAGCAGTGCTCACAATAGTATTGTAAGCAAGTTACATTTGCACAAAAAAAAGGTGCAAATTTTCCACCACAACGAGATCCTTGACATTCATCACACATTTGGTCATCCAAAACATATGGCTTAACTTCAACCTGAAAGTTAAACAAAAATGGAAATAATTAATAAATTATTTATACTTAAATGAAGAATACAAAATTTGTCTTAAATGTATGATGATTTATCGTAAGCAATTTCATGTAACTGGGATTGATTATTTCTCTCAATAAGCTCATGAAAAAAGGATAGGGGGTGTATAGGATGTAGCATGACCATACAAGTGACTTTTTTCAGCAGGAACTGCTTATGACACTTGAATGCGTGTTCACAAGCACAAATATAACATTTTTAAGGTAACGGGAAAATAAAAACGTATGAAGGAAAAGTGCACCAATTTTAATTTACTATACATATGTCCTCCATATTCACTAAAATTGACATACTTGGATCTAAATCAATGTAACAAAGAATGTTACTTTAGTCATCAAGAGTACTTCAAACACTACTTTTGAGTTTACCAGTTTTATGACAATTTTTAACTGGTACAGTAAATACCACAAATGTCGGCTTAAATATATCTGCAATTGCTTTCTTAGAGCTTTTCATTCAGTTCTCATTTCAGAACTCATCCTAGTTCTTGCTGATACTAACAGCTAGTAACATTGGACATTTGGACTCCTTTATGCATCAGAAATTATTCACCTAGATCGGTGGTTGGCAAACCGCGGCTCTTTAGCCACCTGAGTGCAGATCTGCTAAGAATTGATTTCAACTAAATGCTGGCAGTAAATATCCCACCGGTGATGCGAGGAAGAAAGCCATTGAGGAACTTCAGAAGAGTCAAATTCTGTATTTAATTATTGGGTGCAATCTTCCAACAATGTTAATATTGCAAGCTTTATTGTTAGTCAAGAGATTACTAAGAGAGGCAAACCACACATAGACGTTGAATACATTAAAAGTTGCTTTATAAATACATCCAAAGAGCTATTTCAGAATTTTAAGAACAAGTCAGAAATTCAAAAAATTGTTTTGCTTCCTTATTATTTGAAATTAAAGCATTTCTCATTGAGAAGCTACACTGAACTAACTGATGATCATTGGATCTAAAAACTTTATTTCACGGTAGAGACATTAAGTCTTATCTAAATAATCTTTTGTTCAGGGGAAAGGAAACACAATTATTTCGATGTTGGAAGAAGTCATTTCATTCGAAAACAAATTATCCGTTTTTGCACAAGATTTTGAACGAGAAACATTCATTCATTTTCCAAGCCAGCTGAAACATCACCAAGAATATAACTTGCTAATTGACATTTACTATTTCAAAACAATTTTAAATATGAAGGAAGCTTTTATACGGAGGTTTCAGGAATTCAGAAATAGCATAGCGACATTGGCCTTTGTTAAAAAACCTCAGTGCTGACATAACAGAATTGAATTTTCCTCCCTTTAATGTTGGCATTTGCGCTTTTGAAAGGCAATTTACAGGAGTTAGAAAACAAAGAATTATGGAGCTCCAAATTTGAACGCCTTAATACTGATATGGAAAAATTGAAGAAAAATAAATGTGATCTTAGTTCAAGATCTTGGTAGAAAAAGTGGTCTGCTTTGAAAGACCTGGAGAAGGAAGACATGATAATTATCAACACCTGTAATAGTATTCCTGACTCATATGACCAGTTAAAAAACTAGAATTTGCTGTTCCTTTACTCTTTTGCTCTACATATTCATGCAAGCAATCTTTTTAAAGCATGAACCTTATCAAAAGTAAATTGAGAACTCATCTTAATGATGAGAACATGGAATCCTGCTTGAAATTAAAAACAACATACATATCTCTTACTTACCTAAACTTTCCAAAGAAATGCAAGGTCACAAAGCATATTCATATTAAATGCCTGTTTTGTCATATTTTTATTTTAATGTAAAAAATATTTTTCGTCAATAAAAATAAGATTATTATTATTATGATGTCTGGTTTTATTTAATTTTAGTAGCTAGCTTAAACAAATTCCTAAAAACATGGTTCTTGAAAACAAATTTGTCTCTCTTCAACCTTAATCATTGTACTGCTGATCTTTGGCTCTTTTGACTAATGAGTTTGACGACCACTAACCTAGATCAAGAGTTCCCAACCTTTTTTTGCTTGTGGACCCCCATGTACGCATGTTATATTCGTAAATGAAATATTTATTTGTAGGTTGAAAAAAGGTAATAATTAAACAATTCCTAAACCAAATATTTATTTGTTTGTTAGTAAAAGATAATAATTAAACAATTCCTAAACCAAATATTTATTTGTTTGTTAGTAAAAGATAATAATTAAACAATTCCAATGTAATAAAAAATGTAAATTACACATCTTGAAAATTTTAATTGATAAAATTAATATTTATTAACCTTAAATATTTAATGTTGGAAATGCTTGTAGTTACTAATGGAAATATAGTTCACCAGAACAATAACGTTCAATAACATAAACAACAGATTTAACCACGATGGTGCCGATTACTCACTATAGAATGAAATGACTGTGTGTGTGCATATGACTGATTTGTTCTAGATTAGTCAGTGCCAAAATAATGTTTTCTTCGAGAATTTTCTATGAAAAGAATTTTTTTCTGTCAACTAAACAACGCAAGTATCTTCTAACTGCGAATTTCTGGATTTTTTTATCACATTATTTTATTTTATTACTATTATTAAATTAATTTATTTATAATATTTTATCCTGAACCCCTTAGCTTATATTAAGGATCCCCGAAAAAAAACAATTTTTTTCTTGTGGACCCACTGAAAGCTTCTATGAACCCCGGTAGGGAAACACTGACCTAGATGGAATAGAAGTTCCTTCATGCCTCGAAAACCAAGCAAAGCAATTCTGACCCTACCAGTGGTTAAATCTCAATAAAAATCGTACTAGGTTTTGAGATGGAGACATGATACTTTAGACATTCGTCCAATAAAATCACGTTTGCTTGAGAATAATAATTGATAGTGGGGGACAGAGCCGCCGGGAAATTCTTGAAGCCAGTGATCTGATAGACTTCTCAAGTGAAAATACTGGAATTTTTAAGAGTTTATTCCAAACAATGTTTTAATATATTTTCATTTAAAAACTAGTAATTTCACCAGAAACTAGTAATTAATAAGAGGGAAATTAATTCTGTACCTCAAAATCAGTTTTTAACAACTTTGAACCGCATAGAATTTCCTCTGAGACAGGCTGTCTGAATCTTTAATGCTGCTTGCACTTGCAATATTTTACATAGCAACTATAATAGATATTGTATGTGCCATAAACGTTACCTGATTTGATTCTACACTGTATGTTGACTACGAGAACTGCTCCTGAAAAGAAGTCTGGGTGGTGTTGATCACTATAGAAAAGGGTTCGTTCATTTTGCGGAGATGACACGGGGTGACGTAATTATATTTGTTCTTTTTGCGAATGTTAGTGACGGAAAACGGTATAGATTACAAGCATAGATCTTCTCGGCGCGAGAAATAAAAATCTTCACAAATATATTTTCAAATTGTCATACAGCATCAATGCGACAAACCTAAATATATTTCTTCACGCATACCCCAGGGTAAATGCGATAATGCCCATTTTTACGGCTAGAGACAGTCGTAGATTTTGTCTGGGACAGTTCTCATGATACACAGTAGATACGTATGTTCCCTTTTTGTGTTACAGAATTCTAAGGCAATGCAATATTTCAACAATGTTACCGCTGCGCACCAATGGTTGCGAGTATTCGGCATTTTATGTTCACTAGATGTTCTATTTTCCAATCCTCACTTTCCATTCTATTCTTAGTTTAAATTTTATATTTATGTGCCCCCTATATTCAGATTTGTTGGAGGAGGGCTTATGAAACTAAATATTTTCAATACTTTAACACCAATAAAAAAATTTCAATACTAAATTTCTTTACTTAATTTATCACTAGTACAAGAGGCTAGTAAACTATCCCCATGGAAATGCAACTTAAAGTTACAATTAAAGGACTTCACTATATCCTAGAGCGGAATAATAAAAACAAATGTCCGTCTTGAGAATTCCTCTAATGTATAAAGTGTTAAATTGTTTGAAAATTCTATTTTGATTAGTTTTGATACAAGGTTTTATGAATTTTAGTAGAACCATCTTCAGAGCAACCTTTGAGTTTTCCGAGGCTGGTAGATGATAACATTTCCCAGTATGATTCAACTGACCAACTCGTCACTGATAATTGAAAATTTATAACAAATATACCAACTGTGCAGCAATTATGTTTTACAGATGGCAGAGATGACACAAAAAAGGCCTCTGAAGGTTACTTTAAGAAATTAACTGAAAGTGTAAAATGTTTCCTAGATTATCTAACAGAGCTAGATAGACAAATAGCATTTACTTGCACATATATTTAACTTTAAACTCATGGGAATAGCTCTTTTCTCAAATACTTACTCTTTTTTCGATATCTCCATGCTGTAACTGAACAAATCTAGCGCTAATTGCTGCTATGTAGCTCTGTTGATTTGAAAATGCAACACGTCCTGCTCCTTTTGGGTACTTCAATTCTGGATCAGTATCAATACCAGCATAACATACTCCGCCATACAAGCGATCCATTATCATTGCTAATTCCACTATAACAAAATATAAAGGGAGCATGAATTAAAATGAAGAATTTTCATAATAAATTAAAATGCCTTAGTACGGTTAGTCTATTTACTACTCAAGAAAACGAGTTATATTGAATACAATGAAAATTTTTGTAGTTTTTGTTATAGAAAGCACTTGGGGAGATAGGATCACATTTTAGCTGCCGTAAGAAGATAGATTACAAGAAATTAAGAGAAAGGCCTTTCATATGTATAATTGTTGGATTTCAAAAGATTGCAGATTAAAAACTTTACATTCTATGAGACACTCAACATTTCCATTTAATATCCATATAAATTTATCTATTTCAAGGAGCGTTTTTTAGACTATATTCATCGAACTAGGTTCGATACAGATCTTGTAGTATATGTTTTATTTAATGTTAAAAAGTACAGTCACGGACAAAAAACCCGAACCACTTCTCTTCATTCAAGCAATTTTAACAGTAGAGAAAATTCAAAGATAGCGTTTGACAGGAACCCTAACGTATTCTATAAATTCATAACATTTGCATAAGGAGCCATCTTCATATTAAATTTAGCACCAACTTTATAATTTCCAATAAGAAACCCCTATTTTGACACACAATTTCAAATCTATATAAAAATATAACTTCCGATTCCAAATTTCATGTCTAAGACGAAACAATTTTTTCATGAATCTGATATATTGATCAATCTGATTTATTGATCAGATTGAAATTTCATGTCTAAAGGAAGTGGTTCGTTTTTTTTTACCATGACTGTACATCCAATAAAAGTAAGAATTTAAGTAATTTTTTATACATAACATTTCAAGCATCTCCATTTTATAAATATCGTTATTTTTCTGAGAAAAAAAAATTAAAAAAAAAAAAAATCTGCAATGGGAATTTAGAACCATAATTTTCAAATAAAATCCTTTAAAATAATGCTTAGAAAGTATATATATATATCTATCTATCTTATATATATATTTATATGAGAATGCTTAAAAAAAATAACTTCCTATACTGAAGAAATATCAAATCAAAGAATTACTAATCAGAAAAACCAGCTACTCTCAGTAGCCAAGTATATAAGAGAATTTAGAGCAAGGCTACTTCTGTGTGTGGGGAATTTGGTTTAACCAAATTATAGATCATCTGGCAGATAAGTCAGAAAAATATAGTCCTTTAAACAAAATTATCAAGAGTTTGGATTTTATTGAAAAATTAAAACAAATTAATGACTTATATTTTAATATTTAATTAACATTAATTTATAAAATTTATTATAAATTTCTTTATTGAAATTCAGTAGAGGGGTTTTAGATTCGAGATTTTTCAAAGAATTTTAATTTTGAAAGACATTTCAACTATACTTCCCTAAACACATCGATGTTCTGATTGAACTCAAGTTGTATTATATTTTTACGGTAGAAATTTCATATTAACTTATAAAGTACAACATGTATCTTAAAATAATGTAATATTTTATCTGTTAAGCACACAACTGGACACGTCTGTCACGATTACTCAACACACACTTTCGTCAGCGCTGTGATTTAGCGGATGATGTTTTTCCGCTTTTCAAATATCCGAAATAAATCTTAGATACAGTATCTCTTGAAAGACCAAACACTTCGGCTACCTTACTTTCGGAAGCACCCACCAGATGAACTCCAACAATTTGCCCACGTTCGAAGTCTGTTAGATTTGACATGATGCAATTACAACTTCACAGAACAGAGCCCCGACAATGTCTGACATGCACAGTGGTTGTATAGGTGGCGTCAGTAGGCGAAAACACCAGCACCACCAACACATTTCACTAGAATAAACATTTCTTTTCAAGCATGCATTTCACGAGGTGTTTCCATATTTTTGTCCAACCCCTGTATGTATCGAACCAATAAAAATGTTTTACTTTATCTTCTTCCAGCAAATACAAACGCTTGACCTTCACATTACTCACCAGCTTTCAAAGGTCGAGGGACTCCGCCAACAAAAACAGTTTTTCGGGGATCAAGTGGCATTGAAGCATCTAATACAAAATCTGCATCGCTTAAACGCCATGGACGAATCTGAACCTGTAATATTAAAAATAAATAAATTTCGATTACTATTAAATAAAGCCTATAAATATTTCATCTTAGCATATAAAATAAGGAGCTAGGGGAAAATGAAACATCTATCATTGTGATGCTTAAATACAAATTAAATTTTAGTTACAATTTTTGAATAAAAATATATAGTTACGACTTAGGTCAATGTGTTTAATGATTAGAGAGATCATGATGGCAATTTAAAGTGATGAAATAACAGTTCCAATACATAAATTCTCACAAGATAAAATGTAGTTTAATACAAATGTATATAAAGGTTATAGAATAACCCTTACACATGGTATTATCTAAACTTCGGTCTAAAATGCAAATTTACAATAAAATCAATCTCTATTATAAATATAAACTTCTATGTACACCTATATAACACATGCTCTGTAGTAACAATTTGCAGATTTCTAAGATTTAAGTGCATGAACAAGTTACCAGTGAATTTCCAAACTAATTTCTTTCTTCTGTAAAAGACCGCCGTGTACACGGGGGCTGGTGCACGTTAAATCTGCCGCGGCCTCAAATGTCTTCACGTTGGCGTGGAAGTTTGGGTGCCAGCTTAGGTGTTTACCTCATCAACTGGCTGGAGATCAAAAATACGAGATGTTGTCCTCGGATCTTTCCCTTCGGGATGGATCCCGAACCGTTGCCAACAGCCCGTTTTGTTGCACCAGTGCGACGTTATAATTCAACTACCCCCTCTTCTGAAAAACATTCCATCATCTGGTAAAATTATGTATAAAATATAATGTTGTTTGTGATCGATGTTTCATATTTTACCGAAATGAATTCGGTCTGGTTTCCAGAGTACAAATTGAAGCAATGACAAAGAAACTTTAGAAATGGAATCACAGAAAGAAACAAAAAATTATTATTAAACACACGTATTCCCACACTCATGGACACGTAAGTACATTTCTTAAATATTTACAAAGAAAAAATTATTTATAACTTTAAATATGATGTAAAAACATTTTTTAATTCTTTAGGAAATCATATAGCTTAAAATAAATGCAGAAAATTGATTGACTTCTAACCGGTTTGTCTTTTATAGTTGGACTAGAAACACACAAATATAACTTTTCATCTTCTTGTATACAAGCATCAATCAAAGCTTGAACAGATGATTCATCTTGGAAAAGAAGAAATGCATAACCTAGAAAAGGGTTAGAAACGAATTAAAAAAAAAAAAATTTAAGTATAAAGTTTGAATGCTATTGAAACAATCAGAGAAGAAAATTAAAATGAGGAGGTACCATTTACAGGTATGCTATTCATTATAGATGTTAAAAAGAATTCAAAATTTCATCCTGTAAAACAGGCCTTGAAATATATATTTTAATACAGGTGCACAATTGGTTGGGTTCTCTGCGAAGTTCGGTGAGTAAACTCGCTAATCGTACTATAGAAATGATCCTATGAAGTATGATCTTTTATCTAAATTTTTAAATCAGGTGCACAGGTTATATTTTAGGTACCCCTTTACAAAAAAACGTAATATAGGAGCATTAATGTAATATACTAGGGGGCTCCACCCCCTGCTCGCTTATGCTCGCCCGTGTAGAAATTTCGCCTTTTCAACTTTGACTAATAAACTCTAAACTAATAGCCGCATCGGAAAAAAATCTTTCAAGTTGTCCAGGGAACACAATGAAGAACAAACGAAGTTAATTTCGGAATTTTCTTATCCGTACTTTCTCAGGAAACTGTCTACGAATCGAGCTAAACAACACAGTTTTCAATCCTGCAACAGCGCGGCGGTAACTTTTTTTTAAGATAGAGAGAAACTACTTTATTAGTTGGTATGTTTATATTGGTTAGTAGTTGATAGTAAATAAAAAATATTATCTTTTCTCCGGCACACAGGTGTTGCGACAGAAGCTTCAACAGAGCTAGCTGGAAAATGTTTCAATCATCGGAAGTTCTGGTAGCAGTGACAGAAATAAACATTCCTCCAAATAAAAATTCCCGTTACGACCCAGCGATTTTGTTTTCACATATTGTGTCTTTAGGAATTTCAATTACGTTTCTTTAGAGCGAAAGGTAGATACTAATATTTTGTTCAAACATTAAAATAACATTATTAACAAATAAATAAATAACATAATTAACAAATTAATTTTAACGTTGGTGCACTGCGTGCACCTAGCGAGAAAAAATTAGGTGCACAATTTTATTTTCATGTGCGCAGTGAACCTGTGCACCCGGTTATTTCGAGCCCTGCTGTAAAATGACAGTACAAAATGTTTCTTTAACATAAGTAAATCAGTCACAAATTGTGACACATCAACAAGGAAAGTTTACTTCATGTTAAAAATATAAAAATGAATTATAGAAAATTAAACTATAAGTATAGTATAAATTTTTATTACGCGTCTAGGTTATATATTAAACTCTTAGATACATACGTGGGGGAACCTAATCTTTTTAGATCAACTGTTCCTCTAATTGTACAGAAAGAAAAACTGTCCCTCTTGAATAATCACAAGCTGGCATCAGATTTTTAAAAACATCCATAATGAATAGTGGAGTCGTACAGAATATTTCATAAAATAAGTTTCCCAATAAATTATCTGTGTTTAAAACACACGAATAGACATTTCTATAATTTAGATGAAAAATTCCACTTGAATTATGAAAAATTTAACACTATCAAAATTAAATTTACAAGGAGCATTATTAAAGATTATTTACCTTTTGGTGGAAAATATGATTTGCTTTCTGCTTTATGAGGCCAATCTACAACTAGAGGTCCAAAACGTCGAAAACTAGCAGTAATTTCCTCTGAAAATGTATAATACAAAATAGTTGTAATTTTGTTTAGCAAAGGGGATGATAAAATATGTCCGGTAAAAAATTTAAAATACCTTCATCTATGTCCGGTGGAAGACCTCCGACAAATACTTTACGTGAATACCTCTCACCGCTTTCTGAACTTCTACCTGCATTTGGTGACATGTGAAGTGAGCTAAATGAGGTAACAATTTGATCTAATTGATCATCTAGCATATGATTGTCTTCAATTCCAGTAAAAAAAGGTGAGCGTCCTAAAAAATTCGAGTAACATTTTCAATAAGTGACTTTAAAACACTAAAATTCATACAAGGGGTCACCAATCTGTTCTCTTGGTCACACAATGTATAAACCAAACTGTAATAATGTGCGTGTGAGCACGATCACGCTGAACTATACAATTTGGTGGGATACTATAAAATAGAGATTACTATACAATTAAATTAGTTTCACATTTCTCTATTTTCTATCCAATGGGGGGTATAAAAATAAATATATGTTGGAATTTTTGGTGCAGGTCTAATCCAAAGATTATCAAGTTAAAAAAAAAAAAATCTTGCAAAAGAAAAAATAAATCGCATTTACAAAGCTATCACATTCTAATTAATTTAATAAGGGAGACTCTGCAGAAGATGCAGATGTATGCATTTAAAGTGCTAGGTTAATTTAATGTCAGGTATGCCCTGGTATCATGACCACCAGTTGTATCCTCAATTATGTGCGATAAAAATAAAACCTTTTCCTAATCGGGGAAGCGTGGAAGAATATTTAAAGTATAGAAATTAAAAGAGCAAAATAAACATGGGGCCCAGGGGAAATGTCCAAGTAATGGTCCTTTACAAATGTTCATGAATATTAAAAAAGTAGAATCCCAGGCTTAGGCGAAAAGTCTTGAAGGGAGCAAACGAGACTGATGAAAGGTGACCCCTGAGATACAAGATTAAAAAAAAAAAAAAACTTATAAACCTACCAGTTTAATGAGTAATTCAACATTTTATTATAAAACAGGGTATATAAAAAAAAATCATGATTTTTTTAACTCATAAAAATTGGATTTATCCGATTTAAATGATTTTTATACATTTGTTGCCTTTATACGTGTTTAAACTTGTTAGTTATGAGACATGCAAATCACAGTATAGATTCTAGGTAGTATTGATTTATGTTAAACGTTAACACATATATAAGGATTGAGAAAATTTAGCAAGGCAAATTTTTGAATGAAAAAAATAAAAGCTGTCATTGGGTCTTGTTACTTTAATCTTTCTGTTGAATAGTATATCATGCTACTAATCTATAATACTCACAATTTTAAATTAAAAGTAATCATTTTAATAGGGGGAGAGAAATTGTAATTTTATATATTTTTATAAATATTAAAAAAAAGTTGAAGAAATTTTCATTTTCTGGCCTTTTTGTGACTCAACTTATTTCTTATGTATACTTTTTTGTCTGCTAGACAGGAAAACATAATTTAAAACTCATTTAAATTCGCCATAATTGCCCTGCAGTCAAAAGGAAATATCTGGAATACAATGTTCTCACAAAAAGGAAATCAAAAGCTTATCTGCTTTTGAATTTTACTAATGACAGGCATTGTATTAGAAAAGAATAGTTTTTGCTTTTGCGAATATTAAGGGTTTAAGTAAGATTAGTTGATTTTATTCCAAAGGCTACGGAGGGGTACTAAATAAGCTAGGAAGTGAGGGGCACCCATACTAGTTTTTTAACATACTGAAAACACATTTTAAACAGTGCTAAATCACTCTTGAAAGGGCATCAGTTCATGCCTGTTCAAGTTTCCACTGGGAAGACTCAAAATTAGCTCAAAATACTTTGTGCAATGCATGAATAGATCCAAACGCAACCTCTGCCTGTTTTTAGTGAGCAAAAAGAAATATTTGATAGCCAGTTGTCATTCTTAGAGGTCGGAACTTCTTTTGACCCCACAAAAGGAAGAGGTAAATATTTCCAATGAGAAACTAAATAGGTTGTAATAAAATCTACACCAAGCAAAGCCTTAGGAGGCTGATCCCTTTGAAACTTTTTATGTTAGACCCAGGACCCCCAAATGTAAGGGGTAAATATCACAAATAACCAAATATGCAGAATGATTTTATCTCTCTTGATAGATCCCTTTATCAGAAGTTCTAAAGACCAGAACGCCTTGGGTCTTAATTTTTTTTGTTTGTGTCGTGGTCCTTCTCTAACATGAGGTTTAAATATTACAAATGTACCGATAAATTCTGAAACATCCTAGTATATGAAGTGTTGTTTAACTTCTCCCGATACTTTCTCCAAGTAATATCTCAATACACCACTACATCCTAATTAATACTAGTCTCTAATAGGGAATCAAATTATTTTAATAATTATTTTATAAAAGGTCATTCTTCAGATGTTGCTGAGTAGGAACAAATTTTTAAACTTATTTGAATAAAACATACATTCTCTGTGTGTGTCCCAGGTTATTTCATTTTAATATAAACTTTAAAATTTTTTATGTATACAAGTATAAAAAAACAAGATTTAAAGTTCGATTTAAATCAACGATTTTTTTCATAGAAACCAAGTTGATTTAAATCGACATACTCTGCTATAAAATCCCGATTACAAACCCCATTCGATTTGAGGAAAATTTGAAAATCTGGTTGGAGCTATAATTAAGATTTCTTTTAAAATAGGGAAAATTGTTTAAAATACCGAATATAGCCCCTTCTCTCACATTAAAGGGGGGTATTTTTAATAGGACTAGGGATTATATAGCTACGTTAAGAAGTAATATATTCTAAAATCGAGATTTTTTTCTTTAAAAAATACTATAAAAAATCGAAACACTCCGAAGTCAATATTCGATCGCAATGAAACTTCGCATGTGTGATGTACATGAAGAGGTGAAGAAATGACCAAACTATTAAATCGAGCAATCTTTATCTGTAGAATTACATAAGAAATGCCATACATCGGAAAGTTGTAAAGCTTCTTCTATGGTGGTAATACATGCTTATATGCAACGATTCATATAGCAAGCCGGCGTCCTTATCCCATCATGTGGCAAATTATGCCAAACATTCTGTAACTGTTGCTCCAGATCCCTTGCATACCGGGAATAGTGCAATCAACGACCTACCGTATTCCAGACATGCTCAGTGCTAGATAGAACCGGGGATAAATCTGGTCACCAAGAAAGGGTTTCAACACCACGAAGACACTCTTAGGAGAGGCGAGCCATGTGTAGCTGGTAGTTATCGAGCTGATAAACAGTTCATTGGACATGCGACATGGAAAGCAAAACACACAGAATCTGCTGGAAGTATCGCTGCGTAGTCAAACTACCTCATACCACTACTAAGAAGGGCCGGTGATGGTTCGCCACACCATTACACTAGGACCATTAACAGTGGTGTGTCGCTCGATGGTAAGCTGAGATTGGAAACCGAATACGTCGCTGTTCCTGGAATGGTGCCGCGCATGAGAGTCGTGGAATGACAGCGTGTCATGTTCAATGACAAATCCTACTTCTACCTTGACGCAGATCACTGCATTCGCGCGTGGCGGAGACCCGATCTACGTTACCATTCTAATACTTTATGGCAAAATTGTGGCACATTTTCACAATTGAATTTTTAACTCGATTTTTCAGATTAATTTGTGCGAATTTTTCGAACATATTTTCACACTTAAAATAGATTTTTGGCTGTATCTGACAGAGAAGTAAAACGGATTTCCCTATGCAGCTGATTTTATGTTGTCTTAAAGAGAAAATCAAACAGCGGGATTGAAACCAAATGGGGATATAAACGGGATTTTTCTAAAACAGAAAAATTTATATAAAATGTTGCAATAAAGTAAACATTTTCAAGGTATTGCTATAAAAACTATATTTAGATATGTTTAAACATACCTCTTCGTCTCCCATAGTTCCGGGCTGCATGCAAAAAAAAATCATGAAAGTATGTGTTGCAATAATAGAGGTCAATAGCATAAATATTCCTAAAAATGTTACAAATTGGGTTTGAGATACTGGAAGTAGTTAGCAATGAGGAAATGAGACAGTGCAAATGCTATTCGTTCAGTATGCATGGCATATAAAAAGCAGTGGACCACGCTACCTAAGCATGAAAAAGAATTGTAAGCCTATAAATGAGATAAAATAGTAGATAATAGTCCACACACAGAAGTATTACCTAAAAGTGCATAGAGTAAGTAAAGTAGCTGACACGCACTTAAAAAACTACAATTTAGATTTATTGTAACTACTACTTAGAATACAAAGTGTATAATAGCAATACATGGTAAAAATATACTTCTTGGAAGTTTTTAAGGAGGGAAAGACAAAAGTAGCAAATTAACATGATTTAGCTGCCAAGTATTCCATATTAATTGACTTTTAGTTACGAGCAAAGAGAATGGAAACATGCTGATAATAAATGTATTTAATTAGTTAAATAATGTAGGTTTTGAAAAAATTGGGTGATTCCTGGTTTTTCATAAAAATAAGTTTCAGAGAAATGACAAGACATGAAGAAAGCAGAGATGTTAGAAATTAAAAAGGCTTATAATTTGTATTTAATATTTCAAAAACAAAAGTGCAGAGACGTTCATGTAAATAAAATATCACAAGAATGTGGTTCCAAACTTATAGAGAACTGTTTTTTTGGAGGTTTATGAACATAAAGATACCTGAAATCCAGTTGATATAATATGGTGATAAATTATCTACATTAGGCGAAAATAATTGTAGATAGCGAACGTTGTTTTTCAGTTCTCTTTCTGTGAAAAATAAGTTGAAATATCAATGTAGGAAAGACCCATAAATATAAGAATTGTAATATCAGGTCTCCAAGTTGAGACGCAAAGTGAGGTATTCTGCAAAATTTCTACAGTATTTAAAACAGGCGAACCAAAAAAAAAAAAAAATCAAAATTTTGAATAGTCTTTTATTGAGTGTGATAATTTATTTTTAAAAAAAATCAAGAGTTTATCACTCTCAATTAAAAATTCTTTTAGAAATGGATAGAACAGAACCGTGTCAAATGAAAATACGTGGAAGCATGCTTGCTAAAAATACAGCAATTGAAGATAAAAGTGAAAAGCACAAGGAAAAGTAAATTGTGTATAAATGTGAAATATAAAAATATCCATGCAATATAAGGTAATGACAGGGGAGAAACTGGTTTCACGGTAGCAAATTACCTCTGGGAAATTTCTTGGTGCCATTGTATTTCTGAGAAGTGAAATCCACAGAAGAACCTAAACAAAGATTGGCCTGTAGCTTTTAACACAAGTGCAAAACTGAAAGATGGCATAGTTTCCCAGATGGATTCTTAGTGCATTTAAAAATGAATGAAAAGTTTTAAAGTTACTTAAAAAATTCAAACTCTCCATACTGACTTGCTACTCTAAAAAAAAAATTAAAAAAAAAAAAAAAAAAAAAAAAAAAACCTATTTATGAATTAGCGATTTTTTGAGTTATGTATTAAACTACACTTTTTGTCTTTGATCCAAAGTAATAAAAATATTCTAAACAAAATAGTGCAACAGCTGTTCTGTAAAACTGAACATTTCCTCAATGAAATGGATTAAAACTTGAGATATTTCTTCAGAATAGCAAAAGCCTTGTCTTACAGAAAAAAAAGTTTAGAAATGCTTCATATAATCTAAGTTAATTCCAAAACTCTTTCTTTGGCAGCCAAGAGTTTCAAATATTAGCAAGACAAAGCATAAAAGGATAAAATATAACTCAACCAAACAATACAGCTTTATTCTAAATTAAAGGCATGAGTTCTGAGTTCTAGACACACATTTGAACTACATGTTATCAATTAAAGAAAATGGAAATTCAATTTGATTCAAATTTACAAAACAAAAGAAAAACAAAAACTTACTTTACAAAAGGAAATTCCGAAAATCTGGAATAAATCTTTCGGAAAACAAACCTCTTATTTTTTTGTATTGAACTCATGTGGAAGAAAGTGCAACTTTGATTCTCATAACACTGTCTCTTATCAGTAAGTTTTCCACCATGTGAAGTTATTTACACAAAATATCGAACAAGCACAGAAAACCACTATTCGGCTGTATTACAAAGTGCTACTCATATTATTTTGCTTAATGTAACTCTACAAAACGATAGTTAAGGACTTGATAGCGTAAACTATCTTGAATCTAAATAAATCATGTATAGATAAAATAGATAGCATTAAAATAGTAGACAAGCTGCTTAGATGCTTAAATTCATCGTCAGTCTTAAATGGAGGTTTTGATTCATATCTGGGGTGTAATATTAAATAATAATAATTTTAATATGGCGATATGAATTAACATTGATATTCGACAAAATATGAATAGCAACCTTGATGTAATTTGATAGAAATCAATAAAGAATTTCTTTTTCTGAAATTACTATTCCTTCCTATAAAAATTTCATCATTTCGTTTATCAACTAAATACAACAGAAACACCAGAGAAAAAACTGCCGATTGGAAGAAATTTCGGAATCTATAAACCTGAATAATTTTCCATTAAAACATACCCCGCTTACTCTATTCATGTCTTTTAATGTCATAATCCACACCATGCACTAAAAATTAAAAAATGAACAATAAACACGTAAATTTTACTGAGTTGTTTAATAGTGACGTAATAAAAATCGCCGTGATAAGACTATGGAATACATGAATAAGAGTTAGGATAAGTAATTCTAATTTAGCATTAGAGACACAAACCTTTACATTCTCGTAATCCAAAAACGTCTGGAAGAAATAACTTGAAACTTGGTATACGACATTAAAATTTCAAAGATTCGCCATTAAGCGATAAAATTGGATGTTTCTATTATCAATTACTAAGTTAGTGAGTAATTGGAAAGTGAATGATAAATTGTATGTATAAAAGTGCGTCCCTCTCTATGCTATTTATATTCGAATTGCTTCTTTAAAATTGCTTTACTATGAGAAATGCATGAATGAGAAACCCACCTACATATTTTACAAAGAGAGAAACAGAAATCTAATATTACTAGACCCATACTTTTCAACAAAGCATAAGACCCGCAACTGTTAGATTAAACAAAATACATAGTTAAACCTTGTGAGATTACATTGCAAATCACTTCACATTGTGAGAATCTACACTGGTTTCCGTAAATTTAAGAACACATGTAAAAACCACGACAATTTTGCAAAAGAATATGCGATTGGCTACACACTTGGTGAAGTAACCAGTGATGTTACTTGGCCTACACACATCACATGCAAGTCAGTCTGAGTGGCATCATGTTACTTCGGGCGGCGGCAATATAAAATGAACGTATGGATGGAGATCGATATTTCGCACAGTAAAAACCAGAAGCGAAATTGTAAAGTCATTGTACAAATATGACAGCGTTGCAACACTTGACTAAATAATTACGACATCAAGCTATCAGCAGACTCGAGGCGTGAGAAAGATAGGCTGCAAGATGGGTGAATATAAGCCCTTCGGTGGTCCAAGTGCAGTGGAATTTCAAGATACATAATTAGTATCTTGACGCGAATCAGCCGTGGGGGCAACAGTAGCATCCGATGACTGCTCTGTGTGCTTATCAGCGCGTAGGAACAGGACTGTTACCCATTGCTATCTGTGCTTGCTGCAGCAACAGAAAAGCTGATATAATCGTCTACGGTACGCGGAAGCATGCATCTTAGCTGGACCGATAGTGTGTCTCCCGTCACCAGGAGGATTCATTTAAATTGGGCACTCATGTCAGCTGGAGTGAAGAACAATGGAGTTCCGCACTATTCATGGATTAATCTGTATTATATTTAGTGATTCTCAGTGTACGTTCATCCGGAGTCTAGAAAAATGGTTCAGGCATCAGAATCAAAGCAAGGCGGGAGGTTCACGTAAGTCAAAAAACTTGTGACGCCGAAATTAGACAGATGTAGAAATTTCAACTTGAAGCCCTGTAAGCTTAACCCCTCGCCATGCTATAAAATGGTAGGATGAATGGATAGAAAAAAGCTACGATTTCAAGAACACTTATGCTTTTTTTAAGTTTCATGTAAGGTTGACCTGAAGGGAACACAAAAGAGGACATTTTGCCAATCTCCATGGTCGGCAGGCTAAGTTCGAAGTTCAGTTTTCACACCCTGTGAAAAGCGATTCTGGTACGTATTCATCGGGACCTCAATCAAACGATATCCCCCATTTCATGTCACACACACACACAACGAAAGTGAAATGTATGTACTCGTTTCGGGAGGCATCTCTTTTAGGTGGACAAAGCGACCTGGGAGCCATGAATGATCACCGCTATAAAGATGAATCCCGGACCCCATTATTCGACCGTATGCTGGTGCCCGTCCGTACATACATAGATCTATCGCGACAGAACCTTGAAAATAAAATCATCGTTAGTGCGGATTGGACAGTATACTCTCCCGACCTAAATCATATTGAGAATGCATAGGACGTTCTTGGAAGATGTATTACTACGCTCCAAAACACCACCCCGAGCACTGCAGGGGCTTTGAAATGCATTGCGGGAAGAGTGGGGGTTGCTGCCTACATACCTTATAGACAACCTCATCTACGGCATGGCACAAACATCTTTGTCGGCCGTGCACTGGTGTGCGGAGAAACCTCACCGCTAATTGAATCCTATATTTTCCCTATTTAATTTGTACATTTGTATGCATGTCATTTGTTTTTGTATGTCTCATATAAAATGTATATGACTGGTCTCGTTCTTGTGTTAAGCAGCATAACATATGATAAAGATTTTCACCAAATTTCATTCAAATCGGCTGAACAGTTTTTGAGTTTTACGATTATTTTTCATTTGTCCCTTATTTTATAAAAAGAGTATTTTTTACACATTTAGTTGAAATTCGTAAAATTGAGATATAATTAAGAGACATGTCTCCATCCCTAGTGGTGATAAACGGGACATTTGGTTTGAAATAATGCAGTCAAACAACCTTTCTAAGCAAAATTTGATCGTTAACCAATTTTATCGCAGTCCACAAACCGACAGGGATTTCGATCACTAACTACTAAAATTAGAAAAGAATGTTAAATCGCTAAAAGATTTTCTAACCAATGTAGCAAATTTTTTTTTAATCGTAGGGTTGGAATAAATAAATTGAAAACATCTAAATTCCCCACTGAACTCAAAAAATTTGCTCCAAACGTTTTATTCTATATTAACAGAAATAAGTTAATTTAGTCTCTCACGTTTGACATCTAATCCGTTACTGTACAGTATTTAAGAACTAAAACAGAGAGAGTCTAGTTTTGCACGTTTTAATTGTAAGATAAAAAAAATAGGATAATTATTCAAATGTAAACATTATTGACAAAATCCTACCCAAAACCATTGCCTCTTCGTTGGTTTAACATACTTTTGGTTCGCATTACGGTCTGATCTCAGATTAGAGGTCTTCGAGAGAATCAGAATCCACTTTAAAATGCAACCCCGGTCTAATTAGCACTCGTGTAACAAAAAAAATAGAAGCACAGCAAAAAACCAAACCTACTACGAGACCTTTTTGTTCGAGATCAATGTTGCAAAGCTCAATATGGGTATCCACTTCAGGAGAAATATTCATCTAGCAATTAAATCCTTTAATGAAGTAGATAACGGCGCAAAGTAGCGACAACTAAGGGGAATTAAGGGGAGAAAGGAGTAAAAACGCAGCTACTTCATGATTTAAGAACTATTTATTTTGCTCTAATATCATCAGCAATATTATAAAAGTTGTGTTGTAACGCGTCTCTCATGTTACATTTGTGTGACAGTTGACGCCTAGTCCAGCTCTCAGGACAAAGGAAAAGGCTCAGGCATTAGGCCAACATCATCTCAGGGCTTGGCGAAGCGTGTAGGTTCACGCAAATCTAAACAATTGATGGTCACCGAAATATGAGATATCGAAGGAGAAATTTCAAAAGGACCCAGAAAGCATAAGTCTTACTAAGGGAATTGGAAGGGTGAAGGTAGAGAAAGCTCTACCCAACACTCGCGGAAAAGATCGATAACCTACAACTCGGCCTGATTCAGAACGACTCCATAAAGAGTAGGGGACGACACATAAGCGTCCTTAACACTCTGAGGGGTTAACAAGCATTTATCCGCTTTGTAACCTGAAGTCTTCCCTGCATTCTAACCCCTTTGTATGTTTGTGAGAAGATAAGTCATTTTGGTAACTCATTGGTAACAGAGGTCAAGTTAGAATTTTTGGGACCTAGACCAAATAAGGCTGATGCCACTTTGTCTACAGCATAATTTACGTATTTGAAATGAAGATAATTTGCATTAATTATACCAATTCATATATTAATTTTGATACATATTAATGTTTCCTACATTCATTTACTGTCGTAATCATTACTGATTATGCATAAAAGCTAACAAAAGGCCGTTTTTTTTAACGAGTTCCAAGTACGAAGAAAGAAAAGACGCCCGTCTTGTTTAGTTGTTTAAGTTTGTGGGAAGATAATTTCAATGCTTTGTCTCATCTCAATTTTCCGAACAGCGATACGATTGCGACTACATGAAAAGAATCAACTTTCATGCGTTGTAGGGGATTGATTCCGAAACGTCGCCTATAGTCCGTTACGTTGCTTCAGAACGACGTAAGTTTATCTACCCACCCTCAAGAGTTGTAAGACTCGAGTGGATTTTAAGTGTCCAAAGATGAAGGGCATGCAAACACATTCACTGCACCAAAATAGCGCAGGAAAATGCTTTTGTGAACAGAACAAAGCTGTACTTAAAATTTTAACATTTAACCCTTCTTTGCAAGATTTTTCTTTATTGGTGAAATAAATCAAGGTGATATAATTCATGTTCAAAATTAAAGGAAAAATGGTTAAAAAAAATCTTAGTACATATTTATAGTATAAATTTAGCAAAAAACAATATGATGGTATCATGTGGTATTTTTTAAATTAAACTCAAACTTTTTCAGAAATTGCTCTAAAAATAACAGAAACACATGTTACAACCCTTTCTTCCACTCATTTTCACTTTTTTAGCAATAGAAACTCAAATATAATAAAACAAAATTAAAAACGAAATCATACGTTTATTGCAACTACAACAAACAGCGGAATGACAACTTCAAGCTCGTTTTACTGATAGTGACACTTGCTTATTTTTGACAGCTATGTTTTTTATTTATGCAATGGACATTAAAAAGGTATCCAGACACGATCAACTTAAAGTGAACTTGTTCTTTTATATAATTTTTGGGCATTCAATGTTATGATGGAAATTTCCACCATTATGCAAAGAAGGGTTAAAAAATATATTTCCAGAGAAAACCCCCTTTCAATTAATATTTCTAGAAGGCCACCCCGTAAGACACTGAAGCTCTGGCCACCGTCCTAGCTACGCCACTGAGTGATAATATTCGTAACTACATTGGTTGGTTGTTTTGAGGATTTATGGCGCAAGTACCATATTTGGACAAGATGCACCAAACACAATACAGACAATACAATGACGGAGGAAGAAAAGCATAAAGCAGAAGGGTAGGCGAGAGTATAAATGAAAGGGAGGTAAGATCACTCGGGTATCTCGAGACTGTGGTGCCTCTACACTCCTAAAGATGTGCCCGCGAGGGCCTTAACTAAATTGAGATGGCTGAAAAGCCCGAATAAAAATATGTGTGAAAAATTAGTTGATATTATAAATTCTTAACTGCCCAGTGTACTTATTTATTACATTTTAAGAAGAGGGTTAATAGCTCAATTAATCTGGAAAATTACGCAGCAGCCATTTTCCTAACTTGGAGCTTGTCGTCTGACCGTGGTTCAAAATTACGAAGTGTCCTCAGATATTTCCCTTTTGGATTGATGCCGAACAGTCGCTAATAGCCCGTTGCGTCGATGCAGTACGACGTAAATCCAACTACTTACCTCGATTCGCAATATTGCAAGCATGAGTTTAAGAGCACACATTTATCGATTCAGCGCAGATTCAAATTAATTTGACGATAAATTTTGCTTACATATTAAATATTCTGTATGAAAATACAATTTAATTACGTAAATTCTCAAATACTTCTGCTAAAATCTCCTATTTTGATGATTAATTTCATTAAATCATTACAGTTTGAATAAGTGGCGCATAAGCTCCAATTGTACCAAGAAATGACATCAGAGCGACTAACCAAACCTTACTATACCTGTACCATACACATGTACCGGTAATTTTAGATACTGGTACCGAGATATCGTCAGAACTTTCGAAAGAATATTCGAGAAAATTGGAACTGAATACAAAAACTGGACGATTCTCATTCCTGTTTCTGGTAACCGATATTTCTTTACACCTACGGAATGGTACCGGGCAGCGAGTAAATTTAGGAAACGTTGCTCTGCATCCCTGACATAGAGGTTCAAAAAATATAATATATACTTCTTTTAAACATTGCTCTTGAAAGGCTGACTAAAGTTAGTTTCGCAAAATAAGCGAAGCTTTATAATGAGCAGCAAACCGAATGTTATCTTTTAAATGAATTAATTAAAATTTACACAGTTCGTAATGAGTAAAAGTTCTAGGTGACAAAGGTTCCTCACACGTTCGTCAATTAGAAAAAAAAAGCATTATATTTGCAGAATCCCAAGATATTTAAAGACAAAATCATTGATTCGACTACTTAACCTTCGACAGACTAAAAATCGATAATTCTAAAGCTCGGTTTAGGGACTATTCACAAAATAAAAGTTGATTGAAAGTTAAAGAAATACCTTTTTGCATAAATCGTTGTATTAAACGATAAGAAATGCTGTTGTAGTAACAGGTTAATTGAGGTTTTTACAAATATATCTTTGCAGATAAAGAGATTTTGTTTTTAACACATGAATGTGTAAGGAAAACAGTTACAGTTTAGTTTAGTTATAGTTAACAGTTATAGTTTAAACATTCATGTGTTTTTAACACATGTGTAAACTATACAACACATTCTTATAAAACTGATTTTTCTAAGATAGGAATCACATATTAAAATCTTGTATAAACTAAATATTCGCCAAAATCGTTAACCCGTTTTTGTGAATTAATTTTAATGTATTTCAATTCAAATTGTATAGCAAGAGCACAGAAGATGTATGGGTCATCTATGTCAAAAACTGCACAAAAGTGGCATTTAAAAACTGAATCCCCCTGTTTTTTTTAAACTTGATATTGTTGAAGGTCATGTTATGCATCATTCAAAGGGTTGTACATTTATATGCAATATAAGCCCTAACTTAGTTCAATCGGACAATTTTATCCAGGGATAGGGGCGAGTTAGTAATTATACAACCAGGAAATATTGCCTCATTTTAAAATTAAAATACATAAAAAATATCGGAAAGAGGAATTCAAAAATTTTCATATTTTCCTACATGTGGCTGGGCAGTAAAATCGCCAAGTTAAAAAAAATAGAAGAGGTCAGATTGTGGGCTCTGTCGTTTTGACATGGAATGACCCATATATTAAAGCATAATACTTTGCGTTTGTCTGGCTTCTCTTAACTCGGTTGATTTTAATTAATAAACTAACTATTACTCTTCGAATGTATATTTAAATCTATTAAAGGAATCTTCACCTCAAAAACGATTGAAACATAACACTAAATTTCACTTACTTTAGATAAATGTAAATGATTTTTGATCGCTGTAACAGCTGAATACTAATTTAAATAATACACATAAAGAACTACAAAGTAACAAATAATTTCTACCAAACAAGAATTCACACAGCAAAGAACAATACTAAGCCAGCATGCAATGAACTCATAATTCATGCAGGCATTCAAAGAATTATAACATCTAAATCAGTTCGAAATGCAATTAAATAATACCAAGCAAGGTGCTCCAGAAATAATTAAATTGCCTTGTGAAGCAGTTTTTTAACAAATCTTTACATAATCAACTGAAAATTACATGTCTATCACTTATCTTTTACAAAAAATTAAAAATTTAAAAATAGAGTATTTTGTATCTGTCCCGTTCTGGCAAAGATGATTGTTGGAAAATATTTGACTGTGGGACTTGGAGTTAATACTTTAAAACAAATTCAAGGCAATATGAATATTGTTTTACGCGGGAATTTTTAAACATGTTGAACGATGATATCACTAAAATTAGTGATAACCTAGTTCAAATTAAATAACTCGACTTGTCAATTATGACACTTGTATTAATTTTTTATAGTTCACAATTCAAAGAATGCGGGTTTTGAAAGAGGATGTAAATTGCTTTATAGGAAACATATTCAAACGAAATACAATGATATCGAAATAAATCATATTCTTTGTTTTCGATGCATAAAATTAGCTTTTATAGATCAAAAGAACAATAAGTTTAATTTTAAATATGCTTTTTGACCATTTAAATGATAAAAATTAAACTTGGATTTGAAGTAAAACCAAGTTAAAAGCATCAGTTTTGAACTTTGCTTTATACTGGTCATTCAAATTTCAGCCTTCTATAATACCTGGAAAAGTACCAGTAGAATACTTTTTCCATGTTTTAAAATTATATGAAGTATTTTACAAACAAGTGTTATAATGCAAACACTCTGATAAGAAAAAAAATATTTTAATCTTCAAATAGAATTTCTACCCCATTTGTTTTCAGTAAACGGGTTTCACACATTTTCAGGTTTTCAGCCACATTTTCTCTTTAAACCTGATATGGCACTAGTTGTTGTGCATCCAATTTTCATACATCTGAACATGCATAAATCTAATAAAAAGAAAACAGTCAAATTAGGATTTTTATCTGTATCAAATAAAAAAGGAGTAGCTAATTTTTTATAGCAAGCCTATGAAGAAAGCAATTCAAACGAAGGAAAGAGAGACCATAGAAATGAGACGAGAAGAGAAATTAAGAAAAGAGTGATTTGGAAGATGTTAGTTTATTAATTTTAACAATTCCACGTTGTAATCTAACTATTTCTTAGACAAACGCAATTGGGTAGTTCTCAAAAGGTGAGAACAAGACACATTTCAGAACTTTAAGCTTTGACAGCAAGTAAATTCAATTCTTAAAATTATTTTTTTTTCTCAATGGGTTTTTACTTCTGTTTGGAGACAAGAATTAGTATGATTTATTACAACAGTTTGGTGTAAATATCCTTAAAATTAAATTCTTTAGTTACAAATGTCCGATTTTTGACATCTATAATGTTAACTGATAAAGTACATCACCAAGAAAATAAGTTCTAACGTGTTTTCCACAATTGCAGAAAAAAAATGAATAGAGTATAACGATAGTTTGTTTACTATTTTGATTAGTAGATGGCATCATTAGTTTAAAATTTTGAAGAATTAACAAAGAAATAATATTAAGCCATCTAGAATGTTTCGCGATGTCATAAAGTGACGATCGATTTCGCAATATACCTGAAGCAAAATAATATGTATTGGTAAGTACTTTAAACTGCATTCATTTGTCTTTAAAATATCTTATGTTACTAACCGTGCCGATGACCCAAAACATAAATTACAATATCTTTTCATCAGATTAATAGTTTTTTTACCGAAAATAAAGTGAATTTAGCAGATACAATATTAATACCATTACTATGCACGTGTCCAGCTAAGGTCTACGATCGATATCAAATTTCAAAGGCGTCGATCGTTACTTCATTTTGGACGTGCAAATTAACTTTCGTTTTCTGGTTGAATACCCCTGTTTTTTATTTTGCTTTATTAACCCTCTATTATTCACCTATTAATCCAAAATATGGAATGGCCGAAGTCCGGTTTCGAGACTTTGTACTGTATACATATAAAGAATAAAAAATTACATGTATAAATTTCGCATTATAATAGCAATTTATCATATTCTTAGTCTCTTTACATAAATGATTCAAAAATCAATAACACAATGTCCGAAAGTCATTAGACTTGGGAAATGCCAAAGTTGTGTAACATACAGGCCAGCAATGTCTAAAATCTGTAACCTACAGGAAAGCAATGTCCAAAATCTGTAACCTACGGATCTTGAAATTAAATATTTTAATTAGTAATTTTGGAGAACAGTTCATGTTATTGAATGATTGTATATTGTATTCTAGGCCTATAAACAATACACTAAAAAATAATGATGTTAAATTTCAAAAATTACTCATAGTTAACATTTAGTGTTCCCACATTTTCAGAATCTCCCAATTCTTACACAAAACCAAGTACAGCACATTACTTCCGTTAAGAAACTTCACGACTCGTGGAAACGAGCATTAGAAATTATGTTTAAAATTAAAATAGTATCGCTTTGTTCTCGGTAGTTTTAGCGGAGTCTTTTACGAATAATATTTTGTACTGATCTGGATAACGGTACTTAAAAAATAGATCATTTAGAGCAAACATGGACATGCAAGTAGCACGAAACCCATCGAGATACGTTAAATCCAATTTAATGTCCCTACTATCAAAGAAAATAAATAATTTGACTCCCAAAATTATCTTGTGTAAAAAAACATGGCCCATTAATTTAAATATGCGAAAACGGAATTCAAAGACCTGATCCTAAAATCCTCGTCGATTACAGCTTCTGTAGTGAATATGAACTAACACCAGCACAGGCCCCGTACCAAGAGCCAAATGAAGCTGGACCACTTGGCTAGGCATGGCTAGAAATGGGCAGAGTAGTCCAAACGGATCGTCTCACCTTTTAGAAAGAATGCTCAGAGACATCAATAACTGAAATTGGCTCTCTAGTCTTTTTTTTTGTCTTGCTGACAGGTTATAAACGAAGGAAGAATGTTCATATTACTTAAAGATATTTAAAAATTAGACATTTAAGGAAAACCAAACTTTAAAAACTGGATATTAGCACATAAATGATAAAAAATTGTTAAAAAAGTTAATAAGATTTTTCTTCTCCTTCATGGAGTGAGTGTGTAAGAATGGTCAGGTCAACGTTTTCTTACCGGAAATTCATCCTGCCAGCAATTTTGTTCACGTGCATTTTGGTCTTAGCAATATATTTATCCACAATTTGTTTTCGTCAGTTTTTTAAATTTTGCACTAGTAAAAAAGCTTATTAATTTTGGTTTGTCACAAACCACACGCGAGCAATTTTTGTTAAAGTTACAGTTACTAAGATAAATTCTTCATGTAAGTTGAAGCGGTTGATTTTCAGTTTCTATCCCTGAGGGTTCAAGGTGATATTATTTTTAAATATATAAATACACCCAAAAGAACTTCATGCATTAATGCAGTTTTTTACAAATAAATCCATGGTGAAATCAAAGAAATGTAGACTATATACCAGGGATGGCCATAGCGCGGCTCTCAGGCAAGTGGTGCGGTTCTTACGTAAATAAAATGTATGTATGAAATATGGTAAACTAAGACTGATTAAGGTCCAAAAGTAATTATTTTGTTTCATTTCGTGTTATAAAGTTATTCAAAAACATAAAAATTAAAATGCTATTAAAAATATTGTTGATTATATCAAACAATTTTGTAAAGAAAATCCTTAAAAATTAGATTTGCTTGTGGATGGATTACAAATGTTGTCCATCTTAGCAGTTATGCCGAAAGTTTGATTGATGACTTATTAGGGCAATTTGCTTTGAGAGCGCACCAACAACAGTGTTTTTCAATGGCTATCCTCTTTTGAGGAGGAAATGAAACAAATTTCAAATAAAAGCTGCCCTTCTCTTTTACATTCATTATGAAGCAAATAAAAGATATTGCAAATGAACAATTGGTTACTTTTGTGAGCCTTGTTACATGTGAGACTTACGTTGTCAAACCAGCGCTCAGTCGACAAAGCGATATTGTGATACACACATTTTTTTGTGCTGAATCTTTTGCTTTGAAATTGCCTCAGCTAAGAAACATCAAAGTTTTGTGTTTCAGCAATGAATCAGGCTGATCGGGGAAGTGGGATTTGTGAGCAAACTTTAAGAATATAAACCAGTTGACCATTGTTTGTTTTGTTATTAAACATAAATAAATGGCGCTTCCAATTATTCTTTCTTGAAATGTGGCTTCCAAAGGTATTGCAGCTGGCTACCCTTGCTATATAACATCGAATATTTCAAGCATGGCGTTATTTAGCCCTACAAGCAAAGTATTACCAATCTTGGCGTTTCATGATTTCAGTTCCAAGTTGATTTAGTTCCAAAGTAGTTTACAACATTGCAATTGAGTTTCTCAGAGGGAGCTCCGAAAAAAATGTCTTTAAATTTGGGAAGCTAGTATAGGTGGAGATGAACGAGGCGCACTAGTACTGAAACTGACATTCAAATAATTTTGACAAAAACAGGAACAATACGCAATGTTGATATAAAAAGGATATCTGTGCACTATAAAAAATGAAATGGTTTCAAAGAAGCAGGAAAAGATAAAGAAAGAATAGACATAAATTCGATGAAAAGGTGAAAACTTAAGCCACTGAGACAAAATGGTAAGTGTTACAGAACAGTGTGATCTATAAAATCAAACATGCATAGCTTTATCAAGACAGTTCAATTACTATTTGATCTAAACATAGCATTTACAAAACACATAATCAATCACAAGCAATACATAAATAAAATACTGAACAGCAGAATAATCATATTAAACTAAGATAATATATTATGCAAATTCCATGTCTTTGTGCATAAATAAAGAATGCAAGATAAAGTTTTGATCAAAAATGCAAAACCTCGATTTCATGAATTAGAAAATTTGTAATGAAGAAAGTAAATGAATACTTTCTCTTGTCTCGTGAAAAAGTAAATATCCAAGCGTACATTTCACTAAAATAGCGGGGAGAAGCAATGTGTGAACATATAAAGAACATAAAAAAATAAAATACACATTAAACATTCCATCTCTTATTATTAACTTCAACTTTCAGGTCAAAAAGATAAAACTCCACATTTCCACTTACTTTTCTTTCCACTAACACTTTATTCTACATACTGGAAGATTAATTCATGAGCCTTACGTATCAGCAAAACGATGGCAAAATTAAATTATTAAAACTGTATTACATCATCATGTAACCAATAATTTCGTAAAGTTATTAGCTATATACGAAATGCTGTGAGTGATAAACTGCATTGGTTTCAAATATTATAAACGTAATTGGTTAGTACAATATCTGAATCGGAGTTTTGAAGAAAAAAACATATTTTCGAACAGTGTTAGATAAATATGTTTTCTTTAAAAAAATTCTCCGTATAAAAATATTTAAGTAAATGTTTTACTTTTTATCATCATATCTCATCTCATCATTATTTTATACATCACAGCTGTGCCAGATATATCTATCACATTTCTTGTTCGGATAGTAATGCTTAAAAAATTTCAGTACAGGAGGACATGGTTGTTTGTATTGGATTAAATGGCGCAAGGAGCATATCTGGCCATCCTGCGCCAAACACAAGACAGACATCAATGTACATATACACACAAGGAAGATTTTACTGACACGGAAGAGAGAAATACACCCAGGGAAGAATCGAACCTGCGCCCGCCAATAACTCGTAGTGAGCATACCCACTGAGATACGACGAACCACAGGATAACACGTTTAAATTAAAATTTCAAAAACTATAAATTTCATGAAGAAATATGCAATTTTGGAAAAATTATTTTTAACATTTCTATTTTATAGATAACTTAATCTGTATTTACACAACAAAGCACGTTTTCACAGATAATAAGCTAAATTCTGAAATATAAAAAGTATTTTATAAAATCTTCGAACAAATTGTCCTTATTCTTAACGTAGATTATACACACAAGCATCGCTCAATCTTTTAAGCAATGCTATGCGGGTCTATGTCCTTAGATGAGTATAGATACCACTAAATTTGAATTAAAATGAGTATTCATAACCAAGAATTGGCAGTTTTCTATATAGAAAAAAGATTATTACGAAAAGATGGTGATGTAACACAAAGCCAAAAGTCCAGATTGGGAAACATTCCATTCCAAACTGATAAACAGATTTATTTTGATCTGACAAAATTTGCCTTGAAAAGTGTGTTTTTATATTTCAGTTATTTTTATCGGATGTCAGAATATGTTCTCACCAATCAAATTTACATTAAGGCCAATCGGAAAAGAGTTGGTTGGGTTTTTTTGGCGCAAGGTCCAGCAATGGAAAAGCTTAGCCAAAAACAAGAGGAACGAGGAAAGGATTTGCGGCAGCACACTAATATTTAGATTATCTTGTTTTTCTAATTTTATATTATCTTTTAAATGGTAGAAAATCTTATTTAATTACGAGGAAGCTTAGATATTAACAACCAGGTCCTAGTTAATCACATAGTCCCTTTTAGTCTGTCAGCATTTATCCCAGATGAATGCGTAGCTTTTAAAAGCACACAATTTGAGTCAAATTGAAAAATAACTTTCCAAATGATTTGATTACAAATGTAGGGAAGTCCTAAGCTAAATATCAAACTTTTAATTCGACGGAACAATAGCCTATTTTTTTTTATAAAGTTTCTAAAATAATAAAAATCCTACAACCTCAAAATTAATTTCTTGCGACTTGAAAATTTTCATACATTTACTTTGTAGTAAAAGTTTTTTAAATAGTAAAATGCGGCTATTTATTGCTGCGATAAAAATGTTAGCTTATATAGCTTATACTATACTGTAAAAATTATACCATAGGGCTTTAATTATTTCCTACCGAATCCTATATATTAAGAAACCAAAATATCTCCACAATACCCATAGAAATGGACATTACTTCTCTAGACTTAGCATAAAGGAATGTAGCAAAGTTAATCAAAAACCCAGAGATACTCTTTCAATAAGAAAGTTTCACAATTTATTGGTTTTTAAGACTTATGTACGTGGAAATTTCAAACCTAAAAAATAAATCTCTCACCCGTTACAAGTTATTATTTACGAATTAATTTTTTATAAGTTTAAGTGGATTACACAGAAATGTACAATATTATTTGTACTAAAAAACTGACAGATTTAACTACTATTAAAGTTGCACCGGCGACTTTGAAAAGGGAAGGCAAAACAATTGGCGGGTTGTTTTGGGGTTTTATGGCGAAAGGGCCATACTTGGTCAAGCTGCGCCAAACCGAAGACGACGTCAAGTAAAAATATCGTGAACGTGGAGAACGTGGGATTGGAGAACAGAGTAGTAGAATAAAAAGAGAAAAATATCACTTGTGTGAGTATCGCATGTTAGCTAAAGACTGTATACCCCATGGGAAAAGAAACGATCACTAAAGCACTTCGGGTCCGTGAAGTCTGTACACACCTAAAGGAGAGTGCCCCTAAAGGGTGAATTACACTAGGTCACTAATTTAGTCGAGAAGCGAGTGATTTAGCTAAACTAAACGAGAAAACAGCACGTAGGGAAGCGTGTGTTCAGACACGGCTTAGTTGGTGTTGCAGTGTCGAGTGCTTAAGATGATACGGAGAGCGAAGCTGAATCGAGCAATAAATGTTGCTGCAAGGCTTATCCTGGAAGAGGTGGAAGAAGAGATTATGTATAAAAAGAAGAGAAAATGGGTAAGAGAGAGAATGGATTGGTCGAAGAGATATGCAAGGTGCTGTTAATGTGCTTCTTAGCGAACTCGCAGTTGAAGACCAAAAAGCAGTGATTTTCTTTTTCACAAACGCTGTAAAACCAACTTTTTTTTTTTTTTTTTTTTTGGAAATTATAATCGATTGAGTTTGATTTGTCTAAACTGATGACATTTATTTCAAACTAAAGTTCCGTTATTCCACGTGCCCCTGAATGGAATTTTCAAGAAAAAGAAATGCGTTTTCTTCTCTCAAACTAAATTAGTCACGAATGCCGAAACAGTTTAATTTACCAACTTCTCATATCGATGAGGAAACTCGAAAACATCTCATACCAGGTGCAAGAATGTCATACGTGAAACATTCATAGGAAAACTAATTGCAAGACAAATCGCAAAATCGATTTCTGTAGTAGTCACCTTAAATTTTTTCTTGTAGTGCAGAAGTACGATGAAAAAGATGACATGAAAGAGTATATAGATGGATGTATCCTGTATACATATTTGAGTACGAAGTAAATAGAAGCGATGATAAAGTTAAAACGATATTAAAAATTATTTTCCGTACACTTAAATGATGTTAACATTCTTTTACAAAAGAGAAGTGATATAAGAACTCCTATTCGAAATAAGTAGTAACAAATTGGACCGTAGTATCATCACTCCAACGAGTCATGTAGCCGATAAAAACCCACACAAGAAACAGATATCTCGGAATGATAAACGAACAATTAATGAATTCTACTAAACAGACGAATTACAGGCCGTTCGGACGAAACTATTTAGTCAAGTAGTTTAGTAAAATGATTTAGTGGGCTTGATCCAGTCAAATGGATAGTAGGCGGTCGAGTAGTATCTCACCCCACTAATCAATAGCGTGCCTCTGGACAGGTCTGAACACGTCTGATTAGTAAAGTTCATTAGTTCTTCTTTACCATTCTGCGAGATCATTGTTTCTTATGTGCAGTGTCGTAACTAGGCAGGTGCACCCACACAGGGTCCACTTGGAAGGGGGCCCAAAAGAGAGAGAGAGAGAGATAACCTCAAAGAGAAGAGTTAAGATAATGGAAATAGATGAAACACAAGATGAAGGAAGTATGGCTTCTCTATAGCTTGTCTTTACAATACATGAGTGTTGCCGATTTAAAAAAATTGGCTGCAGATCTCGCTATTAAATATAGCCAAGATCTAAAAAAGTACGAATTCACATGTGAAATTGAAAGTTTTAAGTTTCGAGTAACGACTTTTATACAAAATATAGAAACTGCATCTCTGTTTAATATTCTTTACGCTCTTCATGATTTTGGTTTAATTGAGTCTTACCCAAATATCAATGTCGCTCTTCGAATATTTCTAACTCTTCTTGTTTCTATTGCTTCGCGCGAGAGAAGTTTTAGCAAGTCGAAATTAATAAAAATAATTTAAAATCAACTATCGGTCAAGAATGATTATCCAGTGCTTCTATTATTTCAATAGAATACAATATAGTTAAAATATTAATCATGATGATGATTGAGATTAATTATGAATTGCTGAAATATTACCCAATTAATTATGGGGCCTAACTGCAAATTCTTGCACAGGGCACAGTATTGGTTAGTTACAACACTGTTTGTTGTATTTTTATCGGCAACATGATTCGTTGGAGTGATGATACTACGATCAAATTTGTTACTGCTTATGTTGAACAGGAGTATATATGCAATGTGAGGCAGTCAAGGCAGTTGCAAAGGATGAATTCGAAAAAGCGATGGGAATACCGGAGTTTCGCGAGAAGGAAATCAAACAAAAAATTAAACACACCAGGAAAGTATTTTGTATTTATTTTTACACTAGCAGGAAATTAATTACCCGTCGTTGCTCGGGATGAATTAATTTAATGTTGATTGAAAAGGGATGACTAGTCAACTTCTCTTCCGTAAATGAATGCCAGCATCATCAAGTGAACGGAAAATAATTGTTAATATCGTTTCAACTTTTTCATCGCTGCTATTCACATCGGACGTAAATATGTATACACACATCTATCATATACTCTCTTTCATATAATCTTTATCATCGCACTTCTGCTGTAAGACAAACTACAAAAGTTTTTTTTCCGAGGATACTATTACAGAAGTCGATTTTGAGTTTTGGAAGGATTATGAACATATATATATATATACATCTCCATACAGTTCATTTTGAGTAAAAAAGGTGCATTTTCAGCGGATAGTCTTTCACTTAGTTTTCCTATGAATGTTTCGCTTGAGTCATTCTTGTACCTGGTATGCGATGTTTTCGAATTTTATCATCAATATTAGAGGATGGTAAATTAAATTGTTTCCGCATTCGTGACTAATTTAGTTTGAAGCAAACGCATTTTTTCTTGAATGTTCCATTGAGCGGTACGTGGAATAACAGAATTTGAGTTTGAAATAAATGATATCAGAGTAGGCAAATAAAACTCAATCGATTATAATTTTTAAAAAACCCAGAAGTTACAGTGGTTTTGAAAAAGAAAATCATTGCTTTGGGTCTTCAATTGCGAGTTCTCTAAGCACATTGGAAGTTCCTTGCAAATCTCTTCGAACAATCCATTATCGTACCCATTTTCTCTTCGTTTCATTCATCTCTTCTTCCACCTCTTCCAGGATAAGCCTTGCAGCAACATTTATTGTTCGATTCACCTTCGCTCTCCGTATCACCTTTAGCAGTCGACACTCGTACACCAACTAAACCGTGTCTGAACAAATACTCCCCCACTTGCTGTTTTATTGTTTAGTAGAGCTACTAAATCACTCGCTACTCGGCTAAATTACTGGCCTAAGGGAAGGTATAAGGGCAAGTCTAACGTTTTCATTAAGAGTGGAATCTAATAAAAACCTGGGGCACGTGTCCCGATTGTGCAACGGTATCATATTCATCATAGAGGAAACCGCCCCGACCTCGATTGTATTGGACACATGTTATGTGTCTGAAAACAACACAAACAAAGCTAAAAATAGCTCTTAAAGTAAGCGCCGTGAATCCTGTTTCCGAGCAACTCATTGAATAAACAGACTGAAACCATACGAAAAAAGATTAAAACAAGGGAAAGGGAGTTTACTATAGTCAATGCTGAGTTTATATTGTTTTACACTAGTATTTGCAAAGCTTCCTTGTTACATTCTTTGCAGCTAAGACACGTGCAATCAAGCACAAACGAAGGTTAAAATGACTAGGAAATATATTTAATGTTTCTGGGAAATAATTGAACAAATAAGACACAATTTAAACCAGTAAAAATTAGATAGAACAGAGAACCAACAAAAATATCCAATTCATTGCTTCAGCAGCACTTGAGAGCTGGTGCTAGTGAAAGGAATATAAGTATGAAATCACTAGACAAATATTATACCTATAAATACCCTGCCCTGCATGCGTTCATTTTTCGTTTCCTGAACTAAAACTAACACTGAATTGTAATTTTGTTTTCAAGTCATTAATAGAATTCTTTTCTTCGGATTTATTGCGCGGCTTGTCTAATATGACATGTGATAGCAAAATCTGTTTTTGTATATAGACATAGGAAACATGGCAGTACGATGCACATACATTATCACGTTGTGTTCTTCTTTGCAGCCACAAACCTAACAGCTACAAGTCTAGTTCAAATTTAGAGTTTGTACAGCTGTGTCTATAATTAAATCCTAACCACCTGGCGCATTTGTGTGTTGTTTTAAATGGCGCTTTTTATGATCCTATAACATTATATATACAATTATCTTCTGTTCCGCCATTTGATTTCTTTGCATGATTTTTGTAGAAATGGCATCATGACACACACATAAACAGCATAACTTAAGCGTAAAGCATACCAAAAGAATAAAGACGTTTCTGTTTGACAAGGGGTATACAGGAAAAGAAACGGATTTCTAAATGTAAATCCATTAAGTTACATCTACGAATAAAGTCCAAATACTCCAAAAAATTTTTATGTTTATAATTAATCTGTAACTAGAAAGTGGAATCAATGCGATATATATATATATATATATATATATATATATATATATATATATATATATATATATATATATATATATATATATATATTTAAACCACTCTTGATGGAGTAGGAATAAGGTCAGTTTCGAAGCTATGTCATTTTTTAAGTATTGCATAAAATGGAATACTTTTTTTTCCATTATGCTCCTGCATTTTTAAGGTATAAAATACATTGTACAAACATGATTTAAATATTAGCAGGAGTTTTTGTGTCGGTCTCGTTAAGGTATAACTTTATTGTGAATACAGATTTTTGGAACAGTGCTGCGCGCAAGATTGCATATAAACAAATAGATGTATACAAATAAATTTTACTGTATGTTATTCTATATATATAACAGATTAAAATAAAAGCAAAAAATAAAAATAATCATAAAAATTAATATTTTTTATCAATTATGTTTCATGGAAGCAGTAAATATTCTGATACGTCAACAACAATGTCTTCCCCAAAATTCCAAAATAATAATTTTTTTTCAATATTGTGGTTTTAAAACACGCATGTAGGTTCAACGAATATGTATACCAATTTTTGAACAAGTTGCTCAAATAGTACTTCAGATATCATGCGCTCAATCTGAGATTTTTCTAAAAAAACAAAGCTGAGAAAAACCGCCGTAAAGATAAAATTTTGGTTACAGAAGCCCATGTTTTGCTCAGTGTACCTTTCGATTTTCTTTCATATCTCTGGTATTTATTTGAATTTTGTCATGCGGTTGGTGTCAAAATGATCAGAAATGTATGAACTTTAATATATATATATATATATTTTGAAAAATCGAATTTTTGGAGGTTTAAAGGTCGTAAGCCCCCTTAAAGTAGTGCATAAAATGCTTAAATTTAATAAATAATCCAAATGTCATGTTAACAAATGTCGGCCGATAGGCCCCCCATTAGACAAAAAAAAATCCTCCAACTCGGTAATCGAACTCTGGACACCTAGTCGCGAGCCAGATATCTTAACCACTAGATACATGCTGGATTATGATCCAAATATACAACTTCACCTTAAGGTTTCGAGCATGTAATCTGCACAGCATATAAACTAGTTTATTGTGAAGGTCACATTGGATGAATTTTCATATTTCTATCCACGAAGAATGCAGAGAGTTTTAAAAGGAGTAATATATACTCTAATTTCTTTTAGAGATCAGCATTTGTTTACGTCATCGTTTTTACTCTAAAACAGATTTTTAGAAATATTTTATATTTAATTAATCTTATTATTTCATATCGACAAATATCGGACAAAATAATTTCATATTTCGTTTTCCTAGGGTTCAAAACTGAAAAACTTCCAAAAAAGTGAGATTTTCTTGTAATGCTATATAAACTCTGAAGGGGATAGTGGTTTTGGTAACTGCTTTCATAATTTCTTGAGTAACTTGGCATTTACTCGAATTGAATTTCAGTACGTCGTTAAAAAAATCGCCAAACATCGTCGAAGCGGCGACAGATGAAATTAGTTCTTAACCGGAAGTATTTTTCTTCTACGGTACTTACGTTAACACTGAAAAAACCTTTCATTATGAAATAATGATGCAACCAATACACAATTTCATTTTATATTAATTTTTATGACCCCAATCGACTGAACTCCCTTTCAGGGAAAATGCCGAGAGAATGAAAGGATTTATTTCATTTTGTGAATTTTTCTTATAAGCATGGAACTTTACTAATTTTAGCGCTTCACTACAAGCACCTTTAAGAAAGTTAGTTTTTATTTTACTAATTAAGAAAGCAAAATAAGCTTCTTTTTATTTTACTTTCTTGATTATCGATTTTCATAAATATGTAAAATAGATTCCAATTTCAAAGTGTTGCAGTGAAAAAGGTAGGGGTATATTAAAGAAATTCTTTAATATTCTCACTTTGCTAAACGTTAATATATTGAGCAAATAATTTTAAACAGTGAAAAATTTCACACAATGATGCACATTAAAATACCTAAGGTAAAATTTTAAAACAAAATTCATTAAATTACCTTGCATGTTTCCCATACTTTGAATATTATTCGTGCTGTAGTTCATGTATCCTGCAATAAAAAATATTCAATATATTCATCAAATAAATAATATCATTAGATCAGATAACATTAAAACTGGAGTAAAGAATACTAGAATCAACACTAACATTATTGGAGGCATTAGTGTTGTCATTGCTGTGATTTACAAACATCCGCCAAGGCTATAAGTACATTCATAATAGTTTTGTTTGTTTGTTGGATTTTGGGCTTTATGGATCAAACACAAGACAGGCGGCATAAAGTAATGAACATGCACACACAAGGAAAGTTTTACTAACACATAAAAAATACATAATCCAGGGAAGAATAGAACCTGTGAAATTGAGATGCAAAATGCAAGAGAAATTTAAAAAAGAAAACCGTCCCGAACAGAAGTAGGTTCATAGATTACCATAAACGGGGCTAAAAAAAAAGCAAGAGGAGGTGAGACGATCCTTGTTTCCCCCTAGATTGAAACAAGCTTTTTTTTGCTCGATTCTCAGACGGTTTCCCGATAAAGTACGCATCAGAAAATTACGAAATTTACATGGTTTGTTCAAAATTGTACAGGGAACAAGATGGAGATTTTTTTTTTCTGATGCGACTATTAGTTTAGGGCACAATAAGTCTCAAAGTAAAAAAAAAAGCGAAATTTCTAATGCGAATGACCAAAACATGTACAAATTTTCAGTCTTCAACCATGAGTTTTTTTTAGACTATCTCTAAACGTGAAATTTTATACCTCGTCGAGTTTTTTTAGAAATTTTAATTTGGTCCCTGATAATATTTTTTGAAATTCGTGAAATTTTCGTTACTTTTTTGTAGCTTAGTACTATTAGTTTTTAAATCTGAAAACATCACGGGAAACTTTAGAATGTACTCTTTCTAACGGTACAATTATTTTTGAAATTGGTTAATAAATAAATTCAATGTGATTAAAAGCTGGTCATACAAATTTCGGAATGTTTAGATCGTATTTTCCGATACAAAACAAAAACTGTCATATCTATAGCTTAATACTATTAGTTTAACATTTGAAAATACCACGTGAAAGCTTAGAATGTACTCTTTCTTATGATTTAAATATTTTTAAAATTGGTTTGTAAATAAATTCAATGCGATAAAAAGTATAATTTAAAAATTTTGCGACAGAGTTAAAGTTGTTCTTCAGCGGAGAATAAAATTTATCGCCGTAGCCATAGCAACGATTATTTTATTTATTTGGCAGTTAAAACTCGCTGTGACGTCATAGCCAAGAGAGTCTAATTAGAAATAACGAATTATTATGTGCTAAATACTTACACCGCCCAAAAGGATTGAAATCTCGCTTTTTTCGTTCGATTCTCAGACGGTCTCACGAGAAAGTACGCATGAAAAAATTACAAAATTAGCATGGTTAGTTAAAAATTCTACAGGGAACAAGGAGTTTTTTTTCCGATGGGGCTATTAGTTTAATGAATATGAAGTGTTAAAGTCAAGAAGCGAAATTTTTACCGCGAGTGAGCAAAACGTACACAAGTCTTCAGTCGGGAGTAAAATTTCGCGACTTTGTCGGAATGAGTGAGACTTTTAAATTTCTATCGTTTCTGCAATTTTATTGTTTCTTGCTTTTTTCGTTAGCTTTAAGACATTTTTAAATTAAATTTTTATCAGTTATGCAATTTTTTTGTTTGTTGCTAATGTTTAATTTGGTAAAGTTAATTTTTATCTTTTGGTTCAGAGGTGGATTCAGTAGAATTTTTAGTAGAAAATGGTTTTCGTAGTAGATTTCTTAGAAGATTTTTTTACCTTAGAAAATGTAATAGTTTGGTATCTATGGAATTGTTTATCACATTTCAACATGCGACTCGTTCTTTTTTTATTAAATTAAGCATAATAGCTGAGATTCTACATAAAATGTAGATAGTAGTTGAATTTACGGCGCACTGGAACGGGATCAATCCCGAAGGGAAAGATCCGAGGACACCTGAGTTGGCACCCCACTCTCTCATGCTCACGCATCGCGCCAACGTGAGACGACATTTGACGGCGCGGCATATTTAAAGAGCATCAGCCCCAACGTGCACGACGGTCTTTGGTTGGATCGAGTTTTGAACTAGCAACCTTCCGGATGCTAATCCTCGACATTACCAACTGAACTACCGCTCTCTACGTGAAATATATTCAGAGATATATCAAAACTGTGAGTTTTTTGAGAACTTGGGTTGACTCGAGGTTCAGAGCACTAAACGTTCGGGGGACAGTGCTGCCCCCATGGGCGTTCATGAGTACGAGAGGGCAATAAGATGCTAAAAAAATATATGCGCCATACTAGCTCGGTTAGAAGAGTACCAGACTAGCAATAGAAGGGTTGCGAATTTGAATCCAACCAAACACCATTGTGTATAAAGGGGGCTTGTTGCATGTTACATCTGCAGTGGCCTCAAATGTCCTCACGTTGGCGTGGTGTGGAAGTTTGGAGTGGCCAGCTCAGGTGTGACCACATCATCTGACCGTGGTTCAAAATTACGTGGTATTGTCTAAGGATCTTTCCCTTAGGGATAGATCCAGGACAGTCACCAATAGCCCGTTGTGTTTTCTGGTGGAATGTAAATTAAAAAATACAAACTAACAATAAAAATACTTTAAAATGGGTCACTCAAAACTGCTTTAAGCAAATACTTATCCACATGATCATACAGATACACTCACTAGTGATGTTTTGTCGCAATTATACGTTGATAAACGCAAGCTACAACTGACATGTAGAAACAAGTACGACAGGTCGTTTCAAGCGAGTGTCAGTATGTAAGTATCCTTACGCAGGTTCTTGCAAGTGCAGCGACAGGAATCTGAAATAATATCAAGTTTACTGATATAGAAAGCAGTCCCTCCCCACATCAATCTGTGGGCCCCGTTGCCAGCCGAAATGATGGACCCCTCCTCCACCTCCTTTTTACACTGTTTATGTTTGAAAAGAGATATTTTTATTTTTTTTAAAAGCATTTTCCATAGTTTAATCCTAAAACATACTCCATCTAGATTTATAAGAGTGACGTAACACGATATACCATATGACAAACAAGACATTTCGGTAAAAAAGTGTTGAATAAACAAAATATTCTTTGTATATGTACAATATTACAATTGAAATTATCAAAGCAACTGATTAAAATCGAATTCAAACTTTAATAAGAGCAAAAAAAAAAAATCATTTTGATTGGGAGATTGGAAAGTTATATTTCTGTAAAATCGGAAAGAGTTAAAGATAGATTGAAAATTTCAACGGATTTGAAATCTGCGGAAAATTTTACACCAGTATAATACCCTACATCACGGGTAACGCCGGGCTAGCCACGCAGTGGCTAGTACATAATATTGATGAGATTCGAAAATTATACACACATCTCTACATTTGCAATGTGTTATTAGCTGAGATAGTTTACCAGACAAGGCGAAGAAAAAATTGTCTTTGAAAAGGGCAAGAAAACCAAAAAGGTAGGTAGGTATTTTAATTAACGTCGCACTGGAGCAATACAACGGGCTATCGGCGACGATCCGGTATGGATCCCAAAGGGAAAAATCCTAGGACAACACCACGCAATTTTGAATTACGGTCAGATGACGGGGCAACACCTGAGCTGGCACCCCACTCTCCAAACTTTCACACCGCGCTTTCGACATTTGAGGCCACGATAGATTTAACGAGCAACAGTCCACTTTGGTTGAATTCGAACTCGCACACCTAGGGTTGCTAATCCGTTACTCTTCCGACCAAACTTCCCCGACCAGAAGCCAAAAACGTCTGGGAAACTATGCTATAAGACGTTCAGAAGCTGGTTCGCATAGGCAACTTTCGAATCACAACGACAGAAATTACGAGCGCAACAAATTACGCAGGTAACATCAACCACAACGACAGAAATTACGCAGATAACATTCACCCCCGACGAGATATCTCGTCAAGATGCTGGCAATTTTTGATGACAAGATGTAGATCAGGTCAAATTTGCTTATGACGATACATCATCATCATCATAACATCAACCACATTGTTGCTTCAGGTTAGAAATGTAGATGGCGTTGCCTATTAACGCCGCCCTGTTATGTAGCATTAGTGTATCGTTAGTAGCAATAAAATTCTCGAACGAGAAGGTTGTGTCAAAAGTGCCTTCCTTGGTAGAGAAAGAAATGAGACACCAGGAGTAACACCCCCAAACACACATACACCCACCATCAACCACAAAGACAGAAATTACGCAGATAACATTTACCCTCGACGAGATATCTCGTCAAGATACTGGCAATTTTTGATGACAAGATCTAGATCAGGTAAATTTTGCTAATGACGATATACCTCATCGGGACAGCCACCAGGAGGGTTAAAAGTTCAGCAGTGATTGTTTCAGCCATTCGATTGGTTTTGTGCAGGGCTACAACAAAAAGACCAGAAACATCTGGGTAACCTAACCCGGGATCGAGTAATTGCGAAGATCAAAGAGAAAAGCAAAGTGTGAGAACTGTCGCCCAAGTTCGGCATCGTCTATATCTGGCGCAGCCTTCAGAACACGTACAGCTTGAAGGATCGTGATGGTCAGACGCGAAAAACAATTCGGAACGAGAGGACCGATATTTACTTCTATAAGCCAAAAATAGAGGTATAGAGATCAATACCAGGCAGAGGGAGATAATGGAATCCAAACGGACAGCGCGTAGGATATCGCATATTACTATGGCTAGACGACTATACAAAGTTCAATTTTTTTTTCATATGACCGTATTGGAATTCAATCCATATACTGTGCAATGGTCGAAAGCGATGGCCATTTGTGAAGGAGCACCCAATGGGCGGCCATCATTGCTCCTAACATAGGACAGCACAATTTATATCCATGCCCTGGCCTCGGATTCGAACCGGGAACCTTCCGATCCAGAGGCTAACACCTTAACCACTAGACCGGTTGGTCGGCTAGAGGTACTATCCAATCGTAGTTATTATGTCTCGGTGCGACGGAAAAAGAAAAAGACGATGAAAGTGAAGATGTGTACAGATGCCCCACGGTAGCCATCTACAGCACGTGTAACAAGCGTATTATGTTTCCCGCATCGCCCGAATTAAGCTGCTGTTCGGGATAGTTCATATGCATGAAATAATAAAAGTATTGTTAGCTAATTCCCACAAACTATGCAATGTGTCAACGGTGAGTTATACTGATCATAATTAGGTATACTTTTTGATGAATTTTAGGAAAATGTTAAAATTGATATTTAAATTGGTATTTCCTAATTTCTTATTTGGAGTAAACTAGAACAACGCAAGGATAGATTGATGCAACATTTCTACGCATTTTTCCAGAGTTAAGTCATTACGTTTAAGTCAATTATGAGTCTTTAACTCAGAAGAATATGATGGTAAACTACATCTTTCATTGCTTTGGACCATATTCATACAATGTTTAATTCTTATGTTCTGGAGAGCATTGGATGATTTTTTTTTTGGTAAGGGAGAAAAACTCACAGGGAGACAATTTTCGTAGCCCATACGATGCAAGGTGTGGCAATCTTTGGACACCAGAGGTGACCCCCGATTCACATCAACCATACTCTCCAACATTTGTAACCCAGTCATCAGTAGCACTTCTTACCGACATAGTATCAATAAATTATTGATTAATTATTAAAATTAATAAAAAGTTACTAAAAATTAATTAATTAATAAATATAATAAAAAAATTATTGAATAATGAACTGAACATTTTTAAAAAACAATATTCAAAATTATTTAAGAAAATTATTGACTAAATATATAAGTGAATGAATCGTATTTTAAGTCACACAATACGATTTTGTTGATCAAACTAATTATTATATCTGGTATTATTATTAATTATTATTATTAATTATCATCTCTAATTATTAATCTCTAATTATTATACCTATTTATTATATCTCGTCTAAAATTTTTTTTTTGCATTGAATAGCAAGCACTTTATACTTTTTTTAAGTATCCATTGATTAGTTTGACCATCGTAACAAACTTCCATATTCATTTTTGTTATGAGGATTGGATTTTGGGGTTTTATGGCGCAAGGTCCAAAAGCGGACAAACTGCGCCAAATTTTGTTATGAGGAGTGACTCCAGTGTTTTAGTGTTCACTCTGGAACGAGATTCGATTTGGTTTTTTCGAACCATGTTGGAAATTCTCTCGCTGCTAGCATTGCTGTGAGGAACTGACAAAACTGACAACAATATTTCAGGCAATGCCACATATTTTGAGTTGCCATTGCTATGATTTATTTGGGAAATTTTATACCAAGCTACATCAGCTCAATCAGATTCCAAAATTTCAGACGACGAGATCCGTAGTTTTTCAATATACATCCGAAGCTTTCACCTAATTTCCGTAACAGTTGGAGAGTCTGCATCAACTGCAATTTAAAGAAACGTTGCACTGAACAAGTCTACCAACTATTCCTCAGCTCTACCATTCAATAACCAAGTGGCCCGGTCAGTTAGCCCAATGGCCATTGGTTTAACAGTCTATGCGTTCGAGTGCTGGTCAAGTTAAGAGTATACGCAGTGGCACAGAATCTACATTAAGGTGGTGACACACAGGGAGCTTTGTGAAACGCGGCCCAGTGTGCATTTTTTCTTATCTTCGAGTTTTGACTCGCAATCTTGGTAGCAATTACCAATTAATATACATCCGAAGCTTTCACCTAATTTCCGTAGCAACTACGGAAATTCCGTAACAGTTGGAGAGTCTGCATCAACTGCAATTTAAAGAAACGTTGCACTGAACACACACAAGTCTACCAACTATTACTCAGCTCTACCATTGAATAACCAAGTGGCCCGGTCAGTTAGCCCAATGGGCATCGGTTTAACAGTCTCTGCGTTCGAGTGCTGGTCAAGTTAAGAGTATACGCAGTGGCACAGAATCTACATTAAGGTGGTGACACACAGGGAGCTTTGTGAAACGCGGCCCAGTGTGCATTTTTTCGTATCTTCGAGTTTTGCCTCGCAATCTTGGTGGCAATTACCAATCGGATTCCTTCATTGTCAGGAAGAAAACCCGCGCTTCACAAGTAACCTCGTCTCACACACCTTAGAAAACAATAGATCGACGATTCGACGAGACTTGTAAATCCCGGCTGAGTAGCGGATGGCTGCCCGTCGCGCGCGATTTGATGAGCTGCGCTACCCCGAGTGACAGGGGCAGTGGAAATCGATTCATCCACCAGATCGTGCGACCGAGCCGCCGCATCTCATCGCTCCTGTGTCAGCCAACTAACACTAGGACGGCCGTTGATGTCATTTCGACACCGTATCGCGTTAGTCTCGTTCTTCTTTCCGCATTCTTCGTCGGGTTTCGACAGTTTCTTGCGATTTTGAATCGTTTTACTCGATAAGAACACAGCAGAAATATTTTGTGTAACTCAATAGGGAAAAAATACTAGGGGGAATAAAACAGCTAATTTTACTCAGAACGTCCTTTGAAGCAGTATCGACGCCAAACAGACTTCCCGATCTTAGCAGCTTTCGTTCATAAAAATTTAAAATAGCAAACCAAGCATACTTTAAACCCGGGTTGCACTGAAACAAATTTAATCAAGACAATTTATTACTTCTATCGTTGTGTCGGATAGAAACAACTGCAAATCGTTTCTAGATGTGTTAAAAAGAGCACGCCTGTTTGTATCAACATACATCGGTCAACAAACTCTTTCAGTCATGATATGGACGGGCTAAGGTTACAGGTGTAACTTTTTCGAAAAAGAAAGCAGAACTTCCACTGCCATCAGTTGGCCCGTTGAATAAAGATCTGACTTACTTCACGTTTTCAGTTAACAGATTGACTTATCTAGATCTGGTTTCTGTGTATAACTAATTATCTTTAGTTAAATTTGGTCATATTATACAGTACAAAGTCCCAAATTCGGAATCCTTTGGATTTTGACCATTCCGGATATCGGATTTTACCGGATTATTTGCATTTTTGTGTCAAAAAATGCCCCGTCATATGGGGTAAAAAAGTTTAAATACACCGACGTTTAAAAACATCGATGGTTTTTGGGCGATGTATTATCAACATCGATGTTGTGTTGCCGATGTCGCATCCTCTGCTTTAAAACCATATTTCATTATACATTGCTTCGTTATTCGTTTATTTGACCTCGACTATATTTGCAATCCTTTCAAAGTGGGAAACTGGCGTCTCATTCGCCAGCGTTTTTATGCATCGTTAGCAATTAATTATTCCGATTGCAACTTTCTCCACAAGCTATATTTGATCCTATCGCAAACAAAATCGATGGCTCACGGGAAACCTGAAGAAATTACAAATCTGTTAGAACTAGAGGGAAATGATTCTGATAGTGAAGAGCTCTCTCCCTACGATTTCGATTAGGATGAAGAAATCGGATTACAGGAAAATAAATTGAACCCGAAGAAAGCGACACACATAATGCCGGTACCTTAGGTAATTTGATTTATATCACTCGGAGTGGCACAGAATTAAGAAATATGAGTAACTGATTGCTTTTCTGCTGGAAATAGTTCACTTCATTGCCAAGCTAAACGTCAATGGATCTTGACGAGTTCAGAAGTCAATGAGTAAAAGTAAGAAAATTATAAATCAGAATCAGAGATGGGGAAAATATCTGAAGCGTAGGAATTGTTAAACTAAAAAATAAAATTTATATGCAACTAGCGAAATTGCTTATTACTCTTACAGTTGCAATTAATTATTTTATCAACATAATGCAAATTGATAAAATAATGGTAAAATCTAAGCACATTTTCATGTGTCTGAAATCAAATTGCTTTATGTGTATAGTAGAGATGCGACATCGATGTCGATGTTTTCAAAACATCGATGTAATGCACATCGATGTATTGGAGTCGATGTTTTTGTAACATCGATGTTTTATTTTTAAATGAAAAGTACCTTTATAAAAATTTAAAAAATAACCAAGTAGCATAATTTCTATAATCAGCAAATTGAACATACTTTTAGACCAAAGTGGCCAAGAATGAAGGGTCTAAAAAGTAGGGATGCGACATCGATGTCAATGTTTTCAAAACATTGATGTTTTATAAAAAAACACCAATGTATTGGAGCCGATGTCGCATCACTAGTTGCTAAACCAGTTTTAAGAAATGGGGAAAAAAGTTTAAATACATTGAATTTTAATAACATCGATAGTTTGGGAACGATGCATTACCAACTTCGATGTTTTAATTTTGAACATCGATGTTTTGCTTTCCGTGTCGCATCAGTAGTTGCTAAACCAGTTTTAAGAAATGGGGAATTTTTTTTTTAAATACATCGATTTTGAAAAATATCGATGGTTTGGGGGTTAATGCATTATCAACATCGAAGTTTTAATTTTGAACATCGATGTTTCAAAACATCTATATTTTGCTGTCGATGTTGCATCACTAGTGCTAAACCAGTTTTAAGAAATGTACAAAAAAGTTTAAATCCACTGAATTTTAAAAACATTGATGTTTATGGGGCGATGTACTATCAACATCGATGTTTTAATTTTGAAAATCGATGTTTCAAAATATCGATGTTTTGTTGTCGATGTCGCATCCCTAGTGTATAGTACGAGTTTCTACTATCGATTTACTGTTCCTTTCTGCGGCATAAATAATCGTGGTAATTTGGTAATTTTTTTAATCAACGTCGTACTAGAGCATCACAACGGGCAATTAACGACGGTCCGGGATCAATTCCCTAAGGGAAAGATCTGAGGACAACACCACGTAATAAATAATCATGGAGCTTGATAAAATAGTGTAAAAAAAACTTTTAAAGTTAACTAAAAGGGAAAATATAACGATAATATAGATATAACTACACTACCCTACAGTAATGGACCGGACAGCAAGATGTGATGGTACAAGGGAAATAATACAAGCTTTAACAGGGGGATGGTCCCCAACGTGCTGCAATGACACTAGCAACCCTTCAGGGAACACTAACAACCTTTCTGGGGACATTAGCAACCCTTATGAGTACACTTTCAACAAGGTTTCGATACACAGCTATGGGTATTTATGTCCATTGTAGCTGCAAGAATGTCGCCAACTCAGCTATAGATTTCGGTACGTGGTTCCCCGGTTCGTAAGCGTCGCTCAAACTTGTCCTGCAAATCTTCTATGGGGTTTAGGTCGGGACTCTGAGCAGGCCAGGGAAGACGTTTTATACCCATATCTCTATACCACTGCTTGACAGAGGCTGCAACATGAGATGAAGCGTTGTCGTCCTGGAAGAAATATTCATCCATTCCATAAAGTTGCCAGAGCGGACGAAGAACCTGATTGTCCAAAATGTTCCTGTAGGCGTCGGCATTCAATTGACCAGGAACAACACATAAGGTCCCAGGCCATATCACGACAAACACCCCAAAACAAGAACTCGGATTTTATGCAAATCCGTTGGTGTCCGGTGCATTATTGTAGGGTATTATATAGGGGGTGTCAAACCGACACCGGTGGTAAGGCGTAACAGAAGTGCCGGTCGTTCTACTGTAAGCCTGTTTAATCTTGTCCCTATGAAGCTACGATAACCGCGGTAGCCCGGTTGCAAAAGTAGCGGATAAGCGAACGGATGATTGCGAGTTCAAATCCAACCAAAGGGGCTGCTGCACGTTAATTCTGCTGTGACTTCAAATGTCCTCACGTTGGCGTGGTGTGGATGTTTGGAGAGTGGGGTGACAAATATTGCCTCGTCATCCGAACGTGGTTCAAAATTACTTCGTGTTGTCCTCGGATCTTTCCCTAAGGGGATTGACCCCGGGTCAATAGCCCGCTGTGTTGACTCCAATACGACGTTAATTCAAATACTTACCTATCTAGACGTTCAACAACCATAGACGGTAACGGTAATTTTAGCTAACGTCGTACTGGAGCAACACAGCGGGCTATTGACGACGGTCCGGAATCAGTCAGTTAAGGGAGAGATCCGAGGACTACACCTCGTAATTTTGAACCACGGTCAGATGACGAAGCAACACCTGAGCTGGCACCCCACTCTCCAAACTTCCACGCCAACCCAACGTGAGTACTTTCGGCCACGACAGATTTAAGGTTCACCAGCCGCCTCTACACATACGCTTACAAACATCCATGCCCGAACCCAGATTCGAACCAGGAACCTTCCGATCTAGAGGCTAACACCTTAATCACTATACCGTTTGGTCGGCTCAACAACCATAGACGATCGTACGCTTTAAGATCAATTTACCTAGGCAGCCTACTCCACATTTTAACTGTTGGTACGTAGGTGTTTAATTAACGTCGCACTGGAGCAACACAACGAGCTATTGGTGACGGTCCGGGATCCATCTCAAAGGGAAAGATCTGAAGACAACACCACGTAAATTTGAGCTATGATCAGATGACGAGGTCAAACCTGAGCTGGCAACCCACTCTCCAAACATCCACACCACGCCAACGCGAAGACATTTGAGGCCACGACAGAATTAACGTGCACCAGCTCCCTTTATACACGACTGTTTTTGGCAGGATTCGTACTCGCAACCCTACAATTGCTAATCCATTACTTTTCCAACTGGGCTAAAGTGCCTCAGCTTTAACTGCTTGCCAAGAACAGTTGTTTCGTTCAAGATTGCTTAATTTGCTTTACATAGCATAGTGAGCTTTACATAGCATAACATTACTTGAGCATATACGTACACTCCTGTCGAAACGCCGCGGTAGCCCAGTTGGAAGAGTGCAGGATTAGCTACCGGAGGGTTGCGAGTTCGAAACTCTGTCCAATCAAAGTATAGTAAGCGGAAGTTGGTGCATGTTAAATCAGTAGTTGCTTGAAATGTTCTCACCTTGGCGAGGTGTGGACGTTTTTAGGGGAAGGGTGGTGCCACCTTGGGTGTTGATCATGGTTCAAACCGACGAGTTGTTGTGCTCCGACCTTTAACTTGGGAATTCATCGGAGACAGTCGTCAATAGCCCGTTGTGTGGAGTTTGAACATACTTAATTACCTAAAAGGCCTCTTAAGTCAAACCCAATCAGTTATCGCATCTTACGTAATGAATACTATCCAATGAAGTTTTTTAACCTGATATTAATTAATGCAGTTAAAATCTGTAGCCGATCAACCGGTATAGTGGTTACGGTGTTAGGCTCTAGATCGGAAGGTTCCTGGTTCGAACTGACATGGATGTTTGGAAGCGTATGGTGTAGAGGCGGATGTTGCACCTTAAATCTGTCGTGGCCGTAAGTCCTCACGTTGGGTTGGTGTGGAAGTTTGGAGAGTGGGGTGCCAGCTCAGGTGTTGCTTCGTCATCTGACCGTGGTTCAAAATTACGAGGTGTTGTCTTCGGATCTTTCCCTTAAGGGACTGATCCCGGACCGTCGTCAATAGCCCGTTGTGTTGCTCTAGTACGATGTTAACTAAAAATTATCAAAATTATCAGTTAAAATCTGTATCAAGTTTATAATTTGACGTGATTTTAAGCAATTATATATAATAACTTGATAAACGGATGAAAATTTAAAAACTTACTACTTTATCAAAACGAGAATTTAGCATTTTTTAAAATTGGAGATTCGTAGAGAAGAAGAAAAAAAAGCTTTCCTCTTTTAGCATTATACAAGGTAATTGGCAATTTTTAATTAACGTCGTACTAGAGCAACACAACGAGCTATTGACAATGGTCCGGGATGAATCCCTAAAGGGAAAGATCCGAGGATAACACCTCGTAATTTTGAACCACGGTCAGATGACGAGGCAACACCGGAGCTGGCACCCCACTCTCCAAACTTCCACACCAACCCAACGTGAGGACTTACGGCCACGACAGATTTAAGGTGCAACATCCGCCTCTACACCATACGCTTCCAAACATCCATGTCAGTTCGAACCAGGAACCTTCCGATCTAGAGCCTAACACCGTAACCACTATACCGGTTGGTCGGCATTATACAAGGAATCTACTATTATGAAAGGAAGTGTTAGTCCCTCGTTACGCAGTGTCCGGACGAATCTATGTCACATACAATAATGAAATTTGGCACACAGTCCGAATTTTTTACAATTTTTGGGTCCAGCCCGAATTTTAAAATTTTATCTAGAACATTATAAAATTAATTTATTAGTTTTTTTTCACCATGCTTTCTTCTTTTGGAATGTGACGACATCCAAACTTAGAATGAAGAAGAAACGAATTTTGCGATTTTCGACAGCTGACGTCAGCTTTTGGAACCGTGCTACTTTTTCCTATTCTAGCGTGTTTGATGTACGTCGTTGATAATAGCCACTTCGAGGCCATCACGGCGTTGCATGTGGAGTTCGTTTGCGAAGCAAACCAAATGGGAATACGTAGCAATAAACGGGGGTTTGCGAGTGTCCGAGACCAGTGGTCACACCTGACTCCACGAAAAGAACTGTCACGGGCAACGCCGTGCTGGCCAAGCAGTGGCTAGTCTATTACATAAAACGATGAATTTGTATCGTAATTCTTTCTAAAAATATTCGATATACTGTACAACCTATAATTGCATAACTGCTTTTCCTTGCCCAAAACTGGTTTCCTTCAAATCTAATGCTATAAAAAACTCATGCAAGTAAAATTGATCCCCGATACCTAATCGATTAAAAACTATTAGACCACAGTATGTGTGCCAAAAGGAAAAAAAAAAAAAAAGAATCCGGGAAAAAATTGATTTTACATCACGAACGACTGAGACAGGATAAAAGTAAAAGTAATGTCTATCATCTACAACTCTCTATGCTTGGGAAAAAAAAAACTCATTCACTTCTTTAATTGGCACTAGTTCCCTCTAGTCATTTTTTGCAGGTAAAGTTGGATATCCATTTTAGATAGGTGATTTTCTTTAAATTGATTAATAACATGTCGGAATATATTTTTGATTGAAAGTTTTTTAGTAGAATGTTTGCATATACTTGTATTAGTATCGTATTTTAGAACATATACTATCTCTTGAAAATAAGATTTACCCAACATACACAATATTTTCAGTCATTCTATTAGAAATTTTGTGTACCCTATTGTGAGATTAAAAGTATAACTTGAACTCTTCAGTGGTTACTAGTAATAAATGCTATGAAATTTGTATTTCCAAGTTTTGTTTATATGCAACTGTTGCAAAGATGCGTTTTATGAGTTGTATCACTATTAAAGAGTGCTAAAATACAATCGAGGGCATACAAAACGATCTTTTAGAAACGTATTACTGAATCCACGTCAAAAGTGGTTTCGATTCCTAAGAGTTCTTGTTATTCGGTTTAGCTAAGTGATTAGAGACAGATAGGGGGGAATTTAAGATAGGACGTTCTCAGGGTCGCAAACTGTATCTCAAACATTGACAATGCAGAGAAAATACTTTTCTCATCAAAAATACAACTTGAAAAACAATCGGTATGAGTTTTATTACACGAAATTTAGCAATACTTTGATTTCTTATAAACTGCTGTATCCCTGAATCCTCATTTGTAATAGTGCAGTGGTTACATCGAGTTAAGATGTATTTTGTACTTTGATAAAATTTAACTGAAAATATAGGAATTCGCTTTTGTATTTTTATTTCTTATAGTTTCCGGTAAAGGAAAGATTCGAGGACAACACCGCGCAATTTTGTACCACGGTCAGATGACGAGGCAACACATGAGCTGTCACCCCACTCTCCAAACTTCCACAGGAACCCAACGTGAGGACTTTCGGCCTCTACATCATATGCTTACAAACATCCACATGCACGGACCCGGATTCGAACCAGGAACCTTCCGATCTAAAGGCTAACACCTTAACCATCAGACTGGTTGGTCGGCTATAGTTTCCGGATTCATTTGAGTATCCATTTGATACATAATAAAGTAGAAACGTAGCATATATGACTTCCCAATAGAAATTGGACTAGAATCAGGTAAGTGATTATACGAAACATTTTAAAGGGGGTCTGGGACTCAAAAAAAGAAAAAAAAAAAAAAAAGAGTCCAGTTTTTTTTTCTATCATCAGTAAAATCGGAAATATTTAACTTTTTATAAACATGACAGCTGTAAATCAAACGAGCCTTCATAATTTTAAACGCTCTTTTTCTCCTTATGTGTTAAATGGGATTTCAATAGTGAAAATTGATATAACTTAAAAACTACTTGTCATAAATGAACGCACTTTTCTGCATTTACTTTTCAAAAATAAATTCTTTAATTTCTCTTCTGCAATTGTGTAAAAAATATTTTTTTTTTCTATAATTTTTCGAACTTTGGTTTTCGAACTATGTGTTTTATGTAGTTTTTCAACAAAATATTTTTTTCAATTTTTTATAATTGTTTTAACCAAAAAGTACGAAGGCAATTTATAATATTAACATTTAGGAGTTCATTAATGCAAAAATGAAGTGATTTGTTACAAAATTTTTTAAGATATATCAATTTTGCTTCAAAATTTTGACATTTTTAAATTTTAAGAAAAAAAATTCAAGTTTTTAAAAATAAAATAGTTATATCATAACTATTAGTATGAACTCAGCCTCCTTCCTTGTAAGCTCTAGATATTTACTTTTTAAGTTTAACTCACATAAGGTATGCCTAGTGCGATATCCACTTGGAAGAACAGTGTCACGATTTTTATATCCAAATATCGCACAAAAATGAAGTTATTTATAGTAATAACCCAAAATTATGAGGGATAATCTACAGGAAAGAAAGCCTCTTAATGTATAAAATTTCACAAATACTCAGCCTATATTAAAACATACGTCAGCCAGACATATTTGTCTAAAATTTGTTTGGACCCCTTCTTTGTAAGCCAATGATATTCACTTTTTAAGTTATCCACTTGGAAGAATTGTCAAGATTCTGATAACGAAATAACGCAAAAATGTGAAGTTATTTACTAGAACAACCTAACATTGTGAGGTATGTCCACATGGAAAGTACAGTCTTTTAATCCAAACCAAATTTTTGATATGTAGAACGAAGAGTATGTCTCGTCTAAGAAAGCACTCTGTGTGCATATGTTAGACACATCAAAATTTTTCTTCTACTATTCAGCATAGATTGAACTCGGAATTATTTTTCTTCATAAACCTCAAAATTACACAATTTTTTAACTGGTCAAGGAAATTTAACTAAACACCTATATAGGTTTAATCTTTAGACTAATGGTCTGTGAGGTTATTCAAAAAAGTAGTCACACAAGTCATGAATCATTTACATTTCAGTTGCCCTGCATTTGATAATTCCAGAATGTGCCTTTAAAACGATTTGAGAAGATTGAGTTCCGCTGTTAATGATTTGCCCAATCTTTTTGTTGAACATTTCATCAGCTGTTCTTTTCATTTAAGTTCATCAAAACTAGAAAATTTAGTTAAATTTCATATTATACTGTTTCTTTGGTAAATCAGCTTACTTCTGTGTTGGTGTGGCCACACACAAAGAGCTTTTTCAGACGAGACATACTCTTCGTTCCACTTTAGCACAAATTTGTGTTGTATTTAAGCTTGTACTTTCCAAGTAACCCTGTGTTGCACTTTTTGGGTGCACAGAGAGTCTGCTTTTCGTTCAATAAAAATATACAACACACAAAATACTAAGTCAATATTAGACAATACATTGCCAGTCGAAGGCACAATTTGTCTCCAAATTATCTTAGCGCCTCTTTCCTTGCAACCACCCCATGACAGTCAAAGCACAACAACCGACTTCATCGACATTAAAATTCCTGAAAAAGTAACGAGCCCCGACTCCTCCATAACACGACCCGAAAGTAACAAAAAAAAATACAACACACAAAATTAATAAGGTCATATTAGACAATGCATTGCCAGTCGAAGGCACCATTTGTCTCCAAATTATCCTACCGCCCCTTTCCTTGCAACAGCATGACAGTCAAAGCACATCAATCGACTTCATTGACATTTAAATACCCGAAAAAGTAACGAGCCCCAACTCCTCCATTACACGACCCGAAAAAAAAAATACAACACACAAATACCAAGGCCAATACATTGTCAGTCGAAGGCATCGATTGTCTCAAAATTATCCTATCGCCCCTTTCCTTGCAACAGCATGACAGTCAAAGCACATCAATCGACTTCATTGACATTTAAATACCTGAAAAAGTAACGAGCCCCAACTCCTCCATTACACGACCCGAAAAAAAAAAATACAACACACAAAATACCAAGGCCCAATACATTGTCAGTCGAAGGCATCGTTTGCCTCAAAATTATCCTATCGCCCCTTTCCTTGAAGCCGCAAGACAGTCAAAGCACATCAACCGACTTTATCGATATTTAAATTCCTGAAAAAGTAACGAGCTCCAATTCCTCCATTACACGACCCGATGTCCAGGAATTTTCCGTCGTGATTGCTGACTTCAGAAATGTCCAGGTGATGCAGCATGGGCGGAAGTAATCTGCAAGGCACTCGTTGATCGATAATGCGGTCGGAAATAGTCCCGCCAAATCACCACCCGAGCATCAGGGGCGGGCAGCTCTCCGAATCCGATCTTCTTTCGACAGCTAACGATCGCCCGACGTTCAACCGGCTAATATAGCATTTCCCCTATGTGCAAAAGACAGACACATGTTGATGACTCGGGTGTTTCATTGGGAGGTCCAGAGCGCACGGCATTGACTGATGTAGTTGATAGTAAAGATTCTTACCAGATGAAAATGAATCTCACGCGTAGGGTTACTATGTTTACATCGCACGGGTTCAGCGGTAAAATGATACAAGCTGCTTGTCTGGGAGCGCACGATATTGAGATTGATGGATTGTTTCGAGGATGTATCGCGAATTTGAGCTTCGAGAAAGCCGAGTTACATTATGCATAACTTTAAATTGTTTTACGCAATGTAATTTTGTTGCGAACCCCCCAGTGGAGGTGTATTTTGTTACTCGAGGCATCGGGAAGATACGTTTTGCGTGATCTGACAAAGGTTTCAAACGTGAAGGAACGGTTGGGGTAAAAAGTAGGTTTGAGATACCGAATTTATTTTCGAAAAATGAGTGTTAACTCTCTCTCTCTCTATCTATCTATCAGTATGGCGCATAAAGAATAATTCATTTTCCATATTTATAAAGATACATGCAATAAATAGGCAAAAGGAATGTTATTCAAAATACAAATAATAAAGTGCAAAATTTCTGTTGAAATGGTGGAATTCGAATTATTACCGATGAAGCGAAAATGCGAGAAGAGTCATTTAAAATTCTTTCGGTCTGCAACCAAAACATCTAGCTTTGACAAATGTATCGCGAATTTGAGCTTCGAGAAAGCTTAGTTAAATTAAGTATAACATTAAATTTAAATTGTTTCATTTAGTGTAACTTTGTTGTGAATCTCAAGCTAGTATATATATTGTTACTTAACATATACAGAGACAAGTTATTTCGCTTCGCGTATTCAAACAAAGGTTTCAAATTTGAAGTAATGGTTAAGGTTAAAAAATAGGTTTGGGGTATCCAATTTATTTTCACTGAATGTTATCAATGTGGCGCATAATGAATTATTTATTATGTAGAGATGAATGAATCTCTACTATTATAAAAGGAAGTGTTTATGTGTGTGTGTGACTGTTGTGACGAATCTATGGCACTTACAATAATGAGATTTGGCACACAGGAGTTCAAATTTTTACAATTTTTGTGCAAAGCCCGAATTAAAAAAAAATTTTAATGATTTTTTTTAAAAATTAATTTAATTTAATTATTATTGTTTTTTTTTTGTTTTTTTTTGGAATGGTAACAGCATAAAAGATTCCAGATTCTAAATTTATTTTTTCCACTTCCGTTTGATTTTCCAAGGAATGATTTGTCAGCAGACTAAAAAACAAAGTTTTAACTGAGTTCTTTTTTTTCTATCTCATAGATCATTAAAGATAGAGTACAAATTTTAACGGATTTGAAATTTGCGGAAAATTCCGCAGTAGATCAACACCTAAAAAATATGATTTTTTTAAATAACTAATTTTTAAATTAAAACTTTTATATTTTTTCCAATACGTACTTTAATGACCTTCGATTGATTCGAGAAATCAGATTTTATTTCCTGCGCTCAGCAAAACAAATAAAAAACATTTTGACTGGCATTGTTTATTTATTTTTTGTACAATCGGGATTGTTACAGATAGATTGGAAATTTCAACGGATTTGACACCAGTTAGATATCTTATACGTTTGATTTTCTTTTAATAAATACTTTTTCAATTAAATATTTATATTTTGGCAAGAGATCTAATTTGCGAAGCAAACCAAATTATGAACTATTTGAATTCGTAACAATCACCGGGGGTTAGCTAGCAGTGATCACACCTGACCCCATGAAAAGAACTGTCCAACGCAGTGGCTAGTTATTAATATTCACATTTATACAAGTGCAAGCAATACATAGGCATTCGTGGATTTCAAGTATTGACAAAAGGAGTGTTACCCCAAATACAAACAATTAGGTGCAAAATTTCGGCAAAAATGCTAGAATTCAATTTAAATTATTAACGATGAAATGAAGACCCAAGAAGGAACACAAATTTGAAATTAAATGAAATATGTTTACATTGACATCTTTTAATATTATAAAAGGAAGTGTTTGTCGGTGTCTCTCTCTGCGATCAGTGTTCTGACGAATCTTATGGCACTTACAATAATGAAATTTGGCACACAAGTAGTTCAAATGTTTTGCAATTTTTGTGTAGCACCCGATTTTTAAAATTTAATCTAGAACATTTTAAAATTATTTTATTAGTTTTTTTTTTTTTTTTTTTCAAATTTCGTCGTTTTCTCGAGAATGTGACGTCATTGAAGAAGCGAGCAAATTTTGCGATACTCGAAAGCTGACGTCACAAGCGTTTTTACTCCAAATGCCTTTGAAACCATGCCAAGTTTTCTGATTTTAGCGTGTTTTGATTTACGTTGTTGATAATAGCCACTTCGAGGCCATCCCCGTGGAGTTCGTTTGCGAAGCAAACCAAATGGTAATACCAAACAATCATCGGGGGTTGGCGAGCGTGAGCGAGCAGTGGTCACACCTGACCCCACGTAAAGAACTGTCATGAACAACGCCGTGTTGGCTACGCAGTGGCTAGTCTTTTAATAAAGGATGCTGAACATCTGCGGCAAAAGAAACACTTTTCTACTACACGTATCGTTTATACAAGACCAAATCAAACAGGAATAAATAACATCTATAAATTCTCATGTAGATGAACTCTTCGTAAAGGACTGTCTTCATATCACATCAGATATCACACAAATTTATAATTTCGAATATCAATACCTCACATTCAGCAACTTGCGAATGCAAATTAAAAATTTGAACGAAGATACCAAGTTCCGAGTCGTTTTTGGATTATAAGTATGGAAAATGAGGAGATATAATGTTAAATTAGTTACGAAAACTAGTCATGTATTCTGAAAAATCTTCATATCGCTCATATTTATAAAAGAACCCAAACACAATCTACATAATGTTTCTTTTCTTGAAATAATTTTTAATATGCAATATATATGGATTATAAAATAAAAATGACAAAAAATAAGAATAAGAAACGTGACATATTTTGAAAGAAAACGATTTAAAAGTTTTCATAAGTTTATGCAAAATTTCAGCTTACTGCTCGAAAAGTCGTGGTTTCCCTTCGGAAAAATAATAAAAATGACCAGTATTGAACGTATTGTAGCGTTAAAAATCCTGAGACGAGAGAGCTGAAATTTTGCAGTCATTTAGACATTAATTAATACCTCAAAATAAATCAAAGTTGATATCTATATATTTTTATTCACAACTTCATATGGCTTACTTTAGTTGTCGTTCATTTAAGTAGCAGAATTAACACAACGGGCAACGGGCTACTTCAACCATTGCATGATGCATAGACAAGGCCTTGTTGCAAAAGACATTGATGAAGAATTGCACAAGATATTATAGGCTGTTGTTATTGTAATTAATTGCATTAAAAGCAACAGCACCTTAATCAGTCGTCTCTTTTCAATAATCTATAATGAGATGGGTTCTTTGTATGAGACATTATTACAATATTCCGAAGTCAACTGACTCTTACTTGGCAAAATACCACGACGTATTTTCGATTTGAGAGTCGAAGTTTGCATTTTGTTCGGTAGAAAAGAAACATGAATTGGCAAGTTCCTTCATTAATGAAGATTGGTTCGGAAAACTCAGCTACATGATTGACATTTTCGAAAAACTTAACAATTTGAATTTAAGTCTACAGGGTAATGGTAATTTTAGTTAACGTCATACTAGAGCAACACAACGGGCTATTGACGACGGTCCGGGATCAATCCCTTAAGGGAAATATCCGAGGACAACTCCTCGTAATTTTGAACTACGGTCAGATGACGAAGCAACATCTGAGCTGGCACCCCACTCTCCAACCCAACGTGAGGACTTTCGGCCATGACAGATTTAAGGTGCACCAACCGCCTCTACACCATACGCTTACAAACATCCGGACCCGGATTCGAACCAGGAACCTTCCGATCTTGAGGCTAACACCTTAGCCACTATACCGGTTGGTCGGCTAAGTCTACAGGGAGAGAGTACAAACATTTTAACATTGCGCAGTTAAGTTGAAGGTTTTAAGAATAAACTGATACTTAGGCAAGAAGAATTGAACAAAAACAACACAGACATGTTCCCGTACTTTTCAGACTTGTACTTGTTATTTAACATTTGTTGTGTTTGTTAACAGTACTTGTTATTTAAAATTATCATTTCCTGTCATATAATAGAATTGGGAGAAACCTTTTCGAAAAATTTCCATATAATAAATTAGGTTGGATACGTGATCCATTTTCATTTGATATTTTTAAATCCAATGTCTCTTTAAATGAAAAATAACAGTTAATTGATATTTCAAGCGACGAAGCACTGCGCATTCAATTTACGTCTCTGACTTGCCAAAAATTGTGGTTATCGACTGGAAACGAATATTCCGATTTGAAGAAAAAGGCAATTAATATTTGATTCAGTTCGCATCGACCTACTTATGGAAAACGGTTTTTCAAAATTATTTGCCATTAAAACAAAACATCGATCTCGATTGGATCCAGAAGATGACTTACGGCTTGCTAATTCCAATGCAGATCCGAACATAGAAGCAATCATGAGCTCTTTGCAAGCGCATACCTCACATTGAATTCTTATGATGTAAATTTTTTAAAAGTATTTTTCATTAAAAAATATTTATACCCATATATGCATAAATAAAACCATTGCTTCATAAAATTATGTGTTTTATTCAGACCACTAATAGGGCAGAAACATAAGAGCAAATCCCAAAAAGAATTCAACTTTAACTATGTTGATTAAAAAAACGTCCATTGTCTATCCAGGGCTACAAAATAATACACAAAACGGACGGTGGGGGATCGGAAATGCAAATAGTTTGCAGACTACAGCCGGTGCAGCAGTTGTACCTTGATCGCGCCAAGAAAGAAGGTAGACTACGGCTAGTACAGCACCTTCGAAAGTTAGAATCGCGCCAAGAAAGAATTGCGCGCCAGTTATATCGATAGCCGTAGTCAAAAAAGGTTAATAAGGTTTTCATGACAATCTAGACAACCAGAATCCGAGGTTTTTCTTTCATGGTTGCCATGGCTTAACGCTAAAACTTTGAAATTGGCGTCCCTTGGAAAATTGTATCAAAGAAAAATCCGAAAACCATTTTTCCGCACGCTATTAGTTATAAAGGTACAATTTCTTTGGACTCATGACGAATTTTCAAAACAAGTCGCCAAAATTTTGACTTAGTTTTTTAGACGTTTTTAATTAAGTAGATCGTCAAGACGCCAAGGTTGAAAAAGTAGTTGCAAAAAGCCGCTCTTTAGTCGGCTGTGGCAACGCTGCAATGTTACTTTTGTTTTCTCAGGTCGTATCTCCCAAATCGAAAGTTTAAAATTTTCTAATAGAAACATTTATTGGATATTTTTAGTTTGTCATCGCAAACAGGAATTTTGTATTTCCTCAGGTCAGAAATGCAACAAAAAGTATGTTTAGATTTTCAGAAGTGCAGATTTTGCCCCCCCCCCCAAAAAAAAAATAAGGTTTTAAATATTAAAAACTTTCAATTTCTACCGAACCTAAAGGAACACCCTTTAAATGAGAGATGTCACTTTGTTCAGCCTCCTGAAATCTCAGTAAAAGGAAAAGTTTTAATAACTCGAAAACAACAAATAAAATGCTTTAAAATGACACGGATAACAATTGTGTCGTGCCAAAAAAAAAAAAGAAGCAAAATCATCAAATACTTAGCCATAGTAAATAACGACAAATACAGTTAGCTGCCAGAATAAGAAATACGATACATAAAGGAATAAACATACAGGGTCCAATTCTTAGACAAAAGTTTTCACCGTATTGGGTAAACAAAATATCTGTAGTACCTCCATTGAGCAAAAAACGTGATGTTAAAGTTATTGTGAATAAGGATCCTCCAAAACAAAAAAGTCCACTATAAAATAAAAAAATGGTCTAACAAATTATGCTATTTTTCATTTTTTACAAAAATTCAACAAATTAATGAAAAAAATATATAATTTATGAAATGCCTACTATTGCTGGGTGAACTAACATTTATTTTATTAACCAACAAACGACTTGACAAATAAATAACATAAAAAAATAAATTTTTAGTTTTTGGGTTAAACTTAAGACTTTTGTTGCCCAAACACGTTCCTATATAACAAAAGAAATGGTTGCAAATAAAATTCACCTTTTCAAAATCACCTTCCCTATTGAAAGTTTATTCGTTTTAATCGCATTGTTTAACATAAAAAAATCATTATTCAAATAATGAAATTATTCTCAATAAAAAATGCTAATAGTCGATCCAAATTGGGTTTCCGTTTGGCTTGTTTTACCGTTAAAGTGAAATAATGTAATCGCATTGTTACAGAAATGAGTTATAGAAAATTAGCGAGTTACACAATATGAGTTATAAAAAAGTCCTTTTTTTTTTTTTTTTTGGTGGAATTGAACACGACATCCTCAACTTGAAAACCTTTAAAAAATAATTTAATACTGAAAAGAAATTTGCTCTAGATGAGAAAACTTTGAAAATCCATCGAAATTGAATAAAAAACATTGGTGGAAAGATCTAGCTTAAAAGTTTTGAATGGTTAAAACATCTATATAACTGTAAGTATAGTTTACGCAAAATAGGAATTGGTCGGAGACAGGTATCTTAAATAACGCAGCATTGGAGCAACATATCGGGCTATTGGAGAAGGTCCGGAATCAATCCCGAAGGGAAAGATCCGAGCAATAGGAATTGGAGAAATACTGTATTTTTTTAAACGATCTTTTCAAAAAATACTTCCGAAATGGAAAACCAAAAGTAGATAATGACTGTGACATTGGAAGATAAAGTTGATAGTGCTAACAAAATCGATACCAGATAGAACTTTGTTTCCTACATAAATGTCAATTTCGTTATCGATTTATCAAACATGACATTCAACGAAATCATTAGTGTCGTTACATTTGTGTCCAAATAGTAAAGCATTTCCAGATCAGTTTTGAAGTGTTTGTGAGGTCATAGGCTTGACGAAGAGTTTATATGTCTGAAACATGACAGAACGTCAACCAATGAACTGCTAGACATCTCTCATCAAAATGCTATTCCTAAAAAGGATGTCATTTAAAGGAATTCCATTAACATGCAAAATTGTTGGAAATCTTCATCGAGTTGCTTTGAAATAAGAGCATTATAGTAGAATCGAACAATAGAGTTAATTGAGTCCAAAAAATAAGAAATCGTTTAGCAGATTAACGCGTTATAGCGGAATTTACATAGTAGGACAATTTAGCCGGTCTCAGACTGAATTTATCAAACTTTAATTTAAAATTCATATTTAGCCAATTCTACAAAGTCATGTATTAGTCTCGTAGTCAGAAAATGAACAATGATTCGAATTCATGGTTTTCTCATAGCAAAATAAATGTAAGAAATTTGCAAAACTTACCTACAAGCTACTCTTGATATTCCTAAAGAATATAGACTTAGTATTTCACGAATTCGCTTACATGAAATATCAAACATACTCTATCTAATAATATAACTGCATCTATTCATTTGGTATCTTCATAAGAAACTGTAATATTAAAGAAATGAATGGTTTAGCGTTTCAAACCAAATACTACCCTGCTATAACCAAGGGTGTAACAACAGACAGCTGAAAATTGAAAGTTATTACAAAACGCCTCGGTCATGATGCGTCATTCACCGAGCAGGTGCACTTGCAGTTCGATATTTTCTGGTCACATTTAGTTCGGTAGATTATTATTCTTAAAACCTTATTAGTAGGGCAAGTTTTTGCAATAAATGCAACTTTTTTTCACGCGTTCTACGCTGCATGTAAAGTACTAAAACCAAAATTCCTCCTACATGGGGTGTATAGTAAGTGAGTTAGTTATAACCGCAACATAAATGCAACTTTCTGCATAAATGCAACTTTTTGCATAAATGCAACCACCTGCAACTTTTAATAAATATGGCTTAAAATTAATTAATATCAAATTATTATTTCCTTTTTTGCTCTCTAAATCAACACTTCGATCACATGTGTCTGATCTTGCGAAAGCCGAAGTATTGCGGATCAAACAAGTTCATGGTAAGAAGGTGTTCGTCGTAAGACGAGAGTGAAATAAATGGCAAGAAGCACTTTAACACATTGGTTGGCACTCTTGATAATCCAGAGGAAACTTGCGTACTCGACTGCAGAGTTTGCGATGTGAGTGTCGATCATCAATTCATCAATCATGTTCGCCTTGTAGATGGCGTTTTAAAATCTCTGAATATTGAGCGAAATGATTTTGCGCTTCTACTATCCGATACAGCACATTATATGACTGCGGCTGGCGCATGTTTTCAATGTTAAAGATATTACTGGCCAAGGATCGGTCATTCAACGTTCTTCTGTATTTCAGTATGTATTATAATACTGTTGCACAAGACTAAAATTGTCGATACATTTTGAATTTTTTTCATGTTTTACGAATAATTTATTTTAGAATTTAGCGTATCAAAAATAAATGCAACTTTATTTCCATAAATGCAACTTTAGGGAATGATAAATGCAACTTTTCCCATTTTTACTGCAATAAAAAAAGTTGCCCTACTTATTAGCAAATTTTAATCGAGGAACATGCTTCAATAGACATATCGGAGACTGATTAAGAGATACCAGAAATGTTAAAGCAGTTCAGGTCAACAATGATTTCGTGAAACGAATTCTAATTTTCTCCTTTAATCTTGGGCGTCCAACCTTTTAGCAATATAATGCATTTCTTTAGGCTAACTTAATGATGCACAAGCAATACGGGTGCGGAATCCATAACAAACTGTATTAAATAGACAAGCAGCTATAGATATAAATGAACGGACAGGAAAATGTTTCGAGCAATCATTATTAAATATCAAGACTAATATTAAAACATCCAAACGACTGTAATAGAAAGTTAAGAGTGAATGTTATCCATTGTAGTACTATTTTAAATAAACTGCAATGAATTTTAAATGCCTTTTCAAATCAAAGAAATGTCGGCATCACTTAACCACTATCTAATGTCAACTCACGAGTAAACAAAGCAGATAAAAGCGTGCGAAACATTCAACAAGACTTCGGCACTGAAGCCAACCATTAGTGTAACAGTAGCAAACAGTCTCGAAATAGCTCAAATAAGTTAGACACTACTGAACGTACGGGGTTCCCACCTCCGTTTCTGTTTCGAATAGACAGCCTCCACTAAATGATACAAGTTCCCCTGTTGGCCGGTATCGATTTCCGATGTGTTTCGAGTAAATTTTATTAAGCGAGTAAATATATTTATACGACTGTTACTGTCCTACTCGTTTGAAGTGGCTCTAGGAAGAAAATGGATGGATATGTTACACAGTTGCATTTTTCGTTCGCTTTTTCGTCTAGCAAGCTTGTATAGAGTAGATTGACACTAGGATGGTTCTATGAAACTAAGTACCAACCGTTTTCATGAATCAAAATCTGTTTCAAGCTGGCACCGCATTGATTGACATACCTATTAATCCGTAACATTATTGCCGTTCTTTGATGCCCGTAACTAGGGAATTATACAATGAAGAAAATACCGATTCCATCGTAGAGCCACTAGACGCGTTCAGAAATGGGTCAGTGACCACCTGGTAGGCATGGGCGATGTTCAGATTTTCACATCACGATACATCGGCATTCTAACATCACGATACCGCGATGTATCGCGATGTTAACCGTGCATTTTATACATAGTAAAAGCTTTATATATATATATATATATAATATAATATATATATATATATATATAATATATATATATATATTATATATATAATATATATATATATATATTATATATATAATATATATATATTATATAAGATATATTATATATGATATATTATATATATATATATATATATATATATATATATATATATATATATATATATATAAGATATTTTAATATATATAAATTACGCGTCACGTTGTTTGTCCGCTATGGACTCCTAAACTACTTAACCGATTTCAATCAAATTTGAGCACCGTATGCAGTTTGATCTAAGTTAAAAGATAGGATAGCCTTCATCTCAATTTATAGCCGCGATATTATTTTATTGCAAATTATTGCGGTATCTGTTGACTGGATTGAGTAAGTATTTTAACAGATGGCGCTGTGTTGAAAGTACCAACGTTTCACATAAGCTACAATTTAATGGCATAACCACCACGTGTTGCTGAGTCTAAAGTATAAGTTAAATTTATTTCGTAGTAAACGCAATAGTGATTAGCATAGCCGGCCATGTGTTATTTAGACTGAATTATAAACTGAATTCATATTATAGTAAAAGTAATACAGTGGAATTTTATAATTCAAAATAATAAACATTATTGTTAAAAATTTAAAACTATCTGCCCTACCTACCTCATTAATAAGTTTAAGTGTTACGTGTTATTTACTAACAACTTTGTAATGTACTCATTTGTTACAGACTTGAATACAAAAAATAAAAATAATTTACATTTATTTCTTTTGTATTGATTTTTGCTCAATATCAACGGTAGTAGAACATTTTTATTTTCACGCTTGAAAATGTGTGTATAAACTTTCTATGACTCCTTAAAAATTTCGAAAGAATTTCTTAAATATTCCTAATTTTTGTATTCAAAATTCTGTATGAATCCTGGTAGAGTAGAATTAGCTTCTCCGCAGTTTGAAACTTTAATTTTCAATCTTTATATGTGTGCCACTTGCCAGAATATTCTCGAAAAATAACAGTGCAGAAATCACAAAAGATTCTCATTAGCAGGCCTGGTAAAAAATCGCACATGCGCATAAAGTAACATCGGAATCGTTTTGTTAGTCTTAACCAAAACCCAAATTTCCCCAAATTTTGCTAAAAAAAACCCATTGTTTAAACCAGAGAAATCACGCATGCGCTAAGAAAACATCGAAATTGTTGCCGCTGAACTACAACATCGCGACACCGTGATATCTATGCTAAGGGATGTCTGCGTGCCATCGGGGAATATCGCGATATCACGATGAATCGGCAGCTTGAAAATCGCGACACCGGTATGGCGATAACGACCCGATACATCGCCAGCGTGATAATCGCGAAACCGATGTGGCGATGACGATCTCACACTCACACCTATTGTCCTAGTATGTTCCACACACCATATATGCTCAAGTAGATTAAAAAATAGCTTATTTAGAAGGAAAAAAACAGAAGCATAAAAATAGAAATAACGGGGCATTTGATTCCTCTAAGAAAACATAGAAATCGTTGGCCCTGAGCAACAGGAGACATCGCGATTACGGAAAACCGTGATACTTGTGCTCTGGGATTGGCTGTGCAATATCGCGCATGCGCTTTGAAAATATCGAAATCGTGATATATGTGCTCTGGGATTGGCTCCTTGACATCGGGAAAAACCGCGATACCGCGCATGCGCTTTGAAAAAATCGACATCGTGATATATGTGCTCTGGGATTGGCTCCTTGACATCGGGAAAAACCGCGATACCGCGCATGCGCTTTGAAAAAATCGACATCGGGAAAAACCGATGTATCATGATACATCGTCATCATCGAAATCGCGAAACCGGTGTGACGATTTCGATCTCATACCGGTTTACCACGATGTATCGATACATCGCCCAGTCCTACCACCTGGTTAGGTTGGTATTTAATTGACGTCGGCACTGAAGCGGCACAACGGGCTATTGGTGACGTCCGGGTTCAACCTCCAAAGGGAAAAATCCAAGGACAACGCCGCGTAATTTTGAACCACGGTTAGATGATGAGTTCACAACTGAGCTGGCACATCACTATGCAAATGAGTGACCAAATGGGAACTCAGTGCACCGTAAGCTCTCGACTGTCCTAACATCCAAAATCGGAAAATTGGGGTGATTTGGTTGTCGCTTTTATTAGCAACTAGCCACTGCGTGGCTAGACAGGCGTTGCCCGTGCCCATGGTGTTGGTTTGCTTTGAAAATCATATTTTTAGTTTAGGTATCAATCTAAAGGAAAATTTTCCGCAGATTTCAAATCCGTTGAAATTTTTAATCTATCTTCAGCGATTCCGATTTTACGAAAAAAAAGCTCAACAATCCCAGTTAATAGGTTTTTTTATTTCTAGCTCTCATTCGCGGAAATGGGTAATGGTAATTTTAGTTAACGTCGTACTAGAGCAACACAACGGGCTATTGACGACGGTCCGGGATCAGTCCCTTAAGGGAAAGATTCGAGGACAACACCTCGTAATTTTGAACCACGGTCAGATGACGAAGCAACACCTGAGCTGGCACCCCACTCTCCAAACTTCTCGTGGAAATGGGACAGGAAATGTAAATGTAACCAGTATTTTTTTTTTTAACGCAAACGGCACGAAATGAATTTGTTTATTTTTGGAAAGGGAAAGTTAAGTAGGTAGGAAGTTAATTAAACGTCGTACTAAATCAACACAACGGGTCATTGACGACGGTCAGGGATCAATTCGAGATGCGAGGACAACGAAAACGTAATTTTGAATCACGGTCAGATGACCAAGCAACAGATGAGGTAGCACACCACTATCCAAGCTTTCACGCCAACGTGAGGACATTGGATGCCAATATGGATTTAACGTGCACAAGCCCCCTTTGCACACGACGGCCTCAGGCTGGATTCGAACTCGCAACCCTCCGGTAGCCAATCCGATGCTCTTCCAACCGGACTACCTACCGCGGCCAGGAAAGTAATTGGTAATTATTAGTTAACGTCGTACTAGAGCAACACAACGGGCTATTGACGACGGTCTGGGATCAATCACTTACGGGAAAGACCCGAGGACAACACCTCGTAATTTTGAACCACGGTCAGATGACGAAGAAACACCTGAGCTGGCACCCCACTCTCCAAACTTCCACACCAACCCAACGTGAGGACTTTCGGCCACAACAGATTTAAGGTGCACCAGCCGCCTCTACACCATACGATTACAAACATCCATGCCCGGCCCTGGATTCGAACCAGGAACTTTCCGATCTAGAGACTAACACCTTAACCACTATGCCGGTTGGTTGGCCCGCGGCCAGGAAAGATTCGAGGATAACACCACGTATTTTTGAACCATTGCTAGATGACGGGGCAATATCTGAGCTGGCACCCCACTCCCCGAACTTCCACATCACACAAACATGAACATATTTGAGGCTACGACAGATTTAACGTGCAGCAGCCCCTTTTGTACACGATGCTCTTTGGTTGGATTCGTTGTACCGGTCCAACGAATCCGCTCGTTAATCCGTTACTCAACCAACCGGCTACCGCGACACCATAAAACACCGAATTTGCCAGTTGGAAAGACCTCAGCTATTAAACCCATAACCAGCCGTTAAGTCCGATGATTCAAAACGCAGAGCTTGTGGTATTTCGGATTTTCTGTAACATCGTACTGGTGCAACAGAAAGGGCTATTGACGACGGTCCGGGATCAATCCACACGGGAAAGTTCCGAGGACACACGTAATTTTGAACATAGGTCAGATGACGGCAGAGCTTATGAGCATGTGATCCATGAAATATGCCGAGGGGCTTTATTTTAGAAACTGAAATGAAATTCTGATGAGACCACTTTAAAAGGGGAGGAAGCAAAATTTTTAAACTTCTGCTGCAAAGTGAAACTGGTAATCATGCGCTTCATATGCGTGTATTAAATGGAAAAAAAAACCGCAATCTTAATTTATGATTCTAAAATTACAATTTTCTCTCTATTCCTTTAGTCGAAAAATTTAATAACCTAGCGAGACCACATTTGAATTTTTATTTTATGTCCTGCGATATTAGTCATGAAATAAATATTTGTTTTTTACGGAAATCATAGGAAAATTTGTGTAATAACTTTTTGAGACTGATGTTTTTAATAAAATAGTAGCAACGCTCCATTATCATTAGTATCTCCCATAAGGGGATAGTGCCAAAAACTGCCCCAAATTTTCATTTCACATACATACAGTAGAACCTCATGTTAATTATATATCAATGAAAGTACAGAAGTTTGATATATAATTACACTTTTTATAGCTAACTATTATAAAAGGTAATTGGTAATTTTTAGTTAACGTCGTACTAGAGCAACACAACGGGCTATTGACGACGGTCCGGGATCAGTCCCTTCAGGGAAAGATCCGAGGACAACACCTCGTACTTTTGAACCACGGTCAGATGACGAAGCAACACCTGAGCTGGCACCCTACTCACCAAACTTCCACACCAACGTATTATAAAAGGAAGTGTTTCTCTGAGTGTGTCTGTATATATGCAGTGTCCTGACGAATCTATGGCACTTGCAATAATGAAATTTGGCACACAGGTTGTCCTAATGTTTTGTGAATTTTGGGTCCAGCTGGAATATAAAAATTCAATCTAGAATTTTTTTAATTAATTTATTGGCATTTAATTATCATTGCTTTCTTCAAAATGGCAACAGTAATAGGAGATCAGATTCTAAATTTATGTTTCCCTTTCATTAGCCGAGCAACGATTTCAGCGGAAGAACAAAACAAATACATTTTCAGCTGGAGTTCTGGAGTTATTTTTCCTAACTCCTAGACCGCTAAAAATAGAGTAAAAATTTCAACGGATATGAAATCTGCGGAAAATATTACATCACACATCGATAACTAAAAATGTGATTTTCTTTAAATAAACTATCCTTGAATGGTAACTTATATTTTTTCCAGTACTAATTTGGCCTTCACAATCGCTAAATAAATCACAGATTCATTTTCTGCGCGCAAGCAATTCGAGCGAAGGGAAGCAAAACAATTAAAAAAAAATTTGACTGGCATTGTTTACATCTTTTTTTATAAACCGGGATCGTCAAAATATAGACTGAAATTTTCAACGGATTTGAGACCAGATAATACAATAGGTACAATAACAATAGATACAATAATCTTATACATTTGATTTTTTTTTTATACATTCAATCAAATATTCAATTTTTACCTTCGGAAGAGATTTTGACCCATTTGGTTTGCGAAGCATACCAACACCACGGGAAACTCCGTTATGGCTGTTATCCAATGGGCTACGAATTCCCATATGGTTTGCGAAGCATTCCAACTAGGGATGCGACATCGACAGCAAAACGACGATGTTTTGTAACATCGATATTCAAAATTAAAACATCGATGTTGATAATACATCGTTCCAAAAACATCAATGTTTTTAAAATTCAGTGTATTAAAACTTTTTACTCCATTTCTTAAAATTGGTTTAGCAACTAAGGATGCTACATCCACAGCAAAACATCGATGTTGATAATGCATCGCCCCCAAAGTATCGATGTTTTTAAAATTCAGTGAATTTAAACTTTTTTCCCCCATTTCTTATAACTGGTTTAGCAACTAGTGATATAACATCGGCTCCAACACATCGATGATTTTTTATAAAACATCGACGTCGTATCCCTACTTTTCAGACCCTTCACCCTTGGTCACTTGGGTCTAAAAGTATGTTCAATTTGCTGATCATGAAAATTATGCTACTTGGTTATTTTTTAAATTTTTATAACGGAACTTTTTTTTATTTAAAAATAAAACATCGACAAGTATAAACATCGATGTTACAAAAACATCGACCCCAATACATCGATGTTAAATACATCGATGTTTTGAAAACATTGACATCGATGTCGCATCCCTAATTCCAACACCACGGGCAACTCCGTTATGGCTGTTATCCAATAGGCTACGAATTCCCATTTGGTTTGCGAAACAATTTGAGGTAAAATATTACACTAGATCGACTTATTAAAACCATTCCCACGGGAATTCTCGGCGCGGTATCCCAGTTGGAAGAGCAACGGATTCATTCGCAGCCGGAGGGTTGCGAGTTAGAAACTCAGATTAGTCAAAGACTGTCGACATCGAGTCCTCCTAGGATGTAGTATATATCTTATGTGTCAGCAAAACTTCATTTGTGTTTATATCTATTACTGGATATCATCTATCTTGTCTGGCGTAGCATGGCCAAATATGGTCCATGCGTCATAAAATAACCAATCAACTGAGCTCCCGTGACCCCCCTATGTGCATAATTACAAGCATTCGCGGGCTGTAGTAGCCTGTTTGGAAGAGCAATTGATTAGCAACCGGAGGATTCCAAGTTCGAATCCAACCAAATATCGTCGTGTACAAAGGTGGCTGGTGCACGTTAAATCTGTTGTAGCCTCAAATGTCTTTACGTTGGTGTAGTGTGGAAGTTTGGGGAGTCATCTGACCGTGGTTCAAAATTACGTGGTGTTCTGCTCGGATCTTGGGGGATTCATTCCGGATCGTCGTCAATAGACCGTTGTGTAGTTTCGGTACGACGTTAATTAAATACCTATCTAAGATTTTTTTTTCCTTGGTTACTTGATACGGTAATTTTTTTAGTTAACGACGTACTAGAGCAACACAACGGGCTATTGACGACGGTCCGGGATCAGTCTCTTAAGAGAAAGATCCGAGGCCAACACCTCGTAATTTTGAACCCCGGTCAGATGACGAGACAGCACCTGAGCTGGCACCCCACTCTCCAAACTTCCACACCAATCCAACGTGAGGACTTTCGGCCACGACAGATTTAAGGTGCACCAGCCACACCATACGCTTACAAACATCCATGCCCGGACAAGGATTCGAACCAGGAACCTTCCGATATAGAGGCTAACACCTTACCCACTATGCCGGTTGGTCGGCTACTTGATACGGATGCTCTCGAAATCTAGAAAGCTACCAGAATGATTGCAAGAGCATTAACAGAAAAGTGAATGGAATAAAGATATTTTTGCAAATACGGCTCAAGAGTCAAATTAAAAGTTCTGGAAAGCTAATCAAACTGGCCCAATTAAAGTGAGAATAAGGTAGGTAGGAATGTTAACTAACGTCGTTCTGCAGCAACACAATGGGCTATTGACAACGTTTCAGGTAAGGTAATTTTTAGTTAACGTCGTAGTAGTGCAACACAACGGGCTATTGACGTTGGTCCGGGATCAATCAATTACGGGAAAGATCCGAGGAGAACACCGCCGACCAACCGGTATAGTGGTTAAGGTGTTAGCCTCTAGATCGGAAGGTTCCTGGTTCGAATCCGGGTCCGGACATGAATGTTTGTAAGCGTATGGTGTAGAGGCGGCTGGTGCACCTTAAATCTGTCGAGGCCGAAAGTCCTCATGTTGGGTTGGTGTGGAAGTTTGGAGAGTGGTGTGCCAGCTCAGGTGTTGCCTCGTCATCTGACCGTGGTTCAAAATTACGAAGTGTTATCCTCGGATCTTTCCCGTAAGGGACTGATCCCGGACAGTCGTCAATAGCCCGATGTGTTGCTCTAGTACGACGTTAACTAAAATTACCAATTACCGAGGATAACACCTCGTAATATTGAACCACGGTTAGATGACAAGGCAACACCTGAGCTGGCACTCCACTCTCCAAACTTCCATACCAACCCAACGTGAGGACTTTCGACCACGAGATTAAGGTGCACCAGCCGCCTCTACACCATACGCTTACAAATATCCATGCCAGGACCCGGATTCGAACCAGGAATCTTACGAACGACGTTTCAGGATTATTCCCCAAGGGAAGAATCAGTGAAAAACCACGAAATTTTGATAATTTGGTGATTTAATTAACGTCGTACCAGAGCAACACATCGGGAAATTGACGACGGTCTGGGATCAATCCCCTAAGGGAAAGATCCAATGACATTAACCGTGTAATTTTGAACCACGGTCAGATGACAAGGTCACACATGAGCCTTTATTCGAGGGGACGACAGATTTAACGCATATCAGCCTACTTTGTACTCAGCGGTCTTAGGTTGTATTTGAACTCCCAACCCTCCGAAAGTGAGAATAAGATAAAAACAGGCAAAAAACAAAATATTCTGGTGAAATAAAGTTCATATTAATATTTCGAATTGTTTATACACGTACGATTAAGTCCTTTCCCCATGTTAGCGCTCGGATTTTTCTCTTGGGGATCGATCCTGGATAGTTGCCAATAGATCGTTGTGTTGCTCTAATTAAGTAACTACCCACGTTAGCACAAAAAAATAGTTCTTTCAACTGAGAATGGGCTGATCTGCACAGAGTTAAGGTTCCCACTTTGTGGGGTCCTCGGTAGTCCGGTTGGACTTCCAGTCCATTCTATTTCTACTGAGAATGGGATGATCTCTACAGAGTTAAGGTTCCCACTTATTGGGGAATCTGTAGTCCGGTTGGACTTCCAGTCCATTCTCTTTCAACTGAGAATGAGATGATCGCTACAGAATTAAGGTTGCCACTTAGTGGTGGCCTCGGTAATCCGGTTGGATGAGTAACGGATTAGCAACCATAGGGATGCGAGTTCAAATCCAACCAAAGACAGTCGTGTACAAAGAGGCTCTCAAACGTTAAACCTGTCGTGGCCTCAAATGTCCTCACGTTGGCGTGGTGTGGAAAATTTGGACTGTGAAGTGCCAGCTCAGGTGTGAACTCGTCATATGACCTAGGTTCAAAACTAATATATGACCTCGGTTCTTTCCCTTCGAGGGTCGATCCCGGACCGTCGACAATAGCCCGTTGTGCTGCTCCAGTCCGTTAATTAAAACACCAACCTACCCCCACTGAGTTATTGTCGCATAAATATACACCCCAAAAAATTGGCACTACATCGAAGTTGTAACCACTTCAATGAGGCTGTGTTCGATCAAATGCGTAGGATACAAAGCGCAGATTTGACACACAAAAAGAGGTACGATCAGACGGATATCCCTGTAGTGAAAACCACAAGTTGTAAGAATGAGGTTTTAAAAACCTGCTAGGGGTTGACTAATCTTAGAACAGAGACGCAGGTTGGAGCTTTTTTATTTTTATGAGATCTATTTCCGTCCGCGTGTGAGCATGAAGAAACGTTTTTTCGATCTTCAGCATTTATTCGCGACACGCTTTCTATTTATACCATTCGTCTTCGCATAAATGTAAAAAAGCATTCTGCAATCTGGTCATGTTGGTCCACATGCGTAAGGGCTGACAATGAAATGATTAGTCGTCTCCATCGGTAAAATCGCAGTCGAGTTCACTGGGTGAGTCCTTCCCCTCTGAGCAGATGCCAAAACCGCTTACGCAATGTAATTGATGCGATTTAAGGGAGCGAGAAGCGTTTTTTTATGAAACGTTACGAACGAGATTTGCATAACCAAAGTTCGTAAACAGTGCCCACGTCTCAGGACCCGGACGCTAGACACAAAGCATGCCGATTTGAGTTACGACAAAGTAGATGATTAGTGTACGAAGTTGCAAAATAATGGTTCACGCAAAACAAGGTTCCAACATGAAAAATACATAACTCACAGGTTTTAGAAAGGAATCTAAGAGATTGATTGTTTTCACAGTATATGAGTGTGAACTGTGTGTATGAAAAAATGATCATTAAATTTATACTGCTTTTAACGAATCCCAAGAGGACCGAGTAAATGGAAAATATTAGTGTACGCAGCTGCAAAATAAAGGTCCACGCAAAACACGATTCCTATATGAAACCTATACATAAATCACAGATTTTAGAGAGGAATCTATGAGATTTTTTTCACAGTAAATGTGTGTAAACTGTGTGTGTGTGTAGTGGAAAAATGACCATTAAATTTATACTACTTTTAACGAACCCCAAGGGGAACGAGTAAATGGAATTTATTAGTATACGCAGTTGCAAAATAATGGTTCACGCAAAACAAGGTTCCTACCACGAAACCTACATAATTCACAGGTTTTAGAGAGGTATTGTACGAAAAGTTTTTTTCACAGTATGTGTGTGAATTGTGTGTATGAAAAAATGTGTGATCATTAAATTTATACTGCTTTTAACGAATCCCAAGGGAACCGAGTAAATGGAAGATATTAGAGTACGCAGTTGCAAAATAATGGTTCGCGCGCGCGCGCTAAACAAGGTTCCTACATGAAAACTACATAAATCACAGGTTTTAGAAAGGAATCTAAGAGATTGTTTTCACTGTACATGAGTGTGGACTGTGTGTGGAAAAACTGCTTTTAACGAACCCCAAGGGCACCGAGTAAATGGAAAATATTAGTGTACGCAGTTGCAAAATAATGGTTCACGCAAAACAAGGTTCCTACATGAAACTTATACATAAATCACAGGTTTTAGTGAGGAATCTATGAGATTTGTTTCACAGTAAATGTGTGTGAACTGTGTGTGTAGTGGAAAAATGACCATTAAACTTATACGACTTTTAACGAAGCCCAAGGGGACCGAGTAAATAGAATATATTAGTGTACGCAGTTGCAAAATAATGGTTCACACAAAACAAGGTTCCAACCACGAAACTTACATAATTCACAGGTTTTAGAGAGGTATTGTACGAAAAGTTTTTTTTCACAGTATATGTGCGTGAACTGTGTGCGTATGTAAAAATGACCATTAAATTTATACTGCTTTTAGCGAACCACTATGGGACTGAATACATGGAAGATATTAGCGTACGCAGTTGCAAAATAATGGTTCAGGCTAAACAAGGTACCTACATGAAACCTACTTAAATCACAGGTTTTAGAAAGGAATCTAAGAGATTGTTTTCACAGTATATGAGTGTGTAGAAAAACTGCTTTTAACGAACCACTATGGGACCGAGTAAATGGAAGATATTAGTGTACGCAGCTGCAAAATAATGGTTCACGCAAAATAAGGTGTATTCCATGAAACCTACACAAATCAAAAGTTTTCGAAAGGCATTTTATGGAATTTTCACAGTATATGAACTGAAAAAAAATTAATACTAAATTTACATTGCTTCTAACGAACCCCAAAGGGACCGAATAAAATGTTCGTAAAAAATGATTTTATACTTGGGCGAGACCGCGCAATTTCGTAAAATGTGTGGGTTTGTTAAAACGCTTGTCGTCATATACTTCATTATCGTATGGAATTATAATGTATAACAGTGTATTTGGATCAACATTTGATTTAGAAGAATGTGTTCTATTTACAGTGCAAATTAACGAACCCCAAGGGGACCGAGTAAAATGTTCGCTATAATATGGTTTTATATTTGGGCGAGATCGTGGAATTTCGTAAAACGTGAGGGGTTGTTAAAACGCTTGTCGTCATATACTTCATTATCGCATGGAATTATAACGTAGAAAAATGTATTTCGATTTGCATTTGATGTCGAAAAATGTGTTGTATTTACACAGTAAACTAAAGTATTGCGTTATACCATGTATTTTCAACGGACGCCATAACTACCCTCAGTTTTTATTACTAATGTGATTAAGTGACATTGATTCTAGTATTTTGTTCAATTACATAACTTTTATGTAAACTAAATTAAACAAAAAGGCATATGGACTGTTTTCAAATATCCGGTTTCACTGACGGTGGTAAAACTAGGTATGCAGATTCAACACGGTAGTTCCGTTGTTAATATAAACAGAAAGATATAGTTGAATCTGGAAAGCTTCAAACCCAAGCCACTTTTAATTTTTTTAATGTTTTCTCCTATTACACCACCTTTACTTTGTATAGATATATATAGGATTATCCAGCGTGATTAAAAACACTAGTCTGCGCTTTTAAAGCCAATCGGCCTAAATGGATTTGTAAGCACACGTGAGTTACCCTTTTGAGATCTTACGATAGCGACTCCGCCCACATGAAATAAGTGGGAAAAAAAAGAAGAAAGAACGTGTATGTGTGTGTGTGTGTAAGGGATATACTCATCACTCTAAGCCCAAGATTTTTAGGTTTTTACTTTAGATTAGGTTTTACACCTTGTTTTTGTTTTTCTAGGTTTTTAAATGACACGTTTAGATTTTAATAGATTCTAACAAAAATATTTCTTTAGCTAGCTAAATACCACTCAAAAAATCAGCCAATCAGCTCACAATGCATTTGGGATTCTACCCATCATGCTATTTTCATTCCATTTTTAAATTTGTCATGGTTAACAATTTGAAGTTTTTTTTTCATAATATCTCGAAGACGACTATGATTTTAAACTTATAGTTTAACAAAATCAGTCAATTATAGGATCACAATCTACTTTGGGTTCTACAACATGCTACTTTCATTCTGTTTTTAAATAGTCATAGATAACAATTTGAACACGTGAATTTCCTACGTAACCTTTCGAAGGGACTATCATTTTAAAGACGCCACAAGTTTAAAATACAAGAAGCATTGCTAAATAGCTGGATTCAAGGAGATTACAATATTACTATGGACGGTAAACTTATTTTTTGCCAAGCAGCGAGAAACGGATAGCGTACCTTGTCTTAAAATGTGTAATAGTTATACCAAACTTTGAATATTGCACTAACAGAAGATTTGGAATGCGTATCAACAGATTTAACCCATTCCTAAAATTAGATTCACAAAAATAGAAGCTAGACATCACGTGATATTTACCATTTCCTTTGTGAAACGAAGCAGTGATAGAAAGTGAAGAAGAAAAAACTGGAAAAAAAGTCTACCAAATGTTGTTTTACCTCTTTAAGGTACGATTCTAATGTGACGACTCGGAAACTACTATTTCCGCGCGACTGTAGCATCGTCGGAGAACGATGCATAAATGGAACTGCTTCAAGGTAAATGGAATGGAACCCCTTTCCAATGATGAGGTTCAATTATTTTTTAACTGCTTTAACCATTATCTTTTGTTGTGCTAGAATCCCCGTTGTGTTCGTCAGATATTACCGTTCATCATATTTTAATGGTATATCCTACCTTTAATCATCACTCCCCAAAAATCTTGCACATTTCATGTTGAAGATATTAAAAAAAAATAACTTCAAAGTTTTGCTTTCAAATTGAATGTTTAATTTTAGCTTCATTTGAAAGATGTTTTGCATACATGAAAACTAAACGGACCGTTGTCGGTATACGTTATCTCAGAATAAAAGTACCTACTATCCCCTTTTGATGTAAACTATCAAATTTTTACAAGTTTTGTGAGAAAGAGGGTAAAATTTCTTCAAAACATTGAATACAATAAAATTTGTATCGTATTTTAATGGCTATAAATACAAAGCATTAAATTACGGCAACAAAATACTCCGCAAGTTATATTTTTTCTATAAACGAGATAAGTTGTCCTTTTGTGTTCGTAATGAATATCTTCGTCAAATGCGGCCAAATTCGTATTACGAAAATAGTACTTACATTTGAAAAATTATTTAGCTAAAGAAATTCTCACTTAAGGTGTAACATCTGTGTCATATCTGGTGTAAAAATTTTCCCCAGATTTCAAATCCGTTGAAATTTTTTTTAAATCTTAAACGATAGCGAAGAAGAAACTTGGAATAGAGAATAAAAACGCCATAGCGTTCATGTAGCGACTGAAACTCGTGAGATTGTAAGTTGCCGTTTCAGTCGTCACATTGGTAAGATAATTTTAATTGACGTCGTACTAGAGCAACACAATAGACTATTGACGACTGTCCGGGATCAATCACCAAAGGCAATGGTCGGCAAACTCATTAGTCACCCCAAAAATCCAAAGATCAACGATTTATTTTCAAGAACCATGTTTTTAGGAGTCGGTTAAAAAAAAACTAGCTGCTAACATTAAATAAAACCAGATATACATCATAGTAATAATAATTGTCGTGAACATTCGGTTGGCAAAAGGGTTGCCAAGTGGCAATCGGCGAGAAAAGAGGATTTCGCCAAAGGCGAAAGGATTTGAGAGTCAATCGGGAAAATCGGACATATTTGTCCGGTGCTGTTGAAGATATAGCTAATTGTTTGAATTTTTATATTTTTTCAGCTGTGTTGTGTTCCTTTAGAAGTAATAAATGATTGGGAACCAAGGTTGATCCCTTCTTTCATAGTTTACATCATTTGGATTCGTGCTACTTCACGCTATACCGCTGGCCATGACGCTACCAAGACGATTTCCCGACAATAATCTTATTTTTATTGCCAAAAAATATATTTTACATTAAAATAAAAATATGACAAAACACGCATTTAATGAGAACAATGGTCTTGCATTTGATTGGAAATTTGAGTCAGATTTGCAAGTCGTTGTTTTTAATTTCAAGCATCTCTTGACTCTTATAAAGTTCCTCAACTGCTTTCTTCCTTGCATCACCGGGCGGGATATTTACTGCCAGCATTTAGTAGAAATCGATTCATGGTAGAGCGAAACTCAAGTGGCTAAAGAGCCGCTTTTTGCGACCACAACTCTAAGGGAAAGATTCGAGGACAACACCACGTAATTTTGAACCACGGTCAGATGACGAGGAATACCAGAGCTTGCACCCCTCTCCAAACTTCCACCAAACGTGAGTCGACACATTGGAATCGTACGTTTAAGGGGACGTTTCACGGCTGTACGTCCTAAACCACCCGTTAGGTATGTTTAGGTGCTATAAAATGTACATATTTTATTCAGGTAAGTAGATGGTTAATTAACGTCGCGGGCCGACCAACCGGTATAGTGGTTAAGGTGTTAGCCTCTAGAGCGGAAGGTTCCTGGATTTTGTAAGCGTATGGTGCACCTTAAACCTGTCGTGGCCGAAAGTTCTCACGTTGGTTTGGTGTGGCAGTTTGGAGAGTGGGGTGTAAGCTCAGGTGTTGCTTCGTTATCTGACCGTGGTTAAAAATTACAAGGTGTTATCTTCGGATCTTTCCCTTAAGGGATTGATCCCGGACCGTCGTCAATAGCCCGTTGTGTTGCTTTAGTACGACGTTAACTAATAATAACCAATTACATAATTAACGTCACACTGAAGCAACGTGCTATTGGCGATGGTTGATTTTTTGGGGATTATTATAGCGCAAGGGTCATATTTGGCCATGCGGCGCCAGACACAAGACATACAACATCAAGTGATAAACACACCCGATGAAAGTTCTTTAGTGACACAGAAGAGGGAAATACACCCATGGAGGAATGCATTCTACGGGAATCGAACCTGTGCCGTCTACTACTCGAAGGTTGCGAGTGCAGTGGGCGTACCCACTGAACCACGACGGCCCCAGTGATGGTCCGGGACGTCCGGCATCAATCCCTAAAGGACATATCCAAGGACAACGCCTCGTTACTTCGAACCACGATCAGATGAGAAGCTATTGTTTGAAGGGTTTGGTATGTTATCTACGGTCTTTTTTTTACGCGAAAACAAGAATGATTGGTTGGTTTTGGATTTATGGCTCAAAGGCGCCATATTTGGCTTAGTTGCTCCAAAAATAAGACTTTCAACGACAAGGAAAGGGAATACACCAAAGGACAGTTCAAGTGAAGCAGGTAGGTATTTGATTAAAGTCATACTGGAGCAGCGTAACGGACATTTGGCAACGGTCCGGGATCAATCCCTAACGGTGAGGTGATAAGAGGAGAACAACGCCTCCCAATCCCGAAAGGAAATATTCGAGGAGAACCCCATGAAATTTTGAACCACGGTTAGATGACAAGGTCAACACCTCAGTTGGCACCTCTCTCCAAACGTGTACACCACACAACGCGATGGTATGAGGACACGACATGGATAACGGGCATCCCCACATACACGAGGATAGGAGGTAATTTAATTAACGTCGTACTGGAGCAACACAACGGGCAATTGACGACGGTCAGGGATCAATCACCTAAGGGAAAGACCCGAGGACAACGCCACGTAATTTTAAACCACAGTCGAATAACGAGGCAACACCTGGATTGGCACTCCACTCTCCAAACTTCCACACCAACACAACGTGAGGAATTTCAGCAACGACAGATTTAAGGCACACCAGCCGCTTCTACACCATACGCTTACAAATATCCATGCACTGACCTCACAATCTAGAGGCATTTACAAATTTATGAAACTTTAACCTAGTTTATTACTTCACAGCTCATTTCATTATTTTCTAATTTATCGTAAATTAGAATATAGTTTAAAATGACAAAAAACACACTTGTGCACACACAGCACACAGTATAGTGGGTTTACTCAATGTGCTAGTAAAGTATTGCGAGCTTATATATACACTACCTTACAATAATGGACCGGACGCCAGCGGATTTGCATAAAATCCGACTACTTGTTTGGGGGTGTTTTTTGTGGTACAGTCTGGGACCTTTGAATGCTGTTCTTGGTCAATTGAAAGCCGACGCCTGCATGAACATTTTTGACAATCAGGTTCTTCCTACGCTCTGGCAATTTTATGGAATGGACGAATGTTAATTCCAGGACGAGAACGCTCCATGTCATGTTGCAGCCTCTGTCAAGCAGTGGTATCAAGATATGGATGTTAAACGTCTTCCCTGGCCTGCCCAAAATCCCGACCTAAACTCCATAGAACATTTGTGGGACCAATTAGAGCGACGCTTACGGACTAGGGAACCATTCGAAACCTAAAGCTCAGCTGGCGACATTCTTGCATCAGGAATGGACATAAATACCCATAGCTGTGTATCAAAACCTTGTTGAAAGTATGCCCAGAAAGGGTTGCTAATGTAACTGCAGCACGTGGGGGACCACCCCCCTATTAAAGCATGTATTATTTCCATTATACCATCACATCTTGTTGTCCGGTTCATTATTATAGGGTAGTGTATATATAGGGTGCCCCCAAAATTCACGCAAGATTTCAAATTTGCACCATTTGTGCGATAAAGCGTAGCCAACGAAAAAAAAAGACAGCGTGACAGCTGATAGCTCAGGGTTATTAAAAATGGAGCGCTACACGAAAGAACAACGCGTTTTCATCGTTCAGCACTATTTAAAAAATAATGAAGGGAGTTTGGCAGCTACTGTTCACAATTTTCGTACATAATATGTGACACGATAATCCAATTTTTTGTGCCTAAATTGCAAGATATGGATATGGACGACACGTGGTTTCAACAAGACGGTGCCACATACCATACAGCCCGAGAAACAATTCAATTACTGCATTAGTCATTTCCGGGTCGTGTAATTACCCGTTTTGGTGCCCCAGATCATGTGATTTAACGCCATTGAAATTTTTTTCTTTGGGGTTTTTGAAGTCTAAAGTTTATGCCAACAAGCCCACGACCCCCCACGCCTTAAAGGAGGAAATTAAGCGCTGTATTAACGAAATTCAGCCATATCTATGCAAAATGGTCATGGAAAATTTTAACAAAAGAGTACGCATGTGCTAGCAAAAGCCTTGGAGACCATTGACCCGATATGCCCAATTCCATACATAACGCTATATTGATACTTTATGAATCAATAAGTAACTTACAATTTTTAATTATAAACCTGTGTTTTTTTTTATCACAATTACTTCTTCGAGTGAATTTTGAAGCATCCAAAATATATATACGGCTAGATTCCTATAACAAACCAATTACGATGTTGTCCTCTAATTTTCCCTTTGGAATTGATTCTGGACAGTCGTCAATAGCACGTTGTGTTGCTCTAGTGCGTTAATTAAAATTACCAATATAACTAATAATATAACTAACCAGGGTGTATGTATCATTACGTTATTTACCTTGAGATAAAAAACATTGCTTGGCACATGTGGGCCAATTCTTGCCCTTTGTTAACGCTGACTCAGTCAATCAGCCCTGGGTTCAAATCCCAATTTTGGCAGATATTCCAATAAGCCATATTTGGCCAAGCTGCGCCAAACACAAGACATCAAATAAAGAAATCGTAGAGGTAAATTGGTAATTTTTAAATTAACATCGTACTAGAGCAACACAACGGGCTATTGACGACGGTCCGGTATCAATACCCTAAGAGAAAAATCCGAGGACAACACCACGTAATTTTGAACCACGACCAGATGACGACGTAGAGGTTCGAAACCCACTTTTAAAACTTAAATCACAATCAGCCCCCGTGTAACGAAGTAACCGTAGAGCAACAAACCAAACTGAAAAAACATTAGCTTTGTAGTATAAAATAATTGTAACAGTATCACAACTATCCATTTTATTTTAGTTAGTAGGTATTTTAATTAATGTCGCACAGCAACACAATGGGCTATTGGCGCCGTCCGGGTCCGGAAACCCGAAGGGAAAAATTCGAGGACAACACCACGTAATTTTGAACCATGGTCAGATGACGTGAACACACCTGAGCTGGCACCCTTCTTCAAACTTCCACATCACGCCAATGTGAGGATATTTGAGGTCACGACGGAATAAACGTGCACCTCTCAACCTTTGTACACGACAAGATTTGGCTGTATTCAATCTCGCATCCCTTCGGTTACTTATCCGATGCTGTTCCAATCAGGCTCATCCGATCAACCGGCATAGTGGTTAAGGTGTTAGTCTCTAGATCGGAAGGTTCCTGGTTCGGGTCTGGGCATGGATGTTTGTAAGCGTATGGTGTAGAGGCGGTTGGTGCACCTGAAATATGTCGTGGCCGAAAGTCCTCAAGTTGGGTTCACCTTAAATCTGTCGTGGCCGAAACTCCTCACGTTGGGTTCACCTTAAATCTGTCGTGGCCGAAAGTCCTCACGCTGGGTTGGTGTGTTAGTTTGCAGAGTGGAGTGCCAGCTTAGGTGTTGCCTCGTCATCTGACCGTGGTTCAAAATTACGTGTTGTCCTCGCATCTTTCCCATAGGAGATTGATCCCAAACCGTCATCAATAGTCCGTTGTGTTGCTCTAGTTTGACGTTAATTAAAATTACCTTACCAACGGGCTATGACGACGGTCCGGACACAAACCACACGGGAAAGATACGAGGACACCAAGATATTTGTAACAGCGGTCAGATGAAGAGGTCACACCCGAACTGGCATCCCACTACCCAAACTCCCACACCACGTCATCGTGAGGACATGTGAAGCCACGACAGATTTAAGGTGCACCAGCCGCCTCTCCACCACATGCTTATAAACATCTATGCACTGACCCGGATTCGAACCAGCATAAATTATTGAATAAATTAACCTTCCGATCCAGAGGCTAACACCTTAACCACCAGCATACTCTCCAACATTGGTAACCCAGTCATCAGTAGCACTTCTTACCGACATATTACATACGACATAGTATCAATAAATTATTGAATAATTATTAAAATTGATAAAAAGTTACCTAATAATGAAATAATTAATAATTAAAATTAATAAATAAAATTATAAAATTATTGAATAATTAATTGAAACAAATATTTTAAAACAATATTCAAATTAATTTAAGAAAATTATTGACTAAATATATAAGTGAATGAATCTTATTTTAAAAGTCACACAACACAATTTTCTTAATCAAACTAATTACCTATTTACTAACGTCTCATCTACCATTTTTTTTTGCATTGAATAGCAAGCACTTTTTGCTTTTTTTAAAGTATTCTTTGCATAGTTTGAAATCGTAACAAAATTTCATATTCATTTTTGCTATGAGGAGTGACTTCATTGTTTTATTGTTAATTCTGGAACGAGATTCGGTTTGGTTTTTTCAAACTATGCTGAAAATTTATTTTTAAAAATATGTTCGGCGTTTTTTGTACGAGATCCGAAGTTTTCACCTAATTTCCGTAGCAACTACGTAAATTCCGTAACAGTTGGAGAGTATGACCACCAGTAATTTCGCACTAGAGTAACACAACTAGCTTTGGGCGACGATCTGAAGTATTGGAAGTACGGATGCGACATCGATGTCGATGTTTTCAAAACATCGATGTATTGGAGCCGATGTTTTTGTAACATCGATGTTTACACTTGTCGATATTTTATTTTTAAATGAAAAGAGGACCGTTATAAAAATTTAAAAAATAACCAAGGAGCATAATTTTTATAATCAGCAAATTGAACATACTTTTAGACCAAAGTGGCCAAGGGTGAAGGGTCTGAAAAGCAGAGATGCGACATCGATGTCGATGTTTTCAAAACTTGGATGTTTCATAAAAAAACTTCAATGTATTGGAGCCGATGTCGCATCAGTAGTTGCTAAACCAATTTTAAGAAATGGGGGAAAAATTTAAATAAACTGAATTTTAAAAACATCGATGGTTTGTGGGCGATGTATTATCAACATCGATGTTTTAATTTTTAACATCAATGTTTTAATCTTGAACATTGATGTTTTGCTGTCGATGTCGCATCACTAGTTGCTAAACCAATTTTAAGAAATGGGGAAAAAAATTTAAATAGACTGAATTTTAAAAACATCGATGGTTTGAGGGCGATATTTTAATTTTGAACATCGATGTTTTAATTTTGAACATTGATGTTTTGCTGTCGATGTCGCAACACTAATTGGAAGAAATATGTTAATTAACGTCGTACTGGAGCAACACAACGCTACTGAGATGGTCCGGGATCAAACCCCCAAGGGAAAGATCCCGAGGCGACGCTCGGAGATCAATTCCAGAAAGGAAAGACCCGAGAACACGCCTCGTCAGGTTGAATCGCGGTCTGAAGACGAGATCAACACCTGATCTGGCACCCCACGCTCCACATTCCCACACCACGCTAGCGAGGAAGGCAGGCAGTTGAATCGGGATTGCGCTGGGAGCACGCACCGGTCCGAGAGGAAGTGGAATCACTAAGGAAGATCCAAGCCCGAGAGGAATTAAAGGGAATGCATATACTGCATTGTCACGTCGAAAAGAGCGGACGGCGAGTCTCTTCCGCTACATCGTTCGGATTAGAGGAAGACGGTGATCTGACAGTCTTTAAACTTGTTCGAGGTAGCTAGGTGGGTTCTTAATTAAACGTCGAGCAGGATCATCACAGCAGGGTATTGGCGACGCTCAGGATCAGTCCCCGGGTGACAATCCGGGATCAATTACGAATTGAGATACGAAAACTTGTTTAATCTTTAAGCTGAGGCCCTGAGATTTTTTTTCAATTATCTTCAGGAGCGGCTTTTCCCCTGGTTTTCTCCGAGCCCCCATACCTAATTACCTGACTTGAGCGATAGGACCGGGAGTGTCATTTACGACTGACACTTTCCTTTCATAGTACCGTTTGGCGTGCGAAGAGATATCACCGGACGACTTTCTGCTTTCCCCAAAGCATTCACACCTCACGTTCGGCAGGGTAGGGGACCAACGAACGAAAGGGGCAACACAACGGGCTATTGACGACGTTCCGGGATCAATCTCTTAAGGGTAATGGTAATTTTAGTTAACGTCGTACTAGAGCAACACAACGGGCTATTGACGAAGGTCCGGGATCAGTCCCTTAAGGGAAAGATCCGAGGACAACACCTCGTAATTTTGAACCACGATCAGATGACGAAGCAACACCTGAGCTGGCACCCCTACTCACCAAACTTACACACCAACCCAACGTGAGGACTGATGATGACAGGGGGTAACGGTAATGATAATTTTAGTTAACATCGTACTAGAGCAACACAACGGGCTATTGACGATGGTCCGGAATCAGTCCCTTAAGAGAAAGATCCGAGGACAACACCTCGTAATTTTGAACCCCGGTCAGATGACGAGACAGCACCTGAGCTGGCACCCCACTCTCCAAACATCCACGCCAACCCAACGTGAGATCTTTCGGCCACGACAGATTTAAGGTGCACCAGCCGCCTCTACACCATACGCTTACAAACATCTATTCCCGGACCTGGATTCGAACCAGGAACCTTCCGTTCTAGAGGCTGTAACACCTTAACCACTATACCGTTTGGTCGGCAAAAACGAGTGGGATAAAGATGACCAAATAATTGGCGAGTGCTTTTTTTACGGCGCAAGGGCCAAGCTGCACCAAATACAAGACAGTAACGGTCAAGTATGGCATACACATACACATACGACGAAAATTCCGAGGACAACACCTCGTAATTTTGAAACACGATCAGATGACGAGGCAACACCTGAGCTGGCACCCCACTCTCCAAACTTACACACCAACCCAACGTGAGGACCCAAAAAGAGTGAAACAGGAATCGCGTATTCAAGAAAGGTAGGCATTTTAATTAACGTCACACTGGAGCAACATTACGGGCTATTGGTGGCGGTCCTGGATTAATCCCCAAGAGAAAGATATATATTCAAGGAAACCAGTGCTTTTTTTTCCCCTTATATGCAACTCATATCGGCTTAAACAGATAAGAATGAGACCTTGTTGATTCCGGAATGATTTAATATTCTACATATTATGAAATTTCGCGCAAAATTTCACAAAGCACCAAAGCACTTTTATTTTTTAATTCTTCTCAACTCTCCCGTCTTGCGCCAAGCGATAGGTTTATTGAATGAGGGGAGCTAAGGAGGAAAGAAATTCCACTCCTCCCAAATAACTACATCAGTGCTATGATTATGGCCACTTTTGCAGCCTTTCCGAAAGATTCTGGGTTAGGGCTAAGCCGATGCAGTTATGATTAATCGTTCAAATGAGTAGGTAGGAATTTGTAATTAACGTCGCACTGGAGCAACACAGCGGGCTATTGGGGACGGTCCGCGATCAAACCCGAAGGGAATTCCGAGGACAACACGTAATTTTGAACCATGGTCACATGTCGAAGCAACAACCAAGCCTGCCCCCACTTTTCAAACTTCCTCACCACGCCAACGTGAAGACATTTGAGGCCACGGCAGATTTAACGTCGGTCTTTGGTTGGATTTGAACTCCCAACACTCCGGTTGGTAGTCCGTTACTTTACCTGTCACGGCCCTTGTTTAAATGGGAAGGTAGATTTTTTTTTAATTAACATCGTACTGGTCGTTCAAATGGGACTTAAGCTTTTTATGTAAATATTGATGTGAATAGCCACGGCACGCTACATGTTAAAGTGTAGTTAACTTTATTTGGGCTAATGAATTATTGGGACCACTTGCGATCCTACTAAGTCACAATGTTAAGAGAGTCTATCCGCTTAATTATTTTTTTTTTCCCTAGGGGCCTCGACATTGGAAGCGGGTATGGGCTTTTGTTGACCTCTGACGGCCTGGTCTGTTGATTCGGTAGAAAACTAAGTGAACTAATGGATTGGAAAATTACATTAAATCAGTCAGCAATAAGTGAGGCTCATATATATGCGTACTTCTGTTCAGTTTTTCCACAGCGAAAGTAATACGGTGACATTACGTGAGCAATTAAGGGACTCAAAATATTTGTTTTGTGACTATATAAACACTACAATACGAGCTCCACCAGGAATTGTTTCAAATGAGTTAGACGATAAGTAAAAAAAATGAGCACATAAGCATATCATTCGAAATGCTAATAGATGAGATCGTTGCTATGCCCGCAGCGAAGTACCGGAATTCTTAACTTCGAAACGAAGCGTGTACACTATGTATAGCAAAAAAGAGACTGAATAATTTTTCAAGTAAAAGTTCAAGGTTTGGCAGCAGTAGACTTTTTCTGTTACCACTTGACTTGACATCGATTATGCTGAAAGCAAGCTCCACCCACCGCCGTTTCTATGATACCTGAAAATAACTTTATAAACCTTGACCAAACAAAGACTGTAGGAAAGAAATGCAGCTGCATATTAGTAGTTGATGGTCGCTATGCGTGCGCGCAATAACAGAAGTACATACAAAGTAGGAAAGGCTACTAATTTAACATTCTCATCATCCAGTCCAGAAGGAAACAAAACGGCACAAAATCAAAACAGATAATGTCCCGCATACTGTGGAACATTCAGGGTATTGAAATGCTCAATACATAAGTAATCTAAAAAACAAATCGGCGCGACAAACATACTGTTATTCATATATTATAACTATCACCAAGAAAATATTAAAATCGTCCAACTGGAGCTTCGGCACCAAGCCATAGGCAAGAATCTACATTATTATTTTGAAAAAAAAAAAAAAAAATCGAAGTTTTTACGCGCGCTATAGGAAAAATTATGTTCCAAGGTTGGTTGTTTTGGAGTTTTATGGCCAAGCTGCAAGTACCGTGAAAAATGTAGGTATAAATTCGGTTATCTAGATTTTGGATTCGACTCGATTCGGTCCTTTAGCTGGGTCTCATCAATGCCTTATATTCTGAAGGAAAAGAGACCATCTCAAGAGTCTCATCCCCCAGATGCAACATTCGACCACAACGTTCGCTTACTGCATCATCTGTGAAGGTGGAGAGAATTGGAAGCACTCGTATCTAATTTAAATTCATAAAGTCAGCAACACCGAATAACTGAGATTATTTTTCCAAAGCTTTAAATTATTAAATTCCCTGTTAAACGCTTTTGTTTAAACCTACATAACCACACTTTTAATTGATAGTACGTTCAGTTTGACAATGACAGAACCCAGAAACTGGAAGAACTTCTTGGTTGCCTGATAGGTGAAAACAGTCGAATATCCAGATTCATGTCTTTGACGTGGTGTCGATGATATGTTTTTACAGATCAAGGTAAAAAATACACGCGCGCACACACAACAGCCTAGCTTGACTAACACGTAAGTGTCGAATCCAAGCGAATGGATGAATAGATAGGAAAAGAACTATCACAAAAGCGAAAAATTAAAGGTAGTTTTAACCCTTCATACAACAAAATAACAATTCTGAAATGGTATACCTGAGTGAAAACATTGCTGAGTAACTTAAGGTATCAAAAAAAAAAGTGGTGAACAAATCACACCAACTATTCAAATTGTCTTCCGACTTAATACAAGTATTTCTCGAGTTTAAACTCGAGCTTTATATGAAAGATTTTGGGAAATTTTAGTTTGATAGTTTATATATAAATATTTAGAGGCCTTCAAATAATTTTCCCAAAAAAAATTAATTTTGAAATAAATTTACTTTCTTACGATCCTTGAGAACATTTCCATTTTGGAAACCGTACATAATTATAGGATCATGACATGCGTAGATCCGAGAAATGTATAACATAATTTAAAGCATCCATACATGATACTCTCATGGGCACATCTCCTTTAAACGTGTACGTGCTTTACGACATTATCATTTGCCGATTGTTCAACATATTGAATAAAATCATTTAAGTGGTCTTTTCACTTCACTCACTGTTTGTTAAAAGCGACGTCCGTTGTAATAGGGTTCGTTATAATGAGGTTCTACTTGTGCTGATTATTTGGTGCACTAATTTTACGTGTTTATAATGGCTGCTAATATTTCAGATGAGATAAAGCCCCCCCCCCTCCCCCCCATTTGTTGATTTAAATAAAATAAACACGATCGAGAATTTTGTTTAGAAAATTTAAGGAGGAATGAAACTACCTGCTTACTGGAAGGGGTAGGTTCGATGTGTTGATTTGAATAATCCAATCTCTGTATTATCTTGTTTTGTCTAGAAGATTCATTGTTTTATATTTCGTTTACAGCTCTTTCAAGCGCTTATTAGAAATATACGTCGTTTCATATTAAGAGCTGTCAAGTACAGAACACCAACCCAATCAGTTTGCTGATCCTTTCCGATGACCCTTATTAAATACAGAACCAGTAAACACTCCTGTTTGGTAGAAGTCAATCCTGTAATCACGCAAAACAGTTAGAATGAAACTTGTAAGAAGATTCTGAACAAAAAATGAAACTTGAAGGATTTATTTTTTGTAACATTTTCGTTTTCCGTAGTAGTATGGATAGCTATCGGCATCTCTATAAACACGTGTCGGATCTGTTTTGAAAAAAAATACGTGATTTATTTCGTTAAAACCCGATGCTCGTACCACCAGGCCAATATCCGCACATTATACGTCCAAATCATACAAGTTGTCAGGTATGCGACGGTAAATCGTTATATAAGGGTGCGTAGTCTCCGAAGGGAAGATTCAGGAGCAGACAGCACATCCGGGTGGCGCATGCAGCCATATATCACTATAATCGTTGGATTAAAACAAACTCATCAAAAGGAAAAAAATAATTAATTTTACATAACAGCCGTTCAGACTAAGATTTCAGGTCAAAAATTAAAATTATAAGCCTTTTGATAGTGTAATATTTTTGTTCAAACACAGTATTTCTCATCGTCATGAAAACTACAATCAGTGCAAAACAGGAATTCCGAAAAATGTCAGTTGACGAATTCCTGCTCTACGCCTACGATATGCGCATTGGTTGAATTTTATATTCCCTTATCTCCTTGAAGTTTGGTCGGGGTAATGGTAATGGTAATTTTAGTTAACGTCGTACTAGAGCAACACAACGGGCTATTGACGACGGTCCGGGATCAGTCCCTTAAAGGAAAGATCCGAGGACACCACCTCGTAATTTTGAACCACGGTCAGATGACGAAGCAACACCTGAACTGGCACCCCACTCTCCAAACTTCCACGCCAACCCAACGTGAGGACTTTCGGCCACGACAGATTTAAGGAGCACCAGCCGCCTCTACACCATACGCTTACAAACATACATGCCCGAACCCGGATTCGAACCAGGAACCTTCCGATCTAGAGGCTAACACCTTAAGTTTGGTCGGGGAGTTAGTAAAATAGTTAAATTTCTATATCTTGATTTAAAAAATAAATAACATTTAAGCATCAATGCAGTTTTAAATCTTTTTCCAGAGTACCTTACAATTTATCAATTTTTGGGCCACTCTTTTATCTCTTAAAAATTTTCTTTCTTAATTCTAAGCAATTTCTAATGCACAAGTAATAAAAACGTCCATTAATGTATCTATATCTTTAAAAAATTATTATGCAGGAATTGATGGCCATTTGTGAAGGAGCACCCAGTGGAAGGACTATCATTGCTCCTACCAAAGGACAGCATAATTTTAGATCCATGCCCTGACCACGGATTCGAACCAGGAACCTTCCAGATGCCAACATCTTAACCACTAGACCGGAAGGTCGGTCAAACTAAAAGCCTTCCTAGAGTAAGTTTGGCAGGTAGGTATTTTACTTAACGTCGTACTGGAGAAGCACAACGGGCTATTGAAGACGGTTCGGAATCAATCCATAAGGGTAATTGGTAATATTTTGTTTACGTCGTACTAGAGAGAGAGAGCAACACAACGGGCTATTGACGACGGTCCGGGATCAGTCCCTTAAGGGAAAGATCCGAGAACAACACCTCGTAATTTTGAACCACGGTCAGATGACGAAGCAACACCTGAACTGGCACCCCACTCTCCAAACTTCCACGCCAACCCAACGTGAGGACTTTCGGCCACGACAGATTTAAGGTGCACCAGCCGCCTCTACACCATACGTTTACAAACATCCATGCCCGAACCCGGATTCGAACCAGGAACCTTCTGATCTAGAGGCTAACACCTTAACCACTATACCGGTTGGTCGGCCAATCCACAAGGGAAAGAACCGAGGACAACCCCACGTAATTTTGAACTAGTGTAAGTTTGAAGTATTTTCACAAGTATCGGTTTTAATTGTGCTTTTGGTATCTGAACTACGTACATTTTTGATGTAACAGTTCCTTTATAGAGTATTAATCATGATGAGATAATTATTTTTAGTAATCATTAACATCATAATTGTCATATATTTCTTCTTTTTTATATATTAATGACTTAATTTTTTTTTTCTTATTCGGTGTTGATTTTTAAAATATAATTTGTAATCCTTTTAAAATGTCGAATTTTTTTAATGAACATTTATCAATTGAAATTGCGTGTCTGTGAGACATGTACTCTTTTATTCATATTAATACCACTTTCATGTCTAGGTATATAGATGTTTTTTTATATGTTGTAGATGGTCATTAAGGGCTCTAGATGGGGCGGGACATAAGGTGGCCCACCCGGTGGTAACCATAAGGTGTTCATATACTTTAGATTTTAAACAGAATTTATTATATTTAGTTTTAGATTTAAAAGTCAGTTAAACGTAAAAATATATATTTTGTTTCTTGCAAAAAATTTATTCTTGGGCAGAAATGTGGGAAAATGTTTACAAAGTTTTAATAACTTTTACATAAATTATTTAGCTATTAAAAATGAAATTTCATGCAATTTTTATGGATTTTACCATATTAATATTTAAAGCAGTTTAGATATAAAATAAACTCTGATTTTCATGAAAATTGAGACAAAAAAGATTTTTTGGGGAAATTGGCTAAAATTTGAGAATCTAAACAGCAGGCTTGGTAACATTCTTTGCTCTAGTTTAACAAGCACTAGGTTCAAATCCAGTTCAGAAATGATTGTTCATAGTGGTTTGGAATCCACTTTAAGTCATGGATCTCCCCATCTAATTAGCCCTCATATAGCAAAAAATAACAAGTTAATTTATAATGCATAAAAACTTAAATTTTTTTTTCCTCAAGGCAATGATTTTACATTTATGCTTTTTGCTTAGCAATGGAGATGTTCTGCTAATTTATTGTTAATATAATGCAGTAATATACGAGCTAATTTAATTTTAATTCTTTAATGTTAGCCTCATTTTGCAGATGCCTTCATTCTTATTTATTGATTATTTTTTAAGTTGGCTGTCCTTACTTTTTCCTGACTATATGCCAAGGCATATCTAGCACACAACAGGAATGGCCCTGGTGCCAAGTACTCACTGGTATAAATTCTAAATAATGGTACACACTGCCAATCCTAGATCGCCTTGCACTCTCAGAAAAAACCTTCAATGTAATCTTACTACTTCTGTATAAGGTTACCATTATATGGCACAGGTGAAAAATTTTACAAATAGGTTGATTTGTTAGACATGTTTGATGGACTCCTTTAAGTAAGCAACCAAGTGAAGATTGAATGTCATATTTTAAATGTGATAACAAAGTTTTCGAACACAACCTATTGCACTATTTATTCAAAAACTAGGTAAAGTTGTATAGTCTAAAGCTGTAAAAGTCTTTGGCGATTTTCATTTTAGGAATAAAACTAATATTCAGCATAGCATAACATGTTCAAAGCAGTGCAATTGACTCTGATTGAAGTTTTTTTTAGGAAACCTGCATTAGAGCAATAATAAATAACATATACATTAATACATCGATACATAAGCACTCTGAATTTCCTAGTTTCTTCATGTCAACACATCAATACAAGTCAGCTTACCTTAAGGCCAGTGACAAATGGGGTGACCTGGGAAGCATAGTCTGCACTTCTTTTTGTTGCGACTTGGCTCGCAACTCAATAGGCGCAATGTAAGAGGTTCAGTCGACCATCCTGTTTGTTTAGGAAGAAAAAGGGTACCTGGGTTGTGCGCAGCCCCTACCTAAGAAACAACATGTTGACGATGAAGCACAACTGGTAGGTTGCAAATGGTCGACTTTTATGCAGGATTTGGTAAGCACTGCTACCCCAGGAGCAATAGAAATGCATTCATTGACCAGGTCACCCTGTCTGTCACCAACCTAAGATCTGTCAGCTAAACGATTAAGCCTCTGGATTAGTTCAACAGGTTCAGGGTTTGAATGGATGTTTGCAGTGGTTTGAAATCCACTTTAAACTGCAGGTCTCCACATCCTAGTCATGCACATTCAATAGATAAATTTTAAAAGGGATTAGGTATTGGGGCATGTACAGTTTATGATAATTTACTTTTGGCTAAAACTCTGCTTTGTATCAAATCACTGAAGTTAAGTACCATTTTAGGTTGGGATAAGTAAACTCTGCATACCAGTTTGTCTTTTGGGGCATGTGCACATCAAATTTGAATGCTGGTAAGGTCTCAGAAAAAGTAAGTTGCTATATAATTAACTACCCCATATGCATTCTGTAACCTGCCATTTTAGTTGGCTCTTGTAACACTTTTTAGCTTATATTGACTCAGAATGTGCGAAAATTTTGAATTTTAATATTTTAGAATTGTGAAAGAGAAAAACAATGTATTATTCAAAGTTCACAGTTCATATGACATGAGAAATGAAAACTTAAAAGCAAGTTGGTAAGCGATACAATAATGGCTTTCTAATTGCGAAGAGATAAATTTTACTGAAGAGTTTCCAGAGATAATTTATCTATATAATACTGTCGAGACAATTCAGTAATTCTTACTGAGCAATGCATTTGACTTGATTGATATGACACATATCCATTGTATTTTGCAAATTCTTTTTGCATCAAATGGAACGAATGTCATTCATACAACCTGGTTTCAGTTATATTTAGAAACATTAAACAATGTACATGACTGCATAGTACTCAGTCAAGAGACCAAAGCAAAGTTACCGCAAGACAAGAAAATAGTATATCAAATTTACTAAGTAATAAGTAAGCGAAAAACACAATACAGATAATAAAGTTATTTCTGTGGCCAAAATAAAACAGCACTTGATCCTCTAAGTACAAGCATTCTGCTGCTTATTTAGCACCCTTTCCCAACAATGGGTTAACGATTAAAACTAGTACATAGCAACTAAAACTAGTTCATAGCAATTAAATCAAATATTAATATGCAACTTTTAAAAAGTTAGCTAATTAAGACAAATGTTGTATTGTCAAACAAAGTACAACTACCAAACCAAAGTTGATGTCACAAGGTGCGATATAATTTGCGACCTAGTTATAACTTGGAAAAAACACTTTGAATTAATCTTATATCTTGTGATTAACCAAATAGAAAATTAATTTTTTATCTAGAATTTCTTGTTTAGCTTTAAAAAGTAATGAGGTACTTTATACAAAAAGATGCTTGATAAGATCTAAGGAAAATGCAGTTTACCTGATTATTTCGCTAAGTTTATTCATTTAATTTTCAAATATCGGAGAAAATTTTTTTCTTGCTTGCACATAACTAGCACTTTCTAGGGACAGAAGCAATACTATACCAAGTTAAGGGATTGCTAATAGAAAAATCTATGTCCCTATCAGATTTAGCTTCAGATGTTTTCATATAGTGATCAATCTGAAAAACTGCTTGACGCCCTTAGTTAGTACGATTTTCTCAAATATTTTTTAATTAGTAGTAAATGAGTCTAAATTTAATAAATTTATTTTAATTATCTGACAGGAAATTTTTTATTACAATTACTAAACATTTACGTGTTTTTAATCCTCCAAGTGGTTATGACAAGATTTCATCCATCAAGATCTGAGTAATTTTGCTAATGGTGATATATCTCGTCATCAAAATATAGGCTATTATTTTTTATGATCATGAGCTAAGGATCTGGTCAGTTTACTTCTGACGAGATACCACATCCATCAAAGCGTCAGACATGCTAATGACGAGAAATCCCATCGAGACAATCAGCAGAAGGGTTAACTAACAGCTTTATATTTTTTATTACATTAACTTGGTATATTCCATGCTATACTATTGTCGATCTAACAAAATAATACTAAATAAATATTAACTTTCTTTATAAAATTATACATACCTTTGAAATGGTCTTGATTATCAGCATTAGAAGTTCTCATGATATCTAAAAGTTGTTGCTCTAAAGGAAATCTCAGAGCATCCATCGAATTTGAATTAATGTTACCAGCCATTTGATGATCCTAAAACATTAGTATATTTATTAAGGGTATACAAGTTTTCAAATAGAACACATACATATTCAGCTAAATAAAACTACCTATAACAATCTAATTCCAAATGAAGCACTTGGCTGCACTTAAAATCAGATTGTGAACATGGAAATCTATATTTTATGGGCAATTAATAACAAATAAAGAAATCTTACATAGTTCAGAATTTTACACCTATATTTTCGATTCTTAACATTTATATACTAATAGTATTAAATAAATGTACAAATAAGCACTAACACTGAATGAAATTTCTAAAATATAAGCCTTTAAACATCAAGGGGATAAACTGGTTAGTAACAGTGCACAGGGAGCTAGGATGCAATAAAATGATACGACTAAAATTTTAGTGGGAGAAAGTTAACTTTTCTGAAAAAGCAAAATCAAAGCCCTATTAGTCTTGCTCTGGCAAGCTGGCATTAATCATGCAATTTTCAACAAATCTGTTTAAGAATTAGGCGACTGGTTGAAACATGAATACACTTCCAGTGGCAAGGTTAATATGGCTTCTGGCTCAAAGTTTATCGTTTAAACCAGAAACAACAGAAATTATTACAAATTGGTGTAAAAATGTGATCACTGCCAATGGCCATTCATGCTTTGCCATTCATCCATTTGGTTAAATCCTTGCATTCAGTGTAGAAGCCAAAGTTCGGCAATTTAGAATTTTATTACCTACTGTTAAAGCGTGCGATTGCAAAATCGCGATTTGATGAGCGAAGTGGTTTTTTTTCTATGTTTATCAAATGCGCAACACTCTGTTGAAAGTTGCTACCACTTTGGCCGAAAATAGAAAACACAAGAAAGAAAAAAGGCAATAGCTTTCAGATGAAAAGCATCAGTTGAACGATGGGTGCCATGCTATTGAGATCGAATAAATATCTTGTGTTTGAATGTGTGTTATTCCATTGTATCTACATAAAGTCCATTTTCAAGCTCACTTAAGGGACACTTGGGTCCTTGAATGGAATGCAAGGCGGAAATACCTACTATAGTGCTGCTCTGACGAGAAGGCAGTCGACCTAGGGTCAATTGATTTTTGTAAAGGTATGAAACCTTTTTAAAGATAGCCATATGCAAAAGCAGGAATGGCAATCACAGTGGTTAGTCCCATCTCCACAAGTTATCACTGCTGTAGTTTCCCAGCAATGAACAATAAAATTTCAAATCAGTCGGAGCTAGATGCCAATCATGTAGCGATTTATCCTCATTACCCAAAGTCCTCCTCTAATTTAACTAATAGACTCGTCAAATACCACGTGACTCAACTGCCAATACCTGGGATCTAGACTATAGCCATAACTATTTAGCACAATGGTGACAAAAATTGAAATCATGTCAAGGCCACAACACTTCGATTTTACTGCCCTATTTTTCTAATAAACAACACCAATATAAACACGAACTCAACCTAGGTCATCGGCCTTCTTCCATGTTCTGCTCTACAAGTGATTTCCTCATTCTTGAAAACAAATCAAACTCAAAGTAAAAGGAATAATAATCAACTATAAAAGTTCTATTGAAAAAAATAAAGGATCCATATTAAACATTAAAGAAATAAAGGTATCCCACAAAGTAAACACATTACATATTTGTTTTTAAAAAATGCCCTTTTTGATGAATATGAGAATACTTTATTTGGACAATTCAGTTTCATAAGCTTTATTAGAGCAGTTTTCTTTTACAAATTTGGATCATTAGTCTCTCAAAGGCAGCAAAACACGTAAATGCTAAAAATGAAATGCTCATGAAAAGTGAATTCTCATTGTAAAAAATACCAATTTTGACGAATATGGGAATGCTTTATTTTGCAATAAGCAGACGTTAAGATTTTTCTTCAAGTTGAGTTTTCTTTCACAAATAATTTATTAGTTTCAACGGCAGCAGAGATACATAGCAAGAAAGAAATGCCTGTGAAAAACAGACAATGCTGGTTTTAAGAAATGTCCATTTTGATGAATATGAGAATGCTATATATTTTACAATGAAGTTTCATAAGCATTATTTTGTCCTTTTTACAAACTTTTTGTTTTAAGAAACTCTTTCTTGATTCATTAGAGTTGTATTAAAAGAAAGTGACTATATAAATATATATATCGGTGTGCATGTTTTAAAAAGTTGTGGCAAAAATCTACGTACATATTTCATTTAAAAGAAATTTGATGATGCAATTTTTTCATTTAAAAAATAAATGCACAGTTCTGAATTCACCAAAATTACTGCAATAAATATCAAATTACAAAAGTACCCACTTTTATAAATGCATGAAAGAATTTGGAATATGAAAAACAATATTTTACACATTGAGAATCAAACATTTAGAAAGATATGAATCAATGTTATATTTACCTGGAAAGGAAACATCATGTTTCCATCTCTGTTTTCATCAAGTGTTGACATATCAAAAGCAGGGTTTCCTCCAAATGAATGCGGAAACTGTTTACCAAGAGGCAGAGAAGTACTTCTTCGAAATTTGGACGGTGATATAACCATTGAATGCTGCCCAATAGCTGGAGTTTTTTTCTGAGGACAAACAGGACTGATGTTTGGCACCGTCCTCTTTTGGTTAGCAAGATTCATAGCATTCCAAGGCAGCAGCCCATTAGGAGTTTGTGGAGCAGACCATGATGTACTTTGGGGATTGCTCCAGTTGGAAAAAGTCTTTAAGATATTTGACTGTGGCTGCTGATGCCTGCTTTGGCTAAAATTGTGAGCACCGGTTATGGCCCTTCGTTGAGGGGGTAATGACTGAGGTATATTTATCTGAGGCCCTAAACTAGAGTTGAAAACCGGGTTAGAAACATTTGGAAAATTTTGAAATGAAAGTGTGTTCTTCATCTGAGGTACACCAGCATTGTAATTATCATCTCCTGTCACACCTGACCAGAAACTAGGTGCCGATGTTGTGATGGCTGCATCAGAGAACTCAAGTTGTAATGTTGAGCATGGTGTTTCCGAAGTTGAAGAAGTTTCAATCATCTGTTTTTCCAGTTGATTATTCGCATGTAGCTCAGCTTCATCAAGTTTAGATTTCGAGTTGACAAAATCTTCCAGGTTTCCTTCCCCGTTACTGACCAGAGAGTCTCCGATAGGCGATTGCTGCTGAGTTTCGGTTTGTTTACCTGCAGCGCTAGGGTTGGCCTTGTCCATGAGCAGTTCATCTTGCATGGTATGAGAGTCGGTGCCGAAGAAGGATTTCCCACTCGAGTTTTGTTGGTAATCAACCGATGTTAGAGCAGTCACATTGGATGAGATTCCGAAGTTATAATCACCCATTAGACAGCGAGCGTGTTTCAATTGGTGCAAATCGGGAATAATACCGACGGCATCAAAGTCTCATACGCGCACTGCAGCAGAACACCGAGCACACAGCATTATCCTTAATCCAGGATATCTTCCGGTTTCCCTGCCAGCGTCCTCCGCGACATCTAGTGCTAAAATATTTAATCTATTGATTGTATACACAACAAACTGATGTGGTGTACAGGCTCGCCGGCAAAACGAGGTCAAGGCTAATTTTTTGGCTATTTTCGACACAGTAAACATTACTTTGATCGAATTTTGGACTTGATCCAGATCAATTTACCTTTTTTGAGACTTCTGCCAAAACTATGTCGTATGAATTGCTATGAAACAAGATCGAAATCTTTGGCGAAATGAAAACGAAATATCTAAACAGCGCACTAAAGTAATTACAAAGCTTGTCAAAAGGCAAAATATGGGTTACAAACTTGCCTATATCTGAATAGTAGCAGCTATTTTATTTAAAAACATTTTGCGTTATGGAATGATTTTTTTTTTTTCAAATTTTTAAATCGAAATCCTTTGGATGGGGATGAAATTGTGTTTTGGAGGGAAGAAAAATTATCGCAATATTTTAAAAATCAGTTCCAATACGTCAAGTAAAACATCAAACAAGTATTGAAACTTATCGTTCACCTAGAAGAGTTTTTAAGTTTACGCTTCGGACATCAAACTTCTGGGTAATAAAATTAACTTAGACATATTTTAGAAATTTATATTCAAGTGTGTTTCTCGGATAATTTCTGCGTTTAAAAAGAAATAGTACTGTTTGAAAATTTAGTTTAAATAATTCATGTTAACTTTAAAAACTCCCAAGGAAAATGTATAAAAATAACAATTTATTTTGCAATTTTCCTGAGTTTGAAGTTAATTAAAAAAAACTAACTTAATTTTATCTTAACAGTTTCTTTTCGGTTCCAAATTGCGGATTTTAATTCTGTTCATTTGTAAATTTTAATAAATGACTAACTCATAAAAACACTTAAAGCACCAGCTCACTTCAAATACTCATGTTTATGCATTCCTTTCACATGTTTGCACTCAGAACACGTACACTAAATCTGCAATTCTAAACAATTTTCTTCAATTCAAAATTCACGATGCATTATCATTTACATAACGTCTTAATTTCATTTGAGTGTCATTTTGAACGTTTGGGAAACATGGATCCGAGGATTTAACAAAAGACTTCTTTCTATGGATATGATTTAAATACCCATTAACTTATAAATCAGGTATGTAATCTTTGACCGGTTGCCCCCCCCCCAACAAACATTAAAAAAACACCTATACTTCACCATTTTTAGTTTATTTAAATTGAAAGAAAATTCTTCAGCTTGTATGGTATTTTAAGTTTTTAAAGGGTTTATATAAGTTAGCGGGGGGGGGGTTTTCTACAGTTCAATCTTTGTAAGAGCTTTAAATAGACCGTTGTGTTTCTCCAGTTCACCTCCAGTGGAGGCATTTAATACCTCCAAGGTAGGTATTTAATTAAAATACCTACCTTGTTACAGCTTTAGTGACTTGAAATAAATGCTTTACTGAAATTATCACCTGTCATTGATTATATGAAAAACTGCTTAAAAGTGTTATTCATTAATATTCTTCTAATTTTGAACTCGGAGTATGTATACAACTTGCTTTAATAATTATGTCAAGTATTTATGGTTTTGGAACAAACAAATTAGGTAGATTAAACTCCTTGAAAATGTGCAATAGAATGGTTAATGTGATTAACAGACGGATTGGATAAAACTCAAAACTGTTAATAATCAGTCTACAAGGGGAGTATATCAGAAATATTTATTACAATTTCCTTCAAGAAACTGTTGTTTTATGAATTTAAGTACAATACTGCCCTTTTGTCAGAAACACTTTCCAGTACCATGAGCATGTGAAGTAAATGTTTTCATGCAATCATTTTAAGAATACAACGTCTAAAAGTCAATTCTCTCTCTTTCTGCTCCCTCTCCTCAGCCACCTGCAATTGTATTACAATTCAGAAAAGAGAAAAGCAATACAATTATTTCCTCCCAAACGTTCAGAACACGCAACACGACAGAGGTGCTTTTACTTCTGTTCAGAGACAATAACAGTAGATATCAACCAAACCTGGTCTTTTGCGGTTTTTATGCGTTGTCAATAATAAATTACTTTTAAAATTAATATTTTATCAATCGAATTAATGTGAGACTAACTAGAATATCGTCGCAAAAGTGTAAAACCACGTTTTTGATTTTGGATTATTCCGCAATCATGCGGAGTAAAATCTCCTGCATATGTCGTCAATTTCTAGTTTTTTCAACTAGATAGTATAAGAAATATACTTATTTCGGCTTACGTGGTTTCACACTTTTGCCTACGATATGTATCTTAATTGTAAAATAACTATACTTTATCTTCATTTTAAATACAATACGCTTTGGACAGCGAGCGGTATCAGCCGAATTTGCCAGATATAAAAAATTAAGCTTCTACTCCCTCTTCTTTAGTTTCGATTTTCTTGAAGTCTATAATCATTTAGGTCGGTAGGTAGGTATTTTAATTACGTCACAACGGAACAACACAGCGGACTATTGACAACTGTCCGGGATCAAATCCGAAGGAAAAGATCCTAGGACAGCACCACGTAATTTTGAACCTCGGTCAGATGACGAGGTCAACCTGAGCTGGCACGACACTCTCCAAATTTCCACACCACGCAAACGTGAATAACCATTTTAGAAACGACATCATTGAATAATACCCACCACAATCAACTGCAGTTGAAGTGTGTTGAGCATTTTTGAATTATTCAATCATTAGAGTTAAACGAAAATAATGAGACACAAGATTAAACGTACACTCAAAAATAAATACCAAATAACTGGAAAAAAAATAGCGATGCACTTAGCATTTTTTGTTCTACAGTCATTATGGGGTGATTTTGCAGAATCGGTAAAGATGCAAGATTTCAAAAATTTGGACTTAGCATTTCAATGTTAAATACCACATTAATAGAGATATTCAACATTGAAACCATCTAATATAAATTCAGTTTAAATATATTTAATGAAAATGCTCTGTTGTGTATTCAAGGTATCTAAGTTTTAAATTATGAGGATTTACGTGGATTTTGTATATTCGATACCCTATATACGATATAAACTAGCATGGAAATTATAATTTTAAAATATTTCTCATCCACATTAAAGAATCGTATGAATCTTTGATTTAAATATCTTCCATATAGTTTCCTTAGATTTGAAAATACCTAAACAGTACTACCCCGACTTACGCGAATTCGGAGTAACACGGTTTTTTATTTTGTTTTCGTTTGGCAATACTGACGCCCGCTACCTTCAGTATTTCTATTGCTGTGAAACGTTGAAGCATTGTCTACCGAGTGATGTGTCTATCAACACAACAAATGAGCCTAATTTACAAATAACGCGTTTATTCGCGTTTAACGCGCGCTTTCGCGTAACTTCGGGGTTTTACTGTATATTATATTACTGGCCCTTCTTCCCCCTCGCGGCCCCATTTCCAATATTTGTTAAACTTTCGATCCTCATGTCAAGGTTAATTATACTCTATAATATAGTCCCAAGTAAAATGTAAAATTAATTTACTTAGAATATTGACATTCAATTAATGAAGATATCGAAACAGAATAATCCTTCACAAGCCTTCGAATCTTACAGTGCCTTTTCATGATGTCAAAATGTCATACTGGGCTGTAAGTAATGAGTTGATAGACAAATCGGACCTTCAAGAACTTAATTTGAGTCACGTCTCAGAGATTGAGAACCACTCATCTAGCAGATTTTCAGAAGTGTCTTTTGAGATCCTCATTTCTAGATGGAAAAACTGCAACTTGAAAATCTGTAAAACCTGTTTTTTAGCAAACAAATTTACTAAGCAGGAAAAGCACTGTTATATCGCAGTTCGTCTGACGATGTCTCTCCCCTCGTCTTAAAGAGCTTCCAAACTTCCTTTTCCAACTCCTTAACTTCCAAAAATCCAAAAAACATTCATATATTTCTTTCTTACTTATTAAATTGCGATATGTTACTGTTGAATATATGTTCAATTTATTTACATTGCCTCTTTTCAAATGATGTAGCATCCAATTTAATGTTCACAGTACTTAAGCGGTTCGTTGAAACACGAAATAATGCTTGGTTGCATGAACTAATTTTATGACCCAAACTCTCGATACATTATGCATAATATACTGAAGAATTCTTCAGTACATTACTTTTGAAGATGTGCTTTGTCTAATATAATCTGCTCAAATTTAGATGTATATTACTTTTGAAAGCTATAAATATATGTGAAATACCCCAGACGGCGAGCTAATGGTAAGAAGTTGTTGACAGTCAAACGCTGCGAAGAAGGCGAACGTAGAACAGAAAGCATCTAGAAGGTAAGTGCACCTCCTAATAGCTCCAATCATCTGAAATTTGTTATTATTTAAAGAACTAATTGATTATTGAACCACTGAACACACACCTTTGGTGCACCATGGCCGGGAAAGGAAAATTGAAATTTGAGAGATCATGATTGCGATTGTGCTGTCTAAGAAGATTCGTACTTCTTGTTTCGAACTGTTTGTACTATCCATGTTTGGAGAATGCGAGAAAGAGATCCTGCTTTGAAGTATATTGGTGATATATTTATTTACCTTTTGGAGTAAAAAGGTAAGAGTTATTCAAAATGGATAAGGTAAATAAATTGATTGAGAAGAGCGTTAACGTCCGAAGTGCAGTTACAAAGTTGGTCAATAAAAGTCAAGAAACTCTTAACGAAGGGTTAGATGCTTTAACTGAACTTTTAGAAACTAAAGAGTAAATTTCAGAGTCACGATTCCGATATTGAAAATTTGATAAATGATCCTAAAATGTTCAGAAGAGAGCTGAAATAGTCCGAAGAGTATGAAGATAAAAAAAAAATTTTGGAAAACCAAAAAAGTAAAATCCAAAATTAAAGAGTTGCTGAGAACACGAAAAAAAATTCATCAGAAACTGCTTCGCCAAATAATTCCTCCTTTGACTCAAAAACAAAGACTGCATTGAAATTGCCAATGTTAAAAATATCGAAATTTAATGGTGATTCTAACAAATTATTTTTAGTTCCCAAATTGTATTAATTATGCCGTTTGTGAGAATGATTCACTTTCGAAAATTGAAAATTTTCAATATCGAAAACATTGGCAGTACCTGTTTATAATGTTGTTGCTGGGTTCGAAATAAATGGGGAAAATTATGATTCATGCATGCAACTTTTAAAAGATAGATACGATAAAACTGATGTTATTAATTCTTGCATATCAAAATTATTGAATTTAGAATCAATGAAAACCTCATATAATGTTAAAGGGTTACGTAAATTGAATGATGAAATTGAAGTAAATATTCGAAACCTACGTTCACATTTAATGTAACTGAAGCGTGAATTTAATGAACAGTGGGATAATGAGTTGTTATTTATAGCAGGTCAATCAGGAAAAGTGTTTTGCATTTTGTTTGTGAAAGTACTCTTTCATATAATGGAAGACATGATTTTAATAGACACTATAACACACAGCATCAGACTAACATAAAAGGAATAGTGAATCTCGTTCTTGGGTCTGAGTTACGAAAAGAATATGTGACTAAGAAAAAGGAAGAAATCAGAAGACAAAATATTTTGGCTGAAGTTAGTTGTGAAGACTTGACGATGACAGAAGCGTCCTATGAAATTGCTTTAGCATTGACGAAAAAAAAGAAATATTTATCTGATGAAGAAGAAATTAAGCATTGTCTCCAAATATTTGCACGCCATCTTGGTAATAAAGGTATTGAAAAGATAGCAGGCGATATTGCTATATTAAGGCAGACAAATACGAGACGTATCGAGGAACTCTCTCAGGATGTACTGAATTTTAGCAACTGGAAAACCTTGTCCATTCTTTTATCTAGCTTTGGATGAATCAACGAACATATGATGTAGCCCAACTAAGCATTTTGTAAGAGGAATCGATGATAAATTAATGTATCTAAAGGAACTTGCCATTATAGTAAACTCATCAGAATGTGAACTGACAGAGCACATCGTCAATGATAAGTAAAGTCAATGGCACTACACCTTAACTTGAAATTTTTTTTAATCCTCCTGTACTAAAATATCACTGCATTATACACCAAGGGCACTGTGTGGGAAAACCTTAAAAATGCACCATGTTATGTTAACGGTTGTGAAATGTGTGAATAAAATTAGAGCAAGAGCATTAAACAAACGAGTATTTTCAGGGAATGTTGCGAATTGTTAGATTAGGAATTAGGAATATGGTGAATACCAAGACACCTGAAACGTCATGCTCGCACAAAGGAGGCCGGTATGTATGTAGGTAATTAACGATGTACTGGAGCAACACAACGGACTATTGACGGCAAAGAAGGTCAGAGCTGGACTAAATTATGTGACGCCTCAACTTTGCGAAAGCCTCAGCTTTGATACTTTTGTGCGAAGACCAAATTTTAAAATTTAACCTAGAACATTTTTTAATTAATTAATTAATTATTTTGTTTTCCTTAGAATGGCATAGGTGTGAAAAGTTCACAGTTTCTAAATTTTTTTTTTTTCATTTTCCAAGCACAAACAATTTCAGCGAAGCGAAACAAAACAAATAAAAATTTTTGAGTGGTACTTATTTCTTTTTTATTCTTTACTCCAAATTTCTTGAAAGTAAATTTGGTTCTCAAAAGAAATCTAAATTGTTGTACTGTTGATCTTTGGTTCTTTTGATTGATGAGTTTGAGGACCACTGTCTTAGATTGATTGATCCCGGACCGTCGTCAATAACCCGTTTTATTGCTCTAGTACGACGTTAAATAATATTACCTTACCTTATCAATGTGACGACTGAAATGGCTATGACCGTGCGATTAGAGGTGAACAATCAGAACTGCGCGATTCGAGTAGCTTGTTTAACTTGCAATCCCACGAGTTTTAGTCGCTACATGAACGTAATAGCGTTTTTATTCTCTATTCCAAGTTTCTTTTTTGTGACCGTTAAAGACAGAGTGAAAATTTCAACGGATTTGAAATCAGCGGAAAATTTTACACCAGATCTATTCCTCAGGTATTCCGAATTTTATGCGTATTTGCGACATGCCTGTATCATTTCGGATGGTAATGAGACTCATTTAACTAATGTTTTTTCTCTTTTTAATGTTTTATCAGTAAGGACACGAAAAGAGCTGTCACGGCCAACGCTTTGCTGGCCTGCTAGTATCTGACTATTATAAGAAAATCGCTTTGAGTTCTCCCCTCTGAAAAAAACGTTAAATACCGGAAATATTTCGATTTGATAACGTTAAATGCCGGAAATATTTCGATTTGATAACGTTAAATACGGAATTTTTAACACTGAAAGTATAGGAAATTATTTGTGACAAATGAAAATTGACGTTATATTCAGAAAATCGTTAAATGAGGGTTACGCTAAATCGGGGTTTCACTGTAGTAATAAACATCGTATGTGTGCTGAAGTTATACAGCCTGAAAATGTGTGTTGAGAATTACGCAGGATTTTATGGTAAAAAATATCATTTGAAAAAAAAAACGGTTTGAAACAAACACAATGTCACATAAAATGACGGTTTATCCAAATAATAAAATGAGGACAGAAGATTAATTCAGGAAGTTCATTTTCATAAATTTAGATTTCCGACACATGATCTTATGTGGAATGTTCATCAATAAAATCTGTTAATGTTATTTAAATATCAAAAGTTAAAAGCTGCTATAATTAAGTATCCGAATAAAAACAACAACTTGGAGTTAATTGCATTGGGATATACTTGCGCAGTTCGTTACATAGTTTGTTTTCTGTCCGTGTCTTAAGTAAAAGACTCAGACGGAATAATCTTGCTACTTTAAATACATTAATTACAAAGAGGGTGGGAAGTAAAAGGGAAAGAATAAAATCGATAAAACAGAAACACTTTATAAGAATAGTGAATGTTTTCTTCTGGAAGAAAGAACATTTAATTTAGGTTAATTGTTTTCTCTAGGAAATGAAACGCGGATTTATAAAGGTACAGAAACTTCTGTTTAAGCAAAAGAAATTTATGTAGGGTTTGGTATCTCAAAGCAAGTTGCTTAATAGTCGTGCGTTTATTTCTGTTCTATGTTGTAACATTTTATCAGGTGAAAGCAAAGTAATATTTCAATGAGAAAAAAATTGGGTGTTGAAGTTGGGGATAATGGAGTTGATTGAGCGGTTTCTTAAAAGCTATACACAGTATACAAGCACGTTTTTATCAAAATGCAAACACGTTTTTTTTAATACGCTTTTATCAATCTAGTGGAGCGATTTGCGACATTTTTTTTTATCTCATAGAATACATAAACTAATTACTAAAATTATGTAGCACACCAAAAATATATTTGTTTTTCGATCTGACAAAAAATAGGTATAGTTTTTTTTTACTGCAAATATTTATTACCATCCGAATTTGGCTCCAAAGTGGCATTTAATATACCTTTCAGAAACTTTCTTCAGGAAAATTAGTCGTAAAGAATAATCCTTAAAATTATTTATACGGGTATTGCTTAAAATTATTCTTGAACACTCTTGTCAAAAGTTCAAAACTGAACCGTTGAAATTAAATAAATCTTACACAGTTTAAACTGTTTCACCATACGTAAGGTACACTGGCTGAAAATAGGCGATACTTAATATTGCCTCCGTTTAACCCTTCTTTGCATAGTGGTGGAAATTTCCATCATAACATTGAATGCCCAAAAATTATATAAAAGAACAAGTTCACTTTAAGTTGATCGTGTCTGGATACCTTTTTAATGTCCATTGCATAAAAAGAAACATAGCTGTCAAAAATAAGCAAGTGTCACTATCAGTAAAACGAGCTTGAAGTTGTCATTCCGCTGTTTGTTGTAGTTGCAATCAACGTATGATTTCGTTTTTAATTTTGTTTTATTATATTTGAGTTTCTACTGCTAAAAAAGTGAAAATGAGTGGAAGAAAGGTTTGTAACATGTGTTTCTGTTATTTTTAGAGCAATTTCTGAAAAAGTTTGCGTTTAATTTAAAAAATACCACATGATACCATCATATTGTTTTTTGCTAAATTTATACTATAAATATATACTAAGATTTTTTTAACCATTTTTCCTTTAATTTTGAACATCAATTATGTCATCTTGATTTATTTCACCAATAAAAAAAAATCATGCAAAGAAGGGTTAAGAAATATTTGACATTATAGTTGCGATTAGAATTGCGTGTGTTTCCAAATCCTTTATACTTAAAAAGAAACATTTGTCAAAATATGACCTTATAGTGATTTTTACATATCTTAATTTACAGAAATCTATAACCTTTTATGTTGGTTTACGAAATATCTCGTACATTAAGATCCGATCAATTTTGCAAATAACGAGACACCTCGTCATCAAGATATTGCCGATTTTTTCATGATGACGAGATAAGATCAGGTCAGTTTTCTTCTAATGACGAGATATGTCGTCCATCAAAATCTGGTTATATTTGCTAATGACGAGATACCGAGCCAAAAAAAAAAAAAAACACCAGGAGGGTTAAGTAGTAAAATGAAATAAAAATTACTGTTATTGTCGACAGTTAGGTGTGGACCATAAAATTTTGAAAACTTTTGTAAGAGAATTAAGAACAATTAAAACTTCAGCAAAATTTAGCTTTGAACATGTAGCTGCAGTAACAAAAGTCAGAACGTTTGTAAAGAATTGTAAATGAGGGAGAAATGAGGAAAATTATTGACGTGGACAAGGCTCTGGCATTGGGGGAGGGGAGTCAAGATATTAAAAATCTCTCTGGGGAATCACGGGAGGGGGAGGTCCAGAGCGGAGAATTAATTCTGTTTTTCGTTGATGGACACAAAAATTAGTTTGCAAAACAACTAAGAGTAACTCAAAAGCAAAAAGGAGTTGTGTTCGAGTGGTAATTTTTACAAGATCGAACTATCATCCAGACTTTGCTTGAATATTGGGAATGATATAATGTTGCTTAATAGCATAGCATAACATTGATGACTAGAGATGCTGAGTTCGTGTCGAAAGCAAAAAAAATCTAATACTTAGCTTAAGATAACCTTATTAGGTTACACACACACAACTAGATCCCCAGCTATTATTTTCATAAAAGATAATAAAATACAAATCATTTCTAGCTCAAGAGAGGAGCTCAAAAGACGCAATTGAACCCAATCCTGGCAAGTCTGGATGATCCAAGACCTACTTGTCTTAGAGAGCTTGAGGGCAAGGACCCACTGCTCACATTACCTGGACAGCATGCTGATCTCAGTTTATCGTATGGGGAAGAGAAAGAGTCAGGAGAAGGTACAAACATGACAAACACCACTAAGCAATTGTAGTAAGAAACTATTTGAGGCTGAAAGGATTTAGCATATGCAGTCCCTTATTGGAATTTTGTGGTGAAAGGACGTTAAAATAAGAACTGATGTCTCACTCAGATTTACATTGAAAAATTAGTCGTTGTTACTTGAAGTTTTATCTATTTTGACTGCATTCACCAACAGATTTTAATTACTTTTCTAAGATGATGCCAGGCTGTCTTCTGGTTTTCCATAGACGCTACGCCACGGCTTCAGCCAACGCTATGGTAATTCAAAGCAAACGCATTAACCTCGAAAATCCATGACGGAAATCTAGACTATAACACCCAGCCTGGTCATGATGGTGAGTACAGATTCCCCACTCTCGTTTCTTTTTGACCGAGATACTCGAGATTCAGAGTGATCATGAGCGTAGCAAGTAACAACTATCATCCTTTATTAAATGTAAGAATAAGCGCGGAGTAACGTTTCGTTACAACTGTTCTTGATATTCTATTCATGATATTCTACATGGTTAAACAATTAAACACCTTTAAGAAAACTTATTGGTGTAACGACGTGGATTATGGCTGTCTTTTCAAACCATATTCTTGAGCTACTCGACGAAGTCGTCGATACCACATGTAACGATTTAAAGCAGCGGTTCCTAATCTTTTTTCACTCTCGTACCGAGGTCGGGCGTCGAGCTCGTGACTGACTGATCATGAGTTCGAGCCCGGCCGACCGAAAACTCCCGTGTACGCTAAAGGTGACTGGTGCACGAAAAATCTGTCGTGGTCACAAAGTCCTCCAAGTTCCCATAATAAATCAATACCTCTGGGGGAGCCAAGTTGGTCTCTGGTTTGGATCAAAATTATAACCGTGTGCCTGAGGATGATTGAATGTTGTGAAAATGTGACCTCTCCGTAAAAACGAGACGTGCTGCCATCTGTTGGCTAAAAAAAATTTCGAGCTAAGTCGGACTTCCTCCTAATGGGGCTCACTTGCATGGAAGCCGCACCCCCTCGCCTCTTGCCGTCTACGACAGGCCTGGCACTCCGATGGTCTGCCAGTGCCAGTGTAGGCATAAGAAACAACAACAACAACAGCGACAAACTTTCACGTCGTGAGTAATAAGAGCCTTGGTGCAATAATGTTTTGTTGTGCCCCCTCTCCAATCTCCAACTCAATTATAGCAATGATATTACTGTCTTTCAAAGAACCATCTCGAGTCATCTCTACTATTATAAAAGGATGTATTTGTCTGTCTATTTGTTAGGTGCACGTTCCTGACGAATCTATGGCACTTACAGTAGTGGGATTTGGCACACTGGTAGTCCGAATTTTTTATAATTTTTGAACGAAGCCCGAATTTTAAAATTTAATTTAGAACATTTTAAAATGAATTCAAGGACATATTTAATTATTATTGTTTTCCTTAGAATAATGGTAAGAGCATAAAAGATCACAGATTCTAAATTTATTTTTTCCGCTTCCGTTTTATTTTGCGGAGGAACAATTTGTGAGCAGACTAAAAAAAACAAATAAAGTTTTTAACTGGAGTTATGTAGTTCTTTTTTCAATCTCCTAGATCGTTAAAGATAGAGTAAAAACTTCAACGGATTTGAAATCTGCGGAAAATTTTACACCAGATAGATACCTCATACGTCTGATTTTCTTTTAATAAATAATTTTTCAATTAAATATTTATATTTTCGCAAGAGATTATGATGTCACACCGATTGGATCTCTTCGCAATTCGAATTTGGCCGCATTTGACAATGACGAGGCCACCCGTGATAGCTGTTATACAACAGGCTACGAATTCCCATTTGTAGGAATCACCGGGGGTTAACGAGCGGTGGTCACACTGACCCCACGAAAAGAATTGTCACGGACAAAGCCGTGATGGTCACGCAGTAGCTAGTACATAATAATAGGTTAGCTAAATAGTCAAACGAATCAAATTGACCTTATGACATTAATAGGATTTTATTTCTTATTTTAAAGTTGTTCGTCATTTTGATGATATTAAAACTTTCTATTCCCTTTTCGTTTTCAAAACATTTTCATTCGTAAAAAAAAAAAAAAATGGAAGTTATGAAAATTTTAAGTAAAGGTAAAAAAAATTATTTCACAATCTCCTCCTCCCCCCCCCCATAAAATGTATTTGATGATCGAAGAATTAAAGAAGCTCAGTCCAAACAAACAAATTCGTACCAGCAGTTTGTCAGTGCAGGGATGTTTGTAAGCGTATGGTGTAGAGGCGGCTGGTGCATGTTAAATCTGTCATGGCCGAAAGTCCTCACGTTGGGTTGGTGTGGAAGTTTGGAGAGTGGGTTGCCCACTCAGGTGTTGCCTTGTCATCTGCACGTGGTTCAAAATTACGTGATGTTGTCCTCGGGTCTTTCCCTTGGGGGTTTGATACCGGACCGTCGTCAATAGCCCGTGTGTTGCTCTAGTACGACGTTATTTAAAAATTACCAATTACCAATTATAAAGTATCGGGTTATCAGGCCCTCAAATGTCCTCACGTTGGTGTGGTGTGGAAGTTTGGAGATGTGGAATGCCAGCTCAGATGTGACCTCGTCATCTAACTGTGGTTCAAAATTACGTGGTGTTGTCCTCGGATCTTTCTTTTCGGGGATTGATCCCGGACCGTCGTCAATAGCCCGTTGTGTTGCTCTAGTACGACGTCGTTAATTAAAAATCATCAAAATTACCAATCTAGTTGAAGTCTCAGAACCTACTTATATAAAGTTTAAGGAGATTTTGTCATGGAAGTCATTAGTAACAATAAACCTGAGGATATACAAGTCGGCGGTGAAGGTGTCAGGGTCTAGTTTGATGAAATGCAATTTTCAACGACATGATTATTACGAACCCGTCAAGTGCCTTGAATGCCCAGCCAGGAACTCAGTGAATAGCGGATGGTGTTGTAGAGAATAACTGTCGTTAGTTCGTGCTCATATTGGTACCTAATAGGAACAGTGAGACAATTAGTAAACTACTCCAGACACACATGAAACCTGGTTCCAATACGAAACTTTCACGTGTTTCTTTGTAAATCAAAACTTTATAACCTATTCCAGGCCTCGAAATAGATTTTTTAATGCAGGTGCACTTTGTGCACCTAAGTTTTTAAATTAGGTGCACATGTTATATTTTAGGTGCATATTAAAAAAAAACGTAATATAAGGGCATTAATGTAGTGTAAACTACTTTATGATTTGGGTTTGTTTATATAGGTTAGTAGTAGATAGTAATTAAAAGTATTTAAACATCTAAATTCTCCGGCGCACGGCTGTCGCGACAGTCGCTTCAACAGAGCCATCTAGTAAATGTTTCGATCATCGGAAAGTTCTGGTGGCAGTGGCACAAGTAAACCTACCTCCTGTATAAACACGTAACGGCCCAGCGATTTTGTTTTCACATAGTGTGTATTTAGGAATTTTAATTTCGTTCCTTTAGAGCTAGAGAGGTCAATATTAATGTGTGTTTTGTTCAAACACCAAAATAGCATAACACGTTTCACCCCTTTTTTTAACGTCAGGTACACTGCGTCATCTAGCGGGAAAAATTAGGTGAACAATTTTATTTTCATGTGCACAGTGCACCTGTGCACCCGGGTATTTCGAGCCCTGACCTATTCTTGTGTTTTTCCTTAAACTCCTTTTTCTGATGCTTTCCGCCAATATCAATATTATTTTCGCGTACCCCTAACCGATCCACCACGTACCCCCAGGGGTACGTGTACCACAGGATGGGAACCGTTGATTTAAAAATATTAAGGATCACAAAGTAATTCAGTAAGGTCATCTGATGTTGAGTGGTAAAGCAATGAGAGACGACCCAAGATGTCCCGAGCTTAATTACTTACCAACCTCATGCTCTTTTGAAAATATTAAAAGTAAATTGATACATGTTAACAATCAACTCGCATTGTAAATTAGCTGAATCGGCGTAGTGTTTACTCAAAAGTAAAAACACCAGTTTTGATTGCATAGTTAGGAATTTGTTCTATAATTCTAGGATGAATTCATGATTCTAGGATTAATTCATGATTCTAGGATTAATTCATGATTCGCGTTTTCTCTGTGTTGCAGATCGTGAGATTCAAACACGAGAGGAAATTATCAAAAACTAGCTGAATACCCCGGCGTTACTCGGGTTTCAAATATGACCGCGACATTTCCCTGTGTTAACTCACACCCAAACCCTGTAGAACGTGTTGCCTTATCCATGTCCTTTTATAGCAGAAAAACAAACTTTAAATTTTAAAATTGGGGCTTCGAGGGCACTTTAGGACTACTTGTGTGCCAATTTTCATAGCTACAGATTGGTGTGGACAGGAAAGAAATTGCCTATGTAGTGTTCTAAAGTATGTGTACCAAATTTGGTGTGGATTGGGTCAAACTGCGTTAATTTATATACTATATTGAATTACTGGACCGTATCAATATTGTATTTATTTTCTTTTACTTTTTCGAAAAATCCCTCGAAGGCTTGATAAAGGTTGTTTTCTTAAATTCCTTCCAATTACTGTCACAATTGTGTGCCAATTTTCATAGCTACAGATTGGTGTGAAGACAGGAAAGAAATTGCCTATGTAGTGATCTAAAGTATAAGTGTACCAAATTTGGTGTGGATTGGGTCCAACTGCGTTAATTTGTATACTATATTGAATGACTGGACCGCGCGCGTATCAATATTATATTTATTCTCTTTTACTATTTCGAAAATCCCTCGAAGGCTTGATAAAGGTTATTTTCTTAAATTCCGTCCAATTACTGTCACAATTGTATGCCAATTTTCATAGCTACAGATTGGTGTGAAGACAGGAAAGAAATTGCCTATGTAGTGTTCTAAAGTATAAGTGTACCAAATTTGGTGTGGATTGGGTCAAACTGCGTTAATTTGTATACTATATTGAATGACTGGACCGCGCGCGCGCGCGCGCGCGCGCGTATCAATATTGTATTTATTTTCTTTTACTTTTTCGAAAAATCCCTCGAAGGCTTGATAAAGGTTGTTTTCTTAAATTCCGTCCAATTACTGTCACAATTGTGTGCCAATTTTCATAGCTACAGGTTGGTGTGAAGACAGGAAAGAAATAACCTATGTAGTTTTCTAAAGTATAAGTGTTCCAAATTTAGTGTGGATTGAGTCAAACTGTGTTAATTTGTATACTCTATTGAATGACTGGACCGCGCGCGTATATCAATATTATATTTATTCTCTTTTACTTTTTCGAAAAATCCCTCTAAGGCTTGATAAAAGTTATTTTCTTAAATTCCGTCCAATTACTGTCACAATTGTGTGCCAATATTCATAGCTACAGATTGGTGTGAAGACAGGAAAGAAATTGCCTATGTAATGATCTAAAGTATAAGTGTACCAAATTTGGTGTGGATTGGGTCAAACTGCGTTAATTTGTATACTATATTGAATTACTGGACCGTATCAATATTGTATTTATTTTCTTTTACTTTTTCGAAAAATCCCTCGAAGGCTTGATAAAGGTTGTTTTCTTAAATTCCGTCCAATTACTGTCACAATTGTGTGCCAATTTTCATAGCTACAGGTTGGTGTGAAGACAGGAAAGAAATAACCTATGTAGTTTTCTAAAGTATAAGTGTTCCAAATTTAGTGTGGATTGAGTCAAACTGTGTTAATTTGTATACTCTATTGAATGACTGGACCGCGTATCAATATTATATTTATTCTCTTTTACTTTTTCGAAAAATCCCTCTAAGGCTTGATAAAAGTTATTTTCTTAAATTCCGTCCAATTACTGTCACAATTGTGTGCCAATTTTCATAGCTACAGATTGGTGTGAAGACAGGAAAGAAATTGCCTATGTAGTGATCTAAAGTATAAGTGTACCAAATTTGGTGTGTATTGGGTCCAACTGCGTTAATTTGTATACTATATTGAATGACTGGACCGCGCGCGTATCAATATTATATTTATTCTCTTTTACTATTTCGAAAATCCCTCGAAGGCTTGATAAAGGTTATTTTCTTAAATTCCGTCCAATTACTGTCACAATTGTGTGCCAATTTTCATAGCTACAGGTTGGTGTGAAGACAGGAAAGAAATAACCTATGTAGTTTTCTAAAGTATAAGTGTTCCAAATTTAGTGTGGATTGAGTCAAACTGTGTTAATTTGTATACTATATTGAATGACTGGACAAAAATATCAATATTATATTTATTCTCTTTTACTTTTTCGAAAAATCCCTCTAAGGCTTGATAAAGGTTATTTTCTTAAATTCCGTTCAATTACTGTCACAACAATTTACTGGACTTCATTATGCACTTTTTGCCCTGCATACTGTCTTTCCAATTAAATATTTAAATTTCTGCTCATAATACTCTTGTCAAAGTATTTTTATACTTAGATAGTGGGAGATCTACCGGCCTCCACAAGCAACGGCCTTCTTTTATAAATATTATTGGTATTAAGAAAAGATTTGAGGTTTATATTTATGTACTTATTAACATAAAATATCAACTCAATTCAATTTGGAATTTGGATATGCATCTGACGCCACATAGTCTGTAATCTGAAGCAAGTGTGGCAAAAGAAAAATGTAAGTAGAGGAAGTTGGGGCATACTGTTACACGCTTTTTATTTCCAGTTGTGGCATCAACATATTCATCTCTATGAAGCAAACAAAGACTTTAAATGATCTTTGAGGTCTTACTATATTGAATGGCTGCAGATTACATCTACAGATAACATCTTACATATCATTAAAATTAAAAAGAGTAACATTTGTTTCCAGAATTTAATGTTTTTGGAAGTGATGTGCATTGTAACACTGTGCCCAAATGTTGGGGTACAGTGTTACACACTGTGTCACGTAATACAGTACAAAGTCTCAAATCCGGAATTGTCCAAAATCCGGACGTTTTGCTAACTGTAGTTTATTTTGTTTTATCTTTTTTTTACATATTTCCGACAATTTTTAAAGAACAAGGAGTTAAACCTGGACCTAATTGATGAAACAATGTAAAATAACGGACATATTCAGAGTAAATACCACACAAAAAAATTTGAAGATTTGAAAGTAACATTTGCTGCATTGTATGGAAAAGGTTTTTCCTTTTATATATATGCTTATTACTATTGCAAACGCAAAATCTTAGCGGGGGGGGGAGAGGGGTTAAATTAAGTTTTTTTTTGACAAAAAATGCAAATAGTTCAAAATTTGGAACGGTCGAGGTCCGGAGGATTCCGGATTTTGGACTTGGTACTGTAGTAGCAACAGTAAATATAAAGAATGGGCATTTATTAAAATTCATTTCAATTGAAATATAAAGATATCTAATGATTCCTTTAGCATTCTTAACATAAAATACCACTTTTGATAAGTTTACGTATAATTGAACAGCTTTAAATGTGAGGAAAACATTAGCAGTGATTGTAGCCTACAGTTATAAAGTAGATGATAAAATAAGATTAAAGAAATTGTAAACTTATTTTAGATTTTGATAGGAAGTTAAATCGACAGGGAAAATCAACATTTCTGCTTTTCTCATAGATAGAATTTCCTCCTGATAGAATTGAGACAGAAAGCTTGACAGTGATTTTTGATTTTTTAAATGAATAAACTTCATTTCTTCGTGAAAATTTATAAGATGGAAAAATTCTTTTGACGTACAACACTTCAAAATCAACATTGTTCTGATTCACAATTCCCCAATAGAGTAAATTTTGTGTTCTTTAAGGTGTCTTTCTTCAACTATAATGTAATCACCATTGTTGGTATTTCGTTCTTTTTAGGGTTTAATGCTTTATATTGCTACCATTTGCAGCAATGTCTGATTGCAATTCTGAAAAAGAGATGTTATCACTATTAGCATAAGATGGTGCTTCATCTTCTGTTGATGATGTCTCTGTAGGCTTATGCCTCAGGTTCACTTCGGCTTGCTCCTTGGGAATTTCGTTTTTTTTTTTAGGGTTCAATGTTGTTTTCCTCTTCAATATTTTTTCTATAATCATATTTTTAACTGGCGTATCCGTCAAGATCCAAAATTTCACCCGTCATCTATTTTGTGCAGTTTTTTGGGGTGGAGCTTTAGGGAAATACCTTACTTCTTAAGGAGATATAATTGTGTTAGCTTGTTAATGTTTCGAATGAATTAACAAAATAAGACTGCTAATCATGTAAAGAAAGACTGTAAACATCACATATAAAATATGCAAACCTATATGGAGGAAAAGCTTTAGGAAAAATTTAGCAATTTATTTGTTATCATTCATATTTATAATTAAAAATCTTAAATGAAAAATGCAGAGCTATAAGAGTAATAAAATTTATATTGTGAAACATATGCTTGTTTGTAATGTGTTAATTGGACAAATTATGTGTGTAATAGTGTGCCCTATTTCATTCTGTAACACTACCCCATCTGACATAGCTTGTAACAAGTGAAATTAGATCACCCATTTTAACTCAACAGAACCTAAACACAACTAGCTTTACTACTAAAATATTATTCATTATAAATAAGCACCACTCATGAATAAAGAGAATTTAATTACAAACACAAAATTTTACTTTTAACATGGAAAAAATAGATTTGCATACAGAAATGTAACTAATGATGAAAATTCTTCCAAAACTCATAGACTTCTGGAAAACAAGATATAACAAATATATTGGAGCTAATTTTGCTACCACTTTAAAAGGAAATTCACGGTAACAATGTTTCGCATGTAACTCTGTGCCCCACCTTCCCCTACAATACAATAATTAAAGTATTTATTTTCTTATTTTCATCAAGTACCTCAGAGATATTTTTCAGAACTAGAAAGTTTTCTAACTCCCCTGCACGATTGATTCCTCCCTGAGCAGCCGTTGTTTCATTTCGGCAAAGACAATATAATAAAAATCATGTTTGGACCCAAGTTACTCTGGAGCCTAAAAAGCTCAATTATGTCTATTCTGGGTAACTCCGTATGAAAGATCCAAACGCTGTCAAAAAGCTTGATGTCCGTCTGTTACAAAGGAGGGAAAATGAGGAAAGAATGATGGACCATGCTCAAGGACTCACTGCTCATATTACCTCTAATGGATACTAGCCTCAATTGAAACATGGGGTTGGGAAGAGTCTAAAGCTGAAGGTACCCACTGTGCATGACACTCAATATTAGCCAATCATAGTAAGAAACCATTAGAAGCTGAAATTAGCAGACATCCGTTTCCCTTGGTTGGCTTTAGGCGGTGAAAATCAAGGACGTTAAAATAAAAACTAACATATCACTCAGATTTACTTTAAAAAATGGTCATTTTTGTTTCAGGGGTTTTGTCGAGATTTTTTCTTTTAGAACCGAATTCTCTTACCAAATATTTTTTTTAAATTGTATTAGTTGGTAGGTAGGTAGTTGAATTAAAACACACGGGCCATTGGCGATTGTTTCGGCTCAATCCCGAGAGGAAGGATCCCAAGACCATACCTCGTAATTTCGGTCAGATGGCGAGGTAAACACCTGAACTCTCACCCCACTCTCCACCCTAGGCCAACGTGAGGACACGGCAGATTTAATATGCACTAGCCGCCACGTGCACGACGGTTTTAGGTTGGACCTCTTTATTTTGTCCGAAGGGTTCCGAACTCGCACCCTTCCTACTTCGAATTCTTTGCTTTTCCATCCGGGCTACCCGTCGACCAACCGGTTTAGTGGTTAAGGTGTTAGCCTCTAGATCAGAAGGTTCCTGGTTCGAATCCACGTCCAGGCATGGATGTTTGTAAGCGTATGATGTAGAGGCAGCTGGTGCACCTTAAATCTGTCGTGGCCGAAAGTCCTCACGTTTGGTTGGCGTGGAAGTTTGGAGAGTGGGGTGCCAGCTCAGTTGTTGCCTCGTCATCTGACCGTGGTTCAAAATTACGAGGTGTTGTTCTCGGATCTTTCCCTTAGGGACTGATCCCGGACCGTCGTCAATCGCCCGTTGTGTTGTTCTAGTACGACGTTAACTAAAATTACCATTACCAACCGGGCTACCATGGTCTCATTTTTTTTTTTAATTGAGAAACCGAACTTTTGGGCGCTATTCTGTTTTATTTGATTTAATAAAAACAGTTTTCGATATGAAATCTACTCAAGTGTACTGAACAAACATTGCATAATAATAAAAAAAATGATTGCACTACGGTTCCATGGTGTCATGACTTGACCTTTAGGCTATGGCTATACGTATATAGATATAACTGGCGCGATTCTTATAATTTTCAGCCGACCAACCAGTATAGTGGTTAATGTGTTTGCCTCTAGATATCGGAAGGTTCCTGGTTCGATTCCGTGTCCGGGTCATGGATGTTTGTAAATGTATGGTGTAGAGGCGGCTGGTGCACCTTAAATCTGTCGTGGCCGAAAGTCCTCACGTTGGGTTGGCGTAAAGTTTGGAGAGTGGGGTGCCAGTTCAGGTGTTGCTTCGTCATCTGACCGTGGTTCAAAATTACGAGGTGTTGTCCTCGGATTTTTCCCTTAAGGGACTGATCCCGGACCGTCGTCAATAGCCCGTTGTGTTGCTTTAGTATGACGTTAACTAAAATTACCATTACCATTACTTATAATTTTCAAGATACAACTGCTGTAACGACCGTAGTCTAAATTCTTTCTTGGCGCGATTCTTATAACTTCCAAGGTATAACTGATGTACTGGCCATTATCTAAATTCTTTGTTGGCGCAATCATGACACAACTGCTGTAACGGCCGTAGTATAAAGGTTAAATGTCTCTCATTAAAAGCATCGGAACAATGCTTTGCATTTCTTGGTATTATCTCATTCTCAAACACGCGTATTAGACAAAGGAACTTTGAACAGACAAAAGAGGAGGCATTTATAGGGACTGACCTATTCTTACAGGTAGGAACGCATTCGAACTAGATCAGTAATTTTCAATTTCTTTTCTGTGTGTTCTTTATTTTTACGGCCGACCAACCGGTATAGTGGTTAAGGTGTTAGCCTCTAGATTGGAAGGTTCCTGGTTCGAATCCGGGTTCGGTGCATGGATGTTTGTAAGCGTATGGTGTAGAGGCGGCTGGTGCACCTTAAATCTGTCGTGGCTGAAAGTCCTCAAGAAGTTTGGTGAGTAGGGTGCCAGCTCAGGTGTTGCTTCGTCATCTGACCGTGGTTCAAAATTACGAGGTGTTGTCATCGGATCTTTCCCTTAAGGGACTCATCCCGGACCGTCGTCAATAGCCCGTTGTGTTGCTCTAGTACGACGTTAACTAAAATTACCTACTTACCTTACCTACCTTATTTTTACGATCTATAATTCTCGAGATCTGAAGTTCAAAAGGCCATGAACTGAAAAATTAATTTAGTAATTACATTTTTTTTATTAATGATAATATACAAGGTTCCACAACCGATCGATTTCTTACGCAAACTAAATAGTTTGACATAGTTAGTAATCTAAAAGTTTTGTTAATTTTGCACGATCGGGGTCAATTTATTAAGCCAAGAAAGGCAGAGATATTCAAGATTTTTTTATCGAACAAAAACTATTTGTCGAATTAAGTTTAAACTAGAAATACTGTCGGGGAAACCTGTCTGCCTTATGTCAAACAATTGGTTCAACACTGTGTTAATTAATATAATGAGCAACTGTGTGTGTGTGTTCGTGCTAATCAAAAAGCAATATCGTCAAGTTTTCTCATTTCGGGTATGGATTGATACACGCTATATTTAATACTTTATACATTTAATACTAGAAAACAAAATGCGCTCTCACTCAAATGTTGACTGATTACTCGCACGAGTAATAGCTATTTAGTTCTTGTAAAGCATCAGATACTTATATAAACAAGAAGTAACAAGCATTAATTCCAGACGACTAAGCCGGAGTATACTGTTTTCTGAAAAAGCACGGGTAAATAGTGAAGCATTCATCTATGATAAACTAACTTAAAAAATTGCAAATAAATTAAAGTGCTTGATCTTACTAAGAAACACATTTTCTGTCGATCCAAATATAGTTGGCGGCAGTTACCCGTGACAGTTTTTTTCGTGAGGATCACATTTCCCGTGGTGTTAGTTTGCTTCGCAAACCAAACAATATAAATATTTAATTGAAAAATTATTTATTAAAAGAAAATCAGACGTATAAAGTATCTACATGGTGTAAAATTTTCCGCAGATTTCAAATCCGTTGAAATTTTCATTCTATCTTTAACGATCGCTGAGATAAAAAAAAAAGCACTGTAAAACGCCAGTAATAACTTTAATAATTTCTTCTGCTTCACTCGAATGCGTTTCTCAGGAAATCAAAATGAATTAATCTCGAATCAAACGAAGATCAGTCGAATCTGTTTACTAACATTCCCATTTATTGCGAATGAAAAATTATTTATTAAAAGAAAATCAAATGTATAAGGTATCTATCTTGTGTCAAATTTTCCGCATATTTCAAATCCGTTGAAATTTTCAATCTATCCTGAACGATCCCGTTTTTACAAAAAGGAACTAAACAAGTCCAACCAAAATGTTTTAGATTTTTTTGCTTTCCTTTGCTCAAATCGTAAGGGCGCCTTCACACGAAGGAGATCGATCGCTCAGACCGGTCTGAAGGCGACGGAACTTATATAGAAACCATAGGAGCACTTCACACGAGAAGACTATCAGGAGACCGGTAGAGAGACTAAAAAATAGTCGCCCAGGAAGTTCAGTCGTCGGCGACTTTTTTTGTTTGAAGAAGACAGATGTTACATTGCGAGGTATTGCGTTATTCACACGAGAGAGACTATCATCTGTCGATTTTTGATTCCAAGCGATATCACCTGCCGTTCTGAATTTATTTTCCTTGTTTCTTTGTATTATATTTTTCTAGTAATGGAAAGTTTAGGTATTGATAAGTCAATTACTGCTTTGCAAATGCAGCCTGCATTGTGGGACAAAAATCACGAAGATTATGCGAACAAAATAAAAAAAGAAAACGTATGGAGAGCGGTGACGGTGTTTATTTATGGCGAAGAAATGCAAGAATTATGATAAACAAAAGAAAAATGTGCTTAATAAGTTCTTTATTTTTTATTACAATAATTTAGCATTAATTTATGTTGACAAGCTATAGTAAAAATACGTGGTATAAAAAAAGTAAATGACAAAACGATAGCTTGATAATATTTTAAATAAGTTACATTCATTTCTTATAGTAATTTAACATCAATTTATGTTAATAAACTAATAGTAAGAATACGAAGAAGTAAAAAGTAAGCGACAAAAAACGGTAACTTGATAATATTTAAAATAATCTGTTGCATTATTTTATTATATTTTTATATACTGCCATGGAAAATCGCCTTCATTTACAAAATACTGACCGAAATTATCTCGAAGAGCCGTTGGCTCAGGTCCCAGTCTAAAAGTTATAAACATTATTATCATCGTTTACCATCAAACCGGTGTGCGTTAAGGTGTCTTCGTGCGAATAACCATACCTCGTTCGTATGAAATTATGCAAGATTACACATGCTTTTATTACGTCAATTGCAAATCAATATTAGAGTTCAATGGTCTATAGAAAATCCTCCATTTATTAGTTATGTTGAGTAACGGCCACGCGGGAGGAAAAGGCGAACAACCGAAGAAAGAAAAAAAACCTCTCCCCTTATGCGAATCGAAACTTTTGGAACCCCTTCCGGGGGTCGAAAGAGAAAAAAACGACGCTACGGGGTGGAATTCGAGCTCGGACAGTCACCAAGAACGGACACGCGTTGTGTGTCTCCGCTACAAAAAACCCGTTTAATCTGTAAACCTCTAGGACCATGTCCATTACAAATGTAAACGTTTTAGGATAATTAAACCATGTTAAAGTTATCCTCTAGTTATTTCTTCACCTGCCTCCAGTAATTGTTTTTAGACCTGCCTCTCCATAACGCTGGGAAAATAGGGGTAAGTACCCAATTCAAATTCCAAAATCTATTCGTTTTCTAAGTCGTATGCACATTTGATTCATTATTCTCCTTTATGTTCTAAATCTTAAAGAACATAAAAGTGGTCCGTCGAGCCGGAGCGACCTATGGTGGAAATCGAAATCATATATCATTCAATATTTAGTCTTTAAGAAACAATTCTCATTGCTTTACTCTTTAAAATGCCTAACGTGTCTAACGTTCAATTGCGTTTTAATCAAATTTGTAAGGAAATTAAGCGGTTTCGTGAGAAAATTCTAAACGATGAACTAAGTGATCCAGCACGAATCGCAGTTCTCACAACAAAACTTCAATCTTACGATACAAGATTGACTGATGTATTTTCAAATTTTTCTCCCAAAGAGAATGAAGAGAACTTTGAGGAGTACATGAGCTATCAAGATGATATTTTGGATCTGCTGGTTCAGTTAGATACGAAAAAATCTCATACTGCAGGAAAAGTAACTCAAGGAATAAAACATTCGTTAGTAAAATTACCAAAATTCGATCTCCCTAATTTTTATGGTGATTCAGAAAGTTGGATTTCGTTTAAGGAATTATTTGATTCATCCGTTTTGAAAAATGACCAACTCTCAGACATTGAAAAGCTCCAGTATTTGCAGTCTTCAGTACGTGGAAATGCATCAAAATTAATTCGGGGTTTTGCATTTCAACAAGAAAATCTCATTCATTGTTGGGAGCTTTTGTGTCAGAGATTCGAAAATAAACGTCAGTTAGCATTAAGTCAAATCAATAAATTATTTTCTATTAAGCTAACGAAAGGGAATAATTCAAAAACTCTACTTGAATTATTAGACACCTGCAATGAAACCGTCCGTAACTTAAAAACTTTGGGTTTGGAATCTAATTTGTGTTGAGTGACCTAATTTTTATAAATTTTATGTTAATAAAATTCGATGAGCCAATCAAACAACGGTGGGAACTGTCCCTCGAAAGTGACAGCATTCCTAACCTTGAATTGTTTAGAGTTTTTGTTGAAAGAGAAGCGCGCGGTTCAATTGAAACAAAACCTATTCGAAACGAAGCTAAATTCAATCAAGGTAGAAAGACTGTAGATTTCAATTCGTTCAGCAGACCAGTAGTTCACAATGCGGTTGTGGTAAAGAGCAATACATGCGTAATTTGCAATCAAGTGCACCCATTATTTAAGTGTCCAACTTTTAACAACATGCCGGTGAACGCGCGAAGGAAAGTAGTAGATTCGCATAAGCTATGCTCTAACTGTTTACGACAAAATCATAAACTTGAGGCATGTAAATTAACTTTAAATTGTAAAAACTGTTCGGAACGTCATCATACACTTTTGCATGTTTATGCTGTTAACCTTCCGTGTAGAGACTCGGATAATTCTATCGTATCGGTTGCAAACAGTACTCAATGTGAATCGGATGTGCATGTAAGAACAAGTCACGTGTTGTTGTCAACCGCGCTTGTAAACATTAAATCTAAATCTGGAAAATTAATTCAATGCAGAGCGCTAATTGATAATGCTAGCCAAACTTCTTTAATGAGTAGGGAATGTGCTGAGCGTTTAAATCTACCATTGCTCAACACAACTCATAGGTTGGTAGGTATTAATGGCGTTTTAGCAGAAACTGCTTTGCATGTAACAAAGTTCAACTTTTCGCCTCATTTCTCAACCGATTTCTTTTCGGCAGAAGCTTATGTAGTTAACAAGGTTACTTCCCCTCTTCCCAATTTTTATATTGAAAGGCAAGATTGGCCACATTTAAGAGGCTTAGTCTTAGCTGACCCTCAATTTTACATCTCCAGGCCTATTGACATTTTACTGGGCGCAGATCTTTTCGGTTTTTTAATAAATGGAAAATCAGTCACTGGATCTCATGGCTCCCCAGTGGCGATAAATTCAAAAATTGGTTATCTACTTTCCGGAAAAGTGGATAACACGACTCGTTCCCATGCATCAATGGTGTGCCATACAATGGACCATCTGAATGAAACCCTTAAAGACTTTTGGGAGCTTGAGTCCATTCCCAAACCTCAGGTGTTAAAAGATGAAGATGAGGTGTGTGAAAACTTCTTTACTGAATCAGTCAAAAGAGACACGACTGGACGATATTGCGTAAATCTTCCCTTCAAAGAAAACAAGACGATAGGAGAAAGCAAAGCAAGGGCACTACAGCGGTTTTACTTGCTTGAGAGAAAATTGGCTAAGAATTCCCAGTTGAAAGATCAGTATTCTCGATTTATGGAGGAATATGAAAGCCTTGGTCACATGACCCCAATATCACCCTGTGAAGATGAAATCACTCCGAATTATTATCTACCGCATCACGGAGTCACTAACGAATCGAGTAGTACTACGAAACTTCGTGTAGTCGTCGATGCATCTGCTCAAACATCAAATGGGAAATCATTAAACGACATTCTATGTAAAGGGCCTAAACTTCAAACTGAAATTTAGGCAAATTTAATCCGCTTCCGAGCATATCCGATAGCCTTCACCGCGGATATCGCAAAAATGTATAGACAAATATTAATTGGAAATGAAGATCTGCCTTTCCAAAGAATATTTTGGAGGAAAAATCCATCTGATCCGCTTGTTATCTACAAACTTAAGACAATCACTTATGGAACATCATGTGCTCCATTCTTAGCCCTTCGCACTTTGCAACAATTATGCCAAGATGAACATCCGAACTTTCCCGTGGCTGCTGATATTGCGAGGGAACATTTTTATGTAGATGATCTGCTGGCCGGAGCAGATTCCGTAGATTCCGCAAAATCAATAGTTAAAGAGATGAATGAATTGATGACTGCAGGTGGATTCTCACTCAGAAAGTGGGCTTCAAATCATGCAGACGTTCTCTCTGACCTCCCAGATTCGTTAAGAGCCAACTCTGTCTCTCATTCGTTCCAGGATGAATCCTCTCAAAAGGTGCTAGGTTTATTCTGGAATCTAAAAACCGATACCCTTCAAGTCAAGGGAATAGTAGCGGATAAAATATCTACCAAACGCCAATTATTGTCCGTGATAGCCCGTATCTTTGATCCCTTGGGTCTCATTTCACCCACAACAATCATTCTCAAGATTTTGCTGCAAGAGTTGTGGAAAGCCAAATTAAAATGGGATGATACCCTTCCTGAGGATATTGCTAAAAAATGGAATAAGATTTCCTTAGAAATAAGTCATTTTAGGGAAATACAAGTCCCTAGATATATCCATACTTCAAATGCCAGTCCGATAGAATTGCATGGGTTTTGTGATGCCTCTGCTAAGGCATACGCTGCAGTGGTGTATTTCCGTGTGATTTCAGATAACATTCACGTGTGTCTAGTGGCATCCAAAACCAGAGTAGCACCTGTGCAAACTGTAACCTTGCCGAGATTAGAACTATGTGGAGCTCTTCTCTTATCCGAGCTTATTAATGCTATTTTAAAATCAATCACCTTTCCAATCCACCAAACATTCCTGTGGACTGATTCGACTATCACACTGAGTTGGATTTCAAATCCCCCTGCAAAGGGTAACCAATTTGTGCAACACAGAGTGGAAAAAATTCGCTTACTAACTTCATCAGAGTCGTGGCACCATATTCCTGGCAAAGAAAATCCGGCCGATTGCGCGACTCGTGGCCTTTTTCCGGGACAACTAAGGGCCTATTCGGAATGGTAGAATGGGCCTAAGTGGCTCAGTGGAATCAGTATTCCATTCATTCCAAATGATGATCTACCTGTATTGGACAGTGCTTCATCTGATGAGGATAATTGCTTAGTCACACACATCCATAACTCCCACGACATCCTCAGCAAATTCTCATCATACACGAAATTGGTACGCGTCATAGCATGGGTTTTGCGTTTTGCTCATAATGCAAAATCCCAAACGAAATCAACAGGGCCCTTACAATCCGTCGAACTAGACACTTCCAGCAAGCGAATAGGGAAATTAATGCAAGACTCAGAATTCGCATCAGAAATCAAGTTGCTGAGACAAAACAAATCTATACCCAAATCAAGTAAGATAATTTCGTTAAATGTCTTTCTTGATGCAGACGGAATTCTCAGAGTAGGGGGACGTCTGAGCAAACACCCAACTTTGGCCTTTGACCAAAAATACCCCATGATTCTCCCAAAGAAACATCAAATTACATCAGCGATAATTAGGCATTTTCACCAATGTAGTCTGCATGGTGGATCGGAACTAGTCTTGTCCTTAATTCGCCAGAAGTTCTGGATTCCGGATGGCAGATCAACTGTGCGAAAAGAACTCAGACAGTGTATTCGGTGCTTCCGATCATCTGCTAAGCCCACAACCCAATTGATGGGTGATTTACCGACATCCCGAATAACCCCATCTCGACCTTTTGAAAAAGTGGGAGTCGATTTTGCTGGCCCTATAAACACAAAATGCCAACATCAGAGAAAGGCCAGCACTTTCAAATCTTACATATGCTTGTTTATCTGCATGTGCACCAAAGCAGTACACCTAGAATTGGTGTCTAACCTGTCGTCCGCGGCATTTTTGGCTGCTTTGCGACGATTCGTGGCCCGCCGGGGCTATCCTACAGACATCTTTTCGGACAATGGAAAGAACTTTGTTGGTGCTGCCGCTTACCTCAAAGCACTCTTTAAGCTACCCAGAGAACCCTCTGTCCAAGATTTCTGCTCACAAAAGAGCATTACCTGGCATTTCATCCCTCCATACGCTCCAAATTTCGGAGGTCTTTGGGAAGCCTCTATCAAATTAGCCAAGCGTCATCTGACCAGAACATGTCAAGGAACTCTCGTAACTTTCGAGGAGATGTGCACATTATTATGCCAGATTGAGGCTTGCATCAACTCTCGGCCTCTTGTGCCCCTATCGAAGGAGACAACTGATCTTCGGGCTCTAACCCCGGGTCATTTCCTCATTGGAGTCCCACTATTAGAAATACCGGAATCTAACCACCAATCTAATCCATCGTTGAGTCTTTCTTCCAGGTGGAAGATATTATTACAGATGAGAGACAGCTTCTGGAGACGTTGGACCCGCGACTACTTACATGCCCTTCAACCACGTCCCAAGTGGCGGCTACAGAATAAATCCATCAACGTAGGGGATCTTGTTCTAGTGAAGGATGGCCAGCAACCTCCTCTCCAGTGGAATTTTGGCAGAGTCACCCAGTTGTTTTCGGGAACCGACCAGCTGACTCGTGTTGTCTCAGTCAAGACAAAATCCGGAGATGTCATTCGACCACTCAATCGGCTAGTGGTTTTGCCGATTTCGTCTTCCCGCCCCCCGCAGGATGTTGAGTAACGGCCACGCGGGAGGAAAAGGCGAACAACCGAAGAAAGAAAAAAAACCTCTCCCCTTATGCGAATCGAAACTTTTGGAACCCCTTCCGGGGGTCGAAAGAGAAAAAAAACGACGCTACGGGGTGGAATTCGAGCTCGGACAGTCACCAAGAACGGACACGCGTTGTGTGTCTCCGCTACAAAAAACCCGTTTAATCTGTAAACCTCTAGGACCATGTCCATTACAAATGTAAACGTTTTAGGATAATTAAACCATGTTAAAGTTATCCTCTAGTTATTTCTTCACCTGCCTCCAGTAATTGTTTTTAGACCTGCCTCTCCATAACGCTGGGAAAATAGGGGTAAGTACCCAATTCAAATTCCAAAATCTATTCGTTTTCTAAGTCGTATGCACATTTGATTCATTATTCTCCTTTATGTTCTAAATCTTAAAGAACAAGTTAAAATACCAAAAGAGCATTCAATGAACTGGCGGTCTCTAGAAAGACGGTAATTAAATATTCTTTCGTTCTGTGGTAAATTTTTTTTCCATCATACTAACCTCAATGTTAACGACAACCTTTCTCGTGGTGGTATGTTGTCTCTCATATTTGTGTCCTGCTTCTTAGGTTCCGTTCACATGAGGCGCGTAAAATGCGCTTTTGGTGAGGCTATCAGGATCCCGCTCTTCAAGGTCGCAAAGATAGATACTTGAATTATAGGAATAAATAAACATAATTTAATGGCGGGACCTCGCTAGCCTCGCCATACGTGCGTTGAAACGCCTCATGTGAACGTGATCTTAATGTATCCTGCTGAAGTGTTCTCTAAATGAAGCTACTGACACCCGGAACTAATTGAAAAATTTAGTCGAGTCGTCTTCCAGTTCGCGATACAGAACTTGGTATAAACCTTTCTGCACACGAAATTTATTGATAGGGTGTACCCAATACTTCTTTTTGACATTTTTGTTTTTCTTGTGATTAAAATACCATACTGCAAGCATTGCCAGCTCATTCATTCTGAAAGAAGGCAGGATTCCAAAGGACGTAAAAGTCGTGACGTCATTGTCTATTGCGCCCATATTCGTATTGCCAAAAATTCAAAACTTACAATTGAAAAATTATTTATTTAAAGAAAATCAAATGTAAGGTATCTATCTCGCTTAAAATTTTCCGCAGATTTCAAATTCGCTGAAATTTTCAATCTATCTTTAACGATGCCGATTTTACAAAAAAGAACTAAAAAAGGCCGATAAAAAATTTTGTTTTGCTTCTCTTGGCTCGAATCGTTTCTTTGCAGGAAATGAATCAAAACGACTATCACAGGCGACCGTTGTGAGCGATCGATCTCCTTCGTGTGAAGGCGCTCTAAGGGCACCTTCACACAAAGGAGATCGATCGCTCAGACCGGTCTGAAGACGACGGAACTTACATAGAAAACCATAGGAGCACTTCACACGAGAAGACTTGAAGGAGACCGTTATGGGAGACTAAAAAATAGTCACCGATGAAGTTCAGTCGCCGGCGACTTTTTTTTATGTCGTGGTTTATTTTATTCCAGAAACAAAACAAAAGAGCTTTTATATTCTCTAGTACAAGTTTATGTTTTCGAGATCGCTTAAGATGGATTAAAAATTTGAACGGATTTGAAATATGCGGAAAATTTTACACCAGATCCATACCTTAAATGTGATTTTCTTTAAATAAAAAATATTTCTACTGTAACTTTTATATTTACGTCAAATGGCGGAAGAAATTTTTTGAAGAGCAAAGATTGAGGAGCACACTTCGGAAGATGCAACAAGGGATTGTGATCGGTAAAAAGTTCTATTTTGGAACCAAAAACTAAAGTTTCAAACTTCTTTAAGCTCCATACAATGGCATATGCTTCTCTCTCCATAGTAGACCACGCTTGTTGGGTTTTATTCAACTTTTGGCTGCCATACGATATAGGTTGGGGCCTTTCTTGAATATTCTGTGATACACAAGCGGGAATACCATACTTTGACGGGTCTGTGTGAATTATGAATGATTCACTCATAACGGGAGTGTGCAGAGCTGGAGCTTTCATCAACGCAGACTTCAATTTGTTGAAAGCCCCATCGTGTATATCCGACCACGGTAGATTGTCAGGAACTCTCTTCTTTGTTAGTTATGTCAGAGGCAAAGTTAACTCGTCAATTTGGGCATCCACTTGCGATTTCAAAGCTTCAGGTATTCTGTAAACAAAGGCTTTTCGTCTCTCTTTTCCATCTTCTAACCTAATCCTAAGTCCACTGACATTTGCAATTTTCACTTTTCGTGTAAATAGTTTTCTATGCTTCTGTAACAACTTAATGAACAGATTCGTATCGTTATCAGCCAAATGTTGCAAGTCTAAATCATGGACTTCTAATTCCCTGGTCCTGAGATGCTCGAATCTTGCTAATTCAAGTTCATGTTCTCGTTGTAGCCGAAGTCATTCTTCTTTCCTTTGATCTTCAGCTTCTTTTCTTCCTCTTTCCTTCGATCTTCTTCCTATTTCCCTCGATCGTCTTCATTCTTTCGATTCTTTTCTTTCTTTCGATTTTCTACAGTTGAGGCCAAAACGTCTTTAAGAAATTCCGCATCTGCCAAGAATTCTTTACTATTTAACAGTTTATTTTTTAAGTCCACCAGCTTCAAGTTTCCACAACTACTGGTTCACTGATTTCCATCAAAACCGTAACAATACCTTCTTTCTTCACGGATTTAAACATCTTAAGGTCCAGATTTCGTTTTGAGTACTTTCAACTAAAGTTCAATCTTCTGGTTGTTCTGGTTCAACGAAATAGAGCGTGTTGTGTTGCTATTCTCCTTCAATAACCAAACACGAGATTGCAAAATTAACAATTATATTAGACGATAAAAAGAGCACACACACAAAGACACATATTTCATCCGGTGCAGTACATCGCACCTCAAAAACAAAACAGCCTCTCTCAGCCGAGGCAAATATCCGAATCCAATTTTCTCTATGGCAATCCTTCCATGCAGGAGGCGGGTTGTCAAGAACTCTACTAAAATAGGGAAATATAACAGAGGGTATACGGCGGTATATGCCGTATACCGTCTAATTCTTCCAGCAAATTCCGTATACCCTCTGTTATATTTCTATTGTTCTTAACAGAGGCTTTAATTTTTCTGGAGCAACGTGAGCGTTTTCATTGGTCTCTCAAACTCTGAATAATGCACATTTCATTTATAACAAAACGATCCTATTTCTTAAAAAGTATGTACACACTTTGCATTTCCTAGAAAACATCGTGCGAAACAACGTTAAACGCAGATAGCTGTAGAAGCAAAAGAAAACTTTCTATTTCAAGATATCACCTTGGTACATCATTCTAAAATCGTGCTTATTAATCAAAAACAATTCATTCAAAATATTGTCGATAGAATGAAATCCAGACTTTGTTCTGATGTTAATGAAGAAAACTGTCAACTTTTAAAGAATAGATCCGTACTTGATCCTTAAAATATAAATACAGGGTATATTCGCCATGGAGAAAAGGAGGTAAAAAGAATCTGTCGACGGTTTGGTATAAATGAAATGTGCATTATGCAGTGTTTGAGAGACCAATGAAATCGCTCACGTTGTTCCAGAAAAATTAAAGCCTCTTTTAAGAGCAATTGAAATATTATCATTTTCCCCGGCCGAGTGCGAGCACGGGTTTAGTTTAATGAATAACATAATGCAACAGATTTGAGATAATCTTTATCGATTTCAAACGTCTCCAATCTAATGTTTATTAATGCAAATGGACCACCTATAGAACACTTTCAACAGGAAAATAAATTGTAAATTCTTGATTTGCTAACCATTGCTATTCAGTAGACAATAGAGAGTATACGTGAGATCATTCAAGAGTATGCGCGACAAAAAGAGAGATGGATTTCTCTCGTCTAGTAGTTTGGAAAATATTTTAATGAAAATTATAGAGGTAGGCCTTAAAATTTGTTTTAAAAAACAAACAAAATTAAATCCTACTTTTTACGTGTTTAAATATTTTTCTTAACATTTTTCCTGAACTTATTTTATATCATAGTTAAATATTAATAGTGATATTTTCAAATTTGAATATCAGTCGATATTCAAATTTGATTGTAGTCTATTCTAGTCTGCATATTTTGCTTTGCATAAATACAGTAAACTCCCAATAACTCGAATTTCTGCTTAAGTCGAAGTTTCTTCGAAGTTCCACAGTTCCTTTCCTGTAATATAAAACTAATACAGGCCTTTTTTCTCTCGATAATTTGAACTTCGATTAATTCAAACAAATTCCCTGTTCTTTTGAGTATAATTCCAGAGGGGCGTCGGGAGGAGGGGGACAAGGGGGCAGTCAACCCCCTGGCTTATGGATTTCCTATATATACATGCATTTGCGTGTGTGTACATGTTTCTTTACCCCCCGTAGAAGGTGTAAGTAGTAAGTACATGTTTTGCCTTCCCATGGAAAAAACTCTGCAGGCGCCCATGGTATACCCTCTGTTTTTTTTAAAACTACAGGACTACACCCCACTCTCCAAATTTTCACACCAAGACAAGTAAACATAAAGAAACTACTAGAAGAGAAAATATTTCCATTTTGATGTAACTTGAGTTGTCATCGTTTTGGCCATGATTGGTGATTATTTTACATTTCGACAGAAATTGCATTCTAGTTACATTGCAAATTACACAAGTTTAGAGGCTACCGAAATACTAGTGTCCTCTCTATGTAGTACTTAATAAAAAAAGCATCTAATTGCGGCATTAGATAACAGTTAGAGGCAGTAATTTATTGGTTAAAATTTCTTTCATTAAATAAATTGTGCAGAGATGCTTCTGATTTCCTGTTCCTTTTCAAACCTTCTCCTGATTTTTTATACGATTTATGAAGATTGCCGGGGGGTGAAATTATAAAATCAGAATAGTTTAAATTGTATATCTATAGATGGCGCTGTGTCTGCTGAATTCTACTGTTCTTCCTTGTTCAAAGCTGCTAAATGGAATAGCATAAATAAAGTAAGTTAAAAAGTTGGAATTGCCAGCCTTCACGTATTATTAAAAGAATGACGTTTTTATTCATACTTGTACACATTTTTTTAATAAAATGTTGCATTCAACATTTTAATCATTTTAATTTATGAGCGCACTGGGTGATTTCTTATTCTCAAATAATTCCAATGAATTACTGGAAAGTTTTATTTTGTAAAGAAAATTTATAAGATAAGAGTTTCGTAATTTCCACCAAAACTATTCCAACAAAAATTGATTTGTATTAAGAAGAGTTATTGCTATTTTATTCTTTCAGTAAGTTGACAATGTTTGGCAAAACAATTTAAAATTTTGAGACCTCCGATTTCGTTTTTTTATGGTTTAGTAGATGTTTTATTCTTAGGAAATCTGTTGCTCTTGATGGATTTGAAAATTAAGTAGAAAATAAATAGATTTACTGATTCCAAACAAGAATTAACACGAAGAATATTTTTATACTGGGTAACTCGATGATTGGTAGGCCTTTGTGGACGAAATTACCTTTGTAACGAGTAAAAATATATTGATCTAATTTTTTTGTTGTTACATATAGTTTACGTATAATTCCATAGATGGCGCCAGGAGGGAAATGGATTGAATTCTAAGAAACTTTTGAATAATTAGGTTTTTTTTTTTTAACGTAACAAAATAAAGAAAACAACTCTCTGAAGTCCCTAGAGTGATTTTTTTTAAAACTCGAAATGTGACACACACTAGGATTTAGCGCGATCAGTGCCGTAACTAGCCATTCCTGTGTCTTGTGCAAGAATTTGCATTTAGGCCCCATAATTAGTTTGGTTTGGGAAAATAATAAAACAATACATTACAATAGATTTCTAATAAGATCTATTTTAATCGCAATTTTCTAGCTTTCATTTAAGCAAATTCATTTATTACATCATCCTAATTAATATTTGTAACGATATATTTTTTTTTTTTGAAATAATAGACAAATGGAACGCGTTGCCAGAAAATATAGTTAATTCAAAGGGAGTGTACGAATTTAAGATACAATTGGATAATCAGTGGGAATTGGGCAATACATAAAAAAAAGACTAGCCTTGTTGGGCTTGAGCCTGTAGCTTGTCGTCAATATTTGTATTTGTGGTGAAGTCTCTGTGTGAAGTTTCTGTGGCTGTTGTGAAGTGATACTTAAGATGTGAAAACGCAACTGTGAACTGAACTGAAGTAGTGGTTCAAGAAAGGAATATAAAAACCAACTGAGACAAGAACAGAATATTCGTACCAGGCATTAAGGAATGTAAGGTGAAGGAACGGATTACCAATAAATGACTTGAATGTTTTAGTCGTTGTATTAATTCATGTGGTATTAAATATTCCATACATTTGTATTTGTAATAGAAAGATTGAACTATCGCTCTTGTCCGATAGTTGATTTAAATTATTTTTATTAATTTCAACTTGCTAAAACTTTTCTCGCACGAAGCAATAGCAACGGGAAGAAAAGAAATATTCAAAGAGCGACACACATTGATATTTAGGTAAGACTCAAATAAACCCAAATCATGATGAGCCTGTAAATATTCAAAGAGCGACACACATTGATATTTGGGTAAGACTCAAATAAACCCAAATCATGAAGAGCTTGTAGAATATTAAGCGGAGATGCAGTTTCAATATTTTGTATTACAGTCGTTACTTCGAGCTTAAAACTTTAAATTTCACATGGGAATTCGTACTTTTAAGAATCTTTGTTATATTTAATAACGAGATTTGCAGCCAATTTTTTTTTTTAATTAGCAACATTCATGTACATATTATAAAGACAAGCCATAGAGAAAGCAAAAATCGTCACAGATAGTTTTCATTTTTGGATTACCCCTATTTATTTAAGACAATAGTGTCAAGAACACTGCAAATTTGTATTTCAAATAATTCTTCGTGTATCAAGTTACTTCCTTCATCTAGTGTTTCATCTATTTCCATTATCTTAACTTTTCTCTTTCGTTTATTAAAAAATCCCTTCTCTATACCTATTTCTTCAGCCAAATTTTGTACTTCCTGGAAATTTTGTTCAAAACTTGTATCTCGAAGTCCTTTAAATGTTCTACGTAATCCAGCAATTAATTTTGTTCCACAATCTATTGACACATTTTTCTGTTGTAATGCTTTATTTGTTCGTTCGATGCATTGTAAAATTTTATTCCGCGTAGAAGGAGTACATATAAATCTATAATTAATTTGCAAAATCCAACTTTTTGCATTCTATACTACTTTTGGATTTCAAAAATGGTTTGCAATCCTATCATTACTTCAGATAAGCGTAAATACAGCCAAATTTTGTACTTCCTGGAAATTTTGTTCAAAACTTGTATCTCGAAGTCCTTGTAATGTTCTACGTAATCCAGTAATTAATTTTGTTCCACAATCTATTGACAAATTTTTCTGTTGTAATGCTTTATTTGTTCGTTCGATGCACTGTAGAATTTTATTCCGCATAGAAGGAGTACATATAAATCTATAATTAATTTGCAAAATCCAACTTTTTGCATTCTATACTACTTTTGGATTTCAAAAATGGTTTGCAATAGTTTGAAATCCTATCATTACTTCAGATAATTGTAAATATAGCGCCTTTATTGCACTGGCCTTTGATGACCACCTTGCATCAGGAAAATCTTTTAAGAGATAAATATATATACACTTTATTAAAATGTCTCAATGTGTTGTTGAGGATTAGAAAAAATTAGTACCAAAAAAAGTAATCATTTCTGAAGTTGTAGATGCTGTGTGGACACCGGATAAATTTAGGTTATGAGCTGCACAAGGTACAAATAATGCAAAATTATTAATTTCCGAAATACGTGCATTTCTCCCTTATATTTGACTTGTTTATTGTATTAACTAAATAATCATCAATTGCATTACCTGACTTTCCATTTCATATACGAGTTTCGGTGCTTCGGAGAATTTACGTGTTGGAAAATAACTGGATGAAGATGCCTCCAATCAGAAAATCCTCTTTGTGGGTCTAAAAGATTATGCGATTTGTGTCCGAAAAGCATGCAAGGAGAGCAAAAAACTGTATTTTGGCTGATGGAATATAGAATCCAGTTTCTCCGTTAATTCGTTTAACCTTTAACTGCTGTGTCACAAACCGTCTCGTAACTAGTGTGGAGAGGTCTCTCAGACCTCGCCCACTAAAGTGCGTATAAAATTGATTAATAAAATATATTAATGAAAGATTCTTTAGATAATTATTATTTATACATTTTAAATTTAGATAATTCAATTCTTAACATGAAATATATTTTATATTACTGTATAAATTAAGTAAATTCCATGTCTCGTCAGGCTCAGTTTTCGGACTTAATTTAGAAGGACGTTTCAACCCTGGAAACTGTAAAACTATGCTGTGTTTTGGTGTTCTAACGGCACGATTATGTTCCCCCCCCTCCCCCCAGGCATCCCATTTGAAGTTATTTTTTCCGTAGAAATATTCTTCTTGTGAAGACGCGCTTGAAATGTATTCATCTTCATCTGCATAAATTTCCGAATCCGTTTCGTGTTCGCTTTCAATAATATTATCCGAAATTTCACAGTCCTAGTACTCTATTTCCGACCAATTATCAACAATATCCTAAATTTATTTTTATGTAAGATACACTGGTTGTTTCTTAGTAAAGTTTGTTGCCATTTTAGGCTCTCTACCGAAATTTCCTAATCAAACTTAGACGTTTTCATTCAACAAGAACGGTAACGCAAATGCTGTGAAGGGGTCTAAGAGACCACGCGGGAAATGCAAGTAGTGTGAAATACGAAATAGTTGGGGTAGCCAAACCAGTCTTAGAATGTGGCTTCTGTTGGAGGTAGTAGGAAGGTACTGGATAGGACAGGGACCAATATTCATTTTAAGGGGTTGAAACGACCTGTCAAAAATGACTCGGGGTCTGTGAGCCCCATGACAGCAGTTAAAGGTTAACTTAAAACTAGTCTTTTGTAAATTTTCGCTCTTAATCCTCTGCTTTCAACGAGTTAAAGTTAATGCTCTCGCCTTGATCTTGTCCATGTGACACGGGAATGCATTAATTTATTTGTAATAGCAGGCCAGGAATGAGGATCGTTGTAATTTAGCAGTATTTCTTCTGGAACAGTATATAGAGCCCATATTTTGTAAGGTATTATCGATATGTGAGACAGAACTTTGTGCAGGCTCGTCCTCTTTTGAATTATTATGGGGTAACTGTAGTAAAATATCTTGTGAAGCAGTAGATATTTCTTCTTGCAGTGGCTCCTTGTTTTTGCTTCTCTGAGAACTGTAGTTCATTGAAGGGGTATATGTCAAATGTATTGTATCATCAGCTTGTGAAGCAGTAGTAGATTTGACCTCATCCGCACCTATTCCGTTCTCTGTTGTCTCTGTTCTTAGCCATCTAACAAATTGTTGCGACATTGACTTGCATTCTTCTAATTTTCGTTTCCTTACCTTTTTCTTCTGTGCATCCGATAGTTACTACGGCATTTTAAAACTAGAAATAAACAAAAATAATATTTTTAACATGTTGCTTGTACAAGTATAAAACTGTAATAAGATACTGTATACTAACTATTATTGATAGAGCAAATGCAAGCACGTTAAGAAATATCATTTGCTTGGATGCTCTCGTATCCCATATTCACATGTTTTTTCCAACCAAACATTTTACAGAAAAAAATAAAAACTCAAAAATTGGTTGCATATGAAATTAATTATTAAAATTTTACTATAAAACTCAAATGGTGCATTAAACAGTACTACAAACGAAATAGCCTCCAAATACATAAAAACTTAACATTGCAAATCACTTCACTATACAAATACAAAAGTACAAAATTACCTACAGAAATAACAAAACCCCAACAAAACAAAATTGACAGGGTTATCCAAGTACATGCACGTTCGTCGCGTGTCTGTTAATGAAATCCTCGAAATATTGCAGTCTTATAATCTTAATATCATTATTTGTATTCTTACCTGCCTTCACAAACACATATACGTGAAAACACAAGTTTTGTGACTACGTTGTTGTATTCACATTGTAACCTAAACTAAGGTAAGTTAACATAGCCACGTTGAAAATATCGAATGTTCATGTTAGTGAGCAGAGACATCTAGGGTCCAAGTAAGGCAAAATCTAATGGCCAATCCGTGTAGTAGAAAGGCGGAAAATTTTTAAATTTAAAAATATAATTTCTTGTGTACAGCATTTTGGACCCCCCCCCCCCTTCCAAGTGGCCTCCGTGCGGGTACACCTGTTGCATCTGCCTTGTTACGGCACTGAGCTCGATATTGCAAATTACAGCACATATTTTCTTAAGAGTTTGGGAACTCACAGTTTTGAATATGAAATACAACAGATAATTTGTTTTCCGGTTTTATGGGGGAAAATAGTATCTAAGTTATAATTTTTGAAAGATCCCTCTATATACCTGAATTGATAACACATGACTCAAATTAAGAAGTGATTACGGTATCATCATTTGGGAGCAAAATGTCGGTTTGATGTAACCACAAAATTGTTTAAAAAATCTGAAATCTAGTTTATCTCTGCTATTATAAAAGGAAGTGTTTGTCTGTTTATTTTTTTCGTGGCCGCAAAATCCTGAAGATTCTATGGCACTTACAGCATTGAGATTTGGCACACAGGTAGTCCGAATTTGTTTGCAATTTTTGGGTAGCGGCGAATTTTAAAATTCAATCTAGAAGATTTTTAAATGAATTTAATGAAATTTAATCATTATTGAATGCTACAGCATAGAAGAGATCACATATTCTTAATTTATTGCTTTCATTTCCGTTTTGATTTATATCGGAGGAATAATTTTTCAGCCAGATGATAAAAACAATCTCTTAACTGGAGGCAATTAGTTCTATTTCTATCTCCTAGAGAGACCGTTAAAGATAGAGTAAAAATTTCAGCGTTTTTGAAATCAGCGGAAAATTTCACAATAGATCCATGCCTAAAAATATGATTTAAAAAAAAATAACGTTTTGAATATATCTTTTATATTTTCGCACGAGATTATGACGTAACCTTTCCCTTTCCAAAAATAAACTAATTCATTTCGTGCTGTTCGCGTTAAAAAAACAAAAAACAGATTAAATTTCCTGTCCCATTTCCGCGAATGAGAGCAAGAAATAAAAAACCTATTGACTGGGATTGTTAAGCTTTTTTTCGTAAAATCGGAATCGCTAAAGATAGATTGAAAATTTCAACGGCTTTGCGCAACGCAAACCAACACTACGGGCGCTGGCAATGCAGTGGCTAGTAGCGAATATTAAGCACTTCACAAGTCTGCCTTTAGCATTTCTTAATTCTTGCAATCGACGAATCACGTTGACTCTACGCTCTTCTGTCAGATTTAAACTATTTTCCGTCAACTTTTGTCTACGTGTCGTTTTGAACCATCTTTATTTTATATTGTGTGCATGAACACTGTCTTATTTTGCCATAAGAATTTTTACTTTGCGTGAAAGATTCTGAAGAAGGTTTGGACGTATTCGTATATAGTATCCACTGATGTACAGTAAATGGTCAGTGATATGGTTATCGTTTTGAATATAAAATCCATGAGACTGGTATTTAAAAAATCTTTTTAATTCGTTCCGTAATATCCAAATGTATAAACTCTTTCAGGTTTGCTTGAATAATTTCTGAATTTGATTGTATCCTCAGAAACAATCTTAAATCGTACTATATCCAGGGCGAAGATAGCCTTTTGGGGATCTGGGTAAATGACGGTAATGCTGCCTTATGTTCAAAGTATACTATTTAAATAATTAGTGAGTTTTACTAATTAGTACATTAAAAAATTACCTTTCCCAGCATTAATTTTTTGATTGAAATTGTTATTGAATAATTAGAGAGTAAACTATACTAATAAGTATGTTTAAAAAAATTACTGTTCCGAATATTAATTTTTTGTTTGACATTTTTTTATTGTGTAAGTAGTGAGTAAATTATACTAATTAGTACGTTTAAAAAAAGTCACTATTCCCAATATAAATTTTTTGCTTGAAATCTTTATTGAATAGTTAGTGAGTAAATTATAGTAATTAGTGCATTTAAGAGCCGCGGTAGCTCAGTCAGTAGAGCGTCGGGCTCGCATCAGAAGGGTTATGGGTTCTGTCCTCGGCGGAGCCTGCGATTGTGAGATCGGCGCTTCGACCTGGCTAAAGACCGTCGTGTTCACTAATGGTGACTGGGGCACGTTAAATAGGTCGTGGTCACAAAGTCCCCCATGTTCCCATACCAAATAAATACCTCTGGGGGTAACTGATCAGAGGGTTATCGGCCTCTGATTGGTATCTAAATTACGATATGTGTGAGTGAATGGATGTATGAAAGGGACCTTCCTGTAAAACGGATGTGTCATGTATGCCGAGCAAAGTCGGACTTCCTCCCAATGGGGCTCAATAACATGGAAGGCGCACCCCCTCGCCTCTTGCCGTCTTCTACGGGCCTGGCACTCCTCTGGTCTGCCAGTGTAGGCATTAGAAACAACAACAACAGTGCATTTAAAAACTATTGTTCACAATATCAGTTTCTTGATCAAAATCTTTTTTATTAAATAATGAGTAAATTATACAAATTAGTACATTTAAAAAAGGTTACTGTTCACAATATTAGTTTTTTGGTTGAAATTTTTATTGAATATGCATAAAAAGTAGCAAAATACTGAGCTTTAATAATACCTCCTGTTAGTCGGTTAGTTAGGTATCACAGAATGAAGTGTCAAAAGTACCTCTTGGTTTTGTGCTCCAAATATTTTGGGGAAGAGAATTTTTGTGATTTCTCTTTTCCCTTAATAACAATACGAGAAAATGCAGTGCACTACATGAAAAGAAATAAGCGTACAGGGAACTACATGAAAGTAAATATTGGCTTTTAAACGTTATATCGGAAGATGGAGCGCATAAAAGCATTCACTTTACCAGCAGGACACTGGAATATACTTCCGAGACAAAAAAAAACTGTGCTTAAGATAATAAAATATTTTTTACAAACTACAAAACGTTTAATGAACATTTTTGAAATACCATTCCTTTATACATTGGCATTCGGAGGCCCCCTGTCGTCTCCCTTAGCCTGCGCCACTGATTATATACATCTCTACTATTATAAAAGGAAGTGTTTGTTTGTTTCGCGGCCGCAAAATCATGACGATCTATGACACTTACAGCAATGAGATTTGGTACACAGGTAGTTCAATTTTTTTGCAATTTTTGGGTCGCGGGGAAATTTAAAATTCAGTCTAGAAGATTTTTAAATGAATTTAATAGTTTTATTCTCTACCTGGTTCTTCAAACGCGTTTCGTCCGGACGAATGAAGAACCCCCTTAAAATGAACTTTTTCTACCCACGTGACCTTCTTTTATATTTTCGGCAAGAGATTGTGACGTTACGTGAACTTTCTCTTTCCAAACAAAAAACAGATTGCCTATTCTGACCTACGCGTTAAAAAAAAAAAAAAACATGTAACATTTCCTGCCCCATTCCATTTCCGGGAATGTGAGTAAGAAATAAAAAACATATTGACCGTGATTGTTAAGTTTTTTCGTAAAATCGGAATCGCTAAAGATAGATTAAAAATTTCAACGGATTTGAAATCTGATTAAAATTTCACTTTAGATTGATACCTAAAAATATGATTTTCTTTAAATAAATAATTTTTAAATTGCATATATCTTCAACGGATTTGAAATCTGCGGAAAATTTTACACCAGATTTATTCTGGAAATCGCGAATTTAATACCGCACACCACGGGCACGGGCAACGCCGGGCTAGCCACGTAGTGGCTAGTACATCTCTATTCTTCATCATTATTTACACATTTTTAGGAAGATATTCGTTCAGTGAACTCCCCTAACGAAAGCAAAAATTTCTAACTAAAAACTAATTTTTCTACTCTTAATTTTAAACACATAATTTTTTAATATAATTTTGTTTCTACAATCTCTGATGGTTTAGATCATTTATTAAAGAGAAATTTTAAGAAAATGTCCAAGCAAGTTCACATTAACGAATTCAAGCTGTTTACATTTTCAAAAAACTCGTCTGTAAGCAGAAATTAAGAACTTTAATTAATTCAACACAAAAAATTAGAAGTTTATTCAGACTTTTACAAATCACAGTAACGGCCATAATCTAAAGATAACGAAGGGACATGTGGCGCTGTGGGAGAGACGACGCAATGGTTATTACCAGAATGTTCCACGAGCAATAATCTGAAACTTGCTCTATTTTCAGTTAGTAGCTTCAGAAGTTGTAGAAAATTGTATGGTGTTCTTGTTTAATCAACAGATATAATCATCGATTGCAGAAATGGAAGTCGAAAATGTGTCATTGCTATAATTTTAAAATACGGAAGATACTAGAATATCATCAAGCTGTTGGTTTTTAGTTGCTCATTGATATTGAGGCATATTTTGAAATGTTTCAAAGTTCGTCACGACTAAAACAGCTGCTTAAAACTCGACTATTGCCTAAAGTAAAGGAACATCAATTCAGATTTAGGCAATTCAAAACAGTTTCGACACTCTCAGAGGGTATAAATCTGGAAAAAAGGGCAAAGAAGCAACACAAAAAGCCAGGAGATGAAACATGAAAAAGGTTTTAGAATGAAAGAAAATAATGCACTTTTTGAGTAAAATAAAAGTTTTTCTGACGTTTTCGCATTCTGAAGTCACTTGAGCCTAGTTTATTAAAAATGCTGTTATCTCTCTTCCCTTCATTTCTTTCTTCCTCATTTACCTCCATAATACACACACACACATGGTTACCTCAAATTAAATCATAATAAATATTTATTGAAACTGTTCGAGACACATTGATGGACACTATCTGGTGTCTTAGAAAATTTATCTAGTGACTTTAACTTTTATAAAAAAAAGGGTAAAAATTTTCAAAATATAAGGTCTCTACAAATATGTTCACGTTCTAAACATAATAATGGTTACATAAATATAAAAGCAGCGAAAAAAAAAACTCATAGCAAAATTAAAAAATTGATGAAAAATTTAAAATGCAATTCCTTGAAAACTGATATTTAAAATATACCTATTTGAACGAAAATTAGAAATTTCTTTCAACAAAAGTGGAAATTTAGCATAAAAAAATGAGGTTCAATTGATTGATTCAAGTTATTTTTCAGTTTAAATATTTCTTTAGAAAGAAGTTTCTGAAACTACTCTCACTGGCACCATAAATATAAGTTACTAGCCACTGCGTGGCCAGTACGGCGTTGCCCGTGACAGTTCTTTTCGTGGGGTCAAGTGTGACCACTGCTCGCTAACACCTGGTGATTGCTACGAATTCCTATTTGGTTTGCTTCGCAAACCAACACCACGGGCAACGCCGTGATTGCCTCGTCATTGTCAAATGCGGCTAAATTCGAATTGCTATGAGATGCAATCGGCGTGACATCACAATCTGTTGCTAAAATATAAATATTCAATTGAAAAATTATTTATTAACAGCAAATCGAATGTGTAAGGTATCGATCTAATGTAAAATTATCCGCAGATTTCAAATCCGCTCACGCTTTGAAAATTTTCTTCTGTCTTTAACGATCGCTGAGATTATAGAAAACAACACTGAAGAACGCCAGTCATCATCTTTTTACACTCATTGCCATAAAAATTTGCTCACCAAGAAAAAGTCGTCAAAATAAAAGGAAATTTTACACATGTAAGTACTACTATGATATAAGTAAGTGGTTAGAAAATCAAAGAAAAAGGATTATTTATTACAGAAAAAAGTACAAATGAAGGGAAGTTTTAGTACTCTGTTGGACCCCTTCTAACGCGAATGCACGATGCGATACGAGCGGGCATTGAGGCATACAAGTTCCATATGATGTCCTGAGACATCTCGTTCCACAGTTGCTGTAAACGCGCCTCTAGTTCGACCAAATTCGTAAGGTGTCCAACTTGCCGTCCGAAATGATACCAGATTTGCTCGATTGGTGATAAATCTTGGGATCGAGCAGGCCAGGGAAGGGTGGTAATGTGGCGGAGGCAGTCTTGTGACATTCTTGCTGTGTGTGGCCGAGCATTGTCTTATTGAAAAAGGGCTCCTGGGAGCCCTGCCATGACTGGCATCACATGTGGCTGAAGGATGTCATGGACGTACTGCTGGGCTGTCACTGTGCCATGGATCAATATTAGGGGTGACCGTGTATCGTAAGTAATGGCACCCCATACCACATCACACCAGCTGTGGGAGCGGTGTGTCGTTGTAAAGCGAAGGCAGGATTGAGGCGTTCACCACGGGGCCTCCACACACGAACACGATCGTCATCACTGCTCGAATTGAATCTAGATTCGTCGCTGAAGACGATCTGGCTCCATTCCGTTGCAGTCCCATCCCGTCGTGCGCGACACCACTCTAAACTGAGGCGTCGGTGGGTGGGTGTCATTGGCAGCATACATAATGGGTGCCGCGATACCAGATGTCCTTCAGCCAGGCGCCTTGCGATGGTTCGGAAAGACACAGGGGCCCGTATTGAAGGTGCTGTCTGTGTCTGGGTAGCGGTCAATGAGGCAGTTGGCTCTACGCGTGCGTTTCGTATAATGTGACGGTTTTCTCGACCACTGGTCTGTCGAGGGCGTCCTGCGCCTGGTCGCCGTGTAAATGACGTCTTTTCTGTCCACTGGTCCCAACACCTCCACACAGTAAAATCAGAACGGCCTACTTGACGAGCTACTCGCCGAGCTGACCACCCAGCTTCCATCATCCCGATGATTCTTACCCTCTCGAAGTCTGACAGCTGCTAATATTGTCTTCGATCGCGGCGTAACGGCATGTCTATCTCAGCGTTTCCTTTGCAAAAGATTAAGTACACTCAAACAAGCTCTGCTTACCTGTTTTATACTTCAAGGAGAACGAAGTTCAACGCCCACTAGTGGCATTACGCAATGCGCAATCACGCTGCATTTCTAATCATTTGCATATCTGGCCGACATGTACCTTCATGCCAAGTTTCGTTACGATCCCACAATTATTTCTTGGTGAGCAAATTTGTATGGCAATGAGTGTATATGTTTTGTTTCACTTGAATCCGTTTCTTAGGATATCAAAATGAATGAATCTGATCTCATTAACCACGAAGGTCAAATTATTCGAGGTGGCGAAATTCGTATTGGAAAAAAATAGGTACAAAAGTTACAATTTAAAAATTATTTATTTAAAGAAAATTATATTTATAGGTATCGATCTATTGTAAAATTTTCCACAGATTTTAAATCCGTTGAAATTTTTACTCCATCTTAGATAGAAAAAGAGCTTCATAACTCCATTTAAAACTGTTTATTTGTTTTGTTTGCCCGCTGAAATCATTGCTCCGAAAATGAAACGGAAAAAATAAATTTAGAATATGTGATATCTTTATACTGTTGTCATTGAAAACAATAATAATTAAATTCCAATAAATTAATTTTAAAATGTTCTAGATTAAATTTTAAAATTCGGGCGCGGTACAAAAATCGCAAAATATTCGGACTACCTGAGTGCCAAATTTCATTATTGTAAGTGCCATAGATTCGTCAGGACACTGCGTACACATAAACCGACACTCAGAAACTGACTTTCATAATAGTAGAAATATTTCAATATGAAATCGGTTATTTTAATACTTTCTTCGAACAAAGTCTGTATGAGTTATTTAAATGACCTTTGAATTTTTACCCATACTTGACGGTGAAAGCCATGATTTCGCTTTAGTTTTTCAAGTAACGATAGTTAAATTGCGTGCACATATGAAGCATCAGGTAGTGGAAAGTTGTGGACAAAACCAGGTCCCCAATTTTTTTTTGTCCCAAGAGGAAAATAAATTAAATAAATTATTTTTTGGAAGCGTGCAAGTACCAGGTTTTATCTGACCTGGTCGGATATATTAATGTTCTGTCGAAAGAAAAAACTCGATCCTTTTTTACCAGTTTTTCCGAATAACTTTATATGACAACATAATGCGTATTACAACTTATTAGTTCAGTCAACAAACGCAACGAAACGCGGCTGAATTCTATGGTGCGTAGTGGAGAGCGTATGGATAAGGGAAGTCTCTTCAGTTTGTGCTAGGGGTGTAACTCTCAGAAAATAACCGGTTGTGGGTTAATCGGCTTTTATAAGTCAGGCTATAATTAAGGTTGTCAAAACATCTCTTTTAAAGAGAACGTGCCCTGGCGAGGATTCGTAAACTTAATCCAAAAGCATTATTCGTTCCTTGTACAAATCACTCTCTTAATCTGTGTGGAGTGCATTCTTTTGCAACTATTTCACAATGTGTAACTTTATTTGGGACCTCAGAAAGTCTTTTATTTTTTTTTGTATGTATTTTTTTTTTCAGTTTCACACAGATGGACGATCCTTGTAACTAATGTTGGAGGTACAATCAAGAGACTTTTAGATACAAAATGGAGTGCTCACTACGAAGCTGTAAGACCTGTATATGCTAATTTCAAGAAGATTGTTGATACCATAGAAGAACTTTATGATCCCACAGAAACTGTCGAAACCAGAGGGAAAACGAAAACGCTTTTTCCAGCTGTATGTGATTTTTCTTTTTTATGTTTTTTGTATTTCTGGAGTAGTTTAAGAAGAGTAAACCAAGCACACAATACCTACAGATTGCTGGGATAGGTTTTGAGAAGTGTATTATCAAAATGAGAAGTCTTAAGCTATTTCTGAAAGACAAAAAAAACGAGACTGTGGAGACAGCACAGCAGTTTGTTGCAATAAACACTTATGAAGAGATGGATATTCCTTTACTGAAAAGAAGAATCCTCAGAAAGAAGAAAATGATGGCTGGAGAAAAGGCTCAAGATGAACCACTGACATTGAATGAAGAATTGTAGAGATCAATGTTGGAGTTCATTGACAGGTTTTATCTAGAAATAGACACTCGCTATAAAGACATGGAAAATATATCAGCACTGTTTGCAGATCTCCAGCCCAAGAATCTGATTACAACTTCAGAAGACAAACTGCCACAGTTAATACAAAGCTTAGTCGTAAACTATGATGAACTTTCTGAAGATGATATCCTAAGAAAAATTCCACGACTAAGAAGACATCTACAAGCTGCCAAAATTTCAAAAGAAAATTCTCTGGAATGGTCTTTCAGATTCTGTATCAAATCTAACTGTAGCCTTCAGAATCTTACTAACGTTATGAGTTTCAATAGTATCGTGTGAGAGGAGTTTCTCAAAACTGAAATTAATCAAGAGTTATCTTAGGTCCACTATGAGTAAAACTCGGCTCTCTGCATTAGCTATCTTGTCAATTGAAAAAAAAAGTAGCTAGAGGAATTGATTTTGATGATGTCATTCAAAATTTGCAGAGAACAAAGTTAGGAAAATAAGTCTTTAAGTGCTCAGTGCAAAGAAATAAACCAAAAAAATAACACTTGTAATTGTTTATTATTGTTTCTTCTTTCGATAATTTCAATAGGGGGGGGGGGAAGAAATTTTCCGTACCGGGTACCACCTGATCCTGCTACGCTACTGGTGATACCCAAGCGATCATTTTCTGTATTCTATTTATCAAACCATTTTCATTATTCTATATATCAAAATATTTTTCTTTTCCTATCTTTTAACTTGAACTTTTTTCTTGTGTTTGGTGCTGCTTGGCCAAATATGGCGTTTGCGCCATGAAACTACAAAACAACCAACCGTTTAGGACTCCGGACATAAATGGGAACAAAGCCTGAGTAACATATGAATGGACATATACGTGTTTGATACCCCTTAGGAAAAGGAACTGCTAGATGAAGGAACTAATGAGTACAGTTTACGTTAACTCACCCATGAATCCATTTTATCATTACAGATTGGCTTAGAACTTTCTTTAACAGAACTAAATTTCAATTAATGATAAAGTCTAATCTGAAAGTAAGTAAGGTAGTTATTTAATTAAATTCGCACTGGAAACACAACTGGCAATAGGCGACGGTTCGGGATCAACCCCCGAAGGGAAAAATCCGAGGATAAACCAAGTAATTTTAAACCACAGTCAGGTGACTTTTCCAACCGGCCCGTGGAAACAACCAAAGATCAGTTCAAAGACAGTTTATTAAAAAAGACATTACAAGAATATAGGGCTTCTATAAACTTCAAAATCGATCCTGTAAAGACTTCTGCTAATACCGGATAGATGGCGCTCCTCTGTGAATGCCTAGAAACATTTTTGTTTAGAAAAGTAGTAGGGTAGTAGGTAAAAGTAGTAGAGGACAAACAAGAAGGCAACGGGTGTGTGTGTGAACACTCGTTTTAAAAAAACAAACTGAAATGAGTCGATTTTGATTTTTTCCTACATTTTATGTTGTGTTGTGTGACGTACCTGTTCTGTGACTGTGGTGTTTATTGAAAACAGCTTAAGCCACACGGAAGAGAGTATTCCTTTTGATGCTTTAGTGATTACTAGGGCAACTTTTTGCAACAAATGCAACCTTTTTTCACACGTTCTACGCTGCATGTAAAGTACTAAATCCAAAATTCCTCATACGTGTATTCTAAGTGAGTTATAACCGCAATATAAATGCAACTTTCTGCATAAATGCAACTTTTTGCATAAATGCAACTTTTTAAAATATAGCTTAAATTAATTAATATCAAATTACTATTTCATTTTTTGCTCTCTGAATCAACCCTTCGATCACGTGTGTCTGATCTTGCGAATGCCGAAGTATTGCGGATGAAACAAGTTCATGGAAAGAAGGTGTTCGTCCTAAGACGAAAGTGAAATAAATGGCAAGAAGTACTTTAACACATTGGTTGGCACTCTTGATAATCCAGAGGAAACTTGCGTAATCGACTGCAGAGTTTGCGAGGTGAGTGTCGAACATCAATATGTTGTTCGCCTTGTAGATGACGATTTAAAATCTCTGAATGCTGAGCGAAAGGATTTTGCGATTCTACTATCCGATACAGCACATTATATGACTGCGGCTGGCGCAGGTTTTCAATGTTAAAGAAATTATTGGCCAAGGATCGGCCATTCAACGTTCTTCTGTATTTCAGTATGTATTATAATACTGTTGCACACGACTAAAATTGTCAATATATTAAAAAAAATTTCATTTTTTACGAATAATTTATTTTATAATTTAGTGTATCAAAAATAAATGCAACTTTATTTCCATAAATGCAACTTTATTTCCATAAATGCAACTTTAGGGACTGATGAATGCAACTTTTCCCATTTTTACTGCAACAAAAACGTTGCCTTAGGGATTACACTTTTGAGCTAAACCAGTACAATCCCCAGATTTAATAGCCCTCCTTCCATTTAGGGGGCCGCGGTAACCAGGTTGAGATAGTAACGGATTAGCAACATTAATACATTCGCGACGCGTAGAGTAACAAAAAATCGACATTGCGCCCAGTTTTGACGGAAAATGTCTAAAGCTACGGTTTCCTAAGAAAGCGGAGCCGTTATCTAGCAGCCGTGATACGTCATGATGCCGCGAGCATAACTAGGCGGCCTTTAGTAACAAAGACCAGAGGTGTCAACTTAGACGGACAGAATACCGTGGAGAATTGGGCAATACAGACGGCTGTCGTGGTTTATTTTATTCGAGAAACAAAATAAAGTGGCGTTTTTATTCTCTAGTTCCAAGTTTCTAACTTCGGGATCGTTGAAGATAGAGTGAAAATTTCAACGGATATCAAAACAGCGTAAAATTCTACGCCAGATCGATACCAAAAACAGATTTATTATTCAATTATTTACCATTTGATCATTTAATTTTGTATTAAATAATTAGGATTGGATTGGATTGGATTTGGTTTTATGGCATTGAGTCCTCTTGGGACATATTATGCCAAACTCAAGATAAAAAACAGATATATAATATAATAATAGAATTAAATGAGTCAAGTCATAATAAAATGAATACTATTTTAATTATATGAGATGGATAAAACCAATGTCATGTAAAAAGCTAAAAATATTTGGATGAGGATTCTCTCCAACCATGTCTTCTAGAGTCAAGGTAAATGAATTAAAATATTTAAGACGTTGATAATTAAAATGAGAACATTCAATTAAAATGTGTTTTACTGTTAGTGGGCAAATGCAGTAATTACATATAGGATGATCTTCTCCGAGGAGGAGGTGTCTATGGGTGATCCGAGTATGTCCAATACGGAGGCGTGTTATAATTACCTGCTGCCTTCTTAAAGATAGCGATTTCCAGTCAGATATATTTCGTTTGATGGCGTGAAGTTTGTTCTCCGTTTCTTCATTCCATTCGTTCTGCCATTTTGTTTCTAAAAAATTGTAAATGAATGATTTCAAGTCGCGATAAGGAATGGTATGGTCAATGTCATTTGCGGCCGATTTGGCGGCTTTGTCGACAGCCTCATTTCCTGCTATCCCAACATGAGATGGAATCCAACAAAATATTAAGTTAAAATTCCTGGATGAAAGATGATAAATTATTTTTAATGACTCTAAAACAACGGGATGACTGGAATGATCAGGATTCTTCAATGACTGTAAAACACTTAATGAATCTGTAAAAACAATACATTTTTTATGAGAATGATCCGATATATATTCTAATGCTTTATATATGGCCATGATTTCAGAGGTAAAAACAGAACATGAAGAATGAAGTTTAAAACTTTGAACAGAATGATTAATAGTGAACGCAGCTCCAACATAGTTTGCCCTTTTAGACCCGTCCGTATAAATATGTATAAACTTAGAGTATTTTTCCATATGGTTTTGAAAGAGTTGGTTGTAAATAATATCAGAAGTATCTGCCTTATAAAAATCTTTGAAGGGGTTTTGAAATACAAAATCATGATTAAACCAAGGAGGAAAATAATACAGTTTTTTCTGGGTGACGACAAGTGAAGAAATTTCGGATCCGTTCAACAAATCCAGCATTCTCAAGTGGAATGTAGGGATGAAGGATGTTTTAGCTTGATAGAGGCGTATTAGATATGGACTGTGATGAATGGTATGCAATGGGTGATGAGGGATTGAGGAAATTCTAAAATAATATTCTAAGGACAACAAATGTCGCCTTAAGTCCAGAGAAGGTTCAAAATTGTCCACATATAAGCTGCTTACGGGTGAAGTCCTGAAGGCACCAGAACATAAACGCAAAGCTGTGTGGTGGACGGTGTTCAGAGTTTGAAGAGCAGATTTTCTTGCTGACCCATACACCACGCAGCCGTAATCTAATTTTGATCTTATTAGGGCTCTATATATTTTTAAAAGACAAGTACGATCAGATCCCCATGATAATTTCGATAAAACTCGTAATATGTTGAGGGCCTTTTCGCAACGTTTGCGTAGATTTAAAATATGCGGTTGAAAAGTCAACTTCTTGTCAAATATGATACCTAAAAATTTAAAATTGTCCACAACATTAATTAAAATATCTTTGAAGAATATTTCAGGGTCAAGATGAAGATTTCGTTTTCTGCAGAAATGAACGGATGCAGTTTTCGATGGTGAAAAACTGAAACCATTTTCATTTGTCCAATGTGTGATTTTATTGACTGCCTGTTGTAGTTGTCTCTCTATCAAACGAATGTCTTTAGCTGCGCATGAAATTTGAAGATCGTCAACGTAAATAAGACCTTTTACTGATGGAGGCAATTGAGAAACAATATTGTTAATTTTTAAAATAAATAAAGTAACACTTAAAACACTGCCCTGTGGCACTCCCTCCTCTTGAATAAAAATATCTGAGAAAATAGATCCAATTCTAACCTTAAAATATCTTTTCTCTAAAAATTTTTGTATAAAAATAGGCAGATTTCCTCTTATGTCATTATTAAAAATATCCCTTAAAATCCCATGTCTCCATGTTCGGTCATAAGCCTTTTCAATATCGAAAAAAATCGAGACGAGATGCTTATTTTGCACAAAAGCGTTACGTATTTCGGTCTCGAGAGCTACTAAGTTGTCAATAGTGGATCGACATTTTCTAAAACCACTTTGAAGTGGAGAGAGACATTTTTCTTTTTCTAAAATATAAATTAATCTCGCGTTGACCATCTTTTCCAAAATTTTGCATAGGCAGCTTGTCAGGGCTATTGGACGGTAGTTCGAAGGATTCCTGGAGTCTTTATTTGGTTTCAATATGGGAATTATATTAGCATACCTCCATGACTGCGGAAAAGTGTGCTCGGTCCAAATTCTGTTGTAAAATTTCAAGAGGTTATTTAGAGAACTATTTGATAAATGTTTAAGCATGATATAACTAATATTATCTGGCCCAGGAGTTGATTTGTGAACTAAGGATAAAGCCTTTGTCAATTCGGAAAAAGTAAAATCACAATTATATGATAATATACGGTTTGAACTGAAATTAACTTTATTCTTTTCAGATGCAATTTTAATCTTTTTAAAACTTTCAGAGTAGTTATTGGAGCTGGATATTTCGGAAAGGCATGAACCTATTGTGTTTGCTATGTCTTTGGGTGCCGATATTATTTGGTTATTATGTTCTAGAATAGGAATTTGTCTATTGGGGTAAACACCGGAAATTCTTTTGATTCTGTTCCATAATTGTTTGCTTGTGACTTTACTATTAATACTATTGACATAATTAATCCAAGAATCCCTTTTACAAAGTCGTTGTATTTTTCGAAATGCCGCTTTTGTTTTTTTATAAATTATATAGTTTTCTCTGGTTGGATATCTATTGAAGATATTCCAGGCCTTCCTTTGTTTTCGGTAAGCATCGCTACAATCGTTATTCCACCAAGGTTTCTTCTGTTTTTTAGGCGCAATAATAACTTTTTTAATGGAAGCGTCAGCACTAGCTATAATTATGTCTGTTATGTTATTAGTAACTGCATCGATGTCACCAGTTTCTACCGTGTTAGTAATATCTGCGAGGCTAGTAAAGAGTGGCCAGTTGGCAGTTTCGAATATATAGTTAGGTTGGCTGACAGAGTGAGGTTGGTATTGGCCTTCATATTTAAGCTTAATTGGATAATGGTCGCTATTGTAAAGGTAAGAATCCACCGAAAAAGTCCAAAATGGTAAAATTGAAGGAGTGCAAATTGCCAGATCTATTGAATGGTAAGTAAGTGAAGGTGAGTGAAAGTAAGTAGGTTGGCCGTTATTCATGATGCATAAATCATTGTCTGTTATTAATTTTTCGATCTGTTTGCCTCTACGATTAATGTCTGAACTGCCCCAGAGGATATGATGGCCATTTAGGTCACCAAGTATGATGAATGGTTGCGGAAGTTGATCTATTAAATTATTTAATTCAGAAGTGGCGACATGGGTGTTAGGAGGTAAATATAAATTACATATTGTAATTAGAATATTTACATGAAGTCTTACCGCAATAGCTTGGAGATTTGTTGTAAGGTTAATTTGGGTGACTGGAAAGTCATGGGAGGTAAGCAATGCAACACCTCCACATGCTCTTTGCCCAACATCGTAATCTTTTCTGAATACAGTGAAATATCGAATGTTGGTTGTATCATTGTTTTTCAGATATGTTTCCTGGAGGGCGATTGCAGCTGGCTTATGTTTGTTTATGATGTCTTTTACATCATCACATCTGTTACGAAAACCCCGGCAGTTCCAGGAAAGAAAGGAAGCCATAAAAATAAAGTAGAAAAGAAAAGGAAAAACTACTTGTGGTTTCTCGTCCTAGGACGATGTTTGTCTTGCCGAGGATCCTTCTTCGGCTTCAGTGGCGAAGACTCCAAGTCCTCATCTTCTACAGATGAAATATCGCTTTCTGAGTTATACAGATTAATGAGGTCACTGGTAGAAGGATTAGTTTTAAAGTTTCTGGATGAAACGTCGGGCTGAAGAGGGGTTTGAGAAGAACTTTTTGAAATTTTAATGTTATTTTGTTCAGATGATATGGCTCTTTTTAAAGAAGTATTTTTAGGTCGATTTGGTTGGTTTATGATTTTTGTATTCGATGAGGTTGTAGCTGATGCTTTAGAAAAAGAAGGCGTTATAGGTTGGTTCAATGAAGTTTTGTGTTGGTCAGATGGCTTAAACATAGTTACATCGGTTTGAGTTCCGTTGGTTTTGAAGGTCTTTTTAAGTATTGAAGAGTAAGATAATCCAGGTTTCGGGGTGCGATCATTAACTATTTTTCGGGCCTCCGGAAATGAAATATTTTGTTGAACTTTAATTGTTTGTATTTCTTTTTCGGTTATAAATTTAGGGCAAGACCTGGCAAAAGCTGGATGGTCACCTTTGCAGTTGACACAGCAAAGGGACGATGTAGTACAGACATCGGTCTTGTGGTCTGTACCACAGCATTTTGCGCAAGTCTCTGTTCCACGGCAAGCGATGAAAGAATGGCCGAATCTTTGGCATTTAAAGCAACGGACAGGATTTGGTATGAAAGGTCTTACTGGGCAGTTAATGTAGGCTATTTTAACGTGTTTTGGTATGCTTGGTGTATTGAAAGTTAATATTAAGTGTTTAGTTGGGATTTTTTGACCATTTTTTGTAATTGTTATTCTTTTGACGTTAATAACATATTGTTCGGATAGGGATTCTAAGATGTCCTGTTCTGTATCATAAACTAAATCTGATTCAGATATAACACCTCTCGATGAATTCAAAGTTCTGTGGGGTGTAACATTAACTTCTATTGGACCGATGGATTTTATTTTTTGTATGTTTATAGCTTGTGCTCTATTTGATACTTCAACGAGTATATCTCCTGCTAGTGTTTTTTTTATGTTCTTCGTCTCTCCAACCATGCCTAATATTGTTTTATGTAGTAAAATTGCCGATATGTTTTTTAGATTTCCTTGATTACTTTTTATAATAAAAATTTTTTGTTCCGGTAAATTATTTTCATTTTTTTTGTTACACATTTGCTCCACTGAAGGAGAAGTTGGTTTTTGGTTTTCCATGTTAGAAAAAGAGGTGTTCAGTCCCCGGCGGCACCACCCACCATGGAGTCCAACGAGGGGATACAGGTTCCTGCACCGGTGCTAGCCAGGGACTATACGAACCCAACTCACCTCTATGACTGCCCTAAGGAGCTAGTTGGTGAGCGGGTCCTTAGCCCAAGCAGGGAATACCCACCAGCCGATTAATGTACTGGGACCAAAGTACACTTCCTGTTTGTTCGAAGCAGGAGCCGAAGCAATGTATTGGGGCGTTATGTTGTCCCTCAATCACCAGGATCACCTTTTCCCAAGACACAGGTCTCCACGCACGGCAAACACGTGGGTGATATAATCCCCAAGAGGAGCTGAAAGCACAGACTGGCGAAAAGCTTCTCAAGGGGAGCCCTCACCTCCGGAGAGGCAACCACAACGAGGGAGGAAGAAAAAGCAAATAGCAGAAGGGTAGAGGAGGAGAAGAACGAAAGGGAGGGAAGATCACTCAGGTACCCCGGGGTTGTGAAGCCCGTACAAACCTAAAGAAGGAATGCCCCTGGGGGCGTATTAAATAATTAATTATTTATTTAAAGAAAACCACATTTAAGGTATCGATCTGGTGTAAAATTTTCCGCAGATTTCAAATCCGTTGAAATTTTTAATCTATCTTTAACGATCCCGATTTTACAAAAAACGAACTAAACAATGCCAGTCAAAAATTTTGTTTGTTTTGCTTCCCTCTGCTCGAATTGTTTGGCGCAGGAAATGAAATGTTGCCGCTACAAGAGAAAAAACGTTCCCCAACTGTTTGAGACCCCTATGACGATCGTCAAGCATATGGCGACTCCGCTAATTTTTGTTACGCTCATAAACAACGTTCTCTAGGAAACCAACGCCATCTGTTTGTATAAACAACGTTTTAGTGACGCATCCACAGCTACATTACGAATGCTAGATAACGGCTCCGTTTTCTTAGGAAACTGTAGCTTTACAAGAAGAATTAGTACGGCGGAACGATTGTTACGATCTTATGATTACCAGACTTTTGTTAAAACTTTTGTAATTTAACAGATCTAGCAAATCTAACTATATCATCGGATAGAGTAAAGAACAAAGACCTAAAATAACAGTCTGTTCGTGTCTGATGACGTCATAATCACAAACAAGATGGCCGTCAAGTTGAGTGCACTGAAATTAATATAGCTGTGTTTCCCGACGTGTGAACAGATCAAGCGTGGTGTTATTTTGTAGCTGTTTAGTTACAAAATAAGAATAAATAGTAACAGTAAATATATCCGACAATTTGGAATAAGCATAAGGAATCAAAGTGAGAAAAGTTTGTAAAATTTCATTATTCTTTCAGAAATGTCCAAATATTTCACCAAAAAAGAAGTAAAAAGAGTATAGAAAACCAAAGAGAAAGATCTGGGGAATCCAAAAAGGTAAGCGGACGTAACGCAGTGGCTCAAAGATAGCGCGCTGTCGGTCGCCGAGTTGGTTATTGTTCATATCATTGCTCAGTCTTTAATAAAAGTTTGCACATCGACAGACATTCTGAATCAATGAAATCTAACAAATGTGTACATTCAATTCATTTCTTTATTCCAATCAACCCAGCCGACCAACCGGTAAAGTGGTTAAAGTGTCATTGCATGGATGTTTGTAAGCGTATGGTGTGGAGGCGGCTGGCGCACCTTAAATCTGTCGAGGCCAAAAGTCCTCACGTTGGGTTTGTGTGGAAGTTTTGAGGGTGGGGTGCTAGTTCAGATGTTGTATTGTCATCTGACAGTGGTTCAAAATTACCTGGCCTTACACCGAATGGCTTAGGCTGGGACGTTGGTAACTAGTTGAATTCCAATCAACCCACCTAGTCCACAGCTGCAGCCCTATAGCGGTGCAAGCAGTGTTGGGGGGCGCCAAAATCAAATACTGCACAGAGAAAACTATATCTGTTTGTACATTCAAATGGTGTAATTTTTACTATTGTTGTTGTCGTGGGGGCCATATATGGTCCAATTGGGGGTGCCATTGCCCCGGAGGACTGGACTTCTGCATACATGACACATCCGTTTTACAAGAAGGTCCCTTTCACACATCCATTCACTCACACATATCGTAATTTAGATCCCAATCAGATGTCGATAACCCCCTGATCAGGTACCCCCAGAGGTATTGATTTGGTATGGGAACATGGGGGACTTTGTGACCACGACCTATTTAACGTGCCCCAGCCACCATTAGCGAACACGATGGTCTTTAGCCAGGTCTAAGCGCCGATCTCGCAACCATCAGAATTGCAGGTTCCGCTGAGGACAGAACCCACAACCCTTCTGATGTGAGCCCGACGCTCTACTGACTGAGCTACCGCGGCTCGTAATTTTTACTAAACATCAATAGTAAACATTACTAAACTACACACTAAACGATATTGCACAAAGTATACATTATTTCGACCTAAACAGAAATTAGCCAGTGCTAAATCGAGAAAGGTTCCCATATATAGTATGTTGAATTTTTTTATGTAATTGAGAGAGAGAGATCAGTGTTTAATAAAAAACTATTTATCGAATAAAGTTTTTTTTTCCACCAAAACACTTATAATTCCTACTAATAAACAAAATGTAGCCTATATGTCGCTTAATTTATCGGTTAACCGACTGCATAGGTGTTTTGAAATTTATGGTGTGGGTTGCGCAACTAGGAGATCTCGCACCAACTATAAAATGTTCTAGGACCGTCACTGCTAGTCCATATTAGACAATCCAAGACCTTTTCCGACAAAATATGACACTAGTGCAGGGTGCATTAGCTCCGGGATTTTTTAAGGTCAGATCTGAAATCAACCAAAACAGTTAAAAGCAGCTAAATTTGTTCACGTTATAAGAAACCTTGTAGACCAGTGTTATCAAACAGTGACAAAATGCATTGAAATCGTATTATTGCACAAAATTACTTATTTTCTTCTTAAGCACTCCCCTTTATTTCTTTTGAAATCTGCAGTGATTGAAACATTTCACTTCCAAAGAGGAAATGGAAACCCTTTAACACATTTTTTGATTCCTGTTTTTCCTTGTTAAACACCGACTGCTTTTTTCGATGGAATCAATTTCTAGTTTTCAATTACTCTCTGGTAATGTTCTTGTGATGGAATAGTGAGTAGAGAAAAACTAGACAGAACTGAATTTTTAATTTGGATCCAGCTCTTAACTTATTGGTTTTCAAGACACTAACCTCCTTATTGATCGTAAGGAAGAAAGCGAGAAGAGCTTTTTTACTTAACGGAGCATGTTATCAATTCTTTATATACCTTAACTGAAGATAGAAGAGCTCACACGGAGGAGCTTTGGGTTATTGGGCATCTCATTATGAACCTATCGTTGGGAAATATGAAATGCTTCGCAGGTGCTCTACTGTAAAAGTGCGGTGAAAAAATAAGAGAATATTAGAAATGCTGTGAATCTTGTGGGGATAAACAGATTATTTTGAAAAGGCGTCAAAATTTGAGTTATATTCTGTGCATTTTACTGGCAGATTTTAATGTGCTTGTGAAATACCAATTATCGGATTTGTCAAAATACGTTCAGTAAAGGACGAGAAATTTTACTCCAAAAGATTATATTTTTAAATAAATAAAATAATATGGAATGCGACATCAATTTAGTCTTATAAAGGAGTTATTTATTTCAAAGCTAAAGCTGGCGTTAATATAGTGACGTTCCATGTAAATCAATTAATTTACACTTCATTTTAACAAAGAAAAATTATTGAAGTTGTAGACTTTTCATGGTGGTTTCAATATTGTCAATAGGATGGGTAGAATACAATGGTACGTAAATGTTACTTTTTTTCTACAATCTTCCACAGCAAAAGACGCGATACTCAGAAATCTCTAGATCTACTGTACCGTTTATTTTAAGTACTTTTAGCGATGCGTGCGTTCATAATTATCTTTAACAAGACTTGTTATTTAACAATGAAAATTTTTTCATAGTTTTACTCCCTGAAAACATTTTTTGATAAGTTTAATACAAGGTCTGTCCTAAAAGTAATGAGAAAATTTTTTCTTCGCATTTCTGGCACATCCACAAGGAAAACCGGTGACTCAGAAATGTGGATTGGAATATCAGTGACTTATTCCAACGGTCGTCCAACTCTAACTTCTAATTCCAACTCCTAATTCACAGTGCATGCCCAGTGGCCTAACAGTGAGTCGTAGTGAGCGTAGTTCGTTACGCTGAAGATGCAGCGATCTATTGAACAACGCTATGCAATAAAGTTGCGTTAAACTCGGTAAAAGTGGTAATGAAACCTTACAAAGATGAAGTTTTGTCACAATCGCATGTCTGCAAGCGGAAAAGCTCGGAGTGGCACACTCCAAACTCACCTCGACCAAAGAAGGCTCGGATGTGCAAATCACATGTGAAAACACTACTGATCGTGTTTTTTACTCTAAAGGAGTAGTCCATAGCGAATTCGTACCACCTGGGCAGACAGTGAATTCACTTTTACTTGGAAGTTATCAACGCTTGAAGAAAAGGGTAAACCGCGTCCGCCCAGATATTGCTGGCAGCTGGATCGTCTACCACGACAACGCTCGGCCCACACGGCATTGGTTGTGACTGAATATCTAACCCAAGAACACATCCCTCTGCTTCCTCATCCACCATACAGTCCCGACCTGGCCCCCTGTGACTTTTTTTTGTTTTCACTTCTTAGGAAGGACTTGAAATGACGTCATTTTGACACACTCCAAGATGTTTGAGGAGCCGTAACCACGAGGTTTCGCGGCATCTCACAAAATGAGCTCGAACAATGTTACAATCACTGGCAGCAACGCTGGACTCGTTGTATTGTCCGCCCAAGGCGCATGCTTGAAATCGAAGATTATTAAGTATTTTTCTTTGTAAGAACGATTAGTTATTTTATGTGATTTTTTCTCATTACTTTTGGGACAGACCTTGTACAAAACTCCATACAAAAGATTAGTCGACAAATGTTATAATAATGTAAAATACATTTACTTTGATTTTCCAACATGTGAAACCTACAGATGGAGGACAAAATAATACGAACACCTGTGAAAAAGCATGACGTATTTCACACCTGCAGTACAGCCGCGCCACCTGCAACATAAGTCTGCCACCTAGTGGGCGTGAATAGGAAGGTATCAGTTTCTCAACAGCAGTCACCTGCGTTGCATGCGTCTATCGAACTGTCTGTGATAAGTTGAAATGTCAGACCTGTCAGAGTTCAAAAGAGGAATGATTGTTGGAGCTCGTTTAGGTGGAGCATCGGTTACGGAAACAGCAAACCTTTTGGGGTTTGCACGGAGTACGATAACAGCCGTTATGACAGCGTTCACGAAAGAGGGTAAGACGACGTCTTCAAAGCACAACAGTGGCCGAGAGTCAAAGCTTGCTGATAGGGATAGACGGGTCTTGAAGCGCATAGTAGCCCGAAAGCACAAGCAATCGTTATCCGAGATAACATCCAAAATGAACAGTCATCTCCAGGACCCCGTTTCAACAAAAACTGTCAAAAGGGAACTTCATGCTGCGAACATTTATGGCAGAGTGGCCATTCGTAAATCCTTGGTGACAGCACCTAATGCTTTCAAGCGACTGCAGAGATCACAAAAACTGGTCCCCACAGCAGTGGCAACAGGTAATATGGTCAGATGAATCGTCATTCACCCTATTTCAGACGACCGGACGCATTTATGCCTGGGGAAAGCCCAGAGAAGCGTTTAATCCTGAATGCCTCTTGCCGACTGTGGAACATGGGGATGGCTCCATTATGGTATGGGGTACGATATCTTGGCGCGGTCTTGGTCCACTTGTTATTCTGCATGGGAGGATCACATCCAATCACTATCTAAGCATTCTAGGGGATCATGTCCATCCTTTTGTCCAGACAGTATTCCCTGGAGAGCGACCGCTTTTTCAAGACGACAACGCCCCTATCCACACTGCTAAGTGTGTTTAAGAATGGTTCGAAGAGCATGACGATGAAGTTGAACATCTCGCCTGGCCCCCTCAGTCTCCGGACTTGAATATTATTGAACATTTATGGGAATATTTGGAGTCGAAACTTCGTTCCCGAATTCCACCTCCATCTAGACTTTCGTTCTGCAGGAGGAATGGCTTAATATTCCTTTAAATATTGTCCATGACCTTTATGCATCTATCCCATGTCGCATTAAATCTGTACTTCAGTTAAAGGGTGGTCCAACCAGCTATTAATAAAGATTTTCCATTATTTCACAGGTGTTCGTATTATTTTGTCCTCCGCCTGTATTTCTTTAGCTCACACAATATTTCTGTGCAACTTAGTATTCCACACAATGCTTTAACACTGCCAGTCCTTGGATTGTAACCCCCTTATGGGCACACCTTCTTTAGGTGTGTACGGGCCTCACTTCTATTCTTTTCCCATGGAGTTAACTGCCTATGGTCAACAGAGACAGAAAGAGAGATCCCTGGATGCTAAATCGCGATCTTTCTGTGCTTTCTTTTCCCTTCTTTTCACAATTAATTGACATTGTCTTGTGTTTGGTGCAGCTTGGCCAAATACGGCAATAGCTCCATGAAACTCAAAGCAACCAACTTTGTAACACAGAAAGAAGTGTATGTAGGTGTATTTGACTCCAAATCAAAATGACGCAGGTTGACCTTTTGACTACGGCTATAGATATAACTGAAGCGATTCTTATAACTTTCAATGTACAACTGCTGTACCGGCCCACAGTGGAGTATTTGTGGCAAAACCCTGGCCAAAAATATTTTTCAAGTGTTTTAAATCATTGCTGTTGACTTTTGACTTTGTAATAGTATATATATATATATATATAAAAAAAAAAAATACTAATAAAAAATTATCTCTATAAATCAATCTTTATATAATCTTATATATTAGGGTGGAGTGAAAAACACGAATTTCGGAAATTGAAAACGCCTATGGTGGGAATAGTTGGGGCCTACCATGCTTATTAATAATACAAAAAATGAGCTCAATCAATTAATATCTTCAGGTACCAAAATCACTTCGAAATTTCGAAAATTTGCCAATTTCTTCATAAAAACAATAATAACGCATTTAAAAAAATTTAATGTATCTTATTTAAAGCCATGGATGGGTGAAATGAACTTCCCTGCTTGTAAAAAAAAGTGTTACAACTCACATTATCCCGGAAATTTAAAAATTCCCCCTTTTTTTAGAGCGCTATATCACGTACGTCTCCACTCCTCTCAATCGACTCATCATTGCGTTACTCGCTACTAGTGTGCACGGACGCTTCCCTTTCTTCGCTTGTTTATAAGGGGTAAATAACTCGTATTTCACCACATAGAGTGGAGGTGTCTGGGTTTCTTTAAATACCAGTCCACTTTTTTTGTTAATATCTAGTAGGTGTATGCTTTCGTTTCTTGATGCGTATTTTACTGTTTATTTTTAATTATTTTAGATATTTTTTACATAGAATTTTAATCTTTAAGTTCAGTTTTGTTTGGGTTTGCTTTGTTTTGTTTGTTAAGGATACACGGTTCTGTGAATTAGTCGAAATGCCTAGGACACGATCAGTAGATGTATGTCCCGTGTTTGGAATGGCTGAAATAATGAAGCCTAACATGCTTCCAACATATGCAGATGTTATGAAGTATTATCTTTACATACAGAAATATTATAAAAGAGATTCTAGTATGTAGTTGATGTATGTTCAATTTTAATTAAAGAGCTTAAAGGATTATGGGGGAAAAGTTCGATTCCAACTGTAACAAACCAACAAATAATATATATGCTGAAAAAATACCATAAAGCATACAGAAATATTAAGAAACTATTAAAAAATACTGGCAAACTATATTTTTCGAAAAAGGTTGTGTCCTTCAGGGAATCAGCAGAAAAAATCTATTTGAAAATAACATATGTAAATGTAAGAACTTTCTCAGTTGTACTTTCAAAATGAAAGTACCAATTGCTGAAAGAGCTTTTTTAACAGATCAAAGGACATTTCAAAAAATGATCATTGGAAATATTGACATTAAAACCAGCAGAATGATTGAAGAAAAGATTGCAGCGCAAAGAAAGATAAGCCTAAACGTTCAGTTCAAAGATTGTAAAGGAAAACAATCCAAAGTACTCTCGCCCTCTATTATGGGAGCTACTTTGAGTTTTAATTTGCTTAAGAATTCTAATGACACTATAAACACAGTCATTGATAATAATTCTTTTTCAACTTCACAAACAAAAACTAAACTTCTAAATGTAGCTCAGGCTTGTGACAGAACTGGTGTTTCCGATAGATCGGCAGCAATTCTAATAAATGCAACTTTGAAAGATATGGGAAAAATTTCCAAGGATGATTCTTCAAACATAGTTGATGGTAGTAAAATTAGAAGAGAAAGGACAAAGACCCGCAGCTATATGAAAAGGAAAAATGAGGAAACTACCTTTTTATCAGAATATGGAATATACTTTGATGAGCGAAAGGATTAAACTTTAGTAATGATTAAAGAAAGAGAAAGGATTTCTAGAAAGACGGTAACAGAAGAACATATCGTTCTAATACTAGAACCAGGATAAAAATATATGGGACATGTCACTCCTACAACTGGCTCTTCTCAAAATATTAAAACAAGCATTTTAACTTTTTTGGAGAAAAATATCGATTTTTCTAAGATGCAAGTGGTTGGTTGTGATGGTACATTGGTAAATACATGTTTGAAAAATGGAGTCATTCGACATATCGAGCTCTTATTAGGACGTCCTGAGCATTGGTTTATTTGTTTATTACATACAAAAGAGCTATCCAGCTACCTTTACGTCATTTGTTGTAACATTTAGAAGGGAAAACCACAGGACCAAAAGGATCCAGCGGAGAAATTGGAAAAATGTTAGAATCTTGTGAAAAATTGCCTTTAACAAACTTTGAAAGATAGAAGTAACTTTGCCAGATATTGTCCTAGAGGATCTTAACACTGATCAACGGTACCTTTAAGAAATGTGCACAGGGATATCAAATAAATATATTCCATTAAGCTTGTCACAAAAAGATCCAGGAAAATTGAATCATTCCAGATGGTTGACGACGACAAAAATAATTTTAAGGTTATATGTTTCAACAGAAGAACCAACCCATAACTCGAAAATATTAACATAGTATGTTGTGAAGATACACTCATAGGCGTGATTTAAAATTAAAAATCAGTCTTCATGTTGGTACGGGAGTCTTCAATTTTACCATATTTTAAATAAATCGAGATTTTTGCCTGATGATTTAAAAATTGTAGTAGATATAACTTTGCAAAGAAATGCTTATTATGCCCATCCATAAAATATTATTTTGGCAATGTTAGCTGATGATCGAAAACACGTCAGAGAATTGAACCTTAGAAGAATTTAAAATTGAGACAAAAAAATAAAGTTGAAAAGAATATTCGAGAGATTAAAATTCCCAAGTTGAACTTCGAAGCAGAAGATTACATAAATCTAATTGAATGGCAATCAGATTCCTTTACAGATCCACCACTTACAGTATCTCTTTCTGATGATCAACTCAAGTCTATGATTCTAGACGTTCCAACCAATCGTAACATGTTTAGCTTTCTATGCCATTCACAAGCAGTAGAACGTTGCGTTAAATTAGTAACTGAAGCATATAGTACAGTATGTGGTACAAAGGCACGAGATGGATTTATTCGGTCAAGAATTTCTTCTAGACTTGCTTTACCCAGATTTGAAACCAAAAGCCAATATCAACCACTTTTAAGCTAAACGACTTGGCAGTAACTTCAACTTAATTTTTTAGGGTAAGCTAGCAACTTAAATTGAAATTTTTAGTGGGGGGGGGGTGAAACTCGATATGCAGCCACCTCCTCGTGCTGAGTTCTGGGTTGTTTTCATAATGCAAAAAACAGCGAAGATCTGCAAGGGGAAGCGCCCGTTAAACGCGTGGCCGCAATGATCAGTCTATTGAGAGGAGTGGAGACGCGCGTGATGGTGCTCTAAAAAAAAGAGGAATTTTTTTTTTTCCGGGATAATGTTAGGTGTAAAACTATTTTTTTTACACACAGGGAAGTTCATTTCACCCACCCATGGCTTTAAATAAGATGTATTAAATATTTTTTTAATGCGTTATTATTATTTTTGTGAAAAAATTGGAAAATTTCGAAATTTTAAAGTGATTTTGGCACCTGAAGATATTAATTGATTTAGCTCATATTTTGTATTATTAATAAGCATGGTAGGCCTCAACTATTCCCACCATAGGCGTTTTCAATTTCCGAAATTCGTGTTTTTCGCTCCACCCTAATATATATATATATATATAATTTGCAACTTAGAGCAACGCTGCAACGAACGAACAACACCTTATTTGGAGCACTGCAACCCGTGCCGACTTGCATGGAAACATGTTCGTACAAGTTGCGTTCCAGGTGCCGCGCGTGCGCCGTGCTTGCTGTGTCAGTAAAGGCGGTTTTTCCTAGCAGAATGGTTCCAAAGCAGTCAAATGCGTCATACGCCACGTACTTCCACCAGAATTTAGTTCAAATAACCGATCACGAGACGGATTGTTAGAGTTAATGCGCTTCTTTGGAAAACATAAACACGCAGCGTTGCTCTAAGTTGCAAATTAATGTTGGAGCGGTAATTGGTAATTTGTAATTAACGTCGTACTAGAGCAACACAAAGGGCTATTGACAACGGTCCGGGATTAATCACTTAAGGGAAAGATCCGAGGACAACATCTCGTAATTATGAACCACGGTCAGATGACGAAGCAACACCTGAGCTGGCACTCCACTCTCCGAACTTTCAAACCAACCCAACATGAGGACTTTCGGCCACGACAGATTTAAGGTGCACCAGCCGCCTGTACACCATACGCTTACAAACATGCATGCTCGGACCCGGATTCGAACCAGGAACCTTCCTATCTAGAAGCTAACACCTTAACCACTATACCGGTAGAGGAATTCGAGACGTTGGACTTGAATCTCTTCACGCGGCACTTCTACCTGACACTTGAAAAACCGGGCTTTACTCTCGGCTTGTTGGGTAATAACGCGCATTGTTTTATATTTCGAAGATGTCAATGGAACTGAGAAGCAGTAAAAAAAAGCATTTTCTTGGTTGGTGAGGTGAGTCATTGAGAAAGGTTCGAGCGGAATCCATAAAATCCGATTATCAGAATAACGTGCCCGAAGTAGTTACCGTCCATTACGATTGAAAATTGTTACCAGTCCTGGATGTGAGAAGTTCCAAAGAAGAACGCCTGTCGATTCTTATTTCATTTAGAGAGAAGGAGCAACTTCTTGCAGTATCAAAAGTGGACAGCTCTTCCAGCAAAGATAAAGCAGTTTCAAACGCACTTAAAGAATGGAACCTCAATGATAAAGTACAAATAATGTGCTGTGATACGACATTATACACTGCTGGCCACCCAAATTGCAACACCAAGAAAAACAAGAGATATCATAAAAAAATTTATTTTGTAGATAACATGTTGACCAAGTATCAAATGATTAAATTTATAGACTTCTGTGAAGTGTGGTTCCTGCCAAAATCCGTAGCCAGAAAAGCCGCCATTGTTTGAGATCATCGCTGCCACACGCCTCGGCATTGATTCAAAGAGACTTTGGATGTATTCTTGGGGCACAGCAGACCAAGCAGCTTCCACACGTTGCCAAAGTTGATCTGTTGTGGCAGCTGGGGATGTAATCTGGGTCAATCGTTGAGCAACCATGGACTACATGTTTTCTATCGGCGAAAGATCCGGAGAGCGAGCTGGCCAGAGAAGCAATTCAATCTGGCGATTGACGAAGAATCCTTGAATAATGCGTGCCACGTTTGGTCGCGCATTATCCTGTTGAAATATGACTGTGGGCAAGCCCTGAAGGTAAGGAAGGACAACTGGCTCCAACACCTCGGACATGTAGCGCTGGCCGTTTAAAGTACCGGCAATGCGTACCAGAGGAGTGCGAGAGTGATATCCAATACCACCCCATACCATAATACCCGGTGCAGGACCAGTGTGGCGGTGCATAACGCAGCTGTTCAGCATCCTCTCTCCACGGTGTCTCCAGACTCGAATCCGACCATCGTGGTGTTGCAGACAGAAGCGTGACTCGTCAGTAAAGACAATTTCATTCCATTCTGCCGTCCACATCCTTCTTTCATCGCACCATTGGCGGCGGAGATGTCTGTGATTCTGCGTCAACGGTAGACGAAGCAATGGACGTCTTGCGGACAGACCACTCCGCTGTAAACGGCGTCGAATGGTACGCGCAGACAGACTGAATGTGCTGTGCTATGGTTCGTGATGTGGCTGAGCGATCCGTCACTGCCATACGCACAATATGTCTGTCATCACGTGAAGTGGTGCACTGAGGTGGATGTGATCGAACGCGCCGGTCCGTCGTACCCTCCCGCATCCAACGATCACATATCCGCAATACAGTTGTTTGGTTTCGTCCAACACGACTACCGATTTCCCTGAAAGATAATCCACAATCTCGGTAGGCCACTATCCTTCTTCTGTCGAACTCGGATACTTGATCAAACGATGATCGCTGTTTTCTACGAGGCATAATTGATCGTTTTTTTGAAAAAACTACAAGAAAAATACAATTGCCGTACTTGAAATCGTCGAAATCTCCAAGCCTTAAATAGCGCTTTGAAGTGGCGCCACAGGCGCGCGTGATGTACGTCTGCGCTGAAATTCTAATCATTTGCATATCTCACCTCCGCTAATGCATGTTGTAAATTTCATATTATTTGCATGCTTCCTTCAGGGTGTTGCATTTACGGTGGCCAGCAGTGTATAATACAGACCGCTTGAATGGAGTTTGTGAGCTTTTAGAACATGATCTAAAAAGATTATTGTTACTCTTTGCTTGCATTCATCATGTTTATGAACTGGTTCTGAAAAGTGTATTTGAAACAAAGATCTACCAAGTCGCAAGCAGTCCCGATATTCCACTGATCAAAAAGTTCAGAGACAACTGGAAAAACATTAATCCTAATGCTATCGAAACATGCTCAGATTTTGCCAAACAGCATCTTTTTGACACGACCATTAACGGATTGGTGACGTTTTTTAACCATGAACTGCCAAAATCCATTATACGTGACAATTATCGGGAACTGATCGAACTATCTGTTATTTTCTTGAGAGGAGATAACGAGAGTAAAATTAACATCAGACCTCCTGGCGCAATGCATCCAGAACGATGGATGGCAAAAGCTATTTTCTCTAAAAAAATATGTTTGCTGCAGTCTCAGTTCAAAATAAGCGTTGAGGACAAACGAGCTTAGCAAGATGTTAGTTTATTCACTCTGGCAGTTTATGTGATGCCCTGGCTTGGATGCAGTTTGGCGGTGAAGGCGGCAAATCAAGATTTGCGTTTCTTAAAGACGTTAAAAGAGTATGAAACAGTTGACAAATTGATTTCCAAAGGGGCCCTGAGCAAGTTCATTTAACACCAGTGGTATTTATCAGAGGAAATAACCATATTACCACTCTTTGATGCGATTGTATATAAACAAACCAAGGCGAATATTGTAGCGAACTTACTAAGAGAAAGTTAATATGCTTTTGGGAAGATATATGTTCGATCGAAGGAAGAGATGTCTGTATCTTTATACGATGAGAGTTTCAATTGATCTATTATTTTAAATTCTGTTAATTTTCTTGTGATACTAATTTTTCTTATTGTTTTATAGAAATCATTGAGTGATTTCGTATCCATCAAGAGCAAAATTTGTTTTCGCGATTAAAAGTTGACAGCAGCTTCCTCCAAGAAAACGTATCTGTGTGGGAAGAAAATGCAGCCTTTGTGGAAGCTAAAAATATGAATTTTAGCTTAAAAGCAGTAAATGACACAGCTGAAAGAGCTGTTAAGCTAATGCAAAGCCTTCCATGGTTTACTTACCGCAGAAGAAGAACAGAAACAGTTCTTATTACGCTGTGTGCAAGAACATATTAAGATGTATCCAGACTGTAAAAAAGAGACCTTAAAATGAAAGTATCCTGAATAATTATGTGTAACTTTATCTTTTAATAATTAAAGGCATTACTTAAATTTGTCTTTTAATCAATATTTACCTATGATATATGCATAGTTGCGATGACCTAGCTACGTATTAAGATCTGTTCAAAAACGTCTATTTCCATAAACTTTGGGGCCCTGTCGGCACGGGTTAACATTAACGTAGGAAGTTGAAATTTCATATTTATGTAAGGCTTAGTATATTAAAAATAATGAGAGGGTATGCGTTTTGATAGCTACAAAACAAATTTTTCACCCATATAAGGGACACCCTAATATATATATATATATATATATATATATATATATATATATATATATATATATATATATATATATATTCAGGGTGTCCATGTAAGAATGTCCCAGCTTCAATGGTATATTATAACATTTATTTAATTTAGACTATTTACAACAAATCATATATCAAATCAAATCAAATATAAACTCACCTAGTTTTTCTTACAAATGTTCAATATGTGCACCTTTAGTTAGACGGCACACATCCAACGTAAAGTCCAATTCTTACCGTAACAGGGGTGGCTTATCTGGTTATGTTGAAAGAATGGCTCTTTCCCCAATTAGTAGAGGGTGAACCTGTAAACTTTATTTGGCAACAGGATAGAGCTCCTCCCCATCGAAATCTCTTAGTACGAGAGTGATTTAACGTTGAAGTCCATGACCGTTATATTGGTCGTAATGGTCGAGACGTCAGAGCTCTTTTTCGATGGCCTCCACGTTCACCTGACATAACGCCATGCGATTTTTTCCTTTGGGAATTTATAAAAGATCGTGTCTACATTCCGCCGCTACCTAATGATTTACCAGAGCTGAGACTCAGAATTGAAGAGGCTATTGCTCCGGACTTGTTAACCAAAGTGTGGGAAGAATTGAACTTTAGGTTGGATGTGTGCCGTATAACTTAAGATGGACATATTGAACATTTGAAGAAAAACTAGGTGAATTTACCTTCAATTTGATATATGATTTGCTGTAAATAGTCTTAGTTAAACTGTTATAATATACCATTGAATCTGAGGCATTCTTTTACGGACACCCGGTATTTTACATTTAATATTTACCAAAACTTAGTCACTATAGTGATCTTAGTTTTACAGTGACTTTTTTTTCAGAAGATTAACTTTTTCAATCTGATTCTCTTGAACTCTGTTATTCGTCATCTTCAAATTCATCACTCTCTTCTTGGGTTTTTTGAGGATCACCATCAGACTCTGGAAGAAATTGTAGGGTCTCACTTCGATAAGGTTTTCTCTTTTTCCTTGACCTTTATCTAGAGCAGCTCATATAAGAATCACTGCTTAAAAGAAGCCTGTTCAAGACATTTCTGTTGCATTCTTCTCTATTGAACTTTCTAGAGTATTTGTACGATAGTCTAAAATGTTTGTTTCTAGCTTCTGCAGCTTCCTCTGATAATTGTCCAATGGGTACTATTGTTTACCTAATTACAGTAGCCCCATTAATCAAAACTTTGTGCATTGTTGAAGTGATAGAGTGCCAACTATAAAGGTCCACATACAGTCTTGCTGTTTCATCAGCATGTTTTAAACTTTTTTGCATCAATATGATGCCCACTTGTTATGGCTTCCAATATCACTTTCAACCTTTTTATCATTTCAAGATCTATACCAGTGATTTGTTAAGCAGTCTCTGGGTCTGAAAAAAAAGCATCTAGCCGTGTTCCCATCATTTGTGTTTCCAAAGCTTTGCTTCGGAACATAAACAAGTAGTCTCAGTTCGTGTTTGAACATCTTTTTTAATACTTTTTTAGTTCTCCTACAGTTCTTTTTTATTCTTCACTTCTTCCCTGCCACTTCTGAATTGGTATTTTATATGAAAAATGAAGTACTAACTCAAAGAATCGTATGCGCGTGTGCAAAGTTGACAGACCAAACTTCAAAGCATCGGCCGACCATCCGGTTTGGTGTTTAAAGTGTTGCCTTTAGATTGGAAGGTTCCTGGTTCAAATTCGGGTCAGTGCATGGATGTTCGTAAGCGTATGGTGTAGAGGCGGCTGGTGCACCTTAAGTCTGTTGTGACCGAAAGTCCCCACGTTGTGTTGGTGTGGAAGTTAGGAGAGCGGGGTGCTAGCTCTAGTGTTGCCTTGTCATCTGCACGTGGTTTAAAATTACGAGATGTTGTCCTCGGGTCTTTCCCTTGGGGGTATGATCCCGGACCGTCGTCAATAGCACGTTGTGTTGCTCTAGTACGACGTTAATTAAAAATTACCAATTATAAAGTATCGGGTTTTTCTGGAAAACTCTTATGTAATTTGATGAATCTTATGAAGTCTTTTGACGTGAGCCACAGATGTTGCACCTCACTGTTGAAGTTGTCCCTGTTGCAGCTTTACAGACTTTCCCGTCAACCATTGTAAGTAGCAAAGTATGTTTAATCTTTAGAACTCCACCACCAGTTGGTACTTCTGTTTTGTTCAACTCGTTTATCTGCTCCTCAATGTAATGAATTTCTTCGTTCGTAATGTCTGTTGTTTCATGTACAAAACGAATGCGGATTGGTCTGCAGAATCTTGTGGGGGAGGGGATTTTGTTTTGCCTTATGGTTCTCTTCGTTCCGCAAACATTAGCAACAAGTTTAAGTATGTAGCGTCAGTATCATTTATGTTCTGAAATTTTTGTTTGAATTATAATTGCGGATAGGCCATCATAATATCATTTGGATATTAATTGTAGGGGGTACCTCGCCTTCTAAATCTATGACTTGTAATTATCTCTATTCTTCTAAATACTTGCATAACCGTTTAAGTGGTGTGATATAATAAGCCTTGCAACTTAACTTCAGCCAATGTTTCATAGACTGTTAATTGAGTCATCTCTTGGAAATCATTGAGTTCTCGCTTTTTTAAGCAATGAATAGCAAGGGTAAACAGTTTTCTTTTTTTTGCACTATGTATCACTTCATATTGCTTTTTAGTTAATTCTGCATCAATAAAAATCGCCAATGCTTTTTCAGGGGTATGTTTTGTTACTCTCTTTTTTCGGACATTAAAAAGCGTTTTTTTTTTAAATTTTGTTGCTCTTGTTGGAGTTTTTCTGATTTTTTTCATCCAGTCAGCCACATCAGGATTTTCAGAAGCTCTGTGACTCATAGTTGCAGCAAATGTCAGCTCTTCGGTGGTTGCTAATTGTTGCAGTTCATTGGATTCCATGCATTTACTCCTTTCACTTGATTCCTTTGAGGGCTGCATAGGGGGGGGGGTAATAGAAATTATAGGTACCTTGACGTTGTTTGCCAACCAATCATCATTCTTCTCCAGAAAGCTCTCTTCTTTGTAATTTGCCTTCCGATCTAGAGGCTAACACCTTAACCACTATACTGTTTGGTCGGCTCCTACAGTCAATATAGAATTCAAAGTGAAAGACTTCCCTCTATTAAAGATCTTCAACCCCCTGAATTTAATACCACATGTTGTTACAGGTTGGTAAACTGGCAAATAAAACTCTTCAAAGAGATATATCTCATGCATTAATGCAAGCTCAAGCAAATTTTTTGTTTCTCTTAAGTATGAGCATGTTGTTCCTGTAATCTATATAAATAAGAATGGAGTGTTTGTACAGTGAATATTTTAGACCCATTTCAAGTTTGGACCCTTCTTATGCCAAATCCGCCTCTTGATCGTTTGGTGTCTGTATGAGTGTGCCCTATACACATCCACACGGTTTAATATATTTTCATGAAACTTTGCATACTGTGAGAGTACTTACCTTCATTTAGTGACTGAACTTGTTTGTGTAACTTTGTCTGTCCGTCTTTCTGTTCTATGTTCGATTTTGTGTTTGTGTATTTGTACTGGCATTACATGAATTGTATTCCAGATATTTGATTACAATGTGCTCTATTTTATACATCATATATTAGTTTAAGGTATCGGTACACCTTTAAAATCTCATTTTCGACCAAAATATCGATTTTCTAATTTTTATATAACATTAAAATATAATCTTTTATCTGTAAAATATTGTTTGAATTTTGCTTCTATCTAATTTAGAACCAAAGTTATAGCCTTTTAAAAATTAGTCGAAACTGATTTTTTTACACCGGAAGTGCTTGTCAGTGGACGGAAGTCATCTTAAATGTTTGTTTACATTCCTTATTTCTACTGAATCTCATTATAAAAGTGACAATTTTACTTAAGTAAGCGAAAACTATTAAATTTAAATAAAATACTTGATTTTTCAAGTATCTGGCAGCGTATTATCTTTTAATTTGGCATTAGAAACTAGCAATAAAATAGCTATTCATTGCGTTGTTTACTTTTGTGTTTTGATATTTTGAATGAACGTATCGCTTATTTAAATACGTATTTCCTTTGAAAATTTTAATTTTATTTATTTAAAATGGGAAAATCCTTGTGTAGGAAACGTAAAAGAAAGTTTTATGGTAACAAATTTATCAAAGAAAAGCAAAAAGACGATTGCAAATAAGATATGTCTACCGCCAGTTCTACGAAACTTCAAGCCTCTTCAATTCCAGATATAAAAGTACCTGATGAAGTACTAAGTGGAAATCGTTTTTTTGATGTGGAAATTTTTTCCAGTTTGTTTTCCGAAATTGGTTGCCCAAATTGCCTTTCTGGTGGTCTGTGTTTAAGAGAAGATTCTAAATTTGGTTTAGATTCAAATTTCTCTTTGAAGTGTAATAGCTGCGACTTTCAGAGAGGCTTTTCGAGTTTTAAGAAAACAATAAATTTGCCTGAAATAAATACAAGGCTTGTTTATGGTATGCGGCAAATTGGAAAAGGCTTTTCGGCAACTGTGAAATTGTGTGCAACGTTGAACTTACCCCGACTAAGCAAAACAGCTTATAAATCACATGAAACAAATTTTTTGTCTGTTATAACTGAAGTTGCAGAGGAATCAATGAACAATGCCACTTCAAATGTTAAAGTAAGAAAGAGTGTGTTGGATAATGCCGAGACAGTTGACTGTGGAATTTCTGTCGATGGCACTTGGCAGCTTAGAGGATACACCTCTATGAATGGTTGTGTTGCTGCATTGTCAATCACTACCGGCAAAGTTGTTGATATTGAGGCTTTGTCGTCTTACTGTCCAACATGCAGAAGACTTTCTAAAATTAGAAATACTGTAGTAAAAGGCTGATCATGTGTGTCGAGGCAATTATGAGGGGTCATCTTCGAAAATGGAGACTGTTGGTGCATATCGCATATTTCGGAGATCAATTGAAAAACGCGGATTGAGGTACACTCAATATTATGGAGATGGAGACTCAAGGGGATTTTTGAGTGTAAAAGACACCTATGGGAAAGACAGTGTCCAAAAGTTAGAATGTATTGGGCACATTCAAAAGAGGGTTGGTACAGGTCTGAGAAAACTTAAAGTTTCAACAAAAGGTTTATCGGGTAAAGGTAAATTAACGGATAATTTAATTGACCGACTTCAAAACTACTATGGCATTGCCATACGTAGTAATGTAGGTAATTTACAAATGATGCAGCAAAGTGTGATGGCTGTCCTTTTCCATTGCACTTCAAGTAAAACGAAGCCTATACATGGGCAGTGTCCTCAAGGAAAAGACAGTTAGTGCTACCATCAACGATCGGTGTCTTGCGGGAAATCACCCAAAGAAAAATATCCTGGTTTTTCCCAATAATATCTTGAACATACTAATTAAACCAGTGTATTTACAACTGTGCTCTACTGAACTGCTCTCAAAATGCCTTCATGGTAAAACAAAGAATGCAAATGAATGTGTTTGAATGGTGCAATTTGGCAAAGGGTACCAAAAGATGTATTCATTTGCCTACAAACTTTAAAAATTGTGATGTATGATGCTGTGAACCAGTTTAACGATGGCTTTAAAGTCTGTTTATCAGTTTTAAAGAAACTAAAAATTCCTGATCCTGGGTATTTTACCTTGAAAGGATATAGTTACTTGGATCAGTCGAGAATCGAAGATGCGAAATACTTTCTACTCAACAATTAAAAAAACGTAGAAAAGTGCTAAAAGCACTTAGAAAGAAAATAATATATTGTTTTTTAATCTAAAGAGGGTGAAGTTTATAAATCTGGTGCATTTTAGTGTTCAAAAGATATTTTTTAAAACAAATTTGGTACATAAAACTTGTTTTGGGCATTTTCTCAAAATAAGATTTTTAGTCGATTTTGTTTACGCAAAACACCACAAAATAAATTTTTCTGTATGAAATGCTTAAAAATTTGGCATGATTACTTTTTAATTGCTTCTGAAGGGAATAGTCTCTGCTCAAGATTGTAGATTAGTAATTTTTATTTTTTTATCAATTTATATTTAGCGTTGCAATACTAAATTTTTCGACAGTGTATTACTCGAACAACCATAACTCTTAAAATAACTTCAGAAATATTATGAGAAAAGACTATTCCTTAGATAATATTATTAGTATTATTATTTAGTAGTTAAAATCCTGATATTTTGGTCTAAATTTGAGTTGTCAGGTATGACGGGTGAGTAATTTTTATTAAATTTTCACCCATTTTTCTTGCATAAACATTTTTTTTTCAATGTAAACAAACTTTTTACAATATTTTTCTATGTTTTATGTTTTGTTTCAATTTAAAACACAGTTCCGAGAAAGAAAAATTAATAATTAAAAAAAAGACACCTCCGAAGGTGTACTGATACCTTAATGAATGCAATATTAAACTTTTCTTTATTTTTATATGTAGAAAAGTTTCATGCCAAAACACCTTAGTAAGTAAACTTAAATCAACCATAATTTGGTAGTTTAGTTTAAAAAAAAACTGGAATATACGAGGGTCGTTCTGAATGTAATGTCCGTGTTTAAATAAAATGCAGACCAGTTAAAAAATTTCAACCACCCTTTTGATTTTACATTTTTATACATTATATTACTTTTCTACATAGTCCTCTTTCAAATTTAAACACTTGTCGCACCTTGTGATGTATTTCTGAATACCAGCGTCATACTCCTCTGCGCCAGTCTATTCAGATAAGAAGTAATGTCTGTAAGCTTTTGTGGCCGTCCTTGAGAGCATGCGTAGCACCCACCTTTCACAAATTTTTCTGAATTTGAGGTGATCTGTTACCATTTCGTAAATGATAGTGCGAGACACATGTGAAAATTTATCATGAATTTCATCCGAAGTCACACGTTGATCTTGTTTGATGAATTTGTCGCCCGACTTTTGACAAGCTTATCCGTATTGACACTTGCGTGGCCACATCGCTCCTCTCACCTCATTAAATTTTCGGCACCAACGGCGCACTTATGATTCAATTACCACATTACCATACACTGCTTTGATTCCACGATAAATTTAGCTTGGCCGCACATTTTTTGCGTTTAGAAATCGGATCACAAATCTCACTTCACTTGATTTTGTTGGACAGTTTGTTCGTTAAACAAAACAATAATAATCGTTCTAATACACAGTCCAGTCACATTAATGTGACCACCTGTCAAAAGTCAGTATAACCACCTTTGGCAGAGCGGACCGCTGCGAGACGTGCAGGAAGAGAGTCGATTAGGTTTCTGAAGGTGTTCACAGGGATGTTGAGCCATGCCGACTCCAGTGACGTGGCCAGCTGCGCTAGATTACGCGGTTGAGGATCCATGGCGCGAACAACCCGATCGAGGTGGTCCCACAGATTCTCGATTGGGTTTAAATCCGGTGAGTTTGCTGGCCAGGGGAGTATGGTAAACTCATCCTGGTGCTCTTCGAACCACGCACATACACTGCGAGCTGTATGACACCTCGCATTGTCCTGCTGGTAGATGCCATCATTCTGAGGAAAATAATTCGCATGTTGGAGTGGACATATTCCGCAAGGACAGATGCGTACTTGTGCTGATCCATCGTGCCTTCCACAATGATGAGTGCACCCAGTGAATGCCAGGAAAACATTCCCCAAACCATAATGCTCCCTCCTCCAGCCTGGATCCTTTCTGCAATTATTGCAGGGTGTTTGCTTTCAGACGTTTCACGCCGTATACTCCAACGTCCATCTGTCCGATGGAGCATAAAACGTGTTTCATCGGAAAAAGACACCTGTCGCCACTCTGCGGATGTCCAGTTGCGGTACTGGCGTGCAAATTCCAGCCTTCACCACCGATGAACAGCAGTCAGCATAGGTGCATTAACCAGGCGTCTGCTGCGCAGGCCCATGCGCAGCAACGTTCGCTGAACCGTTGTTGAGGATACATTCTTGGTAGCCCCTTGGTTCATCTGGGCGGTCAGTTGCTCAACAGTTGCACGTCTATTCGCCCGAACGTATCTCCGTAGCCTTCGTTCGCTTCTATCATCTATAGCCCGTGGTGCACCACATGTGCCACGCCGCTGATTTTGGATAGTGCCATTTTGACATGCACGGTATACTTTTACCACGGCGGCACGCGAACAGTTCACAAAATTAGCCGTTTCCGAAATGCTTCCACCCTTGGCCCGAAAGCCAATAATCATGCCCTTTTGGACGTCGGATAAATCGCTACGTTTCTGCATTACGCCAACGATTGAAATGCTTTCCGATGCCCTAGGACATCTTTTATATACACTCCACAGCAATGTGCTACCACCTGCCTTTTGTGATTGGTTATTTCTCGTTGACGTCGAAAGTAGGTGGTGGTCTCATTAATGTGACTACACTGTGTATGATGTAATTCAGTAGACAGCTGGCAGACGAGTCCCTAAAACTAGTAGACCTTGAACGGTGCACCTGCCACTGTCATAGTGGTGTGATTCCTCAAACAGGCATTACTTTCCGAACGACCCTCCTATATTGAGTATTTCTTGGATTGCTTTACCAGTACTGCTGAAAAAGCATTTGTTGTTTTTAGTGGAATTTCAGCTCTGATACTTCATTTATTTCGCAATATAAGGATTTCCAATCATTTGGGACAGTAGATATTTTTCTAAGAACGGGTATGAAATGGAAACTCGTGTTGGTTGTTCGCATGCAGTGATATTTCTGTTTCTTTCGCTCTGAATTAATTTCGCATTTCTAAATTTTGTGCACTTTTTAGTTGTAAGTGGCAACTGTGAAAGATCAAGAGATAAAATACGAATCACCAATTAATTCGCTAATTCATTTACACAACTTTTTTCCCGACAGCTTTTATTTTGTTTTATTTCATTGTTTTCTGTTTAAAATATTTATTATTTTCATAAATTATATAACCTGTGCATCACACGCAACACAACCACAAAGTATTCGACTTAAAGTGGCAAGTAAGACAGAATAAAGCAAATTTTAAGTGTCATTATACCGCTATTGAAAGAATATTAATGTTAAAAAAAATCCGAACTAGATCTTTTCAAACATTAAAATATTCTTTGTCATAATGACAGGAGAAATCTGACAATGTCGCAAGCCTGATGCAAGAGTGCCATAAGCCAAAAAAATATTGTTTTGGTGACTAAGAATGCGAGAGCACTTGCCGTAAATCGTCACTTTTGTTAATTGAGTTGAACAGGAAAAGAACTTAACCCATTGATACCTGACATTTTTTTTCCGAAGATATTTTGTATAATGTAAGTAAATATCGTGGGATCAACTGGAAAAATATTTTTAAAAAATCCTTTCTAAAAATTGAGATTTTTATTGACAAAAACCAAACGTCCCAAAAAGGGACGCTAGGCACAAGAGGTTGCATAGTTTTCCGCATTAAATATTTTTTTAATAACGATGTTTATTTTTATAAAAATGATTTTTTGGTTAAAGCATGTCTAATAAAGCATTTAAAAACAGTAAAAATGTCAGTAAATATGGCAGTTTTTTTTGTATTGTTTGGTATGAAATTCTACATAGGATGTGTTATGCAACATGCACTTGATTAATTTCCGATAAACTTTTTTTCCGCAACTGGCGCATCTCACCTGAGTCTTATTGACAATTACATAATGCTTTTCCCCGTCATATCTAATGACATTTGATACTCTGGATTTCAAGGTCTTTGGTTTCTCTAAAGGTCTTCCCGGTCGTAACTTCCTTTCTGTAGTATATTTCTTAAAATAGGCCAAATATACCTCTCTTATGAATTGGAGAAAGTGCAAGGGTTTGTGTTTGATGATGCACAAAGACGATATAACTGCCACGCATTTTGCACAGCAGCCTCTAATCCAAATAGTAAGAGTCCATCAAAATTTTTTACTCTGGATGGAACAATAGTAACTTGCAATGTTCTAATCTATTCTGCCAGTAACCCCATGCAATAATTATATTTATGATTCAAATTCGGTCGATCAATTTCAATTTTTTCCCTCTGTGTATGACCATCGTTTAGCTTTTACCAAGGTGGGTAAAAGCTAAGCTTTAGGTGGGTAAACACCATGCACATTTGAAGCTATGGTTACAACATTTTTGTAATTCCATATAACTAGGATTACGTTGTCTTGCTGTTCATCGTACTTATACTCAAAGGTACCGCTGGTATGTTTTTTAAACGATGAAACGTCACTTATTGTGGGCATTTTTCAGTCTGATAGAGACGCACTGTTCCAGTCACAATAAATCCTTTATTGGACAGATAATCAATTAGTGCAGAAGTGAATAAATTGTCACAGTATAAGTCAATGTTGGAATGTTTAGTTAGTTATGAAGTGAGATCTATGACAGTAGAACCTCCAATACTTAATTTTTCAACAATATTTACAGTTTCTGTAGCTGTGACGGACATAGTACGGCAACATGCTTTCATCAATCGATAGTTGCTGCTCTTGGGGTAGCAAGCATATGGAAGTACTGCATTATTTGTTCAAATCGATTTCTGCACAATACAGAACTTATTGAAGTCATGTTGACATCAATTTCAGCAGACCAGTAAAGGCAATATGAGGGAAAATAGCATACCCACTGGATAATGGAATTCTACAGTAATTTATTTATTTAATTTCTTTAAAAATCCAAAGAAAAACAATAATTAAGTTTTGCCAAAGCGTTCTAATGGATCCCGACAAGAAACGCCAGGATCTTTCTCATGTTTGCGCATGGCAAATATACGTGCCCTCCTGTGCCTAGCGTCCCTTTTTAGGGACGTTTCTAAAATGCTAAAAACACCATCAAAATTTAAAGACTTATAAAATTAAAAACACGTAAACTAAAGAATTGCATTTAGTAACACATTCATCAAATACAGATCAATTGAAATATAAATGATGAGAAAATCTAACCTCTTTTGATTCGACATTGCAAAAGTTGCATTTTGCGTGGAAGATGAAAATAGAAAGCCCACATCACCAACTTTACTACCATCAAATGCTGTCATCTATCTGCAATATAATTAAAGGAAATGCTTAGAAATGCTTCAACATAATTTTTAAGTTGAAAGCTGCATTTATGTGTAAGTGAGGCTCTTTTTTTGAAGTATCCCTAAAAAGGGACCCTAGACATCAATGGGTTAAGAAAAGGAATTCTAAATCTCCCTCCAAATCATATTTTACTGTAGTAACCTTAGTGTTACCTTTCGTCATTTTGTAACTTTCTAATACAGCAAGGGTGCGATATATGTGAAATGTATTTCATGAATGTATATGCATGTATGGGATTTGTGCCCAAAGTAAGCTGTAGAAATTATAAAGATGTCGAAAGGAGTTAAAATATTATTTTATACTACGAAAGACATGTCATATTTTATATACACTGAAGAGCCAAAACATTATGACCACCTACTCAATAACGCGTTGCGCCTCCTTTGGCCTGCAAAACAGCTGCGACTCGCCTGGGCATAGATGCCACAAGTTCTTGGTACATGAATGGAGACAGGTTGTACCAAATGTCTAAGCAGCGGTCATGCAAGTCGAGATATTCAGACATGGTGGTGTTTCAGCTCTGAGCTCCAGCTCCATGACACCCCAAATGTGCTCTATCGGATTAAGATCTAGCGAGTTAGGTGACCAGGACATTAAGTGGAATTCATCAGTATGCTCCTCGAAGCACTCCAAAACAATCTGAGCCTTGTGACATGGGCGTTGTCTTGCTGGAAGATTCCATTTCCAGTTGGGAAGACAGACGCCATGTAAGGGTCCAACTGATCCACAATGATGTCTAGATTGTTCGCAGCGTTCATGGTCTGTTCTACCACAACTACGGGTCCCAGAGTCGCCGATGAGAACGTCCCCCAAAGCATAATACCGCCACCACGCCTGTGTATGACCTGCTGTACAAGAGGGAAGCAACTGTTCGCCTGGAAGACGGCGTAACCTGACACGACCAGAGGCACACGAGTGATACATCTACTGCACAGTCTCATATCCAACAGTGTCCGCTCAACTGTGTGTTCTGACACACTTGCTCTTGGACCTGCATTGTATTGCGCTGTCAGCTGAGCCACTACCTTGAGCCGATTTTGCTTTACCAAGCGGCAATGTCTCCGTCGTCCTGTTTCTTTGATGACGCATGGACGACCAACGCCTTGGCGTCTACTGCTGGTGTCACAGTCATTTATCCACTTTGCATGAATACTAACAACGGCAGATCGTGAACAAACTACCAGTCATGCAGTTTCGGTGATACTCGTTCCGAGTGTTCGTGCCATTACGATCTGCCCGCTATCGAATTCGCTTAGATCAACAGCCTTCCCCATCACTCGCAAAAGTGTAAGAATGATTACGTACCTTCTCCAGCAGCATACCATTCTCACTTGATCACGTGCCCTCCACGTCATCCAGACGAGTTCATTGAAAACTGTGGGGATGGTCATAATGTTTTGGCTCGTCAGTGTATTTTGATCATCTCTTCAAACTAGAGTAAACCAATTCAAACTGAGTAGGGTGGGGTATTTTGCTAGTATGGTATAAAATTAATTCGATTAAAAATGTATTTGCATCACAATGGTAAAAATGGCAGAAAGACAAATACGCTCATTAAACTGAAAATGTTCTAAGGATTAAAATATGCAATCAATCAAATTCAAGAAATAAAATTTTAATTTTTAGAAGTCAATGATAAAATTTTTAAGTCTTCAAATTATCGAAAAAAATATCCAGGCTTGGTAGTAAACTATTTGTAGTCTGAATAAATTTTGACAAATGGTTTTTTTTTAAATGTAAATATTGAAATAAAAGTTATATATATTTTTACTAAAATTTTTAAAATTTCCGAAAGCTTGGAAATTTTGAAACTGGTTTTACGAAATCTGAAAAATCCATCAACAGTTCATTCTCATCTTTTACCGTTGTGACAATTTGTATTTATTTCTTCATTTATTAATGTTTCTTGAGTCACATATTTTTGTTCTTGATACTAAATCATTCTAAGGCGTGTTCTTGCTTTGTTCTCATGATGCGATATTATTCAACACACGTACATGCTTTTCTTTCAATATAATTTAATCTACATGCATGATTTACATGTTCATTAAAATGATGATATACCTTCAAAAATATAAGACTTAAAATTAAAGATGACAAGTTACAGCTGCATGTTGTCTGAAAGAACGCATTTTGATTATTTTACATAGGATACATTTCAAACTATCTTAATAATTACTAAAATAGTTTTAACTTGTTATACTTTATAAATATGACTGTGTTCAAGTTTATCTACATCGTGGACATTGTTTTCTGTTATAAATTTATGATGCAAAAATATTTCCTTCAGTAAAATTTGAATACAAGACAATGCACAATCTAAAAATATCTTGAAAATAGTATAAAATAAATATTTCTATAGTTGAAATTTTATTTCGTGTTATGTATATGCACAAGAGTAAGTTTAAACATGCTTCTGTTAAAATGTTCATAGTTGAAGTTTAGAAAATGTACAATGGAATTTATTGGTTTTTATTTATACTTCTGTAAACCAGATAAAAATGCAAAGCTGTCTGAAGGGCTAAATTCTACGTATGTGGTAGATTATTAAAGTAGATTCTAGTACTTCATTGATTTGTTGCAAACTAGAAAGGAAAGTTTTGTAAGAGACTACAATATTGAACATAAAATTACATTCCACATACTCAAAGAAAGAAGGTTTTGATACTATATAAAAGTAGAAATAAGGTAGCATGGCTGTATAAATCAATTTAAAATACGAATAAATGTATTTTAAAATTGAAATACACGGGTCTTGTAACAATATAAAGTTGCGTAATCGTAAATTTGCATTGTTGGGTACAACAAAGGAAAAAGAGTATAACAAATATATATGGAAGCTAAGTGAAATGGTATAGTATACTGAATCAGAAGAGACGGAACATAGGCAAGAGTAAATTTTTATTAGCTGTTATTCAATCAGATAACACAGATGGAATTAAAAATGCTCATCACAAAACATTATTATCATCTGTTATTCAATCATTTAAAACAGATGGAATTTCAAATGTTCAAAACAAAAAATATATCATTACCATCTGCTCATTAGTCAGATAAAACAGATGGAATGGCATGCAGATTACCGCAAGATGAATCTTTAAGAGATAAACTAGAACCCTGACTATAAACACATTTGGTCAGAGATATTGCATTGAACTGAGAATTCATAAGCGTTCGTCTTGATGAAGTAATACTCTTGGCGAAATTACATCACGATGAACGCGCAACCTAATCAAAAATTAATGTCAGAAAATCTTTTACAGTCACAGCGATGAAGTGGGATGCATTTAGACGTTTACGTGTTTGACTTAGGTTCCTTTTATTATAAGCATGTTGGGGTGTAAGACTATGCCCGAAGATTGAATGCAATAAATGTATGAATTCTTATTGCGTGGTCACTCGGAGATAGCTCAGAGTGGTTACAACCGATGAGTTAATGAACTCAAGGTGGATTCAATTAAACGTATGGCTAACAAGCTTGAAAATTGCATCTCTTATACAATCACCAAATTATGAAAGTCAATTCGTATCGAACTGAATAAAGAACTTCAGTAAAGGGCGATCTTCTTTCGGTGAAAAGGATATTTGTTGAATACTATAGTAATCGATGAAATTCTATAAGATAAAATAGCTACATTGAAGTGTTTCGTGAAGGTCGTAACAAATGGATCAGACAATATTGAAACTGTTTTTTTTTAACTGCACAAGTAGGAACAGTTGTTTTCTCGGTTTACTTATGTCTACATTCGAGGAGAGAGGTCTGGGAAAATAACAAGCCGGTTTCAATAGTCTCATGATTCGGGGTGTCAAATATATAAAAATTGAAAAATAAACTCGTACTGAAATTTTATTTCCCGAATCTTTTTCACGAGATACGTATTTTTCATGAGATTGAAAGGCTAAATTTATGTTCATATCGCTTATCCTTCTGGTGATTTTCTCGACGAGGTATCAAAAATCATTAGCAGTTATTGATAGACGAGAAATCTCGTCAATAGAAGAAAGATGACCAGATTTTTTGATCCCATCACTATCGAAAAATCTTCAACGTCTGATGACGTCTGATGATGATCCGTTTTGCTAATGACGAGATACTTCGTCATTAGCAAAACGGATCAGATGTTGATGGATGAGATATCTCGTCATTAGCAAAACTGTTCAGATGTTGATGGATGAGATATCTCATCATTAGCAAAACTGTTCAGATGTTGATGGATGAGATATCTCGTCATTAGCAAAACGGATCAGATGTTGATGGATGAGATATCTCGTCATTAGCAAAACGGATCAGATGTTGATGGATGAGATATCTCGTCATTAGCAAAACTGTTCAGATGTTGATGGATGAGATATCTCGTCATTAGCAAAACGGATCAGATGTTGATGGATGAGATATCTCGTCATTAGCAAAACTGTTCAGATGTTGATGGATGAGATATCTCGTCATTAGCAAAACTGTTCAGATATTGATGGATGAGATATCTCATCATTAGCAAAACTGTTCAGATGTTGATGGATGAGCTATTTCGTCATTAGAAAAACTGTTCAGATGTTGATGGATGAGATATCTCGTCGAAAACACTTGGAGGGTTATGAGTAAAAACATACCATGGAAAATGATACAATTAAAAAATGTAAGAGGTTAATACTGCTATCTGTACTTATACCCACAAGTGGCCAAGCGTGTAAAGGTAACTCAAACGCTTGGTTACGAGTTCGAATCTCTTACGTGCTTATGTCGGATTGGATGCTTGAAGTTCCCTGGTTTCTTGAAGACATGTAAATACGGACTAGCTTCCTCGAAGTCATTCCAGGGAGGCATGTCTCTCCCCTCCCCAGTTCACTGTGTCCGTGATGTGGCAACACCTCCCATGATGCCCCCGTTTACTCTGAGACTGTCGAATTGTAGCTAACTAATACTTGAAGGATTATCCCTTCATGAGGGAATTGGGATTGGATTGGATATGGTTTTGTGGCATTGAGTCCTCTTGGGACATATTATGCCAAACTCAAGTTAAAAAATCAGATACATAATATAATAATAAAATGAAATGAGTCATGTCATAATAAAATGAATACTATATAAAATTATATGGGATATATGAACCCATGTCATGTAAAAAGCTAAAAATATTTGGATGAGGATTCTCCCCAACCATGTCTTCTAAAGTCAAGGTATAAGAATTAAAATATTTAAGTCGTTGATAATTAAAATGAGAAGAGGTGGAACTGGGAAAAACTATTGTAATTTAAACATCTTAAACTTATTTCCTCAATTTCTTCATTTGAACTATCACTATCCTTGCACACAGTATGTACATGTTAAATCTACCGGTTTGAAAGTTTTCCTGTCTAGTACTTGTCCCTATAAAATGTGCCGATGGGAAATGGGTGGTTTATTTGTACCTTAAAAAGGCACCAGACCGTCATGTACGTGGGGTCTGGTGCTCATTTAATCTGTCATGGCCTCAAACACCCTCAAGTTGGAGAGGTGTGAAAAATTGAAGAGTGAGGTGCCAGTTCAGGTGTTTTACCTTGCCTCCTGAACGTGGCTCAAAATTACGAGGTGTGATCCTCAGATCTTTTCTTTCTGGATTGATCCGGGACCATCGCCAATAATAATTCATTGTCTTACTCCGGTGCAACGTTAATTAACTACCTACCACATTTTAAGGGGACGCATTACCATTTTAAAAATTTTCTTCAATTTTTATATTAGAATTAAAATATTGTTGTTTTTCTATTGTTTTGTGAGCAATAAGTTGATTTTAGAAGAAAAAATCTTGTCAAATAAGCAATTTTAAAAAAAAATCAATTTTTACAAATTGTTTTGAATTTTTTTAAAATGCTACTACTTTTTTAATTTTAATTTTTTTGCTTCAAATTTTTTTCTCGTCTTTATTTCAAATATACTTAGAAAACTGTGTATGGATTTTTAAATCCGAAACATAGTTAATTTTATACAATTTTTAAAAGCTAAAATGATACAAAACCCACCGAAAAATGAAAATGTTTATATTTAACTATTTAAAAAAAATAAATATAGCACTTAGATGTAAATCCATACACAGTTTTATTCTAAAGATATATAAAAATAAGTGTAAAAAGTTTGGAAATTTTTTCTATGGTACATAAAAAGCCTTAGTATTTTGAATACCTTATAGTGCCAAAAAAACCAAAGCTGAGAAAAATGCTCTTAAAGTTTTAAAACCCGTATAAAAAATTATTTACAAAACTCAGAGCTATGTGGACTTATGTTGATTTCCATACCAATTAAAGCAATTCAAAGCATTTTTCACTCAAATTTAAATCTTTTTAACTAAAATATAACCCGTAAGAATAAGTTATTTTGTTGAAGTTTAAACTCAAAAATTCATCAATACATAATTTTCCAGTTTTGAATTTTAATTTTTTAGTATCCAGTTCATAATAACTTTACACAGTTAAAATATAATTGAAAAGGCATTAAACAGTGTGTATATTTAAAAGTAGCCAGATTAATTCAAAATTCATTCTTTTTTTTTAGTTGAATGTTTTGTCTTTGCAGCCGTGCAGTTTTAATTTTTTTCTGAGCTAGTAAATAAACTGCTGGTCTTCTTTCTATTTCTTAACTATGTTCTACGATAGTCCTTATAGATAGCAAGATATTTAGAACGCACACTCAATGAAAGATTGTTTTCTTTTTGAAAACCTTCTATATCTCTTAGAGTATCCACATTGAATTCTGTGATAGCATCACAAACAGCAATCGTAACACGTTGCAGTGATGCACAACTTTTCTTTGAGCACTTACTCCATATAGCACTGTGCATGCTTACATTAGAGTTTTGTGTGGCACACCTTACAGAACGTTGTAACAGTTCAGTTGAAGCAAGCCTTTGGTAAATTGACAGTATTTTTGCCAAATGCGATTCGTTGATATATATTCGTTTAATATGCTTTATATACGAACCAAGAGTTATACCAAGAGTCAATGCAGCTTGGTAAAAGCACCAGGAAACTTCGTTATATTCTTGCCAACACACTTTGAATTAAAAACCAAAAATTTCGTCTCTGAAGGTAGCACACCTACTTCGAAGCGCGTAATTTTTATTGTGTCTTGGATCATAAAAGTGTCTATAACTTTTTAATTAATGCAGTTACGAGTTTAAAATTTTGCATATTTATTTAGAAAGGTCTAATTTAAAGCAATAAAAAAAATGTCGATACTTTGAGTGATTTTTAGGTACTGCATCCCTTTAAATCCGGATGTCTAGAGGAGCTTTAGATGAGCATTGAGACATAAAGGGTCTTCGTGAATTGACCTCATCATCTGACCTTTGTTCAAAATTACGAGGGTCTATCTTCTGATTTTTACCCTCAGGGTTGATTTAGGACCACCGACAATGGCCCATTGTGTTGCTCCAGTGCGACGTAAATTCAGCTACCTACCGAAAAAGTACATATTTTTTCCGACGAAATTCTAGTAAGTATGAAGGTAGTTCGATTAGTTATACCGAATTTAAATCACACTAGATTCTATGTATGCCTAATAAAATCCGTCTAATTTTAAAACTAAGCCGATTTCTCACTCTAGCTTCGAAAAGGGACTTATACAAAAGCGAGGGGATCGCTGTGGAGGCTTATCTGGCAGCATCTCCCACGCTCCCTGGAGTAACGCAGCGTAAAGAAATGTATTCCTCCAGATGGTACTGGGCCGCACATAACTATTTTTGTCCTTCGTTGCGAAGAAGCAAATTCGGATTCAATAGAATATAAACTAAAACTATGTTGGAGGTTTTCTGTCATCCTGGAAACGGCTTGTGATATGATCGTCATTAAATTGTTTTGCTTAAAAACAACTGTTGATTTAGTTCCAAAAGTCTGACCCACCAATTGATGTGTTAAATTATGCCAGTGATTTTTAGCTATGTTTTAAGCAGAGAGAGTCAGGTTCTCGCCAATTAACGCTTGAATGAAGCTTAACCTACGCTTTAGACTACGACCGGTACAGTGGTTCTACTTGATCGCACCAAGAAAGAATTTAGACTACGGCCACTACAGCAGTTGTATCTTAATCGCACCAAGAAAGAATTTAGACTACGGCCACTACAGCAGTTGTATCTTAATCGCACCAAGAAAGAATTTAGACTACGGCCAGTACAGCAGTTGTATCTTAATCGCACCAAGAAAGAATTTAGACTACGGCCAGTACAGCAGTTGTATCTTAATCGCACCAAGAAAGAATTTAGACTACGGCCAGTACAGCAGTTGTATCTTAATCGCACCAAGAAAGAATTTAGACTACGGCCACTACAGCAGTTGTATCTTAATCGCACCAAGAAAGAATTTAGACTACAGCCAGTACAGCAGTTGTATCTTAATCGCACCAAGAAAGAATTTAAACTACGGCCAGTACAGCAGTTGTATCTTAATCGCACCAAGAAAGAATTTAGACTACGGCCAGTACAGCAGTTGTATCTTAATCGCACCAAGAAAGAATTTAGACTACGGCCAGTACAGCAGTTGTATCTTAATCGCACCAAGAAAGAATTTAGACTACGGCCAGTACAGCAGTTGTATCTTAATCGCACCAATAAAGAATTTAGACTACGGCTGGACTGCTGTTGTACCTTGAAAGTTATAAGAATTGTGTCAAGAAAGAATCGTGCAAATTATATCTACAGCCGTAATCAAAAGGTTAATGCGATCCATAAGATGGCATTGAATGGGGATTTTCATAGCTTAACCCTGGAAGTGGTTTCAACGAGAAACCCCGTTCATCAGGATCTGACTAATTTTGCTAATTACGAGATATGTTATCATCAAGATGTTGTCGATTTTTTTATGATGCGAACTAGATCGAGATCTGTTCAGGTTTCTTCTAACGACGAGATATCTCGTCATTCAAGATCTGTTCAGGTTTCATCTAACGATGAGATATCTCGTCATTCAAGATCTGGTCAGTTTAGCTAATGACTTGATATAATCTTGATACTTGATATGACAGTAATTATAAATATATCAAATACCTCGTTGAGACAACCACCAGGATGGTGAACTATATCCTCTGTAACAATATAATTCTTTATCGGATATATAGGGGAACGGTGGGTAAGAGTACGCGGGCGGCTAAGAATAAGCATGGAATTTTCACCTTGACAACACTGCAGAGAATCGCCATTGCGACGTTTTAGTTCTGCCGCTACTGTGTTAGATTACAACCTATCACCACCGATTTGCTTCAATTCGTTTACACTTTACAAGGTAAAATTCATTTTCTTACATTTCTATGTAATTTTTTGACCATAGAACAAAAGGGTTTGTCATAAAGAGTGAAGTAATTTTTATAAACTTATTTCAGATTAAAGCATCCGTCATAAGCTACAAGTTGGTGTAGCTAGAGTTTATCTATCTGTGACATGCTGTCATCTAGAATCGGTTTAGTTAAGCGCCAACGATGAGGCCACGAGTTCGCAACAGATAGCTTACGTTAACTTTTACTTATTTTCTTTTTCTTGCAAAAGCAAAATAAATAATTGTATAAGTGTATACGTGGAAAAACCTTGAATGAAATTCCAACTGGATCTGTAAACCCAAGTGAGGAAGCAAGTGAAACGCTGTCAGAACACGAAGCTGCGCTTAGGCCTGCAAAAAATTCTACCTGCAGTAAAATTAATGTTAGCATTCATTGAATTTTACCGCTTCCAAAGGAAAATAAAAACTAAAATGTGAACCCGAAAAAAAGAGACCTGCGCTTAAGTCTGAAATCATGACATCTTCGCCTATTAAAGCCCTTTTGGAAGATAAAGAAAAAAAGCAAAAGGCAAATATTCTTAATAAATCAAAAAAGGGAAGTGAAAGGGTAAATATAAAACGAACAGAAAAGAAACAAAACGTAAAAAACGGATTGACTTTTTCTTGTGACGACCAACAACCATCAACGAGCTCAACCCAGCCTATGTTTACTGCTGAAGATGACGATACTTTAGTTATTTGCCCAGGATGTGACAATTCTTTTTACGAAGACTGGATTCAATGTGGATTGTGCAAAGATTGGTGGCACGAGTATTTCACTGCATACAAAGGCAATGGGCCTTTTGTTTACGACTGTTGTTAGAACAGATCCGGTGAGTACGTTTGGCCACCCTACCTTCGTACACTTACCCTAGGGTGGGTAAGGGTACCTTTAGGGTGGGTAAAAAAAAATCTATAATTTTTTTTGCGGAAAAATTGACTATTGTAATAAGAAGAAAAACGGCATTAAAAAATTAAAATCGGTTTACATCTCAAATGCAATCACCTTGGGACATTGTCCAGAAGTCTTGACATATCGGGATCCTGGTCCTTTGTCCCATTCCAGATGGCTAACTGCGGCCAACCGAGTCCTTAGGTTGTATTTAAGATCCTCATAAACAATACACAGTAAGCCAAAGAATCCTACTCTATGTAAAATATTTGTAAATAGTTGTAAATATAATGTAAATACCACCCCAAACAATTGTATGGTTGCGGGTGAGGTTCCACGTGGTGAGTTCTGGGTCGTTTTGTTCTAGAAAAACAAGCGAAGAGTTGCACAGCAAAAATTGCAAAAAATTGGTAAATTTCTGTTCTTTTTATAAAGTTGCGCTAACGGGAAAAAATTAGATTATTGATCAGAATTTAATTTATTTAGGTTATTTAAACCATAAAACGAGCATAAAAAGTTAAAGCGTGTTTATAAAAAAAGTTTTAACGAACTTAAAATATTTACCAAAAAGGCGCGATATTTGCAATTTTTCATAAACTTTAAGTACGATGCGCGAACGGAAGATGTGAACCGATTTTAATTTTTTTATGCCGTTTTTCTTCTTGTTACAATAGTCAACTTTTCCGCACTAAAGCGTTCCGAAAAAAAAATACTGATTTTTTTAGACCCACCCTACCCTCCATGTAGGGCAAGAGTATGCAATTTTCAGTTTTTTTATTTTATGTTCTTCTTATTTAAATGATAAGAGATAAAATTATGTAGCCTGAATTTATTGATGTACAGTTATTGATTGATTTTTATGAATAAAAAACCACTAGGTGGGTACACTTACCGTCCTTTCCCCTATATATACAATATGGATAAATTGACCCAATACAATAATATTTTTTATCTCTTCTCAATTGAAATGCTTTGTTTTATCTTACCTCTAACTGCATCTGTGTGTTTTATCTTACCTCTAACTGCATCTGTGTGTTTGCTTTTTTCTAGCAATTATTGAGAATCATGTAGTTTTGTTCTCCAGAATTGAATTTTTTCCTGTAGAGAAACAACAATTAAATATAGTTTTATAAGAAATAATAGCAATTATTACCAGATTTGTTTTATTAAATATATTTTCTTTTCCTACATAAACTCAATGAATAGGTGGAATAATTCGTTACACTATAAAGCGAAAACTATGCGTCTCCTTACTTTTCTCTTTCCACAATAGCACTAATTGGTAAGAAAAGAAAATCCCATGCAGGGGAAAAATTAGTGCACCGAGTAAAATGATTGGACTGTTTATCTTAAACGCTCAATTGTTATATTTTGTTAGTTGGTGAACTTCCACTTGATAACTTTGCATAATAAATTAATATCTTGGATTCAATTCCTCTGAATGTAAATATTTTATTACTAATTCCTGCTTTTCTCCCGTTCCATAAGTTGTTGAACTGAAAATATTTATGAACGGGTGATGTGATTCTAAAAGCTAAAAGAGAAAAAAAAAAGGTTCATTTTCAGGAATTTAGTCAATTGTTTGAAGCCATCAATATTTTATTCGGAATGTTTTGATAATGTTTGCACGCTTCTCTGCCCTCGGAAAGTTTATTTCTAATTTCAATGTTTGTTTTTGTCGAGGAAAATTGAAGCTATAGAGTAAAGTAGGTAGGTACTCATGAATATTTACTGAGAGTATCAAATTCAACGGGTGCCATAAAACCGTTCGTGACAAAAAATTAAGTTTAAAAAATGTCAGCTGCTTGCTGCAATTTGAATTGATGTGATTTGTTTTTACAATCTAACATATTTGATCCCAACAATACATCTCAACTTTATTTAATCCGTTTTGCATTTTTTAGAACGCCATTTTTATAAAATTTTACTTGCGTATTCCTATTTAGAACAAGGAAACTACCTCGCTCTCTCATCTCCTTTCTCCTCTCCTCTCCTTCATATATATTAAAAATTCACTATATTTCACTTTCCTTAAATATGATAACCAAAGGTATAATTCATACAAATTTGTAATGGGCAACTAAAGGAGGTTTGTTGAACGCGAATCGCAATTAACTCTATATATGACGGTTGAGTTCGAATAATATTAAAGTCATACGAGAAGGATTTTCAGTGTAAACAAACCAGACGGAAACTGAAGACTACTTCCGCTAGCCAAATACTCTCTCATGATACATATAGGGTGATAGCTTGAAATATTGTTTATTGCCATTTCGGCAACGTTTGTATTTCCATTGATGATGATCAATCAAGTATCAAACATCCATTCGGAATTAATTTTTTTTAATTGGTGAACTTCTGAAGTAGAATGCAAAAACAAACCAAGTGAAGTCAAGTTCAAGAAACACGTATCGCAGTAGAAACACTACCGACACCTACATTTAGCTTTGCAGAAAATGCTTCTCATATAGTACAACTCAAGAGTACAATTTTCTGGACGTACATTGGCAGCATTTAATAGTTTATTTTCTGTGCTTTCAATTGCATTTTTACATACTCCTTTTTTTAACGAAGAAAAAGAAAATTTTCAAAACTAAATTAAACGTTTCCAGCACGCTGTAAACAATTAATTTTGAAACATCCCAACACTCCTCTAGTGTTCTTAAAAAACAGTTCGAGCTGAAAATTGCGTGAGACAGACAACGAACACGTTCAATGGCATGAAACATCACATGTTTAGTATGTATTATTTAAGAGATTAAAACTAGAATATTGAGCATTTGGAATGTTGACTTGGATAAATCGGTGGTGAACAACGGTGCCAGGTATTAGGATGCGACATCGATGTCGATATTTTCAAAACATCGATGTATTGGAGTCGATGTTTTTGTAACATCGATGTTTATACTTGTCGATGTTTTATTTCTGAATGAAAAAGTACCGTTATAAAAATTTAAAAAGTAACCAAGTAGCAAAATTTTTATAATCAGCAAATTGAACATACTCTTAGACCAAAGTGGAAAGTGGCCACGGGTGAAGGGTCTGAAAGTAGGGATGCGACATTGATGTCGATGTTTTCAAAACATTGATGTTTTATAAAACTACATCGATCTATTGGAGCCGATGTCGCATCACTAGTTGCTAAACCAGTTTTAAGAAATGGGGAAAAAAGTTTAAATGCACTGAATTTTAAAAACATCAATGGTTTGGGGGTGTTGATGTATTATCAACATCAATGTTTTAATTTTGAACATCGATGTTTTGCTGCCGATGTCGCATTAATAGTTGCTAAGCCAGTTATAAGAAATGGAGGAAAAAAGTTTAAATATACTGAATTTTAAAAATATCGATATTTTTGGGGCGATGTATTATCAACATCGATGTTTTAATTTTGAACATCGATGTTTCGCTGTCGCATCACTACCAGGTACTAGGGCCCATCCACGCAAGGCCATTCAATAACGGGATACTTCAGCAAAAACCAACTGTCCTGAACCTTTTGCCTCAAACTATTTCTATGTGTTTGGTGATCTTTTCCCCCAAACATGAATGATGAATTTTTCAGACACATAGATAATATTGGTTCTATCTATAGAAACAAAATCAATTGTTCCAAAATACACATATCGTCGGCTTAGAGCAGAAACTCATTAACTGCCATTTTTTCGAAGACATTGAGTGCTGTTTTCATGATGATGAAAAAACCCACCGCACTAGTCTAATTAAGATTGAAGATTAATACTACCAAAATGTGTGTGTGTGCTTATAGTTTTTATTTTTTAACCTAAAAACTAATACTTAGTCTTTCAACAGCTGTACAGCAAAATATTATCACAGCTGTACCGCGGTAATATTATATGTCAGTTAGTGAGTTTCTGCTCTAAGACGACGATATATGAGAAGAATTTGGAGATATTAATTGTTTACTCCCCAATAATACCCCCCCCCCTCCCGTGGACAATAGCTGTATCTTCTTAACGATTAAAATTGCACTCTTTATTCGAAAGAAAAATGATTAAACGTTATCAGAATTTAATCAAAAAATTTCTGTCCACTCTTGATATATTTTATGGTATACCATTTCTTTCGTTTACATTTTACATATAAGTTGAAATGATCTAAGAACTAATGTTGGAAAACATTACTAGAAAATGAATCAACACCACCATAAATAAGGGCTTATGACACATTTAAAGAAACAATTACCATTTCTTCTTTCAGTAAGGCCTAAAGAAAATTCTTATTTCGTCTGTCAATCTATAACATTTAGACCAAGCCACTTTTTCCATTTTCTCAGTTTCCACTTTGCTTTCCCTAAAGCTTTCATCTTTTCACTTCTACTATGAATTATTGATGCGAGAAAAATTCCAATATAACCTTACCGCTTAGATTTAAATTAAATTTCCTCCTCTTTTTCTTTAAGAATTCTTCAATGGTCAAGGAGAAATGAACAGAAAACAGAATGGAGCCCCTTTTTATATACTTATATATTCCATGAGGATAAGCTTAGTTTTTGAAGAAAGCGTTGAACATTTCTTTTTCCCTCTAGGCACTGATAACGGATCGTTTCACGTTTGATCTGAAATGTTCGAGGTGAATAAAGCATGTTTTGCAGAAGTTAATTATAGTTGAAAAAGAGCCCGATTTTGATAGCCTGATTTAAAATCGCAGGTCATGGTCTAATGAGCCCTCTTTTAAAATAAATCTCCTCAGTTATTTCATGATATTTTCGCACAAATAAAAATTTTCGAGAACCTATATTATAGAGAAGGTTACTATACAATCTAAATCTAAATCTAATCACTAAATAGAAATTTTGTTGATTTTTTTGTGTGAAAGATTAGTACTATCTACACTAACCTAGAAACTTCGCTAAATAGAAATGTTGTTGATTTTTTTGTGTGAAATATTACTACTATCTACACTAACCTAGAAACTTCGCTAAATAAAAATTTTGTTTATTTTTTTTGTATGAAAAATTACTACTATTTACACTAACCTAGAAACTTCGCTAAATAAAAATTTTGTTGATTTTTTTTGTGTGAAAGATTACTACTCTCTACACTAACCTAGAAACTTCGCTAAATAAAAATTTTGTTGATTTTTTTTTGTGTGAAAGTTTACTACTATCTACACTAACCTAGAAACTTCGCTAAATAAAAATTTTGCGAACATATTTTTTGAAAAGGTTACTACTAATAATCAATAAAGTTCACTAATAATAAATAATTAATATATAATCTATGAAATTCACTACCATCAAATAATCTATTTTCGTAATATTATGAATGCGTGGCCAGCACGGCATTGCTCGTGACAGTTCTTTTCATGGGGTCGGGTGTGACCACTGCTTGCTAACCCCCGGTGATTGCTACGAATTCCCATTGGATAACAGCCATAACGTCATTACCCGTTGTGTTGGTTTGCTCCTCAAACCAAATGGGAATTCATAGCCTATTGGATAACAGCCATCATGGCGTTGTCCGTGGTGTGTGTTTGCTTCGCAAACCAACACCACGGGCAACGCTCATTGTCAAATGCGGCCAAATTCGAATTGCGAAGAGATCCAATCGGCGTGACGTCACAAACTCTTTCGAAAATATAAATATTTAATCGAAAAATTATTTATTAAAAGAGTATCTACGTGGTGTAAAATTTTTCCGCAGATTTCAAATCCGTTGAAATTTTCAATCTATCTTTAACGATTCCGATTGTACAAAAAAGAACTAAATAATGCCTGTCACAATTATTTTTTTATTTGTTTTGCTTTCCTTAGCTGGAAGCGTATGAGCGCAGGAAATGGATTCCTCGAACGCGCAAGTTGGCTTGACGTCACAATCTCTTGCGGAAAATATAAAAGATATTCAATTAAAAAATTACTTATTTAAGTAAAATCATATTTTTCGGTATCAATCTAATGTGAAATGTTCACCAGATTTCATATCCGTTGAAATTTTTACTCTATCTTTAATGATCTAGGATATAGAAAAAAAAAATAAAACTTTATTTCTTTTTTTCTTCGGCTTAAATCGTTCATTCAAAGTAAATCGTTCAACATCAATCAAAATATACATCTTTTGAACAAATTATAATTTTAGTATAGATATAAATTCATCTATGATATTTCAATACCAATATATAATATACAACCCCCTTTCCTAAAATAAGTGTCACATTTGCACATTTTTGTTTCGGATATTAATAATTTTTCTTAATTTTGAAGTGAACTGTAGCAACAAGGACACATCTATAAACAAAAAGCAGGGAAAATATCGAAAAAATTAACTTCTTTAACAATGCACCCTTTGGAAACATTGAAATTTAGAAAACATTTTCTTATCATTTCAAAATGTATGGAGATTGTAATGATGTCATCTGAAGTAAACATCTGCTTACGAAATTACACACATTGAGAAAGAAAATGGAGATGTGAAAATTGTCATTCAAGTAATATTAATTGTAATTATGAAGTTGCATTAAAGTCAAATACTGTGTCTCAATAAGTAATATTTAACCAATGTCAAAGAAAAAAAAACCTTGTAATTTACGATTAAGCCTCAAGTGGTTTCGACGGGATATCTCGTCCATCAATATCTGACAACTTTTGCTGGTGAGAAAAATTGTCATCAAGATATTCCCTATTTTGATGATTACGAGATCAAGATTCAGTCAGTTTTCTTCATCTAGTCCAGCAAGATCTTCTTGTAGTTTTGTTAATGACGAAATGCCTCGTCGAGACAACCAACTGGAGGGTTAAATCATTTCCATCTTTTTACAAATGAGACAACTACCTCGGAACAAAATTCAAGTGTTGAATGTGGGACTTACATCTCGTCCAGTATGCTAGTAGTTTTGCTATAATGACGAAATACCTCGTCGAGACAACGAGCTGGATGGTTAATTCATTTCCATCTTTTTACAAATGAGACAACTACCTCGGAACAAAATTCAAGTGTTGAATGTGGCACATCTCGTCCATTATGTTAGTAGCTTTGCTATAATGACGAAATACCTCGTCGAGACAACCAACTGGAAGATTAAATCTTTTCCACCTTTTTAGAAATGAGGCAACTACCTCTGAGCAAGATTCAAGTGTTTAATGTGGCACTTATATCTCGTCCAGTATGCTAATACTTCTGCTATAATAACGAAATACCTCGTCGGGACAACCAACTGAAGGGTTAATTCATTTCCATCTTTTTACAAATGAGACAACTACCTCGGAACAAAATTCAAGTGTTGAATGTGGCACTTATATCTCGTCCAGTATGCTAGTATTTTTGCTATAATGACGAAATACCTCGTCGAGACAATCAACTGGAAGATTAAATCTTTTCCACCTTTTTAGAAATGAGGCAACTACCTCTGAACAAGATTCAAGTGTTTAATGTGGCACTTATATTTCGTCCAGCAAGATATGCTAGTTTTGCTAATGACGAAATATCTCGTTGAGACAACCAATTGGAGGGTTAAATCTTTTCCATCTTTTTACAAATGAGGCAACTACCTCGGAACAAAATTCAAGTATTGAATGTAGCACTTATTTTAGAAGAGGTAGTATTTAATATTTTGATTAAATTCAGATTAAAGAAACAAAAGTGGTAATACCTTTACCTTTTATTCATATTGCCTGAAAATAGCATATTCCAGCTTTCTGCGCATGAAACAACTAATAGATAAAAAACGTTCTTAGATACGTTCTTTCTACTGTAATGTTCAGCTTGTAGTTCAATTTATAGTTCAATTTATATTCATCAGATGCTACATTTTAGAAGCACAGAACAGGAATTTTTACTGGGATTACCAGAGAGTACGTACCATGTTTACTTTTCTTCCCGAAAGTGACTGATCAAATCAGTAGTTTATTTTTTTAAAGAAGTGGCAAGGGGGGGGGGGAGTTCACGATTTATGGTTTCCTGAAAAACTGCACTTCATTTCGAAATAAGCTGGAAAGATTTTAGAATTTTACATATTTTCAGTTATTATTTATTAGGCTGTATTGTACTGAATTCAAAAATAGCGAAAAAACCTTATAGGTCCATGAGTCGTAAGAAAAAGTTGCAGAGAATACAAATGTACCTGAATAGATTCAGAAATTCGACGGAACATATTTCAGGATAGATCCTGACATGCTCACCCTAAATCTAGATCCTGCATGTCTCTTTCCTTATCTTTTTTTTTTTTTTCATGTTAGTCTTCGTCATATATGCGTCTTTTTGTTGTATGTTGCTCAAAACACATATTGAAGTATTCATGGAATCCTATGTCATTTTTACAAAAATTCTCCGAAAAGAAGAATTATGTAGCCAGAAACGTAATGAAATCAAATCGAAATAAATATCAAATAAAATATTTCCATAGGTGAGCTCTCTCAAAAATATGTTTAGGAATAAAACCTGTTTTTTTTAATTCTTTCTCTGAAGGAAGGGCAGAAGAGTACTCTCAACACTAACATGCAATACTTAATAGGTATGAGTACAACTTATAAACTTCATTTTTGAAATAATAAGATTATCAGGGAAACCGGAGCTTGTTAGCATAAGGGTAAGTTCGCATTCACCTTGTATTTTTTATCACATTGATTTCAGAACGGTAGTATGACCACTATTTAACTCTTCGTGTATTTTGCTTCATCTACTCGAGTATCAGTGTGATAGAAACTTTCAGAGAGAGAAAAAAAGGGTATTTGTGATTTTTTGCCAAGTACGTTTTTTTTTAATTGAAGGTTTTGGTGTTTTATGAACTCCTAGAATATGTTGAGGCATTTTCAATTGTTGTGTTGGTTTGAGTGAGCAATAACGATTGTATTCACGTATTGGAATTAGTAAAAATACATCTCTCCTTAATGGTGAGAGCTAAGTAGAATTAACGATTATCAAAATTAAAGGAGCATATCTATGGTGATACAAAACAAATATGTTTATTTCTTAATCTGGATTTTAATGATAGTATATACACATTTTAACAACAATAAAGATAAAAAGTAATAACAATACAAAGGAATGCATCCGCTAAAGCTAAAAGATTAGTAGGAGAAAAAGGCGTTAGAATAAAGATTTTAAGGATTTTAAGGGTTAGTGAAATCCGAGCTCGATGCCATGCCAGCAAATCGGGGCCCTGGAAAAACGCTAGTCTTCTCGAGAGAGAGAAAGCCTAGCCCGCTTTCTGAGTAAAGAGACCAAAGAATCCCTTCTTTCGGACTGGGAGTTATCTCCTCACAAACAGGTTGCAACTACGCGCGCTTAACGTCAAGCGCCATACTAGGGCAAGCAATTATCGCCCTGCGCCCTCTTTGGTATTGAGCCGTACAGAATTACTTATAAAACTTATGTGGAAGAGTAAGGCAGACATCTTGTCACAAAAGTCTTGGTGGGGCAAGTTGGCATTTAAGTCATGGGGCGTCGGAATTTAAGTCGTGGAGCGAGTTGGAATTTAAGTCGTGGGACAGGTTGGAATTTAAGTCGTGGGGCCAGGGCCGCCCATAAGGGGGGACAAACCCGACAAATGTCGGGGGGCCCGGACGTTTAAGGGGCCCGCGGCCCCAAGGTTTGTTCAAGAAATTATGTGCCTCATTTTAGGGAAAAGAAATAATTTGACAAAAAAAAATATCAAATAGAAACTATTCTTTTCAAGTCCTTAAAACTGCCCCGTCAAGGTGGTGTCACATTTTCACCAGTCTACGACAACGACTAGTTGGCTTTCATGCCACAAGGAGTAATGAGTTAGTAAGCACGTTCTTCAACTTTAATAAACCAGCTTTACAATTTCTTTAGTGCGAGCCTACGGCAATGGGAGCTGCTTCTAAAACACACTGATGGGAAGTCTCTACACTGTCTTTTTGAGACAAGATGGAGAGCAAAAATTGAGGCTGTGAAACCTATATCTGAAAAACTAATTGACGTTTAAAAGGCCCTTCAAGATGAAAAAAAAATCAGTAGTTTATCGTACGAGTCTTTCGACGGAAAAATAAATGGATTTTTCAATTATTTTTCAAAATTTGAAACGTTAATTCAGTTAAAAATTTGGAAGGACATACTAGAGCAAATTAATACAAGAAATTTTTTTAATCCTTCAATCATAATATATCACCCTTGATATCGAAATGAATAATATTAAAGCGTTAACTGAAACAATAGATAAAGATTTAAGAAAATCCGGAGTTTTGACTAGTCTTCAGTGTATAAGGTATGTTTTTGCATGGGTTTCTTACAATCTTTACATAGAGATATTTATTATAGTTTTCTGATTATACTTTAGTATCCTTATCGAAGTCCTGCTCGATCGCCAAGTGGCCACACTTCGGGCTTTAGGCGTATAACACGTATACATATTTAATTCCATAATTACTTAAAAGTTCATTATTAATTTACTGTGGGTTTGCTTGTACATTTCTGAAGTTGGGTATTTGTAAATATTTGGATACTTGGGAAAATAAAAACTTCCTACACAAGGAAAATCTTAGGGGCCCGTGCGAAAATTTTGTCGGTAGGCCCGGGAAATTCATGGGCGGCCCTGGTGGGGCATGTTGGCATAGGGAAGATAGTGGACATCGACGGTGATGGATTCTATATTTCTACATTGTTGAAAACACACAAACTTTGGAGATGACCGATGACCAGAATTCGGGTAAACAATCTGGTACAACCGCAACAAAATTTTGCGAAAATTACAGCCACCAATCCAAGTTTATGATCGCCCTACTTTTTTGGTGAACATGAAGCGTTAAGATTTCCTTGCTCTTTTTGTTTTATTTTATTAGTTTTCCTTTATTTTGTATTAAAGTATATTTTAAAGTGATTAATTCGCATCATTGCTTAGATCCTATCACAATGATATGCTACACCAACTTACCCAGGGAGTTATTCCAACCTACCCCATATCAAGAATAAGTTTTGACATAGTTTGAACACTTTCGTAAATTTTAAAAGTAAACTACTATTTTTAGTGATGTTTTATTCATTAATTTGCATAGCCAGGGAGTTCCACTATCGGCAGCATTAGCTGAAAGTATTACTGAAAAAAGAGGAAAAAAAAAAAAAAAAAAACTAAGCTTTTTAGCCCCGCTCTTCCCCCACACACGATGCTCTCTCAAAATATATAACTATTTGAATATTTCTAATATTTTAATTACTGGTGAATCGAGTTGAAGACATTACATTAAAATAAAAGCTTAGTTTGTTGCTATATGGTTGTTTTTGTGACTTGAAGGGTTAAAGGTAGTGAAAAAACGATCAAGAGTAATTTAACAAACTTCAATTAACGAAGATATAAAATTACTAGAATCTTTGGTGTATATATAAACCTTACTGGTATTTGTCTCGGCGAGGTATCTCATCAATGGCAAAATATTACAGATCTTGATAGATGAGATAACTCGTCATTAAAAGAAAACTGACCAGATCTTGATTTTACCATTATAAATAAATAGGCAATATCTTGATGACGAGATATCTCGTCATTAGCAAAATTGATCAGATGTTGATGGGCGATATATCTCGTCGAATTCACTTGGATTGCTAACGTCTGTTTCTACAGACTTGAACTATATTGCTCATTCTATTTATAAAAGTTTATTTGACACTTAATATTTCAAGCTGGTACCACTTAAACAACTTTTTAAAAGTGTTTTAGTTGTCTGGCAATTTGATTTAAATTTTGGTTCTTTTAGTTTAAAGATTTGAGCAAAATCAGTTTTACATTCAGGGCAGGAGTTTTCAAATTAATATTCAAAGTTACCAGATGGCATAACCAAGTCTTGACATCCAGTCAGGCTACAACATTCTTTTCATTTCAACATTTTATTTCTATCATATCAGAATTTGAGAAAATAAAAATCAATCAACCTCAAAACACAATCAATCTAACAACTAAATTCGAATTAAACTATACAGAGTAACTCGTACATAGTAAATCAGACGAAAGCATCGAGAAATAATACACAAGGGAGGAAAATCGATTTAAACTTCTTCAAGCGAAATCACTGGAAATACTTTTGAACCTCCAGAACTCTGAACTTGTATTCCGATAATGTAAACGTGTCTTTTGTGACAAAATGCGAATAGTAGGAAAATCAAGACCGGTGAAAGTTTTCAGACAGAAAACTCCTTAGACATGACTTACCCATTTCCAACGGAGTATAAAAAGTTAAAATAAAACTTGACTCTTCATCCAACAGTTTTAATCCAAGAATCAACATCATAAAGAAACATGTTTTCTAATTGTTCTACCAAAGGCCTATTTGGAGAATACTGTGATTGATTCAATACTGTTTCTGATTTCAAAGTGTGAAGTTCATTTGAGGACTGATTTCTAGAACTACCCCTCGCCCTGGTTATCGAGTGGTCCATTCGAAGCAGTTGAAAGTAGATGCTATTATAAAAAAATGTCTCAAGAAATTGACGAACATTTGTTGCCAGATTTTGTTTTGAATTGTATTAAAGTGAAAATTTCCGAATTACTTGCCAAATAATTGTGTAAAAATGGAGTATAAAATGAACACAGGCACCGATAACTATTCATGAGACACAATTCTTCTTGACATCAAGGAAATCTTACTCTTTCTCATACTGTTATTCAAGATCTACCAAATAATTCACAAAGTGGTTTGAAAAATAGGCCTAGAAGGTCTCAAAAAGATTTTTAAGCCTGTAGTTCTAAGGTATAAAAAACGAAAAGTCGTAACTTTGTAAAGACCACTAGTGTAAAGAATTGTCAATGGAGTAAACTACGAAAGTCAAGGGAACGATATTCTACTTCAAATCGTCAGAGATCTCAGTTGCTTTCTCAGAAGAGGTAATTTTTGAAAATGACCCGTGTCATACTAAAAAGTCAGTAAATTTATCTTCAAATCATGTGCTTGCGCTAATAGTAGATGTCGATATTTCTATGCACGAATATAAAACTATATGTCAGCAACACGTTAAGGACATTAACTAATTTGTATACTTCGCTTAACGAAAATGAATATGTTAAACACGGTTGTTACCCTTCTGGGATCATTATCACGGATAGTTCAGATGTAGCACCACTAGTCACTCAACAGCCCCTCTTCATACGGTTACGTGCAATTCATACACAAGTCCTTGAGACAGATTTTGTCAAAAAAATAAAACCATAAATATAATTACAATGTGGTGCATTAATAGCGCTGAATAGAAAAGATACCGACAATTTTTTTTCCCTGTAAAACATCAATCTAAGCAAAGTTTGTTCAATACTTCTACTATAACTTTGCAAATATGCTTGTGCTAATGAGGTAAAAAAATAGTTGGCAAAATTCTGCTCCATCATTGACTAGACTTTATCATTCCTAACTTTTTGTCAAGTAATATAGGAGATTTAACTACTAGAGAAGTTAATAATGTACAAGATAACTTTAAAGCTGAATTTGTTGTTTTACTAGATGTGCCCAAAGAGCAAACAATGGGTACTACCGATAGAAATACTGCTCCTATAATTTTTAGAAATGCTGAGAGGTCTGCTGAAACAACTGGGATTAATGTAGAATAAATCAATCGCTTCCAAATCATGTTAAAATTCTTAAGTTCAGGTTTTCAGATAAACTCTGTTAAATTTACTGAGCGTGGAGAATATATAAGATATATTCCTCAGAAAGTATCCTTGGTAACCCTAATGCCCGTGATCTATATATAAAATACTAGTCCATGGAAATATAATTTTTATTCCTGTATTCTTCTAATTGATCCGATCTTAGGAAAAATGCAAGGGCAAGAAATAAATATAATAGGCTATAAGGAAATGCTAACTATTAAACGTCAAGAACTGATATGAACAGAAAAAAAAATTAATGAATAAATTACTCATCCAGATTAATACCTTACCCAGATTACACCAGATTAATACCTTACATCACAGCGTTGCCCGTGGTGTTGGTTTGTTTCGCAAACTAGACACGCAGTGGCTAGTAACTAATAATCGTTGAATTATGCCAAACCAGTATTTTATTACTCACAGCCTCTAAACACCGCCCTAAAACAGTATATTTTTATGTAATAATTTTGTCCGCGTAGATTGCTTAAATGACGTGTGACGTACCAAAAACAATAGTTGCCAATTGGCGTTTTGTGATAGGTGCTTGTTGATTTATACAAATTACTCGCATTATCACTTTTACTTGTTGCCTTTCTTTCCTCTTTGTCATTCGCATTCATCTTCTTTGACGGTGCTCTTGTAGTCGTTTTTAAAGCAAAAGGTAAAATCTTAACGGCATTTTTCGTTTTACGCTGCACCAATCACAATGCGATAAAAAAAGTAAATGCTGCTGCTAGAAAATTGTTGACTGTATCCGAAACCATGAGAACTGGATTTTTAGTACTTATATAATGCTTTGAAATGCCTCGAAATATTTAAATCTCAAGTTTCATTTTGATTTGTTGAAAATTACGGTCGCTGGGAGCTCGTATATAGGGGAAGTTATGTTATAACCACCCTGTGTAAATGATTCAAAGTATTACCATACCAACCATTTTATGCGATGGATCGTAAAATGTTAAACTATTTCACAATACGTTTAACCGGTGATTTAATCAACATGTCGCATTTGAGTTCCTCTTAGTTAAACCAGTCTCACTGTCCATTATGTTTTTACAAATGACGAACAACAAAGTTGGTGTTACTTTTGCTTTATTTGAAGACAACTTCGAATGCGGCTTTCATAAACATTGTATCCGGAATTAAGGCTTTATCTTTCAAACAGAATTGTTTTGCATTAATCTCACAGTTAAGTGGTTTAAAGAAAATAGAAACTTTTGTTCAAAAATTACCTTATTTGTAACGATTCTCTCTTTTTTCTCTACATTTACTGAAAAATGTTGCAATCACAAAAAGAAATTAGTTGTTGAAACACGTTTAACAATAAGTTCTCATAAAAATAGAGGGATTGCAATTTTTGTTGCCTATGCGTGTGGATATTGTGAGATTTATGGGAATGAAAGAGCTGATTTTTTTAGCCAAAGACGCTTTGAATTATTTAGCAGTTGATGTAAACATTAACATACCTGAGTGATACTTGAAAGCCTCATTTTACTACAAGCTTGCTGGTAAGTGGAACGAAGAGTATGTCTCTTCAGAGAAAGCAGGCCACTCTCTAAATTTTTTTCCTGTTATGCAGCTTAGATTGAGCTCAGAATTATTTTTCTTCGCAAACTTAAAACTTACAGTTTTTACAGGCCATGGAAATTTTGCTAAATATCTACACAAGTTTCATCCTCTGAATAGTGATATGTACGGGTGTTCAACCAGTTGCTTTTCAGTTGTCCTGCATTTAAAAATTCCAGAATGTGCCTTCAAAATTATTTGAGAAAATTGGATTAAACATGGCCGGAGAAATTCAATGCTTTTGTTAAATTTAATCTGCTTTTCTACTTTGTTAAATTTTTGTCAAATCTTGTAATTTTAGAAAAATTCCCCCCCCCCCCTGTTTAATCAACATACTTCTGTAAGCCCCGTGTTGTAGTTTTGTAGAGCACGGGGAGTTTTTTTTTCTTCATAAAAATAGTATAAAGATATAAATCCTAAATCAAACGACTTTTTTAGTACTACATAGTTTTCCATCTATAATCAAATCAGCCCTATTCAATGTTCCACATTGTAGCGGTACATATTTAAAAATTAATAAAAATATCTTTTTCCCTTAAATATATTTATATTTTATGCATGCGTCGTGTCAAAAGAATTATTTTTGAAATTTTCATGAGATCCCAAATTTAAATATTAAGGGGATAACATCCTATTTTAATCTCCAAGTGCATTATTAAAATGAACATAATAGTAGGGATTATGATATTACACACCATTTAAATATTTATTATGCGCCATAAAACTTGCATACTAATACTCCCGGTGGTTGTCTCGACGAGGTATCTCTTCATCAACTAAACTGACCAGATATTGATGGACGAGATATCTCGTCATAAGAAGAAAACATATCAGATCTTGATCTCGTCATCATAAAAAAAGCGGCAGTATTTTGATAACTAGGTATCTCGTCATTAGCAAAATTGGTCATATTTTGACTGACGAGGTAGCTCGTCGAAATCAGTAGGAGGGTTAATCTCTAATATTATAAAAGGAAATATTTGTCTGTTTGTTTCTTGCACGCAAATTCCTGACGAATCTATGGCACTTACAGTAATGAGATTTGGCACACAGGCAATCCAAATTTTTTGCAATTTTAGGGTAGCGGCGACTTTTAAAATTCAATCTAGAATATTTTAAAATGAATTTAATGAAATTTAATTATTATTATTTTCTTTGGAATGGCAACAGCATAAAAGATCAGATTCTAAATTTATTTTTTTCATTTTACGCGGAGGAATGATTTTCCAGAGAAGACGATAAAAAAAAATATAAACTTTTAACTGGAGTTATGTAAGTTTTTTTTTTGTATCTCCTAGACCGTAAAAAACAGAGAAAAAATTTCAACGTATTTGAAATCTGCGGAAAATATCACATCAAATCGATACCTAAAAATATGAATGTGATGTCACGCTAAAATTCGTGTTCCAAAAATAAAAAGATTACATATTCTGCCCTCTTAATACGATTTGAGTGAAAGAAAGCAACGAAAATAAAAAACATTATGACTGGCATTATTTAGTACTTTTTGTAAAATCGGGATCGTTAAAGACAGATTAAAAATTTTAACGGATTTGAAATTTGCGGAAAATTTAACACGATATAGAAACTTTAAACGTTTGATTTTCTTTTAATAAATAATTTTTCAATCAAAAAATTTATAGTTTCGCAAGAGATTGTGACATCACGCCGAATTCCTATTTGGTTTGTTTCGCAAACCAACACCACGGGCAACTCCGTTATGACTATTATCAAATTTGCGAAGCTGAACACAGTTCATGATATTCATAATTTGTTTTGTGAAGCAAACCAAAATGGAATTCGCAGGAAATTCATTCCAATAGGCTACGAATTCTCATTTGGTTTGCGAAGCAAACCAACACTACGGGCAACACCGTGATGGCTGTTATTGAATTTGGTCGCATTTGACAATGACGAGGCCAACACTGGCTGTTATCCAATAGGCTAAATACCATAATGGCTGTCATCCAATAGGTTACGAATTCGTATGGGATTTCGTTGCAATCACTGAAGGTTAGCGAGCAGTGGTCACACCTGACCCCACGAAAAGAACTGTCACGGGAAACGCTGAGCTGGCCACGCAGTGTCTAGTTTGTACTATATTTTATAATAAACATTGCGTCGTCAGCACGGCGTTGCCCGTGACAGTTCTTTTCGAGGGGTCAGGTGTGACTACTGCTCACCAACCCTCGGTGATTGCTACTCATTCCCACGTTTGGTTTGCTTCACAAACTAACACCACAGGGAACGCCATGATGACCTAAAAGTGGCTAGTAATAAATAAATGCCAATAAATTATCAAAAAAGTAAAAAGAAACTAATAAATTCATTAAAAAAAATTTATGGATTATATTTGAAATTCAGGCTGGACACAAAATTCGCAAAACATTAGGACTACCTGTGTGCCAAATTTCAGTATCATAAAAAAGAAACAACAATAACGCTCGCCAACCCCCGGTGATTACTTCGCAATTCCAAAAATGATCGCAATAGCCCATTGTGTTGGTCCAGTGCGACGTTAATTAAATGCCTACCTTCCGAAAACAATTGCGAAGACGATTCCAAACGACAAAAAAGTCGTGATGTCACTGTCTAAAAAATGCTCACATATTCGTATTGATAAATTAAAGATAATGTAATTGAAAAATTATTTATTTAATGAAAATGTAATGTAAGGCACCAATCTGGTGTAAAATTAACCGCAGATTTCAAATCCGTTGAAATATTCAATCTATCTTTGACGCGCGATCCCTATTTTATATATAAAAAAAAAACTAACCAATGCCAGTAATTTTTTTTTATTTGTTTCATTTTCCTTCTCTTGAATTGTTTGTGCGCAGGAAATAAATCGGTGATCTCTTTAACGATCACGAAGGTCAAAGTCGTATTGGAAAAAATGTAAAAGTTACAATTAAAAAATTATTTCTTCAAAAAACAAAAAAAAAACATATTTAGGTACTCTCAATCTGATATGAAATTTTCCGCAAATTTCAAATCCGTTGAAACTTTTACTCAATTTTTAACGATCCCGGAGATAGAAAAAAAAAACACCACATAACTCCAATTAAAACTGTTCATGTGCTTTGTTTGTCCACTGAAATAAATGCTCGTAAAATGAAACGGAAAAAATAAATTTAGAATCTGTGATCTATTTATACTGTTGCCATTCTAAGGAAAACAATAATAATTAAATTCCAATAAATTAATTTTAAAATGTTCTAGATTAAATTTTAAAAGTCGGGCAAGATAGAAAAATTGCAAAAAATTCGGACTACCAAATTTCATGAGCGTGCCAAATTTTATTATTGTAAGTGCACTACATCATCAGGGCACTACATACATACAGTTGCAGAGAAGCACTTCCTTTTATAATAGTACAGATGCTTCCAAAAACTTTACTATAATCGTCTTCAGATAAAGTAAATACTGTGGCGTATTCTAAATAGCATTTAAACTAGCACATCTAGAAGTATTTCAATGAAATGTAATTTCACTTTAATAATAGGAAAAAGAGAAATGTAGCAGAAGCCAGCTATAATTATCTTTCTATCAATCATCTATAAATAAAAGGAAGTGTGTGTATGTATTCTCTATACAAATCTATGCTTTTTGACCAATCCACACGAAATTTGGTACACTTATACTTTAAAACATTGCATAAAACATAGGCTATTACTTTCCTGCCTTCAGACCAATCTGTAGTACTTACGACCATGAAAAGTGACCCACAGGTAGTCCTAAAAGAGATCCTCAAAGCCCCAATTTTAAAATCTAATGTTTGTTTCCCTGCAATAATTAGACATGGACAAGGAAACACGTTCTACAGCGTTTGTGTATTTCAGTTAACACAGGGAAATGTCGAGGTCATATTTTAGCTGTCGCGGTAAGAAACACGTTCTACAGGGTTTGTGTATTTGATTTAACACAGGGAATAGTCGCGGTCATATTCTAGCTGTCTGGGTCATATTTAAAACCGAGCAACGCCGGGTCATTCAGCTAGTTCTAAATAAAAGGTGCAAAACACCCAGTTGACTTATCAACTAAAGATTAAATAAAACATAGGTATAGTGCCTCTGGTGAGTAGGTAAATGTCTTTAGATAAGTTCATTTGCAAAAATGAAGTAAGTTTGCTATGGGAAACGGCTTCCGGATCCTGAATATATTCAACAGTACACATATATTTCGAAAAGAATGCAAGTATGAAAAATAACCGTAATAAAAATAAAATGTACTATCCGGTCCATAGTTTATCAACTAATTCGTCCACAAGTGATCCGATAATCGTGAACATAAAAAACAGTTTCTCTTTATACCAAAGTTGGTAAGTTTAGCTTTGGAAAAGCTCGCAGCTACGAATAATATCCTAACATATTCACTCAAAACCTACCAAAAATATTCTATTCAAAGAGACTTTTACTGGTTACTCCGAAAATATGGATTCGCGTTGTTACCGAGTAACGGAAACGTGTTGTTACGGATTCATGAGAGGCAAATGCAGTCTTTTCTACGTGAGTTTTTGCTCTTGGAAAACTGAATTCATTGATTGTGAGTTAAAAATGCATTTTTCAAAGTATTTCTCATTAGGCTCTCTCTGTTGTAAATTAACATGGATAGTTAAAAACGACGAGGATTCGCCTTGACTTCACGATGAATAAATTCGTTGGTGTTTAAGTTTGGTTTATAAAACTACATTTATATTTTGCTACTTGAAGGCTAATTACACAAGGATCTACGGCTTAACCATTCAAGAGGATTCGACGAGATATCTCGTCCATCAAGATCTGGTTGAGATTTTTCTAATGACGAGGTACTTCATCGAGACAACCACCAGGAGGGTTAAAAAGGTCACTTAAAAAAATTGTAATATATATATATATATATATATATATATATATATATATATATATATATATATATATATATATATATATATATATTACAATTTTTTAGTTCCCGTGGTGTTGGTTTGCGAACCAACTCCACGGGCAACGTCGTGATGTTTGATTTTTAACTGGTGTAAAATTTTCCGGAGATTTCAAATTTGTTGAAATTTTCCATCTGTCTTTAACGATTCCGATTTCGAAAAAAGAACTTAACAATCCCAGTCAAAATGTTTTTATTTCTTTGGTCTCCTACGCTAAAATGAAAATCTGTTTTTATTTTTGTTCTAACGCGAGGGGCAGAAACTGCAATCTGTTTCCTTTACTGGAATCCTTTTCGCAGGAAATCAAAATGAATGAATCTCGAAACAAACGAAGGTCATTCGAATGTATCTCTCCCCGGATATGTAAAAAACTGGGCATGGTTCCAAAGGCTGACGTCAAGGTGACACGTGAGGGCGAAAAGTCTAAATTTTGACGTTTCTTCATTCCTTGGAATTACCCCGAAAGAATGAGAATGATGAAAAAACTATTAAATTTATACAAAGGTATTCTGTGAGCTTTGAAGCTGTTAAATTATATTTAAAATAATACATTTTTAGAATTGTTTAATTTTAAAAGAAATATATACAATATATTATATTTTATTTAAAGCTGCTGGAATATACTTTAAGCAATAATTATCTTTTTGAAAATAAAGGACAACGGAAGAGTAGCGAATTATCAACCTTAGAGTTGTGAGTTCGAAACTCGATCCCACCAAAGACCGTCGTGCTCATGGGGCTGGTGCACGTTAAATATATCGTGGCCTCAAATGTAAACACGGTGGTGTGGAAGTTTGGAGAATGAGGTAACAGTTCAGGTATGACCTCGCCCTCTGAACATTGTTCAAAGTCACAAGGCGTTGTCCTCATTCCCTCCCTTCGGGATTGATCCCAGACTGTCGCCAATAGTTGTTTTCTTCAGAACGACGTTAATTCAATTACCTACTAATCTAGCTTTTGAATGTAAACAGAACAATACTTTTTAAGACACATCGAAACTATGAAAAGCAATTATAAACAAAACGAAATGAATCATTTTTTATTTGCCAAGACTTATGTAATGACAACTCTTAAAGTAGATATTTTAACCATATAGAGCGCATATTTTTAACACGGAAATTTTCAAAACACATTCTTAAATGCGCATGTAAAATCTTGGATTTTAAAGCTTTTATATTTTTATAGTACTTACCGATACCCTTGTGAATACCTCGATTAAAATTTTATTTAGCCCTTTAAATTTTTAATTTTAAGTCCTATGCGTACCAGTTTCTAGCAAGTGGTTTGCATATGTCTCGTAAGAAGCTTTGAAGATATAAATTTAAATGGTATTAAAATATTTACCAAAGTTGAGAGAAATGTAAATTCTACGGTAAGTTGTCTTCAGATTCTTAGAATCTACAAGGTAAGTTATAGCATGGGACTCTCGTCCCGAAAGTTAAGAAGAGAAAATTTTCTTTAATTAAGGTAAGAGATTTGCTAAAGTTAGTCTAATGATAAATTATTCTGGAGTAGGATTTATAGAGATTAAGGTAGGTAGGTTTAATTAACGTTGTGATGAAGCAACGCATCGGGCTATTTATAGATTAGGAAATTAGGGCTAAGATTTCAAAATATTTTAATTCCGTGTTTACTGTATAACTCTCTGTCTCTCTCTCGAAGTTGTTACTAGAAATCTTGATTCTTAGTCGTATTAAAAAAACGACTGTAGAAATAAAAATTAGGCTTAATAATCTCAACTAACTCTACCGATATATGCATAGTTACTTTTCTTTTAATTCTTATCCAAACCAAAATAATCGACATAAATATTTTCGATTTTTAAGCTTTCCACGAAATCGAATGTTTACAAATCTGTCTTCTGAAAAAAATTGCTTTAATAGAATTTGGACTTTTATCGCTTTCAATTATTTTTTACCCAAATTCCTTTTGCTTAACTTAAGCTGCTGAGCGAAAGAGTACTTAGCATAGTTTAACTAGCAAGCTTTTAGATTTCTTTATACATACAGTAAAGGATTTAGTTCTCAAAGTTTATTCTACTTTAATGAAGATGTCTTTGTTTATGTAGTCAAGACCCTAATTACTGAACTTCATTGCGTATAACTTTAAAAAAATGGATGACTTTCAACCGAAGGTTAAATTTTAGTGAAGTTGAAAATCTCTTGTAGTTTTGGGGAGGGAAAGAAAACCGGGAAAATAAAATTGATATTGAATGACGACCTTTCCTGATTAAACTTTTTAAACTAAGGAAATGAGACTAAGAAGTTTTTAAAAATTCGTATGAAACTTACAGTAGAAAATTAGCTGTCACGAAAATAAAACTTCTCAATTACGTCACATTTTGAATTTGTAGGTAATTAGACATATGATTTGGGTGTCATATACTTTAACTTTTACATTAATACTTGATATATTCTTGTCATGACAGTTCACAAATTATCTTAACGCTTCTAGCGGTTGCCTCGAAGAAGTGTCTTGTCATCAGAAAAATACTGACCATATCTGGATGGACGCGATATCTCGCCATTACAAGAAAACTGACCAGGACTTGATCTTGTCATCATAAAACTATTGGAAACATCATGTTAACGAGATATCTCGTCACTTTCATAATTGGTAAGATCGTGATGGTGGTGACGAAGGGACAAAGTATCATCGAAACCACAATGTGGAGGGTAAATGCTTCCACAAAGTGTCCATGATAGTTATGACCCTGTGATATATTTTTATCTCAAGCATACATACGACTTTATCTCATCAGTTTCCTAGGCACTCAGTTTGTGGACTTTTATACATTTTCACAAAATGTGATCGGTTGAAAAATGATCCAAAGCATATGCAGCCAAAGCTACTTTGAAGAACCTTTACCAAATTCCCTAAACGTAGTATTACCTTCAGTTAGTTATTTGTCCCTTCCACAAAATATGATGATGATCCAACGTCTTGTAACACGCATATACGTCCAAAGCTACTTTTGAAGAGCATTGAGTACACTTTACACCAAATTCTCTGAACGTATATAGTACCTAACTGTAGTTAGTTATTTGTTCCTTTCACAAAATATGGGAATGATTCCTTTCAACACGCATTTGCATCCAAAGCTACTTTGGACGAGTCTTCTTGGTAATTAGACCCCAAGGGTAATTACCTTCAGTTCGTCACTTGTTCCGTTCATAAAATGTGCACCTATTGCAAAATGACAAAACGCCTAGCAACAAGTATTTGCAGCCAGAGCAACTTTTGATGAGTACTCCTCTTGGGAGACCTTACAAAATTCCCTAAACGTAGCAATAACGTAGTAATTAACTTCAATCATTGAGGTTTAGCAAGCCAGAATGAAGCAGTGCAGCTTTGTCTACCAAAACGTACTTCATGGTGTAGAGTTGGGTTGCACTGCATAAACTAATGCATGGTAAATTAATTTTTGTAGTGGTGACTAAGCTCCCTACAATACTCTCCCTCGATAATTTAGCGGTAGCCGAAATTCGATATATGACGCCACTTGTAGAATGATTGCCATTTGCGTGAGACTGTGAGTGCTGTATTAAGATCACAGTTGTAATTGTCCTAAGTTGCCTTTAGCAGACAAGTGTGAGTACCCTTGTGAAGTGAAGGCTGAGCAGCAATGAATGGAGTGAAGCCGTGATAGTAAATGAACAGTGTCTACTATCCAAGAGCCTCAGGTGGTTGATGAAAGTTATTAGCACCGCATTGGCAATTCAACTATCAATCGTGGACCATCCATCCAAGTTGTAAATATTTTGTGTGTTTAAATCACGCCCGTCAGTCACCAATTTAGCAAGCCCGAATAAAACACTGTAACTTTTTCTACCAAAAAGTACTTCATGGTAGAGTTGGGTTACAGTGTTATATATACTACTGCAACGTAAATTAATTTTCGTAGCGGTGATGCACGATAAGTCTGTGTGACTTCAAATATCCGCACGCTGGCCTGTTGTGAAAGATTGGAGAGTGGGGAACCTGTTCAGTTGTTGTCTTCATCAAGTGTTCGTGATTCAAAATTATGAGGCGTTGTTCTTGGATCTTTCCCTTTGGGATGGATAGCGGACCGTCGACAATAGCCCTCTGTGTTGCTCCAGTGCTACATTAACTACCTAGATTAACTGCCTACCTGCTATTTGACTACAACATAGCCCGTGTGGTGGTTTGCTTCTCAAACCAAAAAATATAAATATTTAATTGAAAAATTATTTATTAAAAGAAAATCAAACGTATAAGATATCTGTCTTGTGTCATATATTCCGCAGATTTCAAATCCGTTGAAATTTTCAATCTGTCTTTAACGATCACGATTTTACCGAAAAAAAAACTTAATAATGCCAGCCAAAAAAAGTTTTTTATTTTCTTTGCTTTTTAATCGTAAGAGGGTGGGAAATGTAATCTATTTATTTTTAGAACACGAATGTTGGCGTGACGTCACATTCTCTTGCGAAAATATAATATATTCAATTAAAATATTTTAGTTATTTAAAGAAAATCATATGTTTTGTTTCTTTGTTATACTGTAAATCTTATTTTACATTCTATACTACCTAGGTCCTAGGCCTAGTGCTGTACTCTGTGCCACAAGAGGAGAAACTTGGATCGTGAATAAAAATTTATCAAAATCCTCGAGTTTACAAAGAATTGGAGGGGGTTTTGAGACCAGATTCTGAAAGGTTATCGGTAATTCGAATCTCTAGATCTTGGGCGAGAAAGTATCAAAGTAACCACGTGCCGTGTGTATACAATACGTAAAATCTGTAAATCAGATTTCTCATGTAACTGACATTATGATGAATGCCAGAGTTATGGGCTTGTAGGATCCTTGGAGATGCACGCATCTAAAACAGAGCAGCACATTTATCTAAGACTCGTTGATTGCATTTTTGACATTTAGTTTCAAAGATTGCTGGAATCACACACCCGTATACTTGCTTCTTAGTATTTTTTATTGATTAACAGTGTCCAGACTGTGTTACTGATCAAATTTATCAGAGATCAAGTGTCACGTGCAAATAGGAGAATTCAAAATAATCCAATGGATCGCATTCTATAATAGATTGAGCTACGCGTTTGAAGTTCATACAGCGATATACCAACCCGCAGCAATCACTCAATTTTCTATAATTTTCAGTAAAACATTAAACTGAATAATAAATACATATACTGCAGTAGTTTAACTTTGAGTTAAAAATGTTAGTATATGAGCCGTTATTTTTGAAAGTGGTGTAAGTCAATTTTTTCATTCATCGAGATATTTAAGGGTTTGCGTTTGAATTAATTTAAAAATATTGGCACACGTTACTAAATTCAGATGATGTTTTTAACACTATAAACCTGTTAAAATTTACTATGCAATAATAATTATTAAAATTGTTAAATAAATTAAGCTCATTTTTTTCAAAGTGGACTTCTACCACTTTAAAAAAAAACGTATCATACGTAAATACAGAAGAGATCTAGAACTCCATAAAATAATTTTATTTGAATTAACATCTGAGCGGTCATGAGATTTCTAAGAAGTATACAAATAGTCCGTTGTGTTGCTCCAGTGGGAAGTTAATTAACTACCTGTCGACCTACAAAGAAGTATATTATTGATTTTACCCTACAAAACACATAATGAATAAATAGACACATATGTTTTAGCGACAAATTCCAGGATAGGATTCTATTGGTTCAGAAATATAAATATGTTTTCGAGTCATGCAGAGAAAACTGCATGCTGAAATTATGCGTGTATATCATAAAAGGGTCAAAAACATCTGAATAATTACAAATTGAAAACACACTGCAAACGTAAGGTTTCAAATTTTAAAAAATATTTATTTTTTTCATGATGTAAATTAGTTAAATGAAGGTAGGTTGAGAATTTATGTCGCATTAGAGCAACATAACGGGGTATTGGTAACGAACCGGGATCAACCTCGCAGGTTAAATGAAAAAGGTACTTAAATATTTATATAGGGTGGGTTTAACTATAAATATCAGTTTCGATTTTTAAAATTCTTTCAAATGCTTTCTTCGTATATTTACAAAGCGCCTAATTAATCAAACACTAATTACTTATATGAGTACTACTAAGGTTGATAACTTTCAAAGCTTAAAATCTCACATAGTTTTTTCAGCCCTTTTAAGTTTCAAAATCTGTAAATATTTAAGCAAATGAGTCTAGTCTAAGCTTTTTAATTCGTATTAAAGAAATATTCAAAACAATCATTATTCCGTATTTAATTAAGGAGTCTAAATAACCTTTCAACGAAACGTGGATTTCCCATTGAATAGGAAATTAAATCTGAAAATTTGTTTTTCAGAACGCAAATCACGTCAATTAGTATAAAAATGAATTAATAATTTCTGTTTTGAAACAGATAATAATTGCGATTAAAGAGAGGTGGAATATATAGAAACGAGGATTAGTCGTATTTATTTTGATCACGATACTTTCTCCCGCAATTTTCTGTAAAATTACACAGTTTAGTCTGGTTTTGTTACCTTTTATGCCTAATTTTCACTGAGAATTTAAAATATAATTTAAGTTTCACAGCTCATATTCCTTTTATCTTAATTGCGTTCGGAGTTGTTTACGAAGATCATTTCCACTGTGTGTTTAACTTCATTTTTTCTTTGAGAGCTAATTTACATTTGATTGTAGCACTTACTACATGATAATCTGTGTTGCCCTCCGAGAGGCTTCGACGAGATATCTCGTCATCGAGAATGCTGATTGAATTCTGAATGTTGAAGATAATGTCGGTTTTTTGACAACGGATGAGAATCAGATCAGATTTTTTTCTATTGACGAGATATCTCGTCCCTCAAGATCTGGACAGATTTCCAGCTACCTCATCGGGACTACACCCAAAAGGGAAAACAGAGAGGTAACGATACTAGAGCAGTTTAATAATCCGAGCTTTGAGAACACACAGTCATACACTATTGTCCATTAAAAATGCGACACCAAGAAAGTTGTTAAATTGACCGGAAATTTGACAGACAGGTAATTATCATGGGTGCTTAATACTTTGCTCCACCGGAGGTAACTTTACTCCAAAAATGGGGAAAAAATTTTGATGTCGTAACATTGGTGATGAGGTTCGATTGTGGCGGTTTTGGTATTGTACCGGTCGGCCCCAACATCTAGAATTCAGATCAACCCCAATACGAAAAGCAAGTCGTCAACACCTGCATTTTTGGGCTCTCCATGAGAAAACTTCAGACGAGTCACACCGACAGTCCGACCTCATGAACTGAGCAGAACCTTTGACTTATCTTGTACGTGTCAGATCTAGGGTCAAATATAAAACCCCCTTTTTGCAAGTGTTTGACTTAGCACTTGAACTTGTTGTTCCAACAAGTCTTTTAGGGAGATGAAACTTGAATTTTGAGTCGATCAAACATATCCTCGAGACTCTGATTTTGGAGCCACCCTCCTAAATCACAGGTGGTTCGATGTCACTGGCGGTAATTACAACTTTTGAATTAATGTAAATATTTAACTCTGTAAATAATATTCAAATTACTTTAAATAAGTAATGTTTAAATTTAACCAATTGTACGTCTAATTATTATTATATGCCGTTACAGTATCTAATCACAGATTAATTCTCTGGGAACATGGACTATAACTTCTAATTGAGGGAGACGGTTATTTTATTGTTATCCAACGTTGTGAAATTTATGCTACAATAAACAGTGATTTGTTAGTTTGAAAAATTGTGATCCGCACATAAGTGGGTGCAACCAACCGAAGTAAGTGTCACATAATGTTGTATTAAGAAACTGTCTGAGAGTAAATGCATGAATCGATTTTGAGTTTCCCCTGTTATTGTTGTGTCTATTACAGTTTGTTTAGCTTGGGGTAACATTACACCGAAAAATGGGATGTCTTTGCACAACAATAAATGTTGGAGCAAAGAGAGCGATACGACGACTAAGAAGTCTAAAAAAAAGAAGAGGTCTGAAATTGATGCTGTCTTATCATATAGTGAAGAAGATGTTGTCATAGCAGATGAGTCGGATGATGATATCTAAAAGTATGCTGCTCAACTTCAAGAAGATGAGTCCTCAGCTGTGATAACTGAACAAATTGTAAAAGGAAACATGTCATTGAAACTGACACATGTGAGGAAAACTCCAGGTCAGTTCGTTATCGTGTAGTTTTATGGCGAAATATAATCAGGAAGATTATTAGCTAGGATGAAGAACTGAACTCCAAGAAGTGATGGAGTTTGGCTAGGTGTCGTAGAACCTCTGAAACCCACCAAAGTTTTTTATTTACCTACGTTACTACGTACTTATTTTATTTCATGTGATTAATATCAGCTGATCAATGTAAAAGATCGATTGTTCTTTCTTTTTTTCAAAATTTACTCACCAATTTAAACATGCGTTGAGTGTTTTTTTTTATTTATTAAGATTGCAATTAGTCAAACCTGAATGAATAAAAATAATTTTTTTCTTTCTGAAATCTGTAGTATAATTATATATATATATATATATATATATATATATATATATATATATATATATATATATATATATATATATATATATATATATATATATATATATATATATATATATATATATATATATACCAAGAAGGAATAATCCAATTGCTTTGAAATTTCGTATGCAAAAATGTTTTTGACCAAATATGCAAATGATTAAAATTTGGTGTCTAATGTATGAATAGTGCGATCTCCAGCGCATCGGAACTGCGCATCCAGCAGATGTATATAAGGAGTTGTTCTTGAACTGTTGTTAAAAATTTCTGCTGCATTGCGATTTAGGATACCTTTCAACGCCTGAAAAAAATGCCTCGCCGCAGGATTCGAGCTCATGACGAGCAACTTTCAGAGTTTTAAAGAGGTAGGTTGGGCAAATCGGTGAATCGCTCGTCATGTGAGTCGAAGCGATGCAGCAATTAGAAGATTCTGGCAAGAGTGGGTGGACAGTGGCAGATTTCAGCGTCATGATGGTAGCGGTCGACGTAGGGCTACAACAAATCGCGAGGACAGAGTGATTGTCAGATCAGCTGTCACAGCGCCTGATTCATCGCTATCAACCATCAGTCGTGCGACCCACACACGAGTGTCCACCATGATCATTCACAGACGGCTGAGAGAGCTCGTACCCATCGTTACGCCACCTGCCACTCATGCCTGCACACTGTCGAGCTAGATTACAGTGATGCTTGGTTTGATCAGGATGGAATGATGCTGACTGGGGACATATAGTCTTTAGCGACGAATCCCGCTTCCAACTGTGTCCTGACGATAATCGAGACGTGTCTGGAGACGCCCAGGGCAGCGTTCCGATCCTGCTTTCACTATTGCACGCCACACGGGCCTTCAACAAGGAGTTATGGTCTGAGGTGCCATTTCCCTTGATAGCTGGACCCCTTTGGTCGTCATTAGAGGTACACTTACTGCACAGCGGTACTTTGACGACATTCTGAGACCTGTTTTGCTACCGTTCCTTTCGCAGTACACTGGGCTTATTTTTCAGCAAGACAATGCCAAACCACATACGGCACGTGTTGCTATGAACTGTCTTCAAGCTTGTCAAACACTTCATTGGCCAGACAGATCACCAGATCTCTCTCCCATCGAGCATGTCTGGGATATGATGGGAAGACGACTGCATCCGGTAGGGAATGTTCATGACGTAGTCCGACAATTGGAGCAAATTTGGCAAGAAATACCGCAGGAGACCATTCGGTAGCTTTATCGGTCTATGCCACGCCGTGTGGCAGCTTGCATCCAGGCTAGAGGCGGGTCAACGCCTTATTGAGCTCGTTACTGTAACTCTGAAATAAATCATTCAATTGTTCTGAAATTTTAATAATTTTCTATTCTGTGCATAATTTTCCTAATATATATACATATATATTTACGACATGTTTGTCAAACTTTTCGGATCACGAATTGATGCCCAAGAAAACTTGAAATTTACGAAATGATAGCAAAAACTGGAGCAAAGTATTACGGTATTGATTAAGTTATTGAAGTTTATTACCTGAGTCATATGATTTATCAGCTCCAAAATACAAATATGGAGCCTCAAATAATTTCTCCTCACACATACGGTGTACTTATCCCGGCCTGTCTCCATTAATTAAGTACATGTGTGTGTCCCCAGATAGTATAAGCCCTGATTTGTACAATAGATGAGTATGTTGTAATCTAGTTAAAATTCACTCTGACAGTTGTACTTCAATTATACGGTCTGTTTTTATGAGTTCGAGTTTTGTGGTTCTCGAATATACGTATCGTTACTTGAAGGTTACACAGCTTATTATGTAGCAAGTACTACTCGGGCAAAAAGTACTTTAATTACTTTAATTAATTTCATATTACCAATTAAACAGTTTGTTTTTTAGCATCATTTTAAATCGGACCAGATGTTAAAATGTGATATGCCCACTTTACTGTCAACATTGATGTGGCCATACATGTGGGTTTAGATAAATACTGGTGGCTGAGAAAACATTGCTGCTCGATATTTAGGATAAAGAAAGGTAAAATGTCAAGAGTTTTTCGAAAAGTTTGGGTAGATCAGACCGTCATCAGGGAGGAGCCTGACCCAGACAACACAAAATGGTGTTTTCTACATATGAGCAGCACTACGCTAAAACATTGCTCATACACTCCACCAAAACCCATAAAGAACAAAATAGAAAGATAGATCAGACAGAAAGTCAATTAAGGTAAGAAGTCTTGGCATTGGTCAAAAAATAGAACAACAAAATATCATAGCACACAAGCCCAAAATGGTAAATCTACTAAACTAAATGTAATATTACACCGCATAAAAAATGCAAACACACAAAACTGAGTACAATATTAAACCACAGAAAAGAAGTAATTAGAATAATCCACAACAGCAGGTGGTTGACCAGTCGTACTTAGCCCGAAGATCGCCATCAATTGTCCCTATCAATAACTTTAATATTAAGGCTCAGTTAAAATTGCAGCCTTGAAAATATTTAAATACAAACATAGTAATGCTCGTAAACAAAAAAAAGTCGAATATAAAAATATAGTGTATATTCGACTTTTGGTGAGTACTAAAATTTAATGAGTATTAAACTTAAATATCAAATTGGTACGACAAATCTACGACAAAAAATTGTTTAACTGTTTATTTCTTAATGTACTCCAAACCGGCAATTATCAAAGTCCAAAATTAACTGCTAATAGATTTTGTTGAATTCTAGATAAAAAAAAAAAAACATTATTTTTAAATCTATTAAACTAAGTGCTCGTTTTAAGTAACGAAACAAGTTCAGGTGGACAGCTTCAATTATATCAGTTGAAAAAAAAATCACGTAACTTATTTTCTTACATAATACCTCTTTGAATATACATTCTTAAATACGAATGAATTCTAAGTGTATTAATTAAAAATTAATTGTTATCCCCGGGCAGATACTAATTTGGTTCATTATAGAGCTTAAAATAGGGTTTAATTATCATGGACAGTTTTTATTCCCATTGGTATTAACAACTACTAGGGTTACTGATGCTACTCTATTATTACGGCACAGCCTTTTTGTTTGCATTGCATGGTAGGTTGTTAATAGGTAGTTAACTAACGTCACACTGGAGCAACATAACGAGCTATTGGCGATGGTCCGGGATCAAACCCGAATGGAAAGATCCACGTAATCCTGAACCACGGTCAGATGACGAAAACGACACCAGATCTGGTGCCCCACTCTCCAAACTGCCACACCATGAGGGCTTTTGAGACCGCGACTGATTTAACGAGCACCAGACTCTACGTACAGGACGGTCTTTGGTTGATCGAGTTACAAACTCGCTACCCTCCGATTCCTAATCCGTTACTCTCCCAGTCGAGCTACATAGGCCCAATCTTTGTTTAAGAGCGGCTTCCTATTATGGCTTATTTAGAAGTTTCAAGCCCACATGTCCTATGTCCGAAGGGTTAGCTTCGCGAATGACACAGTTGCTTGAAGGTGGTGCATTGGTAATTTCTATAGACCGTCCCATCTGTCATGTTAAAATATAGATTGATTCACTTATAAAAATACCGTCGTGCAAATACATTACCTTGCAATAATGGACCGGACGCCAGCGGTTTTGCATGAAATCCGACTCCTTGTTTGGGAATATTTTTCGTGGTATGGCCTGGGACCTTTGCATGTTGTTCCTGGACAATTGAACGCCGACGCCTAGATAAACATTTTGGACAATCAGGTTCTTCCTACGCTATGGCAATTTTATGGATTGGACGAATGTTTCTTCCAGGAAGACAAATTTCCAGGTCATATTGCAGCCTCTGTCAAGCAATTGTATCAATATATGGATGTAAAACGTCTTCCCTGGCCTGCTCAGAGTCCCGACCTAAACCCCATAGTACATTTGTGGGACGAGTTAGAGCGACACTTACGGACCAGGGAACCACGTCCGAAATCTACTGCTGAGCTGGCGACATTTTTGTAGCAGGAATGGACACAAATACTCATAGCTGTGTATCAAAACCTTGTTGAAAGTATGCCCAGAAGAGTTGTTAGTGTAATTGTAGCGCGTGGGGAACCATCCCCCTATTAATGCATGTATTCTTTCCCTTATACCATCACATCTTGCTGTTCGGTTCATTATTGTAGGGTAGTGTATATCTTCTGCCAGCAGATTATAGGATACTTGGTTACTTTTATTCGCCAATCACTAAACTAAATCCCACGACAATATAACAATCAAATATCGATAACAACACTAATTTTAATCAGTTGCAGATAACTTTCACGAGCATTAAAATTTAATGTTGTGAGTTTCCGAGTAGAATTCTTAACCTGTCGTATTATTTTGCAGTTCATTAAGATAAAGTCAATATTACTATAATAACGGTGACTTAATTGAAAAGCAAAAACTCGCAAGCAATTTGTTTTAGTTTTATAAATGTGAAAATTGAACATGCTTGGTCAATGAATACGTTTATAATTCGTACGTGTCTAGTGTTTTAAAAGTAAAAGTGAAATGCACATCAGGAAAATAAGTAACGTACTAGGACATGGAAACCTAAAGATACTCATGCAAGCCAAAGCAGATCCATCAGAAAAATACGATGGAGGCGAAAATTGCAATTAGAGGCTAATTTTCACAGTTTAATTTTTAAAAAGTCAATATTCTGAGAAAATGGGGGTTAGTTCGTGATGCTTCCCTTACAAGAAGTAGTTAAGCGTTATATATTACATTTTTAAGAAATGCTTGCGCTTTGAAAGAAGAAAAAAATCAAATCCACACAAGGTATTCTTCTCGAGGTTTCATGTTTCCCTTTTATTCACTAATGAAGTTGTTGTCTCCTAGGATCATGTAGTCATTAAATGTAAACGTTTCCAGCAAAACGAATAAAAACACACCATTACCTAGAGATGAGTATCAAATACCCTAAATTCTATACAGTATCCCCACACACAACTACTGGTTCTATCTGTGCTTAGTTCTGTTGAATATCATCCAGGTGTATTTTTGCGATGAGAGGTAGATAATGGTTACTTAATTACCTTGATATCCGGCGGAAAAATCGAAGAACTGTATCATATATTAATGATGCTTGAAACATGATTTAGTCTTTGGTAGGTATTACAGTAATGATAACTCTTATGCCCAGTTTACCGTTGTACCATTGCTTTAGCAATTTATGGAATAAAGGATGAACTCTAAAGACTTTTTTTTCTGCTTGATCGGTTTTAGCAAGCCGTATTCGTAGTTTTTCAACGAAGTCCATATGAGGTTTATGTATAAAAACCGGAAAAGTATTAACGGTTTTGGAGATGGGTGAGAGTTAATTTTCAATATTATAACTGCCCTTACTAGTTATAACAGCATTTATTTTCTATGTAATATAAAATTAATTTTAATTATTGAGTAATTATTTTTCATTTATATTTAATAAGTAATTTTCATTGTACTATTTTTTTATTATTTATATTATAGCATAAAATTCGAACGCTCAATACACCATTCTGATAAATAGGTTTTATCAAGCAAGATTTGTAGTTTTGTAACAATGTTCACAATAAGGTTTAAAAACCAGGAATTAATTACCAGTTTTTACCGGGTTTGGAGACTAAACAAAACCATTACCGAGTGTATTAGCATTGATGTTTTATTATTTTAGCTTATTTTTACTATCATGCTTCAGGAATCATTTTATACGACAATAGTTCCAAATGCTGTCAGTATGGTGAACATTGAAAATCTTAACAGCAATATTTGCCTTGAGATCCAAGAATATATAAACATAGCTCTGAAAATATCACGTCCACAAAAAGCGAATATCTTATTTTTATTTTATTGATTTCATTATTTATGTGAAAAAAACGAATAGTATATCAGATATACAAAGATATGTTTCTTTTTCTTGGTTTCCAATGCATATTTGATATGTACTTCTCGAAAAGAAGTCTGTTTTGACTGTATACCGTTAAGAAAAATGCTGTCATTATAGTCTCCCTGTGTGCAAGCCTAAGCCCTCCAATTACTTAGTATGTTAGTTAATTCCTCCGTTCAATATGTTTAGAGACCCCTGATTTAATTAATCAATTTGGTTGCTTCTTATGTTACTCTAAAGCGATTGCTTACTTACTTCAAACGAATTTTTGGATGGAACAAACTGTGTTGCAAAGTTTTCAAATATTTACATGTTGACAAATCATGTTAACTCAGTTCCTTGGTCACAACAGCATTTGCTGTTATTTCTGTAGGTTAGTAAGCAGTTGAACTAACGTCGCCTCGGAGTAACACAACGAACTATTGGTGACGGTGTGGGGTCCATCCCGAGGAAAACACCTCGTAGTTTTGACCCACGGTCAGATGACGAGGTCATTACCCGAGCTTTGACACCCCTAACTCCAAATTTCCACACCATGTCAACGTGAGGACATTTGAAACCATAACAGATTTAAAGTGCATCAGTACCGCATACACAACGATCTTTAGTTGGATCCAGTTTCGAACTCGCAACCTTCTGTAATCTACCACTAGACTATCGCCGCCGCAAGTTTATTGTATAGAAAACTACAGGGAGGAAAGAGCTGAAATTTTGTAAAGTTATATAGAAGGTCTAAATCGATTTCTATCAAAATACAAAATACTATTCGCATTTGTTTCAAATATTAATTTCATAATTAATGTTGACTTTTATAATTTACTTAAGAAATAATCTTTCAGAGAATACCAGAGTTATTATTAAATTAGATAAGGTTATAATTGATTTACTAAAAGCTCTAATTAAGTACCGTAATAAACAATTTCAGCGCGATGGAAAGACCATTGTGAGATGTATTATAAGGTATTAATAAAGCTCTGAGAATCTAATGTCACATTAGGTGCTGAAATTTTCCATACTCAGAATCCAGAAACGGCTGAATCAATTGATTTGAAGCAACTGGAACTTGGTATCCGAGATTAAATGTTAATGTAATGCAAAATTTGACGTCAAAATCAAATATTCTCATTGAAAATTACGAAATTTATGCGCAATTCGATCTTAAAATGCTTCCATACGAAAATTTAATGCTTGAAAATTAAATCGTAGACGAAATTCTCTATAACATAGTATCTTTGAATTTGCTATACTGTGAAATGACTCGCGAATAAGGGGTGGGTGTAAGAATTTTTTCTGCAGCTGTAAATACAGGGCGCTCTTATGTTTCATTCTGATTAATCAAAAGGGTTGCTCGTAATATCTAAGAAATATTATACGGTCCAAACGAAGGCTTCAATTTGAATATTCTGGGAATAGCTTTATTTAAGTGTAATAAAACATTTGAAGACGAAATAAAGGATCGACATCTGGATTTTGATGTCGGATTTGTGTTCTGGTACATCGAATAACATCTTGAAGAGTATTAGAACTATGCGGGAAAATTTGGGATTGTTGTTCAATGTAAAGTGGGGAAGGCTAAGTTATGGTAATATTTGTCTGCCTGACATTTCAATATCGATATGCCCACCACTGCACTTATGCTTGCAGCTTCTTAAAGATTTCTTTTTGTTTTACAAAATGGGAGTTATTATCTTCACTAAAGCGCACTTCTTCGAGGGTCCCTTTCCTTTACCTCGGATTTCTTCAGACTATCCGCAATATCTTGGACTTACTGGAAAAAGCAATTGAAACAAAAAAAATTTCACGAAACAAAAGATTTCGGAAAGGGAATTCAGAAATACATTTTTAAGTTACATTTCTAATGCATAATCCGAAATTTCCGCCCTTTTACCAAATAAAATATTTATCTCGATTCCTCTATTGGAATTGTAAAATGTCTCTAAGTTCATACTGCGTGTTGTCCGACGCTCTAAAACAAACCAAAGATGTTAAACGATAGTGATTCCTTCCCTATTATCATCTGAGTTTATGTATTTGTTTACAGTTGAACATATAAATCCTGTCCCAAAATACGTGTCGTATATGCAAGATTTGGTTTCGAGGAGTAGTAGTTTTTCTTCAATTTTAAAGGGAACTACAGTGAGGACATTTTTTAATGTTAGAATACAACTTAATTATACCACTCAATCGCCTTTAGTGTTCAGAATTCCCTCCTGGGTTTCGAAGCGTATAGTAAAAAAACTAAGACTAATACAACAAAAACGAACATTTGAAAGAATACAGAAACAATTCAAGTTTTACTGTCACCAGTTGCCGGTAGATGACGGTAGACTGAATTCAGTTAGTAAATAAAAATGGCGTTTACAGTCGAACAGAAAGCCTTTTGTGTTTTAGAATTTGCAAAATCTGAATCAGTGATTTTGGTTCATCGGACATTTCGTACGAAATATCGAACTCAGGGACCAACTGACAAAAGAATTCATGCGTGGTACAAGAAGTTCCAAGAAACTGGATGCCTGTGTGATAAGTAACGAAGTGGTCATCCGGAACTGGACTATCGCATTGATGTATGCCGTGTGACCAAGGGTTCACACACAGAACACATGTAAGTTATGTAAATAAAACTTGAATTGTTTCTGTATTCTTCCAAATGTTCTTATTTGCTGTATTAGTTTTAGTTTTTTTACTATAGCGCTTCAAAACCCGGGAGGGAGTTCTGAATAACCCGGCTTTGCTCGGGTTTCATCTATGACCGCGACAGCTAAAATATGACAGCAACATTTCCCTGTGTTAACTCATATACACGAAATCTGTAAAACGTGTTTCCTTCCGCGACAGCTAAAAATGACCGCGACATTTCTCTGTGTTAACTCATACACAAACCCTGTAGAACGTATTTCCCTATCCATATCCATCTATTGCAGAAAAAAAAACTTTACACTTTAAAATTGGAGATTCGAGGGGCAATTTTAGAACTACATGTGTGCCAATTTTCATGGCTACAGATTGGTCTGAAGACAGGAAATAAATAGCCTATGTTTCCATAGGGTTTTAAAGTATTAGTGTACCAAATTTGGTGTGGATTGGTAAACGGTGTAGATTTGTATAGAGTATACATATACACCCCACACATACATCCTTTTTTTATAGATAGACGAAAACTTGCAAAAATGTGCTTTTATAGATGCTGAAAATGTCTCCAAGTCCCACATTGAACTTTGTCTCATGCTGCAAAACCGAACATATTAAGGGATAGTGATTCTTTCCCTGTTGTCATATGAGTTTCTGTATATGTTTACATTTGAACATATAAATCCCTCTGTCTCAAAATACGTGTCGTATATGCACATTTTGGTTTCGAATAGTAGTAGTGTTTTTTGTTTTTTTTTTTCAATTTTAAAGTGCACTACAGCGAAGACATTTTTTAACGGTTCAAGACAACCTAAGAATACTACTCAATCGTCTGTTTTGTTGTAAACAAAGGCTGGTAAACAATTGCAAAAATGTCCTCTTATAGAGATTGAAAATGTCTCTAAGTCCCAAATTCCACTTTGTCTCAAACTGCAAAAACGAAGATGTTAAACGATAGTAATTCCTTCACTGATGTCACCCATCTGGGTTTTTAATCCCTTATCTCAAAATAAGTCTTATTTGCACATTTTTGTTTCGAAAATTAATAGACTTTTAATTCAATCAATTTTGAAGCTAACTGTGCAATTTTTATCTGTATAAGGATACCTAAGATTGCCACTCGGTCGTCTATTTTATTGTAAACAAACACTGGTAAAAAATTGCAAAAAGGAATTTTTTTAAAGGGCCAGAAAAGTGAAAAAAATTAAAAAATATTTTCTCATCATTACAAACGTATTGAAAGTGTGATGATGTGATCCGGAAGTAATACCTACAAATTATGCACATTACGATAGAAAAAACCAAGGTGTGAAAATCGCTTTATAGTAATCCTGAAGCTTTATTCAAAGCCAAACACTGTCTTAATGAGCAATATTTAACCACATTAAAAAACCCTTTTAATTGATGATTAAACTTTAATCTTTTCCATCTTTATTACAATAACAACAATTTCGGAACCAAATTCAAGTGCTAAATGTATTATTATATAACTAACTTATTCTAACACAAAGAGTAGATAGGTAGGCATTTTAAATAACTTCGCACTGGAACAACACAACAGGCCATTGACGACAGTCCGGGATCAAACCCGAAGGGAAAGATCGAGGACAACACCACATAATTTTGATCTACGGTCAGATGACGAGGCAGGTGTTGTCCTCGGATTCTTCTCTCCGGTTTGATCCTGGACGTCGCCAATAGCCCGTTTTATTGCTCCAGTGTGACGTAATTAAACGATCTATCGGGTCAACCACCAGGTAGGTCAATGGCTTATAACTGGGCAAATTTTGGGAATTTCCATTTCGAATAGTCTGAAAACCCAGGAAAATAAAATTATGTAAAAAATACACACATTCAAAATCAATTTTTTTTTCACAGGTAAAAAACTCCCTCTCCTTGAAGCACCGAACTTAAAATCACCAATGAACTCGAAATAAGCAAATGTTGGCGCGCGCGGTTCAGTTGAAAATTGAATTCTTCCTTTTAATATACACAGCTTGGGAAATGCTATTACAATCATCGTTGAGAAATCTTCGATGCATTCTAAAGTCTGATTTGAGCCAAACGTGACTGGTTTATTTATTTTTATTTCGAATTCGCTCATATGGTGGAGATTTGTAGCATTGATGCCCAACTGACGCTACGCTTAAATGAAGAGTTTGTCAGTTTCTTTGTATTGAAAATCGAACTTTTTTAGTTGTCATTAAATTAATTGAAGAGCTTCGACAAAATAGTGATAAGCCACTTCCAAATATTTTCAAGCTACGAATTTTCAAGTTTAAAAAAAATTCTAAAATTTTAATGGTATATTCATTATTTAAGAGGTCGAGTTGCCTTCAAAGTTCAAGTATTTCTCCCTCCTTCTAATAATCAGAAATTAGTTTGGACTTCGTTAATATTTTGGTTTTAAATTCTTCATTTCGGTAGGTAGTTAATTGACTTCGCACTGGAGCGACTGGTTATTGCCGACGATCTGGGATCAAACCCGATGAGAAAGTTCCAAGACTAGCATCCCACTCTCCAAACTTCCACACCACGCGAATTTTTTATTTTGGAATTTCATTCTATGACTTACCACGATTTTTCCTCCAACCCTTGAATTTGGAGAGGAAGAGAATTATTGAACTTTCTTTTTATTATTAAATTATTTATCTTAGCTTTATTCTTTCTCACGATTTTTCCCCGAACCCTTGAATTTGGAGAGGAAGAGAATTATTGAACTTTCTTTTTATTATTAAATTATATATCTTAGCTTTATTCTTTCTCACGATTTTTCCTCGAACTCTTGAATTTAGAGAGGAAGAGAATTATTGAACTTTCTTTTTATTATTAAACTAGCAAAATACCCGACCTTGCTCGGTTTGAATTGGTATACTCTAGATTGAAGAGATAATAAAAATATATAATGACTTACGTTTTTTGTGGAATAAAAATTTATTTGAACACCTTTCGCCATCCTTATAATTTCTACAACTTACTTTGGACATAAATCCTACACATGCATATCCATTCATGTAATACATTTCACATACATCGCACTCTTGCTGTTTGAGAAAGCTACAAAATAACGAAAGGTGACCCTAAGGTTACTACTCCAAAAGACGATTTTGTGGGAGATTTCGAATTCCCTTTCTTAAGTTCTTTTCGTGTTCAACTCAATTAATAAAAATTACGATTTGCGGTGAGTACTCTCGCACTCAGTCAACAAAACAATATTTGTTTACTTGCGGCACTCTTGCATTCGGTATGTGGCATAGTGAAATTTTTCAATCTTCTCCTGTCATTATGGCAACGAATTTTTTAATGTTTGAAAAGTTCTAGTTCGGAAATTTTAAACATTGTTACTCTTTCAATAACGACATTATTCTTTAAATAACGGCATTTTTTTTAAATAACGGCTTTATTCTTTCAATAACGGCATTATTCTTTAAATAACGGCAGCATTATTTCAATAATGGCTTAACCACACTTAAAATTTACTGAAAATGTATTCTGACTTACCTGCCATTTTTAAGTCGAATACTTTGTGGTGGTGTTGAGTGTGATCAAAAGGAAAACATATTTATTAAACTAACTAGCAAAATACCCGACCTTACTCGGTTTGAATTGGTTTTCTCTAGATTGAAGAGATAATCAAAATATATAATGACTTACGTTTTTTGTAGAATAAAAATTTATTTTAACATCTTTCGCCATCTTTATATTTTCTACAACTTACTTCGGACACAAATCCTACACATGCATATCCATTCATGTAATACATTTCACATACATCGCACAATTGCTGTATGACAAAGCTACAAAATGACGAAAGGTGATACTAAGGTTACTACTATAAAAGACGATTTATAGGAAGATTTGGAATTCCCTTTCTTAAGTTCTTTTCATGTTCAACTCAATTAATTAAAATTACGATTTACGGCGAGTGCTCTCGCACTCATAGTCAACAAAACAATATTTTTTTACTTGTGGCACTCTTGCCTCCGGTATGCGACATTGTGAAATTTTGCAATCTTCTCCTGTCATTATTACAACGAATTTTTTAATGTTGGAAAAAGTTCCAGTTTGGATTAATAAACATTATTATTCTTTCAATAAAGGCATTATTCTTTAAATAACGGCATTATTCTTTAAATAACGGCATTATTCTTTAAATAACGGCATTATTCTTTAAATAATGGCATAACTACACTTAAAATTTACTGAAAATTTATACTGACTTACCTAACATTTTTAAGTCTAATACTTTGTGGTGCTGTTGCGTGTGATGAGAAGGAAAACACATTTATTAAAATAATAAATATTTAAAACAGGAAACAGCAAAGTAAAACAAAATAAAAAATGTCTCAAAAATTTGTTCTAAAGATATTAATTTGTGATTCAATTTTATCTCTTGATCTCGCACAGTTGCCACAACTTACAACTAAAAGTGTACAAAATTTAAAAATGTGAAATTAATTCAGAGCGAAAGAACCAGAAAAAATATCACTGCTCGCGCGATCTTGTTCATTCTTGTTTCATTGAAAAATATCGTCTGTCCCAAATATTCTTAAATCGTTTTCATTGCGCAAAGAATAAAAATAAGACTCGAAATAAATGAAGTATCAGAGATGAAATTCCATAAAAAAAATAATTTTTTGAAGAATAATTACTTTTTCAGCAGTACTGGCAAAGCAATCGAAGTAATCGTAATATTCAATAGACTTTCCAATTTTTCCAAAACTACCAAATTATGGTTGATTAAAGTATACTTACTCAGGTGTTTTAGCATTAAACTCAACTAAATATAACAATAAAGAAATGTTTAATATTGCATTCACTAAACTAATAGATAATGTATAAAATAAAATACAATACAATCAAATATCTGGAATAAAATTCACGTGATGTCTACACAAACACACAAACACAAAATCGAGCATAGAACAGAAAGACGGACAGACAGACTTTCGCAACCAATGCCACTCACTAAATGAAGATAAGTACTCACTGTATGCAAATTTTCATGAAAATATCTTAAACCGCGTGGACGTGTATAGGGCACAACATACAGACAAACAGACACCAAACGAGAAAAAGGCGGATTCGGCATCAGAAGGGTCCAAAACGGATAGAAAACTTGAAATGGGTCGAAAATATTGAATGTACAAACAAACACTCCATTCTTATTTATATAGATTATTTACCTTAGCTTTATTCTTTCTCACGAATAAAGTTTTCTCTACATTTTCCTGTAGATAGTGTTAAACAGAGCGTGTATGTATTTCCATTATATTACAAAACGGCAAGATTATTGTTTACTAGCCACTGTGTGGCTAGCCCGGCGTTGCCCGTGATGTAAGGCAGGCCTCGAAATAGATTTTTTAATACAGGTGCACACGGTGCACCTAAGTTTTTAAATTAGGTGCACAGTTATGTACAGTGGGAAAAAATTAGGTGCACAGTTATATTTTCATGTGCACAGTGCACCTGTGCACCCGGGTATTTCGAGCCCTGATGTAAGGTATTAAGCTGGTGTAAAACTTTCTGCAGATTTCAAATCCGTTGAAATTTTTGCTCTATCTTTAACGGTCTAGGACATAGAAAAAAGAACTTTGACTTCAATTAAAAGATTTATCGTCTGGTCGGCCAAATCAAAGTGGAAACGAAAAAAAAATTTCTCCGCTTTCTGCAGATAAAAAAACTTGGCATGGTTCCAAACCCTGACTACAAGGTCGTATGAGTAGAAAAAGTTATCCGCGTTTGTAAAACCGATGGAGAATAAAACTATTAAATTCATTTAAAAATCTTCTAGATTTAATTTTTAAATTCGCCGCGACCCAAAAATTGCAAAAAATTCGGACAATCTGTGGGTCAAATCCCATTGCTGTAAGTGCCATAGATCGTCAGGATTTTACAGCCACGAAATAAACAGACAAACAAACACTTCCTTTTATAATAGTAGAGATTAGGTAGTGCTAAATATGAAGAACACCAATGCACCCAAAGGTTAAAAAGATAAACACACTCTAATGTTAATCGTTGCAAATTGGAGGTTTATAGAAAGGGCCATACTTTTGTGTCCGAAATTTCTTTTAAATTTAAATAAAAAAGATTAAAACATGCTTCATATAAGTATTCAAAATGAAAGAGGAATCATAAATTCCTAATAACTAGGATATTTGATATACTGTGAGATATATTTGTGGTAAGAGTATTTGATCATTAGGGGTGAAAGTACAAGGTTCGTGCGATGCGACATCGAAAGCAAAACAACGATGTTTTGAAACATTGATGTTCAACATTAAAACATCGATGTTTTGAAACAGTGATGTTCAAAATTAAAGCATCGGTGTTTTGAAACATTGATGTTCAAAATTAAAACATCGATGTTTTGAAACATTGATGTTCAAAATTAAAACATCGACGTTTTGAAACATTGATGTTCAAAATTAAAACATCTATGTTTTAAAACATTGATGCTCAAAATTAAAACATCGATGTTGATTATACATCGCCGAAAAACCATCGATGTTTTTAAACATCAGTGTATTTAAACTTTTCCCCCATTTCTTAAAAATGGTTTAGCAAGTTTTAACATTGATGTTAAAAAAAACATCGGCTCCAATACATCGATGTTTTTTATAAACATCAACATCGATGTCGCATTCTTACAGCGTACACACGCACACAGTGGGTCACAAAATTAATCGACCACCTCACATTTCTAACAATTTTCATATATTTCATATCGATGCTCAAATTCGATAGCAATTGAACCACAAAAAGCTCTATCTTTCTATTTTAGTTTCCCATCAAAATAACAAATAATAAATAGTTTTTCTAGAAATATTTAAAATGTAACATGACTCATGAAATCGAGAAAAGAAAAGTGTCCAGCCCCTTCCCGGGTACAACGTACATTAGTTAAGCAAAAGAACATGAAAATCAAACTAATTCCTTTGCATTTTATTAAACATCTTAGACTGATTTAAGTGTTAATATCTTTGCTGTCACAAGATATATGGTCAAACGTGATGCAAGTTATTTCATTTTACTGTGTTTGATTTTCAACAAATTTCACTGTTTTGACATAAAAACGTGTAATTTCCTTAGATTTTCTCATAAGGGTAATGAGAGGAAATAAATCTTTAATCTGGGAGTTTTTAAATAGTTTGGACGATTTCTTACGTACCAATCAGATCCTTGCATTCAAAGCACTGCGTTTTGAGTTGTTGCCGTATTCAACCAGATTCTGCTTAAAACAAAATTCCAAAATTTTTCACTAAAAATGAATCTACCAATAATTTTCAAATTTCTTTTTAAAAGATCAATATATTCATGCTGAACTTTAGTTCTTGTTATAAATTTAAGTGTATAAATTCAAGGGAAAATAAAATCGGTTTATCATATTTCAAATTATTTAAAATTGCTATAAAATCCCTTGAAAACAGAAAAGGCAATCAACAGTTTGTTAAAGGATTTCACAAGATCAAGCATTTTCTCATACTCTTCAAAGTTATTTCACCTCCTGGTGACTATTTCAACGAGGTATCTCGTCATTAGCAAAACTGACCGAGTCTTAATGGACGATATATCTCATTATTAGAAGAAAACTGACCAAACCTTGAACTCGTCATCATCAAATATCAACGATTACGAGATATGTTGGCATTAGCAATATTGATCAGATCTTGATGGACGAGATATCTCGTCGATATTACTTGGAGGGTTAAGGCTAAATTCTGTTACATAAATGTCCGGATGACTTTAAACTCTGATATTCAAGGCGTATGAAAGAAATGAAATTTTTACTAGTAACACATGCAGTTGGTAAGCGCTTTTGTTATACCAACCTGGAAAATAAAATGTTATATTCTGTATAACCAAGATTTAAAAATAACTTATTTAGAGTTATAATAAGAAATGTTTTCGAGTTCAAAAGATCAGAAAGGATTTTAGCGTCTTAAAAGGCAGTGTGAGCAAGAATGATAGTATCAATGTGAAAAACAATGTTCTCTTATTCATTCACTGGTAAAAATATTCAAATTTAAAAATATATATGATTACTAAATTTTCCATATATGTATATTATAAAGTGACTTCGAAGTGTACGTCAATTACCATTACTATTACTAAATACGTGTAATGCCTATTTAGTTTTTGCATTTTTAAATTCCTATTTTATGTAACAACATTCTGTATTTCTTGAGTAAAGGATTGTATTAATCCGTATAGATCATAGTTTTATAAGTGCGGTTTAATACACTAGTTGGAGAAAAAAATACAAGTAATTCCAAAATAAACTATAACCTTTGTAACACTACTACTAATAAAATGAGATCAATAAACTCACCTGCAACAGCCTTTTTGAGTACATTTGTAAGAAAATCGAATAATGTAAACGGGTACTAGTTTACTCAGATTCTTATCAAAAGCTTAATAGTAATAAAACTAAAAATCATTGCACATCCCCAAAAAGATTAGCCATATAAGCATTACGCGGATTTCTACATCATCATCATCTATAATAAATGTTATTGAAACATGATAATAAAGTATAATTAGTTTTAAAAAGTAATATATCTTCGTTGTAAATTATTTAAACTATAATCACCATGAAAAGTTCATCATGGTTGCCAAGTTGTAAAGAAGCAAATACACTCTATGACAAAAAAAACGACACACCAAGAAGGAATTGTCCGATGGAGACAAAAATTGGTGGAAAGGAAAATTATGTACAGAATAGAAAATGGTTTTTTGGAGCTGATAAATCATATGACTCAGGTAATTAACTTCAATAACTTAATCAATACCGTAATACTTTGCTCCAGTTTTTGCTATCATTTCGTAAACCAAGTTTTTTTGGTTTACGAAACGTTTTTTTTGGTTTTCCTAATATATATATATATATATATATATATATATATATATATATATATATATATATATATATATATATATATATATATATATATTAGGAAAATTATGTACAGAATAGAAAATGATTAAAATTTCAGAACAATTGAATGATTTATTTCAGAGTTACAGTAACGAGCTCAATAAGGTGTTGACCCGCCTCTAGCCTGGATGCAAGCTGCCACACGGCGTGGCATAGACCGATAAAGCTCCCGGATGGTCTCCTGCGGTATTTCTTGCCAAACTTGCTCCAATTGTCGGACTACGTCATTAACACTCCCTACCGGATGCAGTCGCCTTCCCATCATATCCCAGACATGCTCGATGGGAGAGAGATCTGGTGTTCTCGCTGGAGGAAGTGTTTGACAAGCTTGAAGACAGTTCATAGCAACACGTGCCGTATGTGGTCTGGCATTGTCTTGCTGAAAAATAAGCCCAGGGTACTGCGAAAGGAACGGTAGCAAAACAGGTCTCAGAATGTCGTCAACGTACCGCTGTGCAGTAAGTGTACCTCTAATGACGACCAAAGTGGTCCGGCTATCAAGAGAAATGGCACCCCAGACCATAACTCCTTGTTGAGGGCCCGTGTGGCGTGCAATAGTGAAAGCAGGATCGGCACGCTGCCCTGGGCGTCTCCAGACATGTCTTCGATGATCGTCAGGACACAGTTGGAAGCGGAATTCGTCGCTAAAGACTATACGTCCCCGGGCAGCATCTTTCCAGCCGGATCGAGCCAAGCACCACTGTAATCTGGCTCGACAGTGTGGAGGCGCGAGTGGCAGGTGGCGTAACGGTCGGTACGAGCGTAGATTTCGCTCTCTCAGCCGTCTGTGAATGGTCATGGTGGACACTCGTGTGTGGGTCGCACGACTGATGGTTGATAGCAATGAATCAGGCGTTGTGACAGCTGATCTGACAATCAATCTGTCCTCGCGATCTGTTGTGGCCCTACGTCGACCGCTACCATCATGACGCTGAAATCTGCCATTGTCCACCCACTCTTGCCAGCATCTTGTAATCGCCGCATCGCTTCGACTCACATGACGAGCGATTCTCCGATTTGCCCAACCTGCCTCTTTCAATCCAATGATACGACCTCTTTCAAACTCTGAAAGTTGCTCGTAATGAGCTCGAATCCTGCGGCGAGGCATTTTTTCAGTCGTTGAAAGGTATCCTAAATCGCAATGCAGAGAAATTTTTAACAACAGTTCAAGAACAACTCCTTATATACATCTGCTGGATGCGCAGTTCCGATGCGCTGGAGATCGCACTATTCATTCATTGGACACCAAATTGTAGTCATTTGCATATTTGGTCAAAACATTTTTGCATACGAAATTTCAAAGCAATCGGATGATTCCTTCTTGGTGCGTTTTTTTTTTGTTATAGAGTGTATAAAAGAGTTATCAGTGACAAAGAGTGAATTACTCATAAAAGAAGCGCTTGTAAAAACAAGATTTAAGTTCAATTGCGTTATGGAAAGATTGAATAACTCAGAAAAGATAACTGGAATGCTTGTTCTGTGATTAACTTGCTATATATATATATATATATATATATATATATATATACAGAATATTTGCCGTTTGAAATGTTATTCCTTATATTTCCCCATTGTTTGGTGGGGGTACGCGTTGCACCGGAGTTTGGTGAAGATATGCACTGCACTGTGCTTATGGATGTGCACTGCACAGTCCGGAGTGACACGGCGGAAATATACCACACTTCGTTACAGAAACAACTTACTTCAATAACCCTCCGTCGGGCGCAACCGCCTGACAGGCACAACTTTGACATGAACTTCAATGTTTTCTTAATGATAGATTTGAGTTGAGACATTGTTTACATGACTGGAAATGGCTTTGTAAACTAGCATACTTAGCAGATATATTCTCTGTTTTAAATTGCCTTAACTTATCGTTACAGGGCACAGAAATTTCATTGTTTCACGTTCAAGATAAAGTGAACGCTGCCATCGCAAAACTAAAGTTATGGCAAAAGAGAGTTGGTAATGGAGTAGATTCGTTTCCATCTTTTCATGAGTTTATAACAAGTTCTACTTCTAAAATTGATGCTGATACTCTGAAATGCATAACACAGCATTTCGAGAGTTTGCAATTGGGCTTGAAAAACTATTTCCCTGATTTAACCAAAAATATTGAATGGATAAGATATCCGTTTAACATTAACACAACATCCATGCCAGAAGATTTATCGCATGCGAAAGAAGAGCAATTGTTGGAATTGGCTTCAGACGGATTCTTAAAAAATAAATATAAGGAGAGTACTTTAACATCATTCTGGTTATAAATGCAACCTGTGTATCCGGTTTTAACAGAAAAAGTTCTAAAATACATCTTGCCTTTTCCAACTTCATTGGTGCGAAGTTGCTTTTTCAGCATTTGTAGACATTAAGTCGAAAAAAGGAACAGACTATTGGACGTGGAACCACATCTCAGATTAAAATTAACAACCAGGGAACCAAATTATGACGATCTGTTATCTCAGCACAAACAGTTTCATCCTTCTCATTGACCAAAATATAAACGTTATTTACAATATAACTTTTATTTATATTTTATTATGAATTATTTTATTTCTCTTTTCTTATTATTTTGTGTATGTCACAAAAAAAAAAACACACACACTTTGTTTGTTATTAAAATACATCCATTTTTTCGACTTTACGAAAATTATAGAAGGGGTACACATATGTCAAAAGTTTGGGAAACACTGTTTTAACACATATCTGTGTGCATGAGTGTGGTTTTTCGATTTAATACAAATTCGAATATTAGATTGATTTAGACTTTCGATATCGTCAACTTACAAGTAAAAGATACCAAGTCAAAAAACATAGGTATGAGAAGATGAAGGGCAAAATTCTGCTCTCTTTGCATATCACTATGTATGCTACTCAAGACAAAATCTAACCTGTATGCAAAGAAAAAATGACTTAGGGAATTTCACCAGTCTAAAGAACATATTCTGTCTAGAAATTTGGACGTAATACTTTTTACTAGGTAGTTTTTTGTCATATTTTGAATAGTACTTCTTTAAAATTAATTTTACAATTGTAATTTTGAAAGTTTATATATGCTTGCGAGTTTTTGGTGTCTACTACATTTTTTCATTTTGCCAGCTCATTTTTACTCACTTTGATTTTTTTTTTCACTGAGAAATGTTAGGCGTTATTTATTTAGCTATTTATTTAGGTTATTACATATTAAGTCTATAAATATTTTTATTTTGTTGTCCCGGGGATTTCCAAAGACAAATTTCTTGGAGGACTGCTAAGAATACTCTGACTGCTGTAGATTTACTTACATAATCGATATTGTTTTGTACTCTCCGGTTTTTACTTAGTCAATGATAGAAGCTGTTCGTAGTTCTCATGTTCTCAGTTTGTGTGTAACAGTCAGTAAATATTTCTCTCTTTGTAGGTTGGAAGTTTCGATTTCCAATCTGTAGTAATGTACTTTTATGATGTTTTCGGTTTTGTATTCTTCATTTGGTCATCTTGTTGTAGTATATTGTTCCAAATATTTCTGTTTCAATTTTTGGGCTATTGTCGATTTGATATATATTGCTGCTTTCATTTCGGATTTTATTTATTTTAGAATTATTCTATAACTTTAGGTGCATATGGGGAAGAAGTCGAGTAGCATTCTGGAACTCATGTAAGAAAATGTTTTTGCGCTTGTTTAATTTTGATATAGTTTTGAATTTTGCTTTCTGAATGCTGTTAGTAGATTTACAGTTGATTCATCTTTTACATCACGGATTTTATTTATTTTAGAATTATTCTTATTACTTTAGGTGCATATGGGGAAAAAGTCGAGTAGCATTCTGGAACTCATGTAAGAAAATGTTTTTGCACTTGTTTAATTTTGATATAGTTTTGAATTTTGCTTTCTGAATGCTGTTAGTAGATTTACAGTTGATTCATCTTTTACATCACGGATTTTATTTATTTTAGAATTATTCTTATTACTTTAGGTGCATATGGGGAAGAAGTCGAGTAGCATTCTGGAACTCATGTAAGAAAATGTTTTTGCACTTGTTTAATTTTGATATAGTTTTGAATTTTGCTTTCTGAATGCTGTTAGTAGATTTACAGTTGATTCATCTTTTACATCACGGATTTTATTTATTTTAGAATTATTCTTATTACTTTAGGTGCATATGGGGAAGAATTCGAGTAGCATTCTGGAACTCATGTAAGAAAATGTTTTTGCACTTGTTTAAGAAATCCGCCTACCGTCGACAACTTTTTTTTTTAAATTGTTTTAGCTTTTTATGTTTTTATATAGTTAACAAATGTAAAACAAAGAAATAGTTCCAAAAAAAAATTATTCTTTGTTGCCATTTGAAAAAATTGTTTATTCAAGGTAAATTTTAATAAAATTTTATGGAAACGGTTAGAGCTGTAGAAAAAAAAATAATATCTTAAAATCAATTTCCTTTGTTTACAATATAAATGTAACCACAATCTTCAAAATGGACTAAAATCTAAGAAATATTTTGTAAATATAAGAAGATACGCCATGTAATGCACATATTCATGAAAATTTTCAAAATTTGTAGCAAATTATTCACAAAAGCAGCTATAAATCAAAGAATATACTATATTATTTAAAATTTTTAGTTCATATCATAGTTAATAGTATTTAAAATGCATGTACAAAATTTCTAGTAAAAATATTAAAAATTGTGGAAGTTATTGAAAAAACGGTGGAAACTATTTTGTAAAATTATCATTTGCGGGAAAATGCATTTAAAGTTTTTGCTACAAAAGAAATTATATTTTTTATACCTATATAATTCTAAAATTCATCGGGTAGGTACATTAGACCCTCTTTCGCCTCATCATGTACACCTTTTTTTAATTTCTTGCCTCGTAATTTTTTCCGTTCGACTTCAGCACTTGGAAGAGAGTGACGCATCGAATCATTTATTTGTTCATAATTCACAATTTTCAATCCCAAAAGTGTATACTCTCCAACTTCCATGTTTAGTTTTTTTAGCACGGATATGATGCCATTGGAGCCTTCATTGAATTGTAGAATGGCTATGTAAGTGCCAAGTTCTAATGTCCGCAGTTCAACAAATGTTTCTTTCGGAATAATATTCCACAACAATGCGTTAAAATTTTCATTCGCGTTTTGTGTTTTCCCATGTACACACTTTTCTAACAATTTTCCAACAGCTGCTCATATGTTGGTTTTATGGCATTTGTAATATCTTTTGGGAGACCAGGAGATTTGTCGATATTATTTTTTACCTAAAGCTTTTGCTCTCTGAAATTTGCACCAACTATCAGCTCCAACTGGGCATTGACCATGGAATGACGACTTTTTGTTTGAACAACAATGGTAAAAAGAAGCAATTACTGTGCTTTGCATTGCATCTAAATTTCCTTTATTACTACGAATTGCATTTCCGTAGTAATTTTGGAGTTTGTCGATGAAATGATCGGTTAATTTCCCTTTTCCACCTAACCCCTTTTTCGTTTTCTTCAACTTTCGCAGTCGACTCTTTTCGACATGGCCAATGCATTCCAATTTCTGAACGGTGTTGGAACCATAAATGTCTTTCACAGTTTTGAATCCCTTTGAATCACCATCTCCATAGTATTCTGTGTAGCGAAGCTGTCGTAGGTTTTCTGATCGTTCGAAAATTCTATAAGCTCTGGTTTCGAATTGACACTTCCGGTTTTATTCGACTGCTATCACTTTGCGTTTAAATAACGATATCTTTGGTTCTAAATGTCGTATAATTAAAAATGAAACAGTTTTGGAAACGTTAAAATGCAGTCAATAATAAAAAAAAATTTAGAATTTTCGTCGAAATTCGCTATTTTAAGGTAGGCGGACCTCTTAATTTTGAAATAGTTTTGAATTTTGCTTTTTGAATGCTGTTAGTAGATTTACAGTTGATTCATCTGACCGTGGTTCAAAATTACGTGGTGTCCTTGAATTTCCCTATCCCTTAGAATCGGTAATTGACCGTCACCAGTAGCTCGTTGTGTTGCTCCAGTGCGACGTTAATTAACATATCTGCCTACCAACGATTGGCTAGTTGGCTTGGGTTTTATAGCGAAAGGTCAGGTTGTGGACCAGCTACGTCAAAAGTAAGGTTAAATGCCAGCCAATAAAAACTTAAAATAGACGGTAATGGTAATTTTAGTTAACGTCGTACTAGAGCAACACAATGGGCTATTGACGACGGTCTAAGATCAATCTCTTAAGGGAAAGATCCGAGGACAACACCTCGTAGTTTTGAACCACGGTCAGATGACGAGCTAATGAGCTGGTACCCCCACTCTCCAAACATCCACACCAACACAACGTGAGGACTTTCGGCCACGACAAATTTAAGGTGCACCAGCCGCCTCTACACCATACGCTTACAAACATCCATGCCCTGACCCGGATTCGAACCAGGAACCTTCCGATATAGAGGCTAACATCTTAACCACTTTACCGGTTAGTCGGCTCCGAGTTTAAGAGATAAAAAGAAATAAAAAAAAGGTTTTAAATGTTTGCCAGCAAAAGACGAATATGAATTTTCAAAATAAACACTTAAATTGAAATAACACTTAAATATCAATGATATCAATGTGAAAACAAAATATTTTGGTTTAAAATATGTTGTTAGGAACACGAATAGTTAAAAAGTACTTTAAAATGCTAAAGATATGAAAGACAAATACACAAAGAGGACATTCCAAGAACTTATATTGCATAAAAAAATTAAAAAGATTTGGATGAGGTTGTCCTCTGTTCTCCCAAAGTTTCAAATGTGAGTAGTGAAAAATGTGAACATGGAATCAAAATGTGGAGGAAAAAATGTGTTAAAAGTTCAACAGGTAATCAAAATGTGGTGAACAGCAAAAGGGACTCAATACGTGTGACACAATCGAGAGTTTTCTGTAAACAAAAGTTGTCTGTGCGTAAACGTATGTGTTCAATACCAAGGCGAGTCAATTTAACACCAGTCTTTCGCATTGGAGAAGATGACTTCAAGTAAGTATATGGTTTAATGGAATGAAGTTTGTTGGTGATTTGTTCACCAGGAGTTAACCCTCCTAGTGGTAGTATCGATGAGGTATCTCGTCATTATTAAAACTGACCTGATATTGATGTCTTGTGATTAGAAAAACTGACCTGGTCTTAATTTCATCATCATCAAAAAATGGCAATATTTTCATTTAAGATTTCATCGGCATTCTTGGTGACGAGATATCTGGTCATTGGAAAAATCGATCAAATCATGGTAGACGATATATCTCGCCTAATTGGAGGGTTAATGAACTCCTTCGTGAGCATCTTAATATCAGAAAAGGAAATGGCATCCCACCGTGAGACGGAAGCTGATTTAGCACACAAGTCCCTTACCTTTGATGTCCTCGTGACTCGGATCGCAAAAGAAAATAATATCATCTTCTCTTGTTTTAAGTTTTCTAAGGGGGTTGAAAATGTAAGACATATAAGGTGACCAGAAGTATGATAGCTCTCCATTTCTTCCAGTACACTCAAACTGCCACTATATATAGTATTTACATTGTAAACGAGAAAAAGCCTACTGAAAAGCATGATTAATGGTGACTGCTTGAGCAATAGTAAATATGCTGACTCCAATCTCTACTGTTATAAAAGGAAGTGTTTGTCTGTTGTTTCGCGTCTGCAAAATCCTAACGATCTATGGCACTTACAGCAATGAGATTTGGGACACAGATAGTCTGAATTATTTGCAATTTTTGGGTCGCTGCGAAGTTTTAAAATTCAGTCTGGAAGATTTTTAAATGAATTTAATAGTTTTATTCTCCATCGGTTTTCCAACGCGTTTCTACCAGAGAGAGAAGAAACACCGGAAATGACCTTGCCACGTCAACCGTTCCTCCGACAGAACGCGGAGAAAAATTTTTTTTTTTCGTTTCCTCTTTAATTTTGCCCGAGGAAGGATTTACTGTCACAGTTATTTATTCTAACTCCTAGACCGTTAAAAATAGAGTAAAAATTTCAACGGATTTGAAATTTGCGGAAAATTTCAGTTTAGATTGATACCTAAAAATAAGATTTCTTTAAATAAATCATTTTTAAATTGAATATTTTATGTTGAAACCTAAAAATATGATTTTCTTTAAAAAATAATTTTTAAATTGAATATATATCTGCAACGGATTTGAAATCTGCGGAAAATTTTACACCAGATTAATACTTTACATCAAAACGTTGCCCTTGGTGTTGGATTGCAAAGCAAACCAACACCACGGGCACGGGCAACGCCGGGCTAATCACGTAGTGGCTAGTAGTAAATATCCAAAAAACAACAGAGTCGACCAATCTGTATAGTGGTTATAAGTTATATTAAGGAATGGATAGGAATGTTTCTGGTTCGAATCAGTGTCAGGGTATGGATGTTTGTAAGCGTATGGTGTAGAGGCGGCTGGTGCACCTTAAATTTGCCGAGGCCAAAAGTCCTCACGTGGGGTTGGTGTGGAAGGTTGGAGAGTGGAGTGCCAGTTCAGGCGTTGCCTCGTCAACTGACCGTGGTTCAAAATTACGTTGCGTTGTCCTCGGATCTTTCCCTTAAGTATTGATCCCAGACCGTTCTCAATAGCCCGTTGTGTTGCTCTAGTACGATGTTAATTAAAATTATCATTACCATTACCCAAAAAACAGCATATCTCAAGTAATAACTCGTCGTCCGAACTGTGGTTCAAAAGTACGAATTATCATTGGCTCTTTTCCTTTCGTGATTGATCCCTGACTGTGGTCAATAGTCCATTGTGCTGATCTTATGCGATAGTTTTTTAATATTTAGATCCCTATTAAAAGGGTAATCCATGTTGTGTTGAAAGACTATTTAGAAACCGTAATTAAACGAATGATTGTTTTTGTGTATTTGTTTCTAATGAGACTTACAAAGTCTAGAATAGATTCATTAACATAAATATTTACATAGTTGGAAAACTAAAAGGACTGCAATCACATGATTTTAACCTTTGGAAGTCATCAACCTCAGTAATATCCGTATAAGAAATTAGTTTTTGAATCATTAGACACTTTTTGTAAATATATGGTAATGGTAATGGTAATTTTAGTTAACGTCGTACTAGAGCAACACAACGGGCTATTGACGACGGTCCGGGATCAGTCCCTTGAGGGAAAGATACGAGGACAACACCTCGTAATTTTGAACCACGGTCAGATGACGAAGCAACACCTGAGCTGGCACCCCACTCTCCAAACTTCCACGCCAACCCAACGTGAGGACTTTCGGCCACGACAGATTTAAGGTGCATCAGCCGCCTCTACACCATACGCTTACAAACATCCATGCCCGTACCCGGATTCGAACCAGGAACCTTCCGATCTTGAGGCTAACACCTTAACCACTATACCGGTTGGTCGGCTTGTAAATATATGGTAATTGGTAATTTTAGTTAACGTCGTACTAGAGCAACACAACGGGCTATTGACGACGGTCCGGGATCAGTCCCTTAAGGGAAAGATCCGAGGACAACACTTCGTAATTTTGAACCACGGTCAGATGACGAAACAACACCTGAGCTGGCACCCCACTCTCCAAACTTCCACGCCAACCCAACGTGAGGACTTTCGGCCACGACAGATTTAAGGTGCATCAGCCGCCTCTACACCATACGCTTACAAACATCCATGCCCGTACCCGGATTCGAACCAGGAACCTTCCGATCTTGAGGCTAACACCTTAACCACTATACCGGTTGGTCGGCTTGTAAATATATGAGAAACGCATTTGAAAGACTAAAAAAAACGAGGCTTGAAGCTATAGTTAAACCTCACCACACAGATATTTAAACACCTGTCTTCATTTAACTTTCGGGATTGATCTCGGATCGTCGCCAATAGCCCATAATGTTGCTCCTGCACAACGTAGATTCAGCTATCCACTACCTACCCAAGCAATAACACGTTAATCCTCCAAGTTCTTTCGATGAGATATTCCATCCATCGAGATCTGCTCAATTTTGCTAACGACGAGATATTTCATCATCAAGACGTTACCGATTTTTTGATGATGACAGGATCAAAATCTGGTCAGTTTTCTTCTAATGACGAGAGACGCCGAAATATTGACGGACGATATATCTCGTCCATCAGGATCTGGTTATTTTAACTAATAACGTAATACTTCGTCGATACAACCACCAGAAGGGTTAAACCGCAGGTCCCGGTCTAATTGGCCCTCGATGTAGCAAAAATGACTTTAAAGCGCCAAACCAAATCAAACCCAAGTAATAACTTCGCTCCAGTCTTCAGAAATATCATTTGAATATCTTCCGATATGAGTTTTAAATGCTCGTTTATACAAGGGGGCAGTTCAGGATATTATGTACTTTATTGTCCGAAGATCCGACAGCTATTGGTAAGTTGCACAGCAAGATAGTGAAAGCGCAGGCGCTGAGGGGAATTTCGGAAGCTCGTCACTCTTTGGGAAAGCTCTTCGTCGTACAGTCGCTCCTTTTACTCGCTCTTCGCCACTCTCCGGAACTTGCTTCCTGCTTCTTCTCACGTCAGGTATCAAAGGATTTGATCACTTTAAAGTTTTGTATTATTATGCATTGCTTTCTTTAAATTACTTTAAATCAGGTTATTTATAGTCCGATATCAGTTTTGCAGTTGCAAAGTGCGTAGACTAAATTCAAAGCTATGTGAATTAATGACCAAAACTTAAATTTTAAGCAGGACGAAATATTTGGCTTTCATGATGTATTTTAGAAATATATGATGCAATTTACGTTGAATTTCCTTTTCTTTCACTTAAAAATATTTTAAATTGCTTTCGGTGACTCATTGCCAACGACTTTTCATTATCTTTATAAAACTTTTAATCGAGTATATGAAATAAATATACATTGATAATGAATTTTAATTTTTGAGGGCGTAAATTGATTTGATAGAAGAGGTGCAATATGTGAAACGTAATGCATGTTTATGACTTCGAAATGAATGGATATTACTCCCAAAAGTATTTGTCAGTACATTATCATTAACTTTTTATTTACTCACACATGATCTGCATGTTTTTACTTTATTTTTCAAATCTATTATTTCATTAGACACTTTTCAATTTTAATCTCTGGAGTTCAAAGAATTATTAATATAGTACTCGTCTTGATGAATTTAAGTTTATGAATATATTTCAACTGAATTAAAACCGTAAATATCAATGCAAAGGTTTAAAATTCAGAGTTATTTTAACCGTAAATGTCAATGCAAAGGTTTGAAATTCATATTTGTTTTAAATCTGAATTTTAAACCTTTGCAATTTCTAATAGCATTCTTTCGGCGAGAAGGTTTCATTGTTAGATAGTTCGCAAATGGTGGAAGAAATTTGTTGGCAAAATAAAGACAGGATTTTCACTGTTTCACAAAGGTATACAGGAAGATAATCTGACAGTTTTCAATTCTCATAAAGATACTTTACACTGTTGATAAATATATTAGCGATATTCTCGACAAGACCTACTGATCATAGTAACATCACTCATGAGAGTAACACATACAATTGGAATAATATTTACAACTAATAAATAAATAAATGAGATTGTCTTTTACAAAAACATCATGAATTCTTCTGTATCCATTTATATCGAGATATTATCTTTTCAATCGCTATTGCCAATTCCTTAGCGATTTCCACGATGGTATCTTTTCCTGTCGTAGACATATGGTGAATAGTAGTGGATGGGGCGACCTTTACATGATCGACTTTCAAACTTCCCCTGTTTCTTGAAACTATCTCCTGTCTTGAAAGGACGTTTTGTGTCTTCATATTTCTGCCTGAGACTGGACAGTTTCCAAACTATCATTAATTTCCTATCATGGAACATCATCCATACGATGGCTTACTCGTGTATTGATGAATAAGCAAAATTTGCCAAACAAGCCACTACTTACGCTTGGTACAGGATTACTTTTTTATATAATTTTACACATATGAGTATGCATTAGCAAGTGCTTATTCATCTTTAACGTAATCGAATTTCCGTGTATTCAAAAACAGCTGATCGTTTTGTTACACTTTTAAAAACCATCCTTTGATTTTACACATCACCGTCTATTACCAATCGTGATTTAAAGAAATTACATGCAAATATCAACTACATATCAGAACCACTGCAGAATTATAAGTTATTGCTGATTCCTTAGCGATTTCCTCGATGGTATCTTTTCCTGCCATAGATGTAATATAATCATCATTGCTGGTCCGCTCCTATAACAAATTAATTTAGTTAATAGCGTGTTCATTCAGGGCACAAAATTTCCACTCGCCATTGGCAAACGAAATTTTTTCTTTGACGAATAAATATTCTGTCCAATTGTAGACATATTTTTTATTAGCTTCAAGTCTCTAAGGCAGAGGTTTTTAACCTTTTAGTAACTACGTACCACTTGAAATTTTTAGAAATTTTTGCCGTACCACCAGTCCTATATTTTTTTAGAAACGTATATCTAATGTCAGAAAAGTGCCTAATTACTTGTTTTATTTTAATTAAAATACTAAGAAAGCTTCACATTTTATGATTAATGCACTTGTATTTCGTATTAATGATATTTTAATAAAGGAAAAAATAAAACGTTTATTGAAAATTACAGTTTATTTTTTTCTCACAGGTCTAAAAACAAATAATTTTAAATAATTAGTACAAACCAAGCAAACAAAGATTAACGTAATCAAAAATCAATTTTTAGTGCGAAACTTGTTGTTTGTCTTTTATTAAAATATCAATATCAGTAGCAATGGAGCTTAACTTCACTCTTAAATCCTCTTCAACACTTACTCTGTTTCTATATTTTTTTTTATATACAAAAATTCTCGTGCGTATTTCTCATACATAAAGATAAAGGAATTCTTCGTAAAACGATTTGACAGGGAGAGATATCAACTTAATTTCGCCAAAATAGCCATTGAATAGAAATAGATAATCAGCAACAAAGTTTCTCTTTAAATAATATGCTACTGTTAGCGTCATTTATTACAATGTAATAAAAACGTTAATCACAAAATTGATTTCATATAATCCCATTCTTCCTATAACGTGGTTGTACATACTAAAAAATCGAACAAACTTCGTAGAATATTTGGGTCGCTCGTATCATCCTTGCGTACCACCTGAAACGTTGCCGCGTACCACCAGTGGTACGCGTACCACCGGTTGGGAATCCCTGCTGTAAGGAATTCGTAACGAGACCGGAAATGACACACAGCATGCTTTCCTTTAGGACTTGCCGGTCATCAACGGCCAATGATTCAACAGGCGCCGTTAATTGTGTTTGCAACTTGGAAGCAGAAACGACTCCAGTATACGCAGATATGAATTTCCAAATTCTCGATCACGAATCCAAAATAAATTTTGACAGCTTGTCAAATGTAAGGTTTGGAAGTTTAAAACTTATTTTAAAAGAAAACACATGCACTAAGTTTCTCATTATAGCTACTGGTCTCGCGGACCATCCAGATTTTTAATCTCCTGGTCCGATCGCACTTTTAGCTGTTTCGTACCAGCGGACCACCAATGATTTCGAACGCTGCATATAATGGACAGAGGCGATCTTTCCAGTATCAACTTTCAAACTTCCCCCGTTTCTTGAAGCTATCTCCAGTTTTTAAAGGGCGTTTAGTGTGATCCTATTTCTGCATGAGACTCCCTATCATGGAACATCATCCATACGATGTCTTAATCGTGTATTGACGAATAAGCAAATTTCGCCAAATACACCACTACTTGGGCTTGCTACGGGATTCCTTTTTGCTGTTATTTTACGCATTTGAGGTCATGTATTGTATTAGCAAATACATTTTCTTCTTTTGCGTAGTAAATTTTCGTGTATTCAAAATTTAGGTGACGCCACACTTTGATTTTACACATCACCGTCTTTTACAAATTGTGATTCACAGGAATTTAATGCAGATATCAACTATACATATCCGAAACGCTGCAGAGAGAATTATAAGTTTTTTTCCTAAGTAAAATATTTTGTTATGCTCTTGGAATTATAAAAGTTTTGATTCACTTCAGTTATAAATGCGTTGCTCTGTGTGATACACATGCTAATTTTCAACGATTTTTGTATTTTTTTATTATTCTGTTCGGTAATATTAGAAATAGAACAAATCACAGTTCTACAATCATATCAACTCTAAGCAATGTTGACTCCATTTTTATTTTGTTAAAAAACATAAGTTTTATATTATAAATATTTAGCCATATAAGCATTTATAAATATATTTTAAAATATTTAGCTTCTGTTTTATATCTCAAGAAAAAAATTATATTTTCAGAAAATATAATATTTGATTTTGCTAAGAATGGGTAGATAGTTAGGCACCTTCATTAACGTCATACTGAAGTAACAACATAACGGTCAATAGGCGACTGTCCGAGAGGGATCAAACTAGGGGTGCGACATCGATGTATTGGAGTCGATGTTTTTACGCTGTCGAAGTTTTATCGTTAAATGAAAAAATTACCGTTTTAAAAATAAAAAAATTAAAAAAACCAAGTAGCATAATTTTCATAATCAGCAAATTGAACATACTTTTAGACCAAAGTGGCCAAGGATAAAGGATCTGAAAAGTAGGGATGCGACATCGATGTCAAAGTTTTCAAAACATTGATGTTTTATAAAAAAAAACATCAATCTATTGGAGCCGATGTCGCATCACTAGTTGTTAAACCAGTTTTAAGAAATGGGGAAAAAAGTTTAAATACACTGAATTTTAAAAACATCGATGTTTTGGGGGCGATGTATTATCAACATCGATGTTTTGCTGTCGATGTCGTATCATTAGATCAAACCCGAAGGGAAAGATTCGGGGACGGCACCATGTAATTTTGAACCATGGTCAGATGACAAAAACGACGCCTGAGCTGGTACCTCACTCTCCAAACTTCCACACCCTGTCAACATGAGGACATTTGAAGCCACATCAGATTTAACCCGCACCATCCCCCTCTGTATACGACGGTCTTTTGTTGGAGTTGAAATCTCTACCATCCGGTTGCTAATATGTTACTCTTCCAACCAGCCCTTCGAAAATAGGGACTGAAATTCTTTTAAACAGGCTGAATGGTATTAATACACTTTAAAAATTAAAGTAACAACAATTAAGCTTAATTTATAAGCCCAGTTAGATCTTTAAAAATTAAAAGCAAATTCCATATTAGAGCTTTAGGGACGATCTCCTGGAAGTTCTACTTAATTTCCTTAACATAATACTATTGGAAACTAGCCCGAATTTCATCACGAAAACAGCATCGTATACTTTTTTATCTTGCACATTCTGATTTCTAAAAAAAAATCCCGATACTTTCTTTAAAGTTTTTATTTAAATTTATTAAGTGTAAATGATTTCCATGGGTGAAAGTGCTACCTAATCTTAATATTAACCTTTAGACTACGGGGCTGGTGTAGCAGTTATACCCCATGATTGCGCCAAGAAAGAATTTAGACAACGGTTAGTGCTTCAGATGTACCTTGAAAGTTATAAGAATCGCAACAAAAAGAATCGCGCGTATTATATCTACAGCAGTAGTCAAAAGGTTAAGGTCAACTAGCTTACCGACTATAATCCTTTTTGAAATAGATATGATCCTCGGCATAAAACATGCTTTAAGATATTCCTCTGCTCTTATGACCCGTGCTTTATTTGACGAAATGGACAAATACTATTAACTCAGTGCACAATTACTCTAAAAATATGAATTCTAAAATATGTTTAAAGTAAAAGTATTTTAATACTATTACGAGACAGTAGAGAGAGAGAGAGAGGAGGGAGAATAGAGAGAGTAGAGTAGAGAGAGGATAGAGAGAATAGAGAGAGAGAGGATAGAGAGTAGAAAGATAGTAGAAAGTAGTGAGAGTAGAAAGATAGTAGAGAGAGAGTATAGCAGCATAAAATAAATACTATAAATGTTCCAAGTGAAAATAAATTTTTTGAGAAGCCTTTTTCTATATCATCTTTTTGATATAAGCTATCTCGTTTCACGAAACTACAAACACAATTTAGGATTTCCTTAATATCTACAATGAACTAAATGAAATTCACTCACGTAATTGTAAGATGAACATAATAAGTTTTTCTATATTAGCTTAAACCTAGAAATTTCTTTCTTCGCTAAGTAGCGTATCTAGGTTTTTAGTTTAGAAAAATATGTTTCAGGACCCTCAAATATGATTGAGGATTTTTGTCCGAGGAACAGTTCTGAGCTAGTAGATACTCAACTGTCAAATTTTGACTCAATAGTAAAAGTTGCATTCGTATCTTGCTCAGAAAAAATATTTTACATTCATTACGATTGTATTATTAAAGGTGATAAAATTACTCTTGTGCAAAACATCTTTACTCATTTCGAAAACAGATAAATGGTAGGTAAGTATTTAATTGACGTTGAAATGGAGCAACACAACGCTATTGGCGACTCTCCGAGATCAATCCGGAAGGGAAAGAACCACGGACAACGCCTCGTAATTTTGAATCACGGTCAGATGACGAGACCAACACGTGAGCTGGCACCCCACCTCTGCAGACTTTCACACCACACTAGAGTGAGGACGTTTGTGACCACGGTAGACTTAACGTGCAGCAGCCCCAGCATGCACGATTGGTATTTGACTGGACCTAGTTTCAAACTCCCAACCCCCTGATTACTAATCCATTGCTCTGCCAACTGGGCTAGAACTGATAAATGTACTGATGTAAATGTGACTAGTGCGAAAGAAAGTACGAGGTTATTGTTAAAGAAGCTATTTTTTCTACTAGTTACTACCGTCCCAGCCTAAGCCGTTCGGTGATTCACCACGTAATTTTGAACAAAGGTCAAATGACGAGGCAACACCTGAGCTGGCACGCCACTTTTCAAACTTCCACACCAACTCAACGTGAGGACTTTCGGCCACGACATATTTAAAGAGCACCAGCCGCTTCTACACCATACTCTTACAAACATCCATGCCCTGATACGGATTCGAACCAGGAAGCCATTCGGTGTATCGCCCCTTAATTTTGAACCATGGTCAGATGACGAGACAACATATGAGCTGGCACCCCACTCTCCAAACTTCCACACCAACTGTAAAAGAAGCTATACGACCTTCCTGTTGAGAATGGTCATAATACATTTACCATTCCATGAATAATATTTTGAAATGAATTTAACAATGCAAAAGCGAATTTGGTTGAAAAGCAAAGTAAAAATTCAGAAATTGACAATGTTATGCATGCCTGAATGAAAACCATTGTAGTAAAAAAGAAGTGTAAAAGAAACTTGTAGTTTCACTTGGATAAAATATTTGACGGTCTATCAAAAAAATTGATAGATATAAACATATCCTGACGAACCATCATCACAATTTAATGATCGTTACTACGTAACAGCTGTTTTTGTCCAAAAGAAATGGTAATTTACCAAAAGGTAGAATTTTGTTGGATAATATCTATATAAAAATAGGGAAAATGACCTCTAAGAAGTGTTCAAAATTCAAGTATAAGTAATTAGTAACACATCAAAATTTTAAATGCTTGCAAAGTTCAAAATTCCATTCTTCCCTTCGAGATTGATCCCAGACCGTGGCCAATAGCCTGTTGTGTTACTTCAGTGCGATGTTAACTCAACTTTGTACCATCTGTTCTAAATACTATAAGTTATATTAGATAACATTAGACCTAAGGTTAATAGAGTTTTAGAGGTAGGAAATGTTTAAATTGAGAAGATAAGTGATTCCGCAGTCGGAAAATGTTTTAGAAAAGTGTGTGTGCATCTTATTACAAGTATTTATAAAGTCTACCACCTATAGTACGACCAAGATGATTTCCCAAAACACCTTTCAAATGTCATTTCTATTGCTGAAACACAAGTTGTGACTAGTATTTTGAGAAGTATCAGGGTAAATTTAAATCAGGTGAAACAAAAGCATTATATGATATTACTGAAAAATATCAATCTCAAACTATGAAAATTTAGAGAGAGAGCGAAACAATGAGAGCAATTTATATTTTTAACAGACGAACTTTCCGAAACGTTAGGGCATATAAATGTTAATTCACAGGGCAATTTCCGATTACTATTAATTAATATAACATAGTTAAATGTATTGCTTTTAAATAAAAATTAGTTTGAAACCATTGTGTATTGTGTTCTAGCTACTTTATGAGATGATATAGATAAATTGCAAAAGCATTGAAAATTAAAGCACCAGAACTTTGTATTGTTAGCCACAAAATCAATGTAACGCTTAGTCACTACTATATTTTTAAATTCGAATTTTAATGCTGCAATATTTAAAGAAATACACAGGCTGTTCACACATTTTTTAGACAATGTATATTGTATTCACAAAACTAAATTACGTAAAATTGTTGTGAATCCCTTAGAAAAACTTTCTTTCGATTCTGTGAACCATGTACTTAAATTTTTTTTCCCCTTTTATGATAGATAATAAATGGCTTTGTTTTTGCTGCAATCATTTAAATACACCCATGATTCATCTATTGTGACAATTTTTTTCCATTTTTCTTTAAATAAGTGTTTCTCATAGAATTCGGCAGCGTGCCCTGCGTTCAGCGATATGTTTTGGAGAAAGACACTGCACATTGCGTTTATTCGCTTTCTTCAGATTTAAATCAACGTTTATCATTTTGTTTACAGTGGACACCGAGCATTTTAATGATTTTGCAACTGTCCTTTGACTAGGGGGATTTTCTTTTAACATTAAACAATATACCTTTGCAGCAGTCGAAGATGTCCGTTTCTTCCTTGGATACTTGTTTGGAATTTTTGTCCCACTTGAGGCTCTAATTTGACGTTTTTTTCCTTTCTTGTTGACGATATTACCTATCGATGCTTTAGATATCACACAACCATGACTCTCACATCGTTTTTTGTAACGGAATATGAATATTTCTCTTCGGAAAGAGCATAAATGTAGCCTTCGACCCACTGCTTCGTTAAAAACGCCATTTTGAATAAAAACGGACCTCTCAAGCCGCAGACGATAATTTTGACTTTTAAAAACATAGTACAACTGCAATTATTTCTTTTGCATCAAACGCTTTTTTATTACCGCTAACCAAAAAAAATCTAAAAAATGTGCGAACAGCCTCTGTATAATGGGATATAAATATTTTTCATTCAAGTTTTGAAAGTTTCCATCCGGATTCATCCCTGCATTTGATATACACTATCCTACAATAACCGACCGGAGAGCAAGATGTGTAGGAATAAAGGAAAGAATACATGCTTTAATAGGGGGGTGGTCCCCGACGTGCTGCAATTACACTAGCAAGCCTTCTGGGCATACTTTCAACAAGGTTTTGATACACAGCTATGGGTATTTGTGTCCATTCCTGCTTCAAGAATGTCGCCAACTCAGCTGTAGATTTCGGACGTGGTTCCCTGGTCCGTAAGCGTCTCTCTAACTCGTCCCACAAACGTTCTATGGGATTTAGGTTGGGACTCTGAGCAGGCCAGGGAAGACGTTTTACATCCATGTCTTGATACCACTGCTTGACAGAGAATGCAACAAGATATGGACGGTGTCGTCCTGGAAGTAACAATCGTCCATTCCATAAAATTGTCAGAGCGTAGGAAGAACCTGATTGTCCAAAATGTTCTTGTAGACGTCGGCGTTCAATTTTCCAGGAACAACATGCAAAGATCCCAGGCCATGCAACGAAAAACACCCCCATACAAGAAGTCGGATTTTATGCAAATCCGCATCGTCCTGTCCATTATTGTAGGGTAGTGTAGTTAGGAATAAATTCAAATTTTAAGTATGTACATAAATTTCATATCCCATTTATTAACTTGAATCTGTCATGTGGTTATTTTTATATGAAACCGATATTTAATGTTAAATAAATTTTTTAATCACTTACAATTTTAATCTGTAAGCATTTCTCCACTTGAGAAACGAAAAAAAAATCTTTTTGACAAAATGAAAATATATCATTTTATTTTAATTAACGTGACGTAAGGTGGATACGTACAGAAGATGATATTGTTAAAGAATATTAAGAGTTCAAATCCCGGAAGCTAACAAATATACTAAAGATAAACCTATCGAAAGGATGGAGCATCCAGCTTTTAATTTGAGGTAGCTGTTTCAATTCTTATATAAATTGTTTATTAAAATAGTCAAAGTCATTGTTTTTTTTAAATAAAAATTCGTTTAGCATTATTATTGATTGTTTTATCGATCTAGTTTTATGATTATATAAATTGTAAAAACGCATCGATTAGCCACTAGGGATGCGACATCAACACAAAACATCGATGTTCAAAATTAAAACATCGATGTTGATAATACATCGTTCCGAAAACATCGATGTTTTTAAAAGTCAGTGTATTTAAACTTTTCCCCCCATTTCTTAAAACTGGTTTAGCACCTAGTGATGCGACATCGACAGCAAAAACATAGATGTTCAAAATTAAAATATCGATGTTGATAATGCATCGCCCCCAAACTATCGATGTTTTTAAAATTTAATGCATTTAAACTTTTTTCCCCATTTCGTATAACTAGTTTAGCAACTAGTGATGGGAGATCGGCTCCAATACATCGATGTTTTTTAGAAAGCATCAAAGTTTTGAAAACATCGATGTCGTATCCCTACTTTTCAGACCCTTCACCCTTGGTCACTTAGGTCTAAAAGTATTTTCAATTTGCTGACTATGAAAATTATGCTACTTGGTTATTTTTTAAATTTTTATAACGGTACTTTTTTCATTTAAAAATAAAACATCGAAAAGTATAAACATTGATGTTACAAAAACATTGACCCCAATACATCGATGCTAAATACATTGATGTTTTTTTTAAAACATCGATGTTTTGAAACTAGAAAAATAGATGTCGCATCCCTCTTAGCCATTAGAAGTATGTAACGTGAGTGACACAGATAGTGTTTAATTAAAACTATAATGATGCAGTTATTTTAACTCTAATGAAATATGAATATTTTGCAGTTAAAGTATAACAGTTCACATAGTGATTCGTCTCCGTTTTTAATATAGTTTGTGTAACAGATCTATCTGATCGAGCGTTATATTAGATATTAAGCTGAAACAAAGGAATGTAATCTTGCCACTAATTATTTAATATATATATATATATATATATATATATATATATGTTACCGCTAAAGCTAGAAAGCCGTTAATGTGCACATTATATAGCTAATATGCAGATTAACTGATTTGCTCCGTTAACGTACGGAATCACGAGTTTTCCCGCATTTAACGTAGGTAATGTGCACATTAACGGCTTCCGTATCGTTAAAGTTGAAAATTTTGTTTCTCTCCTTTCCTTGCCTTACACCTTCCCTCTCCTTCCACTTTGAATTTGGGCTTCGCATGTTTTACTCATTGATTCTTTCTATTATAGTTATTTAATTTATTGATAATTGATTCTATCAACTAATTTGTTGATTGTTTGATTGTATTAACTTGATCTTTTAGATATCGATAAATAAATAAATAACAATATGTTAATTTAAGCGTACAGAAACGTTACTGTTGTTCCAGCATAGATCTTATTTTCACTTTAACGAGTGCCTAGTAGGTAATGTGCAGATTTTCTAGGTAATTTGCAGATTACCTAAGTAATTTGAGAAATAAAACAATTTTCGGCAATTTAACGAATCAGCCTAGTTAATCTGCACATTACTTAGATTATATATATATATATATATATATATATATACACCCTCTTATAAGGTCATCCCGCTCATACGGTCAGTTTTCTAAAGTCCCGTCTAACTTATTAGGGTACATGTGTTAAAGCGCACTGCTTATATAGTCATTTTATTTTCCTGGTTATCGGTTATATGGGGTTTTTTTATCTTTTCAATGTGGTTATCGGTTTTTTTTTTTAAATAGTAATTATTGTAAAATTTCTTAACGTGGGGAGCAACACAGGAAATGACCAGAAGAAAAGAACTCTGCTACCCCGGAGAGGACCTGAATTTAAGCCTTTATTACCTCCCCTTCCCCCCATTTATCTTTTGCGTTGAATCATCGTCGGCGTTACCCACCCTCTCAATTCTCTTTCTCCCCAAGCACAACAGGTGGAGATCTTTCTGTTTATTGGTTGGTTATCTCTCCCTGTTTGAAAAGTACGTTGAAATTGAGACGAAAAGAGTAATGGAAAATTTGTTTTATTTGGATCATACGTGACGAATAAGAAAGTTCATTTGTGTTACAAATTTTATTTGTATTTTTAGTCTGCTGACAAATCGTTCCTTTGCGCAAAATGGAAACGGAAACGAAAAATAAATTTAGAATCTGAATCTTTTCTGCTGCTGCCATTCCAAAGAAAACAATAATAGTTAAATTTCATTAAATTCATTTTAAAATGTTCTAGATTGAATTTTAAAATTCGTCGCGACCCAAAAATAGGAAAACATTCGGACTACCTGTGTGCCAAATCCCATTATTCTAAGTGCTATAGATTGGTCAGGACTGTGATAACAAAAAACAGAAAAACAAACACTTCCTTTTATAACGGTAAAGATAAGTGCATTGAATATGGATGCACGTACGTTTACGTACTGTACTTAGATTGGTAAGATAGGCTAATAAATTTCACTAAAAAATATTGCAGATTTCTTATTGTAGTTTGTACTTTACGAATTAATTTTCAAAATGTTCTCAAAAGTTTAATTATTGGTTTAATTCACATAGGTGAATATAATCTTGCCATAATTAAATAGTGTAGTATTGTTCCGAATATATGGTCATCCCGCTTAAATGGTCTGATTTTTCTGGACCGCTAAGCTGAGACCATATTACCGATACTGACTGCATATATATATATGTGTGTGTGTGTGTGTGTGATACCTAAAAATAACCCCCTAATACAATTCTCACCAGAGACCAGTCCCTTAATCACCCCACTTCCCTTTCAGTCTTTCGTCTTGTTTGTCCAATAGGTCATATATCTTGCCATTCACCTTGCCATTTCACCTTTGACCTCCGGACCTCCCAGTCTGACTGACCTCCCAAGATGACTTTCCCTCTCAAATCACTTGAAATTTCTTGCTAGATTCCCTGTCCAATAGTCTTTCTATTAATTCTCATCCCTCTGGCGAATTCATTGTGTATTATACACTTTTTCCATGAGCCCCTTAGAATAGGAAGGCACAGAACCGTTGAAGTCTCCGTCCCCTTAACAACCTCCACGCCTGATAATATTACTAGGATGTTATTGGAATAATAAAGATTTTGTTAGAGAATTTATGTCTCTTTTATAGAACTAGCACTACACTCCCCTCCAATGGATCATCCTCATCCGGATGCCTAGACCACTCTTGCCACTCCTTCGTACTACAGAGCGCACGTGATGTGTATCTCAGTTTAAAGTTTTAATATGTTTTAAAATTTCTTTTCCTTTCCACTGTATAACAACTATTTCTTTTATTTAAAATATATTAGTTAATATAAAAGTTATTTTTAATCATTTAAAATTCAAATTTGCATGCATTTCCTGTTATGATAACCTAAAACTAAAAACTAGTTCGACAAAGATGTGAAAATTACGACTCATTCTTGTTAGGATATTTCTCCAAATATAAAGTGAGTCATGCTGGATTAGCCCTCACGTGCTACTCATTCATACGTTCTAAAATTTCTGAAATTACACAGTGCGATATATCGCACCCCGGATGCATTGCCACTCTATCTAAAATGAGTTTCTAGTTTATGTGTAGAAAGACCACAAATTCGGAGGAAACATGCTTTCTGCAAACCTGCCACATTTACCATCTATTGGAATGTAGTTATGTTTTGAGTTGCAGACAGATTTTGCTTTAGTTTAGATTAAAATCCTTTTATTTTTATCTTTAGGTCTGGTGACTAAATTTATAATATTTTTGAAAGCGCAACACTATTTATTAATGAGTTAAAATCTAGACTTTTTTCGATTTTTATTAACATTTTATTTTTATTATTTGACTCCAAAACAGAATCCTAGTGTCTACTGATAGAGTAACGGATCTCAGACATTAATGTCTTTCTTTTCACTACATTTTTCATCTGCATATTGATTCATTTTAAAACCCCTTTTTTAAACATTTTTAAATCCTCAAAGCATTTTATTTTTGTTTCTTTTTAACTTTTCTTACTAGCTTTTAATAAGTAGACTTTTATGTGACAAAATTTTTCTTATCTGGTGTTTGATACTGATATAAATGAATTTTAACAACTTCTGAGACAAAAAAATACTTTCCGCTGCTCTTCATTCATGCGTGATGTTTTGAATTTGATATTTTGCTTAATTTCTTTATTAGCTTGGTTTTAAACGTTTGGGGTTAACCCACCCATTGAAAAATCTTCAAAGCTATACCTAGAGTTAATGCTTGCAGTTTGTACTCCAAATGAATACAGATTTGCACTGATTTTCTTACCCATGCATAAGTACTTGGTTATTATAAAAACGAAAATACCAGATATAAAAAATTATAATCATTAAAATACTGATTTTATGCATAGTTATATAAATAGGTATAAAAAAAGGCCCTTTCTATGTGTTAATTAGGGTGAAGTTAAAATTTTAAATCAATCTTTACGAAGAGGAATTGGAGTAAAAGGAACGGCATATAAAATTTTAGAATAAGTTTTAGATAGGTTGCTTTAAATAGAAGTCGGAAATAACTTTTAGAAAGTGTGCAGGTCATGTGCAGGTGTCTCGTTCACTGGGAGACTAGGAATTTCCGGTATCCCGCATAGGTAACTTCGTAACAAATGTAAATTATAACTTTGGAAATTAATTTTCTTAACTCCATTAAACTTTTAGTAACTTTTATCAGCAATATTATTTAAAACATAGCGTATCCGTTTGGCATAGTCATCCTTTGCTTCTTCAAAGTATTATCACTGTTATTATAATCAAAATAAATACTTTTGATACAGGTGTCTTTTCATCTCGATAACATATGCATTCACTGGGTGACTAGGGATTTCCAGTATACCACAAAGGTAACTTTGTAACAAATGTAAATTATAACTTTGGAAAATAATTTTCTTAACTCCATTAAACTTTTTGTAACTTTTATCTGCAATATTATTTAAACCATAGCGTATCCGTTTGACATAGTAATCCTTTGCCTCTTCAAAGTATATCACAGTAATTATAATCAAAATAAATACTTTTGATACAAGTAATTTCTTTATCCTCAGTTTTGTGAGTATGGGTATAAGCGTTGTTATATTTCTGTATTTTTCTCTCGTAATTGCAAGTATTATTTTAAATTCATGGAATGTAATGATAAATGCATATGCACAGCTGTAATGTTAACTTTTCTTCTTGTAACTGGAAGGCAAAAATTAATTAAGGACGGTTGGTTGTTTTAGAGTAGTATGGCGCAAGGGCGGCCATGTTTGGGCTAGTTGAGTCAAACACTAAAATGAAAAATGTCTTGAAAGGGATAAGAGGAATTGGGAACACAGAGCTATAGGATGAAAGCAGAAAAAGATCGCTTGAACCATGAGCTTACCCCCCTTGTTTATTCAAGACAGTAAACCCCATTGAAAAGAAAAGATCACCCATGTACCTCGTGTCCATGAAGTCCGTACACACTTAACTGAGTTGTCCTTCTGAAGGCAACCGCATGTTCTGTTTTAGAGATAAACACAGAAAAGGTTAACTATTGGTAATAGAAAACAG